>OX352774.1:27854495-29054495 GCA_947095535.1 Poecilobothrus nobilitatus
TTTTAGTAATAAATTGATTTCCATATTAAAAATAAAAATTTAAGGTACAAAAACCATATTTTTGGATATTACGAAGTATTATTTAATAAAAAAATAAAATTTAATTTTAAAAATCTTTAAACTCAATTTTAACCCATTTAGAAGCGTATTTTCGTGTTTTTAATTGAATTTTGGTGTCAAAATGTTTTTTTCACTAAAATCCAATATTTGTATGAAAAATATCAATTTTTAGTAATAAACTCATTTCCATATATATTAAAAAAAAATTTAAGGTACAAAAACCATATTTTTGGATATTACGAAGTATTATTTAATAAAAAAATAAAAATTAATTTTAAAAATCTTTAAACTCCAATTTAACCCATTTAGAAGCGTATTTTCGTGTTTTTAATTGAATTTTGGTGTCAAAATGTTTTTTTCACTAAAATCCAATATTTGTATGAAAAATATCAATTTTTAGTAATAAATTGATTTCCATATTAAAAATAAAGATTTAAGGTACAAAAACCATATTTTTGGATATTACGAAGTATTATTTAATAAAAAAATAAAATTAATTTTAAAAATCTTTAAACTCCAATTTAACCCATTTAGAAGCGTATTTTCGTGTTTTTAATTGAATTTTGGTGTCAAAATGTTTTTTTCACTAAAATCCAATATTTGTATGAAAAAATATCAATTTTTAGTAATAAACTGATTTCCATACATATTAAAAAAAAATTTAAGGTACAAAAACCTTATTTTTGGATATTACGAAGTATTATTTAATAAAAAAATAAAAATTAATTTTAAAAATCTTTAAACTCCAATTTAACCCATTTAGAAACGTATTTTCGTGTTTTTAATTGAAGTTTGGTGTCAAAATCTTTTTTTCACTAAAATCTAATATTTGTATGAAAAATATCAATTTTTAGTAATAAATTGATTTCCATATTAAAAATAAAAATTTAAGGTACAAAAACCATATTTTTGGATATTACGAAGTATTATTTAATAAAAAAATAAAAATTAATTTTAAAAATCTTTAAACTCCAATTTAACCCATTTAGAAGCGTATTTTCCTGTTTTTAATTGAATTTTGGTGTCAAAATGTTTTTTTCACTATAATCCAATATTTGTATGAAAAATATCAATTTTTAGTAATAAATTGATTTCCATATTAAAAATAAAAATTTAACGTACAAAAATCATATTTTTGGATATTACGAAGTATTTTTTTCAATAAAAAAATAAAATTTAATTTTAAAAATTTTTAAACTCAATTTTAACACATTTAGAAACGTATTTTCGTGTTTTTAATTGAATTTTGGTGTCAAAATATTTTTTTCACTAAAATCCAATATTTGTATGAAAAATATCAATTTTTAGTAATAAATTGATTTCCATATTAAAAATAAAAATTTAAGGTACAAAAACCATATTTTTAGATATTACGAAGTATTATTTAATAAAAAAATAAAAATTAATTTTAAAAATCTTTAAACTCCAATTTAACCCATTTAGAAGCGTATTTTCGTGTTTTTAATTGAATTTTGGTGTCAAAATGTTTTTTTCACTAAAATCCAATATTTGTATGAAAAATATCAATTTTTAGTAATAAATTGATTTCCATATTAAAAATAAAAATTTAACGTGCAAAAACCATATTTTTGAATATTACGAGGAATTTTTTAATAAAAAAATAAAATTTAATTTTAAAAATCTTTAAACTCAATTTTAACCCATTTAGAAGCGTATTTTCGTGTTTTTAATTGAATTTTGTTGTCAAAATGTTTTTTTCACTGAAATCCAATATTTGTATGAAAAATATCAATTTTTAGTAATAAACTGATTTCCCATACATATTAAAAATAAAAATTTAACGTACAAAAATCACATTTTTGGATATTACGAAGTATTTTTTAATAAAAAAATAAAATTTAATTTTAAAAATTTTTAAACTCAATTTTAACACATTTAGAAACGTATTTTCGTGTTTTTAATTGAATTTTGGTGTCAAAATATTTTTTTCACTAAAATCCAATATTTGTATGAAAAATATCAATTTTTAGTAATAAATTGATTTCCATATTAAAAATAAAGATTTAAGGTACAAAAACCATATTTTTGGATATTACGAAGTATTATTTAATAAAAAAATAAAAATTAATTTTAAAAATCTTTAAACTCCAATTTAACCCATTTAGAAGCGTATTTTCGTGTTTTTAATTGAATTTTGGTGTCAAAATATTTTTTTCACTAAAATCCAATATTTGTATGAAAAATATCAATTTTTAGTAATAAACTGATTTCCATACATATAAAAAAAAAATTTAAGGTACAAAAACCATATTTTTGGATATTACGAAGTATTATTTAATAAAAAAATAAAATTTAATTTTAAAAATCTTTGAACTCAATTTTAACCCATTTAGAAGCGTATTTTCGTGTTTTTAATTGAATTTTGGTGTCAAAATGTTTTTTTCACTAAAATCCAATATTTGTATGAAAAATATCAATTTTTAGTAATAAATTGATTTCCATATTAAAAATAAAGATTTAAGGTACAAAAACCATATTTTTGGATATTACGAAGTATTATTTAATAAAAAAATAAAAATTAATTTTAAAAATCTTTAAACTCCAATTTAACCCATTTAGAAGCGTATTTTCGTGTTTTTAATTGAATTTTGGTGTCAAAATGTTTTTTTCACTAAAATCCAATATTTGTATGAAAAATATCAATTTTTAGTAATAAACTGATTTCCATACATATTAAAAAAAATTTAAGGTACAAAAACCTTATTTTTGGATATTACGAAGTATTATTTAATAAAAAAATAAAAATTAATTTTAAAAATCTTTAAACTCCAATTTAACCCATTTAGAAGAGTATTTTCGTGTTTTTAATTGAAGTTTGGTGTCAAAATCTTTTTTTCACTAAAATCTAATATTTGTATGAAAAATATCAATTTTTAGTAATAAATTGATTTCCATATTAAAAATAAAAATTTAAGGTACAAAAACCATTTTTTTGGATATTACGAAGTATTATTTAATAATAAAATAAAAATTAATTTTAAAAATCTTTAAACTCCAATTTAACCCATTTAGAAGCGTATTTTCCTGTTTTTAATTGAATTTTGGTGTCAAAATGTTTTTTTCACTATAATCCAATATTTGTATGAAAAATATCAATTTTTAGTACTAAACTGATTTCCATACATATTAAAAAAAAATTTAAGATACAAAAACCATATTTTGAATATTATGAGGTATTATTTAATAAAAAAATAAAAATTAATTTTAAAAATCTTTAAACTCCAATTTAACCCATTTAGAAGCGTATTTTCCTGTTTTTAATTGAATTTTGGTGTCAAAATGTTTTTTTCACTAAAATCCAATATTTGTATGAAAAATATCAATTTTTAGTACTAAACTGATTTCCATACATATCAAAAAAAAATTTTAGATACAAAAACCATATTTTGAATATTACGAAGTATTATTTAATAAAAAAATAAAAATTAATTTTAAAAATCTTTAAACTCCAATTTAACCCATTTAGAAGCGTATTTTCCTGTTTTTAATTGAATTTTGGTGTCAAAATCTTTTTTTCACTGAAATCCAATATTTGTATGAAAAATATCAATTTTTAGTAATAAATTGATTTCCATATTAAAAATAAAAATTTAAGGTACAAAAACCATAGTTTTGGATATTACGAAGTATTATTTAATAAAAAAATAAAAATTAATTTTAAAAATCTTTAAACTCCAATTTAACCCATTAGAAGCGTATTTTCGTGTTTTTAATTGAATTTTGGTGTCAAAATGTTTTTTTCACTAAAATCCAATATTTGTATGAAAAATATCAATTTTTAGTAATAAACTGATTTCCATACATATTAAAAAAAAATTTAAGGTACAAAAACCATATTTTTTGGATATTACGAAGTATTATTTAATAAAAAAATAAAAATTAATTTTAAAAATCTTTGAACTCCAATTTAACCCATTTAGAAGCGTATTTTCCGTGTTTTTAATTGAATTTTGGTGTCAAAATCTTTTTTTCACTAAAATCCAATATTTGTATGAAAAATATCAATTTTTAGTACTAAACTGATTTCCATACATATTAAAAAAAAATTTAAGATACAAAAACCATATTTTTGGATATTACGAGGTATTTTTAATAAAAAAATAAAATTTTATTTTGAAAATCTTTATACTCAATTTTAACCCATTTAGAAGCGTATTTTCGTGTTTTTAATTGAATTTTGAAGTCAAAATGTTTTTTTCACTAAAATCCAATATTTGTATGAAAAATATCAATTTTTAGTAATAAATTGATTTCCATATTAAAAATAAAAATTTAAGGTACAAAAACCATATTTTTGGATATTACGAGGTATTTTTTAATAAAAAAATAAAATTTAATTTTAAAAATCTTTAAACTCAATTTTAACCCATTTAGAAGCGTATTTTCGTGTTTTTAATTGAATTTTGGTGTCAAAATGTTTTTATCAATGAAATCCAATATTTGTATAAAAAATATCAATTTTTAGTAATAAACTGATTTCCATATTAAAAATAAAATTTAAGGTACAAAAACCATATTTTTGGATATTACGAAGTATTATTTAATAAAAAAATAAAAATTAATTTTAAAATCTTTAACTCCAATTTAACCCATTTAGAAGCGTATTTTCGTGTTTTTAATTGAATTTTGGTGTCAAAATGTTTTTTTCACTAAAATCCAATATTTGTATGAAAAATATCAATTTTTAGTACTAAACTGATTTCCATACATATTAAAAAAAAATTTAAGATACAAAAACCATATTTTTGGATATTACGAGGTATTTTTTAATAAAAAAATAAAATTTTATTTTGAAAATCTTTATACTCAATTTTAACCCATTTAGAAGCGTATTTTCGTGTTTTTAATTGAATTTTGAAGTCAAAATGTTTTTTTCACTAAAATCCAATATTTGTATGAAAAATATCAATTTTTAGTAATAAATTGATTTCCATATTAAAAATAAAAATTTAAGGTACAAAAACATATTTTTGGATATTACGAGGTATTTTTTAATAAAAAAATAAAATTTAATTTTAAAAATCTTTAAACTCAATTTTAACCCATTTAGAAGCGTATTTTCGTGTTTTTAATTGAATTTTGGTGTCAAAATGTTTTTATCAATGAAATCCAATATTTGTATAAAAAATATCAATTTTTAGTAATAAACTGATTTCCATATTAAAAATAAAAATTTAAGGTACAAAAACCATATTTTTGGATATTACGAAGTATTATTTAATAAAAAAATAAAAATTAATTTTAAAAATCTTTAAACTCCAATTTAACCCATTTAGAAGCGTATTTTCGTGTTTTTAATTGAATTTTGGTGTCAAAATGTTTTTTTCACTAAAATCCAATATTTGTATGAAAAATATCAATTTTTAGTAATAAATTGATTTCCATATTAAAAATAAAAATTTAAGGTACAAAAACCATATTTTTGGATATTACGAAGTATTTTTTAATAAAAAATAAAATTTAATTTTAAAATCTTTAAACTCAATTTTACCCATTTATTTATAAGCGTATTTTCGTGTTTTTAATTGAATTTTGGTGTCAAATTATTTTTTTCACTGAAATCCAATATTTGTATGAAAAATATCAATTTTTAGTAATAAATTGATTTCCATATTAAAAATAAAAATTAACGTACAAAAACCATATTTTTGGATATTACGAGGAATTTTTTAATAAAAAAATAAAATTTGATTTTAAAATCTTTAAACTCAATTTTAACACATTTAGAAACGTATTTTCGTGTTTTTAATTGAATTTTGGTGTCAAATGTTTTTTTCACTAAAATCCAATATTTGTATGAAAAATATCAATTTTTAGTACTAAACTGATTTCCATACATATTAAAAAAAAATTTAAGATACAAAAACCATATTTTTGAATATTACGAGGTATTTTTTAATAAAAAAATAAAATTTAATTTTAAAAATCTTTAAACTCAATTTTAACCCATTTAGAAGCGTATTTTCGTGTTTTTAATTGAATTTTGGTGTCAAAATCTTTTTTTCACTAAATCCAATATTTGTATGAAAAATATCAATTTTTAGTAATAAATTGATTTCCATATTAAAAATAAAAATTTAAGGTACAAAAACCATATTTTTGGATATTACGAAGTATTATTTAATAAAAAAATAAAATTAATTTTAAAAATCTTTAAACTCCAATTTAACCCATTTAGAAGCGTATTTTCGTGTTTTTAATTGAATTTTGGTGTCAAAATGTTTTTTTCACTAAAATCCAATATTTGTATGAAAAATATCAATTTTTAGTACTAAACTGATTTCCATACATATTAAAAAAAAATTTAAGATACAAAAACCATATTTTTGAATATTACGAGGTATTTTTTAATAAAAAAATAAAATTTAATTTTAAAATCTTTAAACTCAATTTTAACCCATTTAGAAGCGTATTTTCGTGTTTTTAATTGAATTTTGGTGTCAAAATGCTTTTTTCACTAAAATCCAATATTTGTATGAAAAATATCAATTTTTAGTACTAAACTGATTTCCATACATATTAAAAAAAAATTTAAGATACAAAAACCATATTTTTGGATATTACGAGGTATTTTTTAATAAAAAAATAAAATTTAATTTTAAAAATCTTTAAACTCAATTTTAACCCATTTAGAAGCGTATTTTCGTGTTTTTAATTGAATTTTGGTGTCAAAATGTTTTTATCAATGAAATCCAATATTTGTATAAAAAATATCAATTTTTAGTAATAAACTGATTTCCATATTAAAAATAAAAATTTAAGGTACAAAAACCATATTTTTGGATATTACGAAGTATTATTTAATAAAAAAATAAAAATTAATTTTAAAAATCTTTAAACTCCAATTTAACCCATTTAGAAGCGTATTTTCGTGTTTTTAATTGAATTTTGGTGTCAAAATGTTTTTATCAATGAAATCCAATATTTGTATAAAAAATATCAATTTTTAGTAATAAACTGATTTCCATATTAAAAATAAAAATTTAAGGTACAAAAACCATATTTTTGGATATTACGAGGTATTTTTTAATAAAAAAATAAAATTTAATTTTAAAAATCTTTAAACTCAATTTTAACCCATTTAGAAGCGTATTTTCGTGTTTTTAATTGAATTTTGGTGTCAAAATGTTTTTTCAATGAAATCCAATATTTGTATAAAAAATATCAATTTTTAGTAATAAACTGATTTCCATATTAAAAAAAAAAATTTAAGGTACAAAAACCATATTTTTGGATATTACGAAGTATTATTTAATAAAAAAATAAAAATTAATTTTAAAAATCTTTAAACTCCAATTTAACCCATTTAGAAGCGTATTTTCGTGTTTTTAATTGAATTTTGGTGTCAAAATGTTTTTTTCACTAAAATCCAATATTTGTATGAAAAATATCAATTTTTAGTACTAAACTGATTTCCATACATATTAAAAAAAAAATTAAGGTACAAAAACCATATTTTTGGATATTACGAAGTATTATTTAATAAAAAAATAAAAATTAATTTTAAAAATCTTTAAACTCCAATTTAACCCATTTAGAAGCGTATTTTCGTGTTTTTAATTGAATTTTGGTGTCAAAATGCTTTTTTCACTAAAATCCAATATTTGTATGAAAAATATCAATTTTTAGTACTAAACTGATTTCCATACATATTAAAAAAAAATTTAAGATACAAAAACCATATTTTTGGATATTACGAGGTATTTTTTAATAAAAAAATAAAATTTTATTTTGAAAATCTTTATACTCAATTTTAACCCATTTAGAAGCGTATTTTCGTGTTTTTAATTGAATTTTGAAGTCAAAATGTTTTTTTCACTAAAATCCAATATTTGTATGAAAAATATCAATTTTTAGTACTAAACTGATTTCCATACATATTAAAAAAAAATTTAAGATACAAAAATCATATTTTTGAATATTACGAGGTATTTTTTAATAAAAAAATAAAATTTAATTTTAAAAATCTTTAAACTCCATTTTAACCCATTTAGAAGCGTATTTTCGTGTTTTTAATTGAATTTTGGTGTCAAAATGCTTTTTTCACTAAAATCCAATATTTGTATGAAAAATATCAATTTTTAGTACTAAACTGATTTCCATACATATTAAAAAAAAATTTAAGATACAAAAACCATATTTTTGAATATTACGAGGTATTTTTTAATAAAAAATAAAATTTAATTTTAAAAATCTTTTAACTCAATTTTAACCCATTTAGAAGCGTATTTTCGTGTTTTTAATTGAATTTTGGTGTCAAAATGTTTTTTTCACTAAAATCCAATATTTGTATGAAAAATATCAATTTTTAGTACTAAACTGATTTCCATACATATTAAAAAAAAAATTAAGGTACAAAAACCATATTTTTGGATATTACGAAGTATTATTTAATAAAAAAATAAAAATTAATTTTAAAAATCTTTAAACTCCAATTTAACCCATTTAGAAGCGTATTTTCGTGTTTTTAATTGAATTTTGGTGTCAAAATGCTTTTTTCACTAAAATCCAATATTTGTATGAAAAATATCAATTTTTAGTACTAAACTGATTTCCATACATATTAAAAAAAAATTTAAGATACAAAAACCATATTTTTGAATATTACGAGGTATTTTTTAATAAAAAAATAAAATTTTATTTTGAAAATCTTTATACTCAATTTTAACCCATTTAGAAGCGTATTTTCGTGTTTTTAATTGAATTTTGAAGTCAAAATGTTTTTTTCACTAAAATCCAATATTTGTATAAAAAAAATTGAAAAATATCAATTTTTAGTAATAAACTGATTTCCATACATATTAAAAATAAAAATTTAACGTACAAAAATCATATTTTTGGATATTACGAAGTATTTTTTAATAAAAAAATAAAATTTAATTTTAAAAATCTTTAAACTCAATTTTACCCATTTATTTATAAGCGTATTTTCGTGTTTTTAATTGAATTTTGGTGTCAAATTATTTTTTTCACTGAAATCCAATATTTGTATGAAAAATATCAATTTTTAGTAATAAATTGATTTCCATATTAAAAATAAAAATTTAACGTACAAAAACCATATTTTTGGATATTACGAGGAATTTTTTAATAAAAAAATAAAATTTGATTTTAAAAATCTTTAAACTCAATTTTAACACATTTAGAAACGTATTTTCGTGTTTTTAATTGAATTTTGGTGTCAAAATGTTTTTTTCACTAAAATCCAATATTTGTATGAAAAATATCAATTTTTAGTACTAAACTGATTTCCATACATATTAAAAAAAAATTTAAGATACAAAAACCATATTTTTGAATATTACGAGGTATTTTTTAATAAAAAAATAAAATTTAATTTTAAAAATCTTTAAACTCAATTTTAACCCATTTAGAAGCGTATTTTCGGGTTTTTAATTGAATTTTGGTGTCAAAATGTTTTTTTCACTAAAATCCAATATTTGTATGAAAAATATCAATTTTTAGTACTAAACTGATTTCCATACATATTAAAAAAAAATTTAAGATACAAAAACCATATTTTTGGATATTACGAGGTATTTTTTAATAAAAAAATAAAATTTAATTTTGAAAATCTTTATACTCAATTTTAACCCATTTAGAAGCGTATTTTCGTGTTTTTAATTGAATTTTGAAGTCAAAATGTTTTTTTCACTAAAATCCAATATTTGTATGAAAAATATCAATTTTTAGTACTAAACTGATTTCCATACATATTAAAAAAATATTTAAGATACAAAAACCATATTTTTGAATATTACGAGGTATTTTTTAATAAAAAAATAAAATTTAATTTTAAAAATCTTTAAACTCAATTTTAACCCATTTAGAAGCGTATTTTCGTGTTTTTAATTGAATTTTGGTGTCAAAATGGTTTTTTCACTAAAATCCAATATTTGTATGAAAAATATCAATTTTTAGTAATAAACTGATTTCCATACATATTAAAAAAAAATTTAAGGTACAAAAACCATATTTTTGGATAATACGAAGTATTATTTAATAAAAAAATAAAAATTAATTTTAAAAATCTTTAAACTCAAATTTAACCCATTTAGAAGCGTATTTTCCTGTTGTTAATTGAATTTTGGTGTCAAAATGTTTTTTTCACTAAAATCCAATATTTGTATGAAAAATATCAATTTTTAGTACTAAACTGATTTCCATACAATATATTAAAAAAAAATTTAAGATACAAAAACCATATTTTTGAATATTACGAGGTATTTTTTAATAAAAAAATAAAATTTAATTTTAAAAATCTTTAAACTCAATTTTAACCCATTTAGAAGCGTATTTTCGTGTTTTTAATTGAATTTTGGTGTCAAAATGTTTTTTTCACTAAAATCCAATATTTGTATGAAAAATATCAATTTTTAGTAATAAATTGATTTCCATATTAAAAATAAAAATTTAAGGTTCAAAAACCATATTTTTGGATATTACGAAGTATTATTTAATAAAAAAATAAAAATTAATTTTAAAAATCTTTAAACTCCAATTTAACCCATTTAGAAGCGTATTTTCGTGTTTTTAATTGAATTTTGGTGTCAAAATGTTTTTTTCACTAAAATCCAATATTTGTATGAAAAATATCAATTTTTAGTACTAAACTGATTTCCATACATATTAAAAAAAAATTTAAGATACAAAAACCACATTTTTGGATATTACGAGGTATTTTTTAATAAAAAAATAAAATTTTATTTTGAAAATCTTTATACTCAATTTTAACCCATTTAGAAACGTATTTTCGTGTTTTTAATTGAATTTTGAAGTCAAAATGTTTTTTTCACTAAAATCCAATATTTGTATGAAAAATATCAATTTTTAGTAATAAACTGATTTCCATACATATTAAAAATAAAAATTTAACTTACAAAAATCATATTTTTTGGATATTACGAAGTATTTTTTAATAAAAAAATAAAATTTAATTTTAAAAATCTTTAAACTCAATTTTACCCATTTATTTATAAGCGTATTTTCGTGTTTTTAATTGAATTTTGGTGTCAAAATATTTTTTTCACTGAAATCCAATATTTGTATGAAAAATATCAATTTTTAGTAATAAATTGATTTCCATATTAAAAATAAAAATTTAACGTACAAAAACCATATTTTTGGATATTACGAGGAATTTTTTAATAAAAAAATAAAATTTAATTTTAAAAATCTTTAAACTCAATTTTAACACATTTAGAAACGTATTTTCGTGTTTTTAATTGAATTTTGGTGTCAAAATGCTTTTTTCACTAAAATCCAATATTTGTATGAAAAATATCAATTTTTAGTAATAAACTGATTTCCATACATATTAAAAAAAAATTTAAGGTACAAAAACCATATTTTTGGATATTACGAAGTATTTATTTAATAAAAAAATAAAAATTAATTTTAAAAATCTTTAAACTCAAATTTAACCCATTTAGAAGCGTATTTTCCTGTTTATACCCGTACGATAGGATCGGGTATAATAAAATTACTCCTCCGTTTGTAACACCTCGAAATAAGCGAGCTAGATATACCTTCAAAGGTATGGATCGGATCAGAAAAAAATTCTAAGACTTTTGAGCCATGTCCGTCCGTCCGTCCGTCCGTCCGTCAGCACGCTAACTCAAAAACTAAGAAAGCTAGAATCTTGAAATTTACACAAAATATTCTGGTAATTTGTAGGTTCCCTACTTTTTTTTGGTTGAGTTTGGACCAAGCCTTAGGGTAGCTCTCGAACACCTAACTTTTAGATCCCGACATTTTTTTTGAAATAGAGCTATGAAATTTTAACTGCCGATAGATCTCACAAAAATATTAATTTTATTTTTAATAACTTTTTTTGTAGCCCCACCCGTTACGGAGCAAAAGCTCTCCAAAGGTTCAAAAAAGCTCCATATTTAAATTATTATAGCACAAGTTGTATAAGGTATATCTTCATTTTGAAAACGCCAAATAATTACTACTTTCATTAGCTTTAAAAGTATATATACAATAAATATATAATTTTGGCATACGGTGTCTTAATTTACCGTTATGCAAAACTCAAATTTTGCAAAATTCTTTAACCCTTCCATCTTCTAAACGGTTAAAGTTGGAAACTTGAAATTTTGACAGAAGTTAGATCTTTGAAAATTAGTATGAGTCATTTCAGAATTTTTTTTTGTATCACCCCCCGTTTAGACGCTGTAAGGGGTCAAAAACTGAAAATTTCCTATTTTTAAACACCTGTAACTTGAACACCTGTTAAAATTTTTTTGAAGTAATACACAAAAATTAAAGCTCCAACATTATACTTTTATTTCTGTTAACAACTTTTTTTAATAATATAGGGTTACTTTATAATTGACGAAAGTGTTACTTGATTTTTTCAAATTTTCTAACAAATTTCTTTAACGAATTTTTTATAATTTGAAATTGTTGAGAATATAATGCGTAGTACAAAAAAATGTAAATAAATAAACAACATAACGGTTGCTTGAAGAATTTTTATTTATATGATATTGATATATATACATACTTATATAATATCATGTTTATTTACATATCGTATATGTCACTAGTGAATGAATGATAAGAGTATAGATGTATATTATATAGCGCCGTATTTACATACATATATGTATTTTATTGTACTTATAGAAATTATTCTGTCAATGGAATATTTAAATATAATATAATATAATATTTAAAATTATATTTACTGTTTTGTACTTAGTAAATTTAATATACATTTACCGCTTAGTATTAAATGTTACTATAGAATATTTGAAAAAGTTTTGGATTGATAATCGTTATGTGAAAGGTTAGAATCTGCTTTTGAAGAATGTACATATAAACATATAGTTTGAATATATGTACAACCCATAGTTCTAGAAATTATAAAATTCACCCAAATTATTTTAAAATACTAAAATATTAAAAAAATAATATTGTAAGCAGAGTGACAGGCTGTGAACATACTAACGGTTCGTACGGGTATCTAAGAGTTGACAAAGTCAACTGTATTCTTCCTCGTTTTAATTGAATTTTGGTGTCAAAATGCTTTTTTCACTAAAATCCAATATTTGTATGAAAAATATCAATTTTTAGTAATAAATTGATTTCCATATTAAAAATAAAAATTTAAGGTTCAAAAACCATATTTTTGGATATTACGAAGTATTATTTAATAAAAAAATAAAAATTAATTTTAAAAATCTTTAAACTCCAATTTAACTCATTTAAAAGCTTATTTTCGTGTTTTCAATTGAATTTTGGTGTCAAAATATTTTTTTCACTAAAATCCAATATTTGTATGAAAAATATCAATTTTTAGTAATAAATTGATTTCCATACATATTAAAAAAAAATTTAACGTACAAAAACCATATTTTTGGATATTACGAGGTATTTTTTAATAAAAAAATAAAATTTAATTTTAAAAATCTTTAAACTCAAATTTAACCCATTTAGAAGCGTATTTTCCTGTTTTTAATTGAATTTTGGTGTCAAAATGTTTTTTTCACTAAAATCCAATATTTGTATGAAAAATATCAATTTTTAGTAATAAACTGATTTCCATACATATTAAAAAAAAATTTAACGTACAAAAACCATATTTTTGGATATTAGGAGGAATTTTTTAATAAAAAAATAAAATTTAATTTTAAAAATCTTTAAACTCAATTTTAACCCATTTAGAAGCGTATTTTCCTGTTTTTAATTGAATTTTGGTGTCAAAATGTTTTTTTCACTAAAATCCAATTTTTGTATGAAAAATATCAATTTTTAGTACTAAACTGATTTCCATACATATTAAAAAAAAATTTAAGATACAAAAACCATATTTTTGAATATTACGAGGTATTTTTTAATAAAAAAATAAAATTTAATTTTAAAAATCTTTAAACTCAATTTTAACCCATTTAGAAGCGTATTTTCGTGTTTTTAATTGAATTTTGGTGTCAAAATCTTTTTTTCACTAAAATCCAATATTTGTATGAAAAATATCAATTTTTAGTAATAAATTGATTTCCATATTAAAAATAAAAATTTAAGGTACAAAAACCATATTTTTGGATATTACGAAGTATTATTTAATAAATAAATAAAAATTAATTTTAAAAATCTTTAAACTCCAATTTAACCCATTTAGAAGCGTATTTTCGTATTTTTAATTGAATTTTGGTGTCAAAATGTTTTTTTCACTAAAATCCAATATTTGTATGAAAAATATCAATTTTTAGTACTAAACTGATTTCCATACATATTAAAAAAAAATTTAAGATACAAAAACCATATTTTTGAATATTACGAGGTATTTTTTAATAAAAAAATAAAATTTAATTTTAAAAATCTTTAAACTCAATTTTAACCCATTTAGAAGCGTATTTTCGTGTTTTTAATTGAATTTTGGTATCAAAATCTTTTTTTCACTAAAATCCAATATTTGTATGAAAAATATCAATTTGTAGTAATAAATTGATTTCCATTTTAAAAATAAAAATTTAAGGTACAAAAACCATATTTTTGGATATTACGAAGTATTATTTAATAAAAAAATAAAAATTAATTTTAAAAATCTTTAAACTCCAATTTAACCCATTTAGAAGCGTATTTTGGTGTTTTTAATTGAATTTTGGTGTCAAAATCTTTTTTTCACTAAAATCCAATATTTGTATGAAAAATATCAATTTTTAGTACTAAACTGATTTCCATACATATTAAAAAAAAATTTTAGATACAAAAACCATATTTTTGGATATTATGAGGTATTTTTAAATAAAAAAATAAAATTTTATTTTGAAAATCTTTATACTCAATTTTAACCCATTTAGAAGCGTATTTTCGTGTTTTTAATTGAATTTTGATGTCAAAATGTTTTTTTCACTAAAATCCAATATTTGTATGAAAAATATCAATTTTTAGTAATAAACTGATTTCCATACATATTGAAAAAAAATTTAAGGTACAAAAACCATATTTTTGGATTTTACGAAGTATTATTTTATAAAAAAATAAAATTTAATTTTAAAAATCTTATTTTTTACTCAATTTTAACCAATTTAGAAGCGTATTTTCGTGTTTTTAATTGAATTTTGGTGTCAAAATGTTTTTTTTCACTAAAACCCAATATTTGTGTGAAAAATATCAATTTTTAGTAATAAACAATTTCCATACATATTAAAAAAAAATTTAAGGTACAAAAACCATATTTTTGGATATTACGAAGTATTATTTTATAAAAAAATAAAAATTAATTTTAAAAATCCTTAAACTCAAATTTAACCCATTTAGAAGCGTATTTTCCTGTTTTTAATTGAATTTTGGTGTCAAAATGTTTTTTTCACTAAAATCCAATATTTGTATGAAAAATATCAATTTTTCTTCTTATCTCTTTAAAAAAATCTTTAAACTCAATTTTAGCCCATTTAGAAGCGTATTTTCGTATTTTTAATTGAATTTTGGTGTCAAAATGTTTTTTTCACTGAAATCCAATATTTGTATGAAAAATATCAATTTTTAGTAATAAACTGATTTCCATACATATTAAAAAAAAATTTAAGGTACAAAAACCATATTTTTGGATATTACGAAGTATTATTTAATAAAAAAATAAAAATTAATTTTAAAAATCTTTAAACTCAAATTTAACCCATTTAGAAGCGTATTTTCCTGTTTTTAATTGAATTTTGGTGTCAAAATGTTTTTTTCACTAAAATCCAATATTTGTATGAAAAATATCAATTTTTCTTCTTATCTCTTTAAAAAAATCTTTAAACTCAATTTTAGCCCATTTAGAAGCGTATTTTCGTATTTTTAATTGAATTTTGGTGTCAAAAGGTTTTTTTTAACTAAAATCCAATATTTGAATGAAAAATATCAATTTTTAGTAAACTGATTTACATACATATTAAAAAAAAAAATTTAAGGTACAAAAACCATATTTTTGGATATTACGAGGAATTTTTTAATAAAAAAATAAAATTTAATTTTAAAAATCTTTAAACTCAATTTTAACCCATTTAGAAGCGTATTTTCGTGTTTTTAATTGAATTTTGGTGTCAAAATGTTTTTTTCACTAAAATCCAATATTTGTATGAAAAATATCAATTTTTAGTAATAAACTGATTTCCATACATATTCAAAAAAATTTAAGGTACAAAAACCATATATTACGAAGTATTATTTAATAAAAAAATAAAAATTAATTTTAAAAATCTTTAAACTCAAATTTAACCCATTTAGAAGCGTATTTTCCTGTTTTTAATTGAATTTTGGTGTCAAAATGTTTTTTTCGCTAAAATCCAATATTTGTATGAAAAATATCAATTTTTAGTACTAAACTGATTTCCATACATATTAAAAAAAAATTTAAGATACAAAAACCATATTTTTGGATATTACGAGGTATTTTTTAATAAAAAAATAAAATTTAATTTTAAAAATCTTTAAACTCAATTTTAACCCATTTAGAAACGTATTTTCGTGTTTTCAATTGAATTTTGGTGTCAAAATCTTTTTTCCACTAAAATCCAAATTTTGTATGAAAAATATCAATTTTTAGTAATAAATTGATTTCCATATTAAAAATAAAAATTTAAGGTACAAAAACCATATTTTTGGATACCATATTTTTGGATTACGAAGTATTATTTAATAAAAAAATAAAAATTAATTTTAAAAATCTTTAAACTCAAATTTAACCCATTTAGAAGCGTATTTTCCTGTTTTTAATTGAATTTTGGTGTCAAAATGTTTTTTTCACTAAAATCCAATATTTGTATGAAAAATATCAATTTTTAGTACTAAACTGATTTCCATACATATTAAAAAAAAATTTAAGATACAAAAACCATATTTTTGGATATTACGAGGTATTTTTTAATAAAAAAATAAAATTTAATTTTAAAAATCTTTAAACTCAATTTTAACCCATTTAGAAGCGTATTTTCGTGTTTTCAATTGAATTTTGGTGTCAAAATCTTTTTTTCACTAAAATCCAATATTTGTATGAAAAATATCAATTTTTAGTAATAAATTGATTTCCATATTAAAAATAAAAATTTAAGGTACAAAAACCATATTTTTGGATATTACGAAGTATTATTTTATAAAAAAATAAAAATTAATTTTAAAAATCTTTAAACTCCAATTTAACCCAGTTAGAAGCGTATTTCCGTGTTTTTAATTGAATTTTGGTGTCAATTGATATCAAAATTTGATTAAATTTTGATTTTATCAAATTTTATCATTTGATTTTATCAAAAATATCAATTTTTAGTAATAAATTGATTTCCATATTAAAAATAAAAATTTAAGGTACAAAAACCATATTTTTGCATATTACGAGGTATTTTTTAATAAAAAAATAAAATTTAATTTTAAAAATCTTTAAACTCAATTTTAACCCATTTAGAAGCGTATTTTCGTGTTTTCAATTGAATTTTGGTGTCAAAATCTTTTTTCCACTAAAATCTAAATTTTGTATGAAAAATATCAATTTTTAGTAATAAATTGATTTCCATATTAAAAATAAAAATTTAAGGTACAAAAACCATATTTTTGGATATTACGAAGTATTATTTAATAAAAAAATAAAAATTAATTTTAAAAATCTTTAAACTCAAATTTAACCCATTTAGAAGCGTATTTTCCTGTTTTTAATTGAATTTTGGTGTCAAAATGTTTTTTTCACTAAAATCCAATATTTGTATGAAAAATATCAATTTTTAGTAATAAATTGATTTCCATATTAAAAATAAAAATTTAAGGTACAAAAACCATATTTTTGGATAATACCAAGTATTATTTAATAAAAAAATAAAATTTAATTTTAAAAATCTTTAAATTCAAATTTAACCCAGTTAGAAGCGTATTTCCGTGTTTTTAATTGAATTTTGGTGTCAAAATGTTTTTTTCACTAAAATTCAATATTTTTATCAAAAATATCAATTTTTAGTAATAAATTGTTTTCCATATTAATAATAAAAATTTAACGTACAAAAACCATATTTTTGGATATTACGAAGTATTATTTAATAAAAAAATAAAAATTAATTTTAAAAATCTTTAAACTCAATTTTAACCCATTTAGAAGCGTATTTTCGTGTTTTCAATTGAATTTTGGTGTCAAAATCTTTTTTCCACTAAAATCTAAATTTTGTATGAAAAATATCAATTTTTAGTAATAAATTGATTTCCATATTAAAAATAAAAATTTAAGGTACAAAAACCATATTTTTGCATATTACGAGGTATTTTTTAATAAAAAAATAAAATTTAATTTTAAAAATCTTTAAACTCAATTTTAACCCATTTAGAAGCGTATTTTCGTGTTTTCAATTGAATTTTGGTGTCAAAATCTTTTTTCCACTAAAATCTAAATTTTGTATGAAAAATATCAATTTTTAGTAATAAATTGATTTCCATATTAAAAATAAAAATTTAAGGTACAAAAACCATATTTTTGGATATTACGAAGTATTAT
The DNA here is from genome assembly GCA_947095535.1 of Poecilobothrus nobilitatus. Classification (NCBI taxonomy): domain Eukaryota; kingdom Metazoa; phylum Arthropoda; class Insecta; order Diptera; family Dolichopodidae; genus Poecilobothrus; species Poecilobothrus nobilitatus. The sequence goes on from OX352774.1 coordinate 27,873,040, forward strand.
TTAATAAAAAAATAAAAATTAATTTTAAAAATCTTTAAACTCAAATTTAACCCATTTAGAAGCGTATTTTCCTGTTTTTAATTGAATTTTGGTGTCAAAATGTTTTTTTCACTAAAATCCAATATTTGTATGAAAAATATCAATTTTTAGTACTAAACTGATTTCCATACATATTAAAAAAAAATTTAAGATACAAAAACCATATTTTTGGATATTACGAGGTATTTTTTAATAAAAAAATAAAATTTAATTTTAAAAATCTTTAAACTCAATTTTAACCCATTTAGAAGCGTATTTTCGTGTTTTCAATTGAATTTTGGTGTCAAAATCTTTTTTTCACTAAAATCCAATATTTGTATGAAAAATATCAATTTTTAGTAATAAATTGATTTCCATATTAAAAATAAAAATTTAAGGTACAAAAACCATATTTTTGGATAATACCAAGTATTATTTAATAAAAAAATAAAATTTAATTTTAAAAATCTTTAAATTCAAATTTAACCCAGTTAGAAGCGTATTTTCGTGTTTTTAATTGAATTTTGGTGTCAAAATGTTTTTTTCACTAAAATCCAATATTTGTATGAAAAATATCAATTTTTAGTAATAAACTGATTTCCATACAATATATTAAAAAAAAATTTAAGATACAAAAACCATATTTTTGAATATTACGAGGTATTTTTTAATAAAAAAATAAAATTTAATTTTAAAAATCTTTAAACTCAATTTTAACCCATTTAGAAGCGTATTTTCGTGTTTTTAATTGAATTTTGGTGTCAAAATGTTTTTTTCACTAAAATCCAATATTTGTATGAAAAATATCAATTTTTAGTAATAAACTGATTTCCATACATATTAAAAAAAAATTTAAGGTACAAAAACCATATTTTTGGATATTACGAAGTATTATTTAATAAAAAAATAAAAATTAATTTTAAAAATCTTTAAACTCAAATTTAACCCATTTAGAAGCGTATTTTCCTGTTTTTAATTGAATTTTGGTGTCAAAATGTTTTTTTCACTAAAATCCAATATTTGTATGAAAAATATCAATTTTTAGTACTAAACTGATTTCCATACAATATATTAAAAAAAAATTTAAGATACAAAAACCATATTTTTGAATATTACGAGGTATTTTTTAATAAAAAAATAAAATTTAATTTTAAAAATCTTTAAACTCAATTTTAACCCATTTAGAAGCGTATTTTCGTGTTTTTAATTGAATTTTGGTGTCAAAATGTTTTTTTCACTAAAATCCAATATTTGTATGAAAAATATCAATTTTTAGTAATAAATTGATTTCCATATTAAAAATAAAAATTTAAGGTTCAAAAACCATATTTTTGGATATTACGAAGTATTATTTAATAAAAAAATAAAAATTAATTTTAAAAATCTTTAAACTCCAATTTAACCTATTTAGAAGCGTATTTTCGTGTTTTTAATTGAATTTTGGTGTCAAAATGTTTTTTTCACTAAAATCCAATATTTGTATGAAAAATATCAATTTTTAGTAATAAACTGATTTCCATACATATTAAAAATAAAAATTTAACTTACAAAAATCATATTTTGTGGATATTACGAAGTATTTTTTAATAAAAAAATAAAATTTAATTTTAAAAATCTTTAAACTCAATTTTACCCATTTATTTATAAGCGTATTTTCGTGTTTTTAATTGAATTTTGGTGTCAAAATATTTTTTTCACTGAAATCCAATATTTGTATGAAAAATATCAATTTTTAGTAATAAATTGATTTCCATATTAAAAATAAAAATTTAACGTACAAAAACCATATTTTTGGATATTACGAGGAATTTTTTAATAAAAAAATAAAATTTAATTTTAAAAATCTTTAAACTCAATTTTAACACATTTAGAAACGTATTTTCGTGTTTTTAATTGAATTTTGGTGTCAAAATGCTTTTTTCACTAAAATCCAATATTTGTATGAAAAATATCAATTTTTAGTAATAAACTGATTTCCATACATATTAAAAAAAAATTTAAGGTACAAAAACCATATTTTTGGATATTACGAAGTATTTATTTAATAAAAAAATAAAAATTAATTTTAAAAATCTTTAAACTCAAATTTAACCCATTTAGAAGCGTATTTTCCTGTTTATACCCGTACGATAGGATCGGGTATAATAAAATTACTCCTCCGTTTGTAACACCTCGAAATAAGCGAGCTAGATATACCTTCAAAGGTATGGATCGGATCAGAAAAAAATTCTAAGACTTTTGAGCCATGTCCGTCCGTCCGTCCGTCCGTCAGCACGCTAACTCAAAAACTAAGAAAGCTAGAATCTTGAAATTTACACAAAATATTCTGGTAATTTGTAGGTTCCCTACTTTTTTTTGGTTGAGTTTGGACCAAGCCTTAGGGTAGCTCTCGAACACCTAACTTTTAGATCCCGACATTTTTTTTGAAATAGAGCTATGAAATTTTAACTGCCGATAGATCTCACAAAAATATTAATTTTATTTTTAATAACTTTTTTTGTAGCCCCACCCGTTACGGAGCAACAGCTCCCCAAAGGTTCAAAAAAGCTCCATATTTAAATTATTATAGCACAAGTTGTATAAGGTATATCTTCATTTTGAAAACGCCAAATAATTACTACTTTCATTAGCTTTAAAAGTATATATACAATAAATATATAATTTTGGCATACGGTGTCTTAATTTACCGTTATGCAAAACTCAAATTTTGCAAAATTCTTTAACCCTTCCATCTTCTAAACGGTTAAAGTTGGAAACTTGAAATTTTGACAGAAGTTAGATCTTTGAAAATTAGTATGAGTCATTTCAGAATTTTTTTTTGTATCACCCCCCGTTTAGACGCTGTAAGGGGTCAAAAACTGAAAATTTCCTATTTTTAAACACCTGTAACTTGAACACCTGTTAAAATTTTTTTGAAGTAATACACAAAAATTAAAGCTCCAACATTATACTTTTATTTCTGTTAACAACTTTTTTTAATAATATAGGGTTACTTTATAATTGACGAAAGTGTTACTTGATTTTTTCAAATTTTCTAACAAATTTCTTTAACGAATTTTTTATAATTTGAAATTGTTGAGAATATAATGCGTAGTACAAAAAAATGTAAATAAATAAACAACATAACGGTTGCTTGAAGAATTTTTATTTATATGATATTGATATATATACATACTTATATAATATCATGTTTATTTACATATCGTATATGTCACTAGTGAATGAATGATAAGAGTATAGATGTATATTATATAGCGCCGTATTTACATACATATATGTATTTTATTGTACTTATAGAAATTATTCTGTCAATGGAATATTTAAATATAATATAATATAATATTTAAAATTATATTTACTGTTTTGTACTTAGTAAATTTAATATACATTTACCGCTTAGTATTAAATGTTACTATAGAATATTTGAAAAAGTTTTGGATTGATAATCGTTATGTGAAAGGTTAGAATCTGCTTTTGAAGAATGTACATATAAACATATAGTTTGAATATATGTACAACCCATAGTTCTAGAAATTATAAAATTCACCCAAATTATTTTAAAATACTAAAATATTAAAAAAATAATATTGTAAGCAGAGTGACAGGCTGTGAACATACTAACGGTTCGTACGGGTATCTAAGAGTTGACAAAGTCAACTGTATTCTTCCTCGTTTTAATTGAATTTTGGTGTCAAAATGCTTTTTTCACTAAAATCCAATATTTGTATGAAAAATATCAATTTTTAGTAATAAATTGATTTCCATATTAAAAATAAAAATTTAAGGTTCAAAAACCATATTTTTGGATATTACGAAGTATTATTTAATAAAAAAATAAAAATTAATTTTAAAAATCTTTAAACTCCAATTTAACCCATTTAGAAGCGTATTTTCCTGTTTTTAATTGAATTTTGGTGTCAAAATGTTTTTTTCACTAAAATCCAATATTTGTATGAAAAATATCAATTTTTAGTAATAAACTGATTTCCATACATATTAAAAAAAAATTTAACGTACAAAAACCATATTTTTGGATATTACGGGGAATTTTTTAATAAAAAAATAAAATTTAATTTTAAAAATCTTTAAACTCAATTTTAACCCATTTAGAAGCGTATTTTCCTGTTTTTAATTGAATTTTGGTGTCAAAATGTTTTTTTCACTAAAATCCAATTTTTGTATGAAAAATATCAATTTTTAGTACTAAACTGATTTCCATACATATTAAAAAAAAATTTAAGATACAAAAACCATATTTTTGAATATTACGAGGTATTTTTTAATAAAAAAATAAAATTTAATTTTAAAAATCTTTAAACTCAATTTTAACCCATTTAGAAGCGTATTTTCGTGTTTTTAATTGAATTTTGGTGTCAAAATCTTTTTTTCACTAAAATCCAATATTTGTATGAAAAATATCAATTTTTAGTAATAAATTGATTTCCATATTAAAAATAAAAATTTAAGGTACAAAAACCATATTTTTGGATATTACGAAGTATTATTTAATAAATAAATAAAAATTAATTTTAAAAATCTTTAAACTCCAATTTAACCCATTTAGAAGCGTATTTTCGTGTTTTTAATTGAATTTTGGTGTCAAAATCTTTTTTTCACTAAAATCCAATATTTGTATGAAAAATATCAATTTTTAGTACTAAACTGATTTCCATACATATTAAAAAAAAATTTTAGATACAAAAACCATATTTTTGGATATTACGAGGTATTTTTAAATAAAAAAATAAAATTTTATTTTGAAAATCTTTATACTCAATTTTAACCCATTTAGAAGCGTATTTTCGTGTTTTTAATTGAATTTTGATGTCAAAATGTTTTTTTCACTAAAATCCAATATTTGTATGAAAAATATCAATTTTTAGTAATAAACTGATTTCCATACATATTGAAAAAAAATTTAAGGTACAAAAACCATATTTTTGGATATTACGAAGTATTATTTTATAAAAAAATAAAATTTAATTTTAAAAATCTTATTTTTTACTCAATTTTAACCAATTTAGAAGCGTATTTTCGTGTTTTTAATTGAATTTTGGTGTCAAAATGTTTTTTTCACTAAAACCCAATATTTGTGTGAAAAATATCAATTTTTAGTAATAAACAATTTCCATACATATTAAAAAAAAATTTAAGGTACAAAAACCATATTTTTGGATATTACGAAGTATTATTTTATAAAAAAATAAAAATTAATTTTAAAAATCTTTAAACTCAAATTTAACCCATTTAGAAGCGTATTTTCCTGTTTTTAATTGAATTTTGGTGTCAAAATGTTTTTTTCACTAAAATCCAATATTTGTATGAAAAATATCAATTTTTCTTCTTATCTCTTTAAAAAAATCTTTAAACTCAATTTTAGCCCATTTAGAAGCGTATTTTCGTATTTTTAATTGAATTTTGGTGTCAAAATGTTTTTTTCACTGAAATCCAATATTTGTATGAAAAATATCAATTTTTAGTAATAAACTGATTTCCATACATATTAAAAAAAAATTTAAGGTACAAAAACCATATTTTTGGATATTACGAAGTATTATTTAATAAAAAAATAAAAATTAATTTTAAAAATCTTTAAACTCAAATTTAACCCATTTAGAAGCGTATTTTCCTGTTTTTAATTGAATTTTGGTGTCAAAATGTTTTTTTCACTAAAATCCAATATTTGTATGAAAAATATCAATTTTTCTTCTTATCTCTTTAAAAAAATCTTTAAACTCAATTTTAGCCCATTTAGAAGCGTATTTTCGTATTTTTAATTGAATTTTGGTGTGAAAAGGTTTTTTTTAACTAAAATCCAATATTTGAATGAAAAATATCAATTTTTAGTAAACTGATTTACATACATATTAAAAAAAAAAATTTAAGGTACAAAAACCATATTTTTGGATATTACGAGGAATTTTTTAATAAAAAAATAAAATTTAATTTTAAAAATCTTTAAACTCAATTTTAACCCATTTAGAAGCGTATTTTCGTGTTTTTAATTGAATTTTGGTGTCAAAATGTTTTTTTCACTAAAATCCAATATTTGTATGAAAAATATCAATTTTTAGTAATAAACTGATTTCCATACATATTCAAAAAAATTTAAGGTACAAAAACCATATATTACGAAGTATTATTTAATAAAAAAATAAAATTTAATTTTAAAAATTTTTAAACTCAAATTTAACCCATTTAGAAGCGTATTTTCCTGTTTTTAATTGAATTTTGGTGTCAAAATGTTTTTTTCGCTAAAATCCAATATTTGTATGAAAAATATCAATTTTTAGTACTAAACTGATTTCCATACATATTAAAAAAAAATTTAAGATACAAAAACCATATTTTTGGATATTACGAGGTATTTTTTAATAAAAAAATAAAATTTAATTTTAAAAATCTTTAAACTCAATTTTAACCCATTTAGAAGCGTATTTTCGTGTTTTCAATTGAATTTTGGTGTCAAAATCTTTTTTCCACTAAAATCCAAATTTTGTATGAAAAATATCAATTTTTAGTAATAAATTGATTTCCATATTAAAAATAAAAATTTAAAGTACAAAAACCATATTTTTGGATACCATATTTTTGGATTACGAAGTATTATTTAATAAAAAAATAAAAATTAATTTTAAAAATCTTTAAACTCAAATTTAACCCATTTAGAAGCGTATTTTCCTGTTTTTAATTGAATTTTGGTGTCAAAATGTTTTTTTCACTAAAATCCAATATTTGTATGAAAAATATCAATTTTTAGTACTAAACTGATTTCCATACATATTAAAAAAAAATTTAAGATACAAAAACCATATTTTTGGATATTACGAGGTATTTTTTAATAAAAAAATAAAATTTAATTTTAAAAATCTTTAAACTCAATTTTAACCTATTTAGAAGCGTATTTTCGTGTTTTCAATTGAATTTTGGTGTCAAAATCTTTTTTTCACTAAAATCCAATATTTGTATGAAAAATATCAATTTTTAGTAATAAATTGATTTCCATATTAAAAATAAAAATTTAAGGTACAAAAACCATATTTTTGGATATTACGAAGTATTATTTTATAAAAAAATAAAAATTAATTTTAAAAATCTTTAAACTCCAATTTAACCCAGTTAGAAGCGTATTTCCGTGTTTTTAATTGAATTTTGGTGTCAATTGATATCAAAATTTGATTAAATTTTGATTTTATCAAATTTTATCATTTGATTTTATCAAAAATATCAATTTTTAGTAATAAATTGATTTCCATATTAAAAATAAAAATTTAAGGTACAAAAACCATATTTTTGCATATTACGAGGTATTTTTTAATAAAAAAATAAAATTTAATTTTAAAAATCTTTAAACTCAATTTTAACCCATTTAGAAGCGTATTTTCGTGTTTTCAATTGAATTTTGGTGTCAAAATCTTTTTTCCACTAAAATCCAAATTTTGTATGAAAAATATCAATTTTTAGTAATAAATTGATTTCCATATTAAAAATAAAAATTTAAGGTACAAAAACCATATTTTTGGATATTACGAAGTATTATTTAATAAAAAAATAAAAATTAATTTTAAAAATCTTTAAACTCAAATTTAACCCATTTAGAAGCGTATTTTCCTGTTTTTAATTGAATTTTGGTGTCAAAATGTTTTTTTCACTAAAATCCAATATTTGTATGAAAAATATCAATTTTTAGTACTAAACTGATTTCCATACATATTAAAAAAAAATTTAAGGTACAAAAACCATATTTTTGCATATTACGAGGTATTTTTTAATAAAAAAATAAAATTTAATTTTAAAAATCTTTAAACTCAATTTTAACCCATTTAGAAGCGTATTTTCGTGTTTTCAATTGAATTTTGGTGTCAAAATCTTTTTTTCACTAAAATCCAATATTTGTATGAAAAATATCAATTTTTAGTAATAAATTGATTTCCATATTAAAAATAAAAATTTAAGGTACAAAAACCATATTTTTGGATAATACCAAGTATTATTTAATAAAAAAATAAAATTTAATTTTAAAAATCTTTAAATTCAAATTTAACCCAGTTAGAAGCGTATTTCCGTGTTTTTAATTGAATTTTGGTGTCAAAATGTTTTTTTCACTAAAATTCAATATTTTTATCAAAAATATCAATTTTTAGTAATAAATTGTTTTCCATATTAATAATAAAAATTTAACGTACAAAAACCATATTTTTGGATATTACGAAGTATTATTTAATAAAAAAATAAAAATTAATTTTAAAAATCTTTAAACTCAAATTTAACCCATTTAGAAGCGTATTTTCGTGTTTTTAATTGAATTTTGGTGTCAAAATGTTTTTTTCACTAAAATCCAATATTTGTATGAAAAATATCAATTTTTAGTACTAAACTGATTTCCATATTAAAAATAAAAATTTAACGTACAAAAACCATATTTTTGGATATTACGAGGTATTTTTTAATAAAAAAATAAAATTTAATTTTAAAAATCTTTAAACTCAATTTTAACACATTTAGAAGGGTATTTTCGTGTTTTTAATTGAATTTTGGTGTCAAAATGTTTTTTTCACTAAAATCCAATATTTGTATGAAAAATATCAATTTTTAGTAATAAACTGATTTCCATACATATTAAAATAAAATTTAAGGTACAAAAACCATAATTTTGGATATTACGAGGTATTTTTTAATAAAAAAATAAAATTTAATTTTAAAAATCTTTAAACTCAATTTTAACACATTTAGAAGGGTATTTTCGTGTTTAATTGAATTTTGGTGTCAAAATGTTTTTTTCACTAAAAACCAATATTTGTATGAAAAATATCAATTTTTAGTAATAAACTGATTTCCATACATATTAAAATAAAATTTAAGGTACAAAAACCATATTTTTGGATATTACGAAGTATTTTTTAATAAAAAAATAAAATTTAATTTTAAAAATCTTTAAACTCAATTTTAACCCATTTAGAAGGGTATTTTCGTGTTTTTAATTGAATTTAGGTGTCAAAATGTTTTTTTCACTAAAATCCAATATTTGTATGAAAAATATCAATTTTTAGTAATAAACTGATTTCCATACATATTAAAATAAAATTTAAGATACAAAAACCATAATTTTGGATATTACGAGGTATTTTTTAATAAAAAAATAAAATTTAATTTTAAAAATCTTTAAACTCAATTTTAACCCAGTTAGAAGCGTATTTTCGTGTTTTTAATTGAATTTTGGTGTCAAAATGTTTTTTCCACTATTTTTATCAAAAATATTAATTTTTAGTAATAAATTGATTTCCATATTAAAAATAAAAATTTAAGGTACAAAAACCACATTTTTGGATATTACGAGGTATTTTTTAATAAAAAAAATAAAATTGTATTTTGAAAATCTTTAAACTCAATTTTAACCCAGTTAGAAGCGGATTTTCGTGTTTTTAATTGAATTTTGGTGTCAAAATGTTTTTTTCACTAAAATCCAATATTTGTATGAAAAATATCAATTTTTAGTAATAAATTGATTTCCATATTAAAAATAAAAATTTAAGGTACAAAAACCATATTTTTGGATATTACGAGATATTTTTTTATAAAAAAATAAAATTTAATTTTAAAAATCTTTAAACTCAATTTTAACCCATTTAGAAGCGTATTTTCGTGTTTTTAATTGAATTTTGGTGTCAAAATGTTTTTTTAACTAAAATCCAATATTTGAATGAAAAATATCAATTTTTGTAATAAATTGACTTCCATATTAAAAATAAAAATTTAACGTACAAAAACCATATTTTTGGATATTACGAGGTATTTTTTAATAAAAAAATAAAATTTTATTTTGAAAATCTTTAAACACAATTTTAACCCATTTAGAAGCGTATTTTCGAGTTTAATATATTTTTGGTGTCAAAATGTTTTTTTCACTAAAATTCAATACTTTTAACAAAAATATCAATTTTTAGTAATAAATTGATTTCCATATTAAAAATAAAAATTTAAGGTACAAAAACCATATTTTTGGATATTACGAGGTATTTTTTAATAAAAAAATAAAATTTAATTTTAAAAATCTCTAAACTCAATTTTAACCCAGTTAGAAGCGTATTTTCGTGTTTTTAATTGAATTTTGGTGTCAAAATGTTTTTTCCACTAAAATTCAATATTTTTATCAAATATATCATTTTTTAGTAATAAATTGATTTCAATACATATTAAAAATAAAAATTTAAGGTACAAAAACCACATTTTTGGATATTACGAGGTATTTTTTAATAAGAAAAATAAAATTGTATTTTGAAAATCTTTAAACTCAATTTTAACCCAGTTAGAAGCGTGTTTTCGTGTTTTTGATTGAATTTTGGTGTCAAAATGTTTTTTTCACTAAAATTCAATATTTTTATCAAAAATATCAATTTTTAGTAATAAATTGATTTCCATATTAAAAATAAAAATTTAAGGTACAAAAACCATATTTTTGGATATTACGAGGTATTTTTTAATAAAAAAATAAAATTTAATTTTAAAAATCTTTAAACTCAATTTTAACCCAGTTAGAAGCGTATTTCCGTGTTTTTAATTAAATTTTGGTGTCAAAATGTTTTTTTCACTAAAATTCAATATTTTTATCAAAAATATCAATTTTTAGTAATAAATTGATTTCCATATTAAAAATAAAAATTTAAGGTACAAAAACCATATTTTTGCATATTACGAGGTATTTTTTAATAAAAAAATAAAATTTAATTTTAAAAATCTTTAAACTCAATTTTAACCCAGTTAGAAGCGTATTTCCGTGTTTTAATTGAATTTTGGTGTCAAAATGTTTTTTTCACTAAAATTCAATATTTTTATCAAAAATATCAATTTTTAGTAATAAATTGATTTCCATATTAATAATAAAAATTTAACGTACAAAAACCATATTTTTGGATATTAAGAGGTATTTTTTAATAAAAAAATAAAATTTAATTTTAAAAATCTTTAAACTCAAATTTAACCCATTTAGAAGCGTATTTTCGTGTTTTTAATTGAATTTTGGTGTCAAAATGTTTTTTTCACTAAAATCCAATATTTGTATGAAAAATATCAATTTTTAGTAATAAACTGATTTCCATACATATTAAAATAAAATTTAAGGTACAAAAACCATATTTTTGGATATTACGAGGTATTTTTTAATAAAAAAATAAAATTTAATTTTAAAAATCTTTAAACTCTATTTTAACACATTTAGAAGGGTATTTTCGTGTTTTTAATTGAATTTTGGTGTCAAAATGTTTTTTGCACTAAAAACCAATATTTGTATGAAAAATATCAATTTTTAGTAATAAATTGATTTCCATATTAAAAATAAAAATTTAAGGTACAAAAACCATATTTTTGGATATTACGAAGTTTATTTATTTAATTTATTTAATAAAAAAATAAAAATTAATTTTAAAAATCTTTAAACTCCAATTTAACCCATTTAGAAGCGTATTTTCGTGTTTTTAATTGAATTTTGGTGTCAAAATGCTTTTTTCACTAAAATCCAATATTTGTATGAAAAATATCAATTTTTAGTAATAAACTGATTTCCATACATATAAAAAAAAAATTTCAGGTACAAAAACCATATTTTTGGATATTACGAAGTATTATTTAATAAAAAAATAAAAATTAATTTTAAAAATCTTTAAACTCAAATTTAACCCATTTAGAAGCGTATTTTCGTGTTTTTAATTGAATTTTGGTGTCAAAATGTTTTTTGCAATAAAAACCAATATTTGTATGAAAAATATCAATTTTTAGTAATAAATTGATTTCCATATTAAAAATAAAAATTTAAGGTACAAAAACCATATGGATATTACGAAGTTTATTTATTTAATTTATTTAATAAAAAAATAAAAATTAATTTTAAAAATCTTTAAACTCCAATTTAACCCATTTAGAAACGTATTTTCGTGTTTTTAATTGAATTTTGGTGTCAAAATGTTTTTTCCACTATTTTTATCAAAAATATTAATTTTTAGTAATAAATTGATTTCCATATTAAAAATAAAAATTTAAGGTACAAAAACCACATTTTTGGATATTACGAGGTATTTTTTAATAAAAAAAATAAAATTGTATTTTGAAAATCTTTAAACTCAATTTTAACCCAGTTAGAAGCGGATTTTCGTGTTTTTAATTGAATTTTGGTGTCAAAATGTTTTTTCCACTATTTTTATGAAAAATATCAATTTTTAGTAATAAATTGATTTCCATATTAAAAATAAAAATTTAACGTACAAAAACCATATTTTTGGATATTACGAGGTATTTTTTAATAAAAAAATAAAATTTTATTTTGAAAATCTTTAAACACAATTTTAACCCATTTAGAAGCGTATTTTCGTGTTTTTAATTGAATTTTGGTGTCAAAATGTTTTTTTAACTAAAATCCAATATTTGAATGAAAAATATCAATTTTTGTAATAAATTGACTTCCATATTAAAAATAAAAATTTAACGTACAAAAACCATATTTTTGGATATTACGAGGTATTTTTTAATAAAAAAATAAAATTTTATTTTGAAAATCTTTAAACACAATTTTAACCCATTTAGAAGCGTATTTTCGAGTTTAATATATTTTTGGTGTCAAAATGTTTTTTTCACTAAAATTCAATACTTTTAACAAAAATATCAATTTTTAGTAATAAATTGATTTCCATATTAAAAATAAAAATTTAAGGTACAAAAACCATATTTTTGGATATTACGAGGTATTTTTTAATAAAAAAATAAAATTTAATTTTAAAAATCTCTAAACTCAATTTTAACCCAGTTAGAAGCGTATTTTCGTGTTTTTAATTGAATTTTGGTGTCAAAATGTTTTTTCCACTAAAATTCAATATTTTTATCAAAAATATCAATTTTTAGTAATAAATTGATTTCCATATTAAAAATAAAAATTTAAGGTACAAAAACCATATTTTTGCATATTACGAGGTATTTTTTAATAAAAAAATAAAATTTAATTTTAAAAATCTTTAAACTCAATTTTAACCCAGTTAGAAGCGTATTTCCGTGTTTTTAATTGAATTTTGGTGTCAAAATGTTTTTTTCACTAAAATTCAATATTTTTATCAAAAATATCAATTTTTAGTAATAAATTGATTTCCATATTAATAATAAAAATTTAACGTACAAAAACCATATTTTTGGATATTACGAGGTATTTTTTAATAAAAAAATAAAATTTAATTTTAAAAATCTTTAAACTCAAATTTAACCCATTTAGAAGCGTATTTTCGTGTTTTTAATTGAATTTTGGTGTAAAAATGTTTTTTTCACTAAAATCCAATATTTGTATGAAAAATATCAATTTTTAGTAATAAACTGATTTCCATACATATTAAAATAAAATTTAAGGTACAAAAACCATATTTTTCGATATTACGAGGTATTTTTTAATAAAAAAATAAAATTTAATTTTAAAAATCTTTAAACTCAATTTTAACACATTTAGAAGGGTATTTTCGTGTTTTTAATTGAATTTTGGTGTCAAAATGTTTTTTTCACTAAAATCCAATATTTGTATGAAAAATATCAATTTTTAGTAATAAACTGATTTCCATACATATTAAAATAAAATTTAAGGTACAAAAACCATATTTTTGGATATTACGAGGTATTTTTTAAAAAAAAAAAATAAAATTTAATTTTAAAAATCTTTAAACTCAATTTTAACCCAGTTAGAAGCGTATTTTCGTGTTTTTAATTGAATTTTGGTGTCAAAATGTTTTTTCCACTAAAATTCAATATTTTTATCAAATATATCATTTTTTAGTAATAAATTGATTTCAATACATATTAAAAATAAAAATTTAAGGTACAAAAACCATATTTTTGGATATTACGAGGTATTTTTTAATAAAAAAATAAAAGTTAATTTTAAAAATCTCTAAACTCAATTTTAACCCAGTTAGAAGCGTATTTTCGTGTTTTTAATTGAATTTTGGTGTCAAAATGTTTTTCCCACTAAAATTCAATATTTTTATCAAATATATCATTTTTTAGTAATAAATTGATTTCAATACATATTAAAAATAAAAATTTAAGGTACAAAAACCACATTTTTGGATATTACGAGGTATTTTTTAATAAGAAAAATAAAATTGTATTTTGAAAATCTTTAAACTCAATTTTAACCCAGTTAGAAGCGTGTTTTCGTGTTTTTGATTGAATTTTGGTGTCAAAATGTTTTTTTCACTAAAATTCAATATTTTTATCAAAAATATCAATTTTTAGTAATAAATTGATTTCCATATTAAAAATAAAAATTTAAGGTACAAAAACCATATTTTTGGATATTACGAGGTATTTTTTAATAAAAAAATAAAATTTAATTTTAAAAATCTTTAAACTCAATTTTAACCCAGTTAGAAGCGTATTTCCGTGTTTTTAATTGAATTTTGGTGTCAAAATGTTTTTTTCACTAAAATTCAATATTTTTATCAAAAATATCAATTTTTAGTAATAAATTGATTTCCATATTAAAAATAAAAATTTAAGGTACAAAAACCATATTTTTGCATATTACGAGGTATTTTTTAATAAAAAAATAAAATTTAATTTTAAAAATCTTTAAACTCAATTTTAACCCAGTTAGAAGCGTATTTCCGTGTTTTTAATTGAATTTTGGTGTCAAAATGTTTTTTTCACTAAAATTCAATATTTTTATCAAAAATATCAATTTTTAGTAATAAATTGATTTCCATATTAATAATAAAAATTTAACGTACAAAAACCATATTTTTGGATATTACGAGGTATTTTTTAATAAAAAAATAAAATTTAATTTTAAAAATCTTTAAACTCAAATTTAACCCATTTAGAAGCGTATTTTCGTGTTTTTAATTGAATTTTGGTGTAAAAATGTTTTTTTCACTAAAATCCAATATTTGTATGAAAAATATCAATTTTTAGTAATAAACTGATTTCCATACATATTAAAATAAAATTTAAGGTACAAAAACCATATTTTTGGATATTACGAGGTATTTTTTAATAAAAAAATAAAATTTAATTTTAAAAATCTTTAAACTCAATTTTAACACATTTAGAAGGGTATTTTCGTGTTTTTAATTGAATTTTGGTGTCAAAATGTTTTTTTCACTAAAATCCAATATTTGTATGAAAAATATCAATTTTTAGTAATAAACTGATTTCCATACATATTAAAATAAAATTTAAGGTACAAAAACCATATTTTTGGATATTACGAGGTATTTTTTAATAAAAAAATAAAATTTAATTTTAAAAATCTTTAAACTCAATTTTAACACATTTAGAAGGGTATTTTCGTGTTTTTAATTGAATTTTGGTGTCAAAATGTTTTTTTCACTAAAATCCAATATTTGTATGAAAAATATCAATTTTTAGTAATAAATTGATTTCCATATTAAAAATAAAAATTTAAGGTACAAAAACCATATTTTTGGATATTACGAAGTTTATTTATTTAATTTATTTAATAAAAAAATAAAAATTAATTTTAAAAATCTTTAAACTCCAATTTAACCCATTTAGAAGCGTATTTTCGTGTTTTTAATTGAATTTTTGGTGTCAAAATGCTTTTTTCACTAAAATCCAATATTTGTATGAAAAATATCAATTTTTAGTAATAAACTGATTTCCATACATATAAAAAAAAAATTTAAGGTACAAAAACCATATTTTTGGATATTACGAAGTATTATTTAATAAAAAAATAAAAATTAATTTTAAAAATCTTTAAACTCAAATTTAACCCATTTAGAAGCGTATTTTCGTGTTTTTAATTGAATTTTGGTGTCAAAATGTTTTTTTCACTAAAATCCAATATTTGTATGAAAAATATCAATTTTTAGTACTAAACTGATTTCCATATTAAAAATAAAAATTTAACGTACAAAAACCATATTTTTGGATATTAAGAGGTATTTTTTAATAAAAAAATAAAATTTAATTTTAAAAATCTTTAAACTCAATTTTAACACATTTAAAAGGGTATTTTCGTGTTTTTAATTGAATTTTGGTGTCAAAATGTTTTTTTCACTAAAATCCAATATTTGTATGAAAAATATCAATTTTTAGTAATAAACTGATTTCCATACATATTAAAATAAAATTTAAGGTACAAAAACCATATTTTTGGATATTACGAGGTATTTTTTAATAAAAAAATAAAATTTAATTTTAAAAATCTTTAAACTCAATTTTAACACATTTAGAAGGGTATTTTCGTGTTTTTAATTGAATTTTGGTGTCAAAATGTTTTTTTCACTAAAAACCAATATTTGTATGAAAAATATCAATTTTTAGCAATAAACTGATTTCCATACATATTAAAATAAAATTTAAGGTACAAAAACCATATTTTTGGATATTACGAAGTATTTTTTAATAAAAAAATAAAATTTAATTTTAAAAATCTTTAAACTCAATTTTAACCCATTTAGAAGCGTATTTTCGTGTTTTTAATTGAATTTTGTGTCAAAATGTTTTTTTCACTAAAATCCAATATTTGTATGAAAAATATCAATTTTTAGTACTAAACTGATTTCCATATTAAAAATAAAAATTTAACGTACAAAAACTATATTTTTGGATATTACGATGTATTTTTTAATAAAAAAATAAAATTTAATTTTAAAAATCTTTAAACTCAATTTTAACACATTTAGAAGGGTATTTTCGTGTTTTTAATTGAATTTTGGTGCCAAAATGTTTTTTTCACTAAAATCCAATATTTGTATGAAAAATATCAATTTTTAGTAATAAACTGATTTCCATACATATTAAAATAAAATTTAAGGTACAAAAACCATAATTTTGGATATTACGAGGTATTTTTTAATAAAAAAATAAAATTTAATTTTAAAAATCTTTAAACTCAATTTTAACCCAGTTAGAAGCGTATTTTCGTGTTTTTAATTGAATTTTGGTGTCAAAATGTTTTTTCCACTATTTTTATCAAAAATATTAATTTTTAGTAATAAATTGATTTCCATATTAAAAATAAAAATTTAAGGTACAAAAACCATATTTTTGGATATTACGAGGTATTTTTTAAAAAAATAATAAAATTTTATTTTGAAAATCTTTATACTCAATTTTAACCCATTTAGAAGCGTATTTTCGTGTTTTTAATTGAATTTTGGTGTCAACAAGTTTTTTTCACTAAAATCCAATATTTGTATGAAAAATATCAATTTTTAGTAATAAACTGATTTCTATACATATTAAAAAAAAATTTAAGGTGCAAAAACCATATTTTTGGATATTACCAGGTATTTTTTAATAAAAAAATAAAATTTTATTTTAAAAATCTTATTTTTTACTCAATTTTAACCAATTTAGAAGCGTATTTTCGTGTTTTTAATTGAATTCTGGTGTCAAAATATTTTTTTCACTAAAATCCAATATTTGTATGAAAAATATCAATTTTTAGAATAAATTGATTGCCATATTAAAAATAAAAATTTAAGGTACAAAAACCATATTTTTGGATATTACCAGGTATTTTTTAATAAAAAAATAAAATTTAATTTTAAAAATCTTTAAACTCAATTTTAACCCAGTTAGAAGCGTATTTCCGTGTTTTTAATTGAATTTTGGTGTCAAAATGTTTTTTTCACTAAAATTCAATATTTTTATCAAAAATATCAATTTTTAGTAATAAATTGATTTCCATATTAAAAATAAAAATTTAAGGTACAAAAACCATATTTTTGCATATTACGAGGTATTTTTTAATAAAAAAATAAAATTTAATTTTAAAAATCTTTAAACTCAATTTTAACCCAGTTAGAAGCGTATTTCCGTGTTTTTAATTGAATTTTGGTGTCAAAATGTTTTTTTCACTAAAATTCAATATTTTTATCAAAAATATCAATTTTTAGTAATAAATTGATTTCCATATTAAAAATAAAAATTTAAGGTACAAAAACCATATTTTTGGATATTACGAGGTATTTTTTAATAAAAAAATAAAATTTTATTTTGAAAATCTTTAAACTCAATTTTAACCCATTTAGAAGCGTATTTTCGAGTTTAATATATTTTTGGTGTCAAAATGTTTTTTTCACTAAAATTCAATACTTTTAACAAAAATATCAATTTTTAGTAATAAATTGATTTCCATATTAAAAATAAAAATTTAAGGTACAAAAACCATATTTTTGGATATTACGAGGTATTTTTAAATAAAAAAATAAAATTTAATTTTAAAAATCTTTAAACTCAATTTTAACCCAGTTAGAAGCGTATTTCCGTGTTTTTAATTGAATTTTGGTGTCAAAATGTTTTTTTCACTAAAATTCAATATTTTTATCAAAAATATCAATTTTTAGTAATAAATTGATTTCCATATTAAAAATAAAAATTTAAGGTACAAAAACCATATTTTTGGATATTACGAGATATTTTTTAATAAAAAAATAAAATTTAATTTTAAAAATCTTTAAACTCAATTTTAACCCAGTTAGAAGCGTGTTTTCGTGTTTTTGATTGAATTTTGGTGTCAAAATGTTTTTTTCACTAAAATTCAATATTTTTATCAAAAATATCAATTTTTAGTAATAAATTGATTTCCATATTAAAAATAAAAATTTAAGGTACAAAAACCATATTTTTGGATATTACGAGGTATTTTTTAATAAAAAAATAAAATTTTATTTTGAAAATCTTTAAACTCAATTTTAACCCATTTAGAAGCGTATTTTCGAGTTTAATATATTTTTGGTGTCAAAATGTTTTTTTCACTAAAATTCAATACTTTTAACAAAAATATCAATTTTTAGTAATAAATTGATTTCCATATTAAAAATAAAAATTTAAGGTACAAAAACCATATTTTTGGATATTACGAGGTATTTTTAAATAAAAAAATAAAATTTAATTTTAAAAATCTTTAAACTCAATTTTAACCCAGTTAGAAGCGTATTTCCGTGTTTTTAATTGAATTTTGGTGTCAACATGTTTTTTCCACTAAAATTCAATATTTTTATCAAATATATCATTTTTTAGTAATAAATTGATTTCAATACATATTAAAAATAAAAATTTAAGGTACAAAAACCACATTTTTGGATATTACGAGGTATTTTTTAATAAGAAAAATAAAATTGTATTTTGAAAATCTTTAAACTCAATTTTAACCCCGTTAGAAGCGTATTTTCGTGTTTTTGATTGAATTTTGGTGTCAAAATGTTTTTTCACTTAAATTCAATAATACAATTGTATGAAAAATATCAATTTTTAGTAATAAATTGATTTCCAGATATATTAAAAATGAAAATTTAAGGTACAAAAACCATATCTTTCGATATTACGAGGTATTTTTTAATAAAAAAATAAAATTTTATTTTGAAAATCTTTAAACTCAATTTTAACCCATTTAGTAGCTAGCGTATTTTCGTGTTTTTAATTGAATTTTGGTGTCAAAATATTTTTTTCGCTAAAATTCAATATTTGTATGAAAAATATAAATTTTTAGTAATAAATTGATTACCAGACATATTAAAAATAAAAATTTAAGGTGCAAAAACCATATTTTTGGATATTACCAGGTATTTTTTAATCAAAAAATAAAATTTTATTTTGAAAACCTTTAAACTCAATTTTAACCCATTTAGAAGCGTATTTTCGAGTTTAATATATTTTTGGTGTCAAAATGTTTTTTTCACTAAAATTCAATACTTTTAACAAAAATATCAATGTTTATTAATAAATTGATTTCCATATTAAAAATAAAAATTTAAGGTACAAAAACCATATTTTTGGATATTACCAGGTATTTTTTAATCAAAAAATAAAATTTTATTTTGAAAACCTTTAAACTCAATTTTAACCCATTTAGAAGCGTATTTTAGAGTTTAATATATTTTTGGTGTCAAAATGTTTTTTTCACTAAATTTCAATATTTGTATGAAAAATATAAATTTTTAGTAATAAATTGATTACCAGACATATTAAAAATAAAAATTTAAGGTGCAAAAACCATATTTTTGGATATTACCAGGTATTTTTTAATAAAAAAATAAAATTTAATTTTAAAAATCTCTAAACTCAATTTTAACCCAGTTAGAAGCGTATTTTCGTGTTTTTAATTGAATTTTGGTGTCAACATGTTTTTTCCACTAAAATTCAATATTTTTATCAAATATATCATTTTTTAGTAATAAATTGATTCAATACATATTAAAAATAAAAATTTAAGGTACAAAAACCACATTTTTGGATATTACCAGGTATTTTTTAATAAATAAATAAAATTTAATTTTAAAAATCTTTATACTCAATTTTAACCCAGTTAAAAGCGTTTTTTCGTGTTTTTGATTGAATTTTGGTGTCAAAATGTTTTTTCACTAAAATACAATATTTGTATGAAAAATATCAATTTTTAGTAATAAATTGATTTCAATACATATTAAAAATAAAAATTTAATGTACAAAAACCATATTTTTGGATATTACCAGGTATTTTGTAATAAAAAAATAAAATTTAATTTTAAAAATCTTTAAACTCAATTTTAACCCAGTTAGAAGCGTATTTTCGAGTTTTTAATTGAATTTTGGTGTCAAAATATTTTTTCCACTATTGTGGAATCACTATTGTGTTTATCAAAAATATTAATTTTTAGTAATAAATTGATTTCCATATTAAAAATAAAAATTTAAGGTACAAAAACCACATTTTTGGATATTACGAGGTATTTTTTAATAAAATAATAAAATTTAATTTTAAAAATCTTTAAACTCAATTTTAACCCAGTTAGAAGCGTATTTTCGTGTTTTTAATTGAATTTTGGTGTCAAAATGTTTTTTCCACTAAAATTCAATATTTTTATCAAAAATATAAATTTTTAGTAATAAATTGATTACCAGACATATTAAAAATAAAAATTTAAGGTACAAAAACCATATTTATGGATATTACCAGGTATTTCTCCAGGTATTTTGAAAATCTTTAAACTCAATTTTAACCCATTTAGAAGCGTATTTTCGAGTTTAATATATTTTTGGTGCCAAAATGTTTTTTTCACTAAAATTCAATATTTGTATGAAAAATATCAATTTTTAGTAATAAATTGATTACCAGACATATTAAAAATAAAAATTTAAGGTACAAAAACCATATTTTTGGATATTACCAGGTATTTCTCCAGGTATTTTGAAAATCTTTAAACTCAATTTTAACCCATTTAGAAGCGTATTTTCGAGTTTAATATATTTTTGGTGCCAAAATGTTTTTTTCACTAAAATTCAATATTTGTATGAAAAATATCAATTTTTAGTAATAAATTGATTACCAGACATATTAAAAATAAAAATTTAAGGTACAAAAACCATATTTTTGGAAATTACCAAGTATTTTTTAATAAAAAAAATTTAATTTTAAAAATCTTTAAACTCAATTTTAACCCATTTACAAGCGTATTTTCGTGTTTTTAATTGAATTTTAGTGTCAAAATGTTTTTTCCACTAAAATTCTATATTTTTATCAAAAATATCAATTTTTAGTAATAAATTGATTACCAGACATATTAAAAATAAAAATTTAAGGTACAAAAACCATATTTTTGGATATTACCAGGTATTTTTTAATAAAAAAATAAAATTTAATTTTAAAAATCTTTATACTCAATTTTAACCCATTTAGAAGCGTATTTTCGTGGTTTTAATTGAATTTTGGAGTCAAAATATTTTTTTTCACTAAAATTCAATATTTGTATGAAAAATATCAATTTTTAGTAATAAATTGATTTCCAGACATATTAAAAATAAAAATTTAAGGTACAAAAACCATAATTTTGGATACTACGAGGTATTTTTTAATAAAAAAATAAAATTTTATTTTGAAAATCTTTAAACACAATTTTAACAAATTTAGAAGCGTATTTTCGAGTTTAATATATTTTTGGTGTCAAAATGTTTTTTCACTAAAATTCAATATTTGTATGAAAAATATCAATTTTTAGTACTAAAATGATTTCAATACATATTAAAAATAAAAATTTAATGTACAAAAACCATATTTTTGGATATTACCAGGTATTTTTTAATAAAAAAATAAAATTTAATTTTAAAAATCTTTAAACTCAATTTTAACCCAGTTAGAAGCGGATTTTCGTATTTTTAATTGAATTTTGGTGTCAAAATGTTTTTTCCACTATTTTTATCAAAAATATCAATTTTTAGTAATAAATTGATTTCCATATTAAAAATAAAAATTTAAGGTACAAAAACCATATTTTTGGATATTACGAGGTATTTTTTAATAAAAAAAATAAAATTGTATTTTGATAATCTTTAAACTCAATTTTAACCCATTTAGAAGCGTATTTTCGTGTTTTCAAAATTTTTTTCACTAAAATTCAATATTTTTATCAGAAATATCAATTTTTAGTAATAAATTGATTTCCATATTAAAAATAAAAATTTAAGGTACAAAAACCATATTTTTGGATATTACGAGGTATTTTTTAATAAAAAAAATAAAATTGTATTTTGATAATCTTTAAACTCAATTTTAACCCATTTAGAAGCGTATTTTCGTGTTTTCAAAATTTTTTTCACTAAAATTCAATATTTTTATCAGAAATATCAATTTTTAGTAATAAATTGATTTCCATATTAAAAATAAAAATTTAAGGTACAAAAACCATATTTTTGGATATTACGAGGTATTTTTTAATAAAAAAATAAAATTTAATTTGAAAAATCTTTAAACTCAATTTTAACCCAGTTAGAAACGTATTTTCGTGTTTTTATTTGAATTTTGATGTCAAAATGTTTTTTTCACTAAAATTCAATATATGTATGAAAAATATCAATTTTTAGTAATAAATTGATTTCCAGACATATTAAAAATAAAAATTTAAGGTACAAAAACCATATTTTTGGATATTACGAGGTATTTTCTATTAAAAAAATAAAATTTAATTTTAAAAATCTTTAAACTCAATTTTAACTCAGTTAGAAGCGTATTTTCGTGTTTTTATTTGATTTTTGATGTCAAAATGTTTTTTTCACTAAAATTCAATATATGTATGAAAAATATCAATTTTTAGTAATAAATTGATTTCCAGACATATTAAAAATAAAAATTTAAGGTACAAAAACCATATTTTTGGATATTACGAGGTATTTTTTAATAAAAAAAATAAAATTGTATTTTGATAATCTTTAAACTCAATTTTAACCCATTTAGAAGCGTATTTTCGTGTTTTCAAAATTTTTTTCACTAAAATTCAATATTTTTATCAGAAATATCAATTTTTAGTAATAAATTGATTTCCATATTAAAAATAAAAATTTAAGGTACAAAAACCATATTTTTGGATATTACGAGGTATTTTTTAATAAAAAAATAAAATTTAATTTGAAAAATATTTAAACTCAATTTTAACCCAGTTAGAAACGTATTTTCGTGTTTTTATTTGAATTTTGATGTCAAAATGTTTTTTTCACTAAAATTCAATATATGTATGAAAAATATCAATTTTTAGTAATAAATTGATTTCCAGACATATTAAAAATAAAAATTTAAGGTACAAAAACCATATTTTTGGATATTACGAGGTATTTTTTATTAAAAAAATAAAATTTAATTTTAAAAATCTTTAAACTCAATTTTAACCCAGTTAGAAACGTATTTTCGTGTTTTTATTTGATTTTTGATGTCAAAATGTTTTTTTCACTAAAATTCAATATATGTATGAAAAATATCAATTTTTAGTAATAAATTGATTTCCAGACATATTAAAAATAAAAATTTAAGGTACAA
Source organism: Poecilobothrus nobilitatus (assembly GCA_947095535.1). Classification (NCBI taxonomy): domain Eukaryota; kingdom Metazoa; phylum Arthropoda; class Insecta; order Diptera; family Dolichopodidae; genus Poecilobothrus; species Poecilobothrus nobilitatus. The sequence goes on from OX352774.1 coordinate 27,896,840, forward strand.
AAACCATATTTTTGGATATTACGAGGTATTATTTAATAAAAAAATAAAATTTAATTTTAAAAATCTTTAAACTCAATTTTAACCCATTTAGAAACGTATTTTCGTGTTTTTATTTGATTTTTGATGTCAAAATGTTTTTTTCACTAAAATTCAATATATGTATGAAAAATATCAATTTTTAGTAATAAATTGATTTCCAGACATATTAAAAATAAAAATTTAAGGTACAAAAACCATATTTTTTGATATTACGAGGTATTTTTTGTTAAAAAAATAAAATTTAATTTTAAAAATCTTTAAACTCAATTTTAACCGAGTTAGAAACGTATTTTCGTGTTTTCATTTGATTTTTGATGTCAAAATGTTTTTTCCACTATTTTTATCAAAAATATCAATTTTTAGTAATAAATTGATTTCCATATTAAAAATAAAAATTTAAGGTACAAAAACCATATTTTTGGATATTACGAGGTATTTTTTAATAAAAAAAATAAAATTGTATTTTGATAATCTTTAAACTCAATTTTAGCCCATTTAGAAGCGTATTTTCGTGTTTTCAAAATTTTTTTCACTAAAATTCAATATTTTTATCAGAAATATCAATTTTTAGTAATAAATTGATTTCCAGACATATTAAAAATAAAAATTTAAGGTACAAAAACCATATTTTTGGATATTACGAGGTATTTTTTAATAAAAAAATAAAATTTAATTTGAAAAATCTTTAAACTCAATTTTAACCCAGTTAGAAACGTATTTTCGTGTTTTTATTTGAATTTTGATGTCAAAATGTTTTTTTCACTAAAATTCAATATATGTATGAAAAATATCAATTTTTAGTAATAAATTGATTTCCAGACATATTAAAAATAAAAATTTAAGGTACAAAAACCATATTTTTGGATATTACGAGGTATTTTTTAATAAAAAAATAAAATTTAATTTTAAAAATCTTTAAACTCAATTTTAACCCATTTAGAAACGTATTTTCGTGTTTTTATTTGGTTTTTGATGTCAAAATGTTTTTTTCACTAAAATTCAATATATGTATGAAAAATATCAATTTTTAGTAATAAATTGATTTCCAGACATATTAAAAATAAAAATTTAAGGTACAAAAACCATATTTTTGGATATTACGAGGTATTTTTTATTAAAAAAATAAAATTTAATTTTAAAAATCTTTAAACTCAATTTTAACCCAGTTAGAAACGTATTTTCGTGTTTTCATTTGATTTTTGATGTCAAAATGTTTTTTTCACTAAAATTCAATATATGTATGAAAAATATCAATTTTTAGTAATAAATTGATTTCCAGACATATTAAAAATAAAAATTTAAGGTACAAAAACCATATTTTTGGATATTACGAGGTATTTTTTAATAAAAAAATAAAATTTAATTTTAAAAATCTTTAAACTTAATTTTAACCCAGTTAGAAACGTATTTTCGTGTTTTTATTTGATTTTTGATGTCAAAATGTTTTTAGCACATTTCCAAAAAAATTTTGAAAAAATGTGCTTATTAGTTTCACTCTGTCCGTCCGCCCGTCCGTCCGTCCGCCCGTCCGTCCGTCCGTCCGTCTGTCCGTCCGTCTGTTTACAAAACTTCTACACCGTTAAAGATAGAGAAAAAAAATTTTAACCGTAGGTAGGTCTCATAAAAAAAATAATTTTGTGGAACAACTTTTTCATGTAGCCCAATCCATTACGGAGCTACAGCCCCTCAAACTTTGAAAAAGCCCTATTTTTAAATGCATATATCTTATGTTCTGCTTAAGATTTTTTCAATCTGAAAACGTCATTCGACAGGTATTTCTTTTATCTTTGTAAATTAATATCAAAATTATACAATATTTTTAAATTTAGTATTTAAATTTACCGTTATGTGAAAACCACATTTTGCATGAAATTTCTTTTTTCATAACTCCGGCACCCCTTTAGATAGGAACCTGAAATTTTGAGACAAGAAAGAACTTTTAGAATTAATATAAGTTTCCTCAGAAAATTTTTTGGTAACACCCCCTCTTTAAGAGTTATTACGCCTCAAAAATTGAAAATTTGCTATTTTTAGACACCTGTAACTTAGGCACCTGCAAAAATTTTTTTTTGACAAGACATGAAAATTAAAGGTTCAATAATATATTTTTACGTGTGTTAACGGCTTTTCTTAGTTATATAGGATTCCGGACTTATAGCCCCTCAAAATTTCAAAAATGTCCTATTTTCACATTTTTTCTTATTACATGAAATTTTCAAATTTTTGTGTAAGTCACAATTCTAAACAGTTTGTATTGAGTTTTGGAAATGTGCGCTTTTAAAAACCGTTGGTTTACATTCTACCTTGTTTTCACTAAAATTCAATATATGTATGAAAAATATCAATTTTTAGTAATAAATTGATTTCCAGACATATTAAAAATAAAAATTTAAGGTACAAAAACCATATTTTTGGATATTACGAGGTATTTTTTTAAATAAAAATAAAATTTAATTTTGAAAATCTTTAAACTCAATTTTAACCCATTTAGAAGCGTATTTTCGTGTTTTTGATTGAATTTTGGTGTCAAAATGTTTTTTCACTAAAATTCAATATTTGTATGAAAAATATCAATTTTTAGTAATAAATTGATTTCCAGACATATTAAAAATAAAAATTTAAGGTACAAAAACCATATTTTTGGATATTACGAGGTATTTCAAAATGTTTTTTCACTAAAATTCAATATTTTTATCAAAAATATCAATTTTTAGTAATAAATTGATTTCCATATTAAAAATAAAAATTGAAGGTACAAAAACCACATTTTTGGATATTACGAGGTATTTTTTAATAAAAAAAATAAAATTGTATTTTGAAAATCTTTAAACTCAATTTCAACCCATTTAGAAGCGTATTTTCGTGTTTTCAAAATGTTTTTTCACTAAAATTCAATATTTGTATGAAAAATATCAATTTTTAGTAATAAATTGATTTCCATATTAAAAATAAAAATTTAAGGTACAAAAACCATATTTTTGGATATTACGAGGTATTTTTAATAAAAAAATAAAATTTAATTTTAAAAATCTTTAAACTCAATTTTAACCCAGTTAGAAACGTATTTTCGTGTTTTTATTTGATTTTTGATTTCAAAATGTTTTTTTCACTAAAATTCAATATATGTATGAAAAATATCAATTTTTAGTAATAAATTGATTTCCAGACATATTAAAAATAAAAATTTAAGGTACAAAAACCATATTTTTGGATATTACGAGGTATTTTGTTAAATAAAAATAAAATTTAATTTTGAAAATCCTTAAACTCAATTTTAACCCATTTAGAAGCGTATTTTCGTGTTTTCAAAATGTTTTTTCACTAAAATTCAATATTTGTATGAAAAATATCAATTTTTAGTAATAAATTGATTTCCAGACATATTAAAAATAAAAATTTAAGGTACAAAAACCATATTTTTGGATATTACGAGGTATTTTTTTAAATAAAAATAAAATTTAATTTTGAAAATCTTTAAACTCAATTTTAACCCATTTAGAAGCGTATTTTCGTGTTTTTCATTGAATTTTGGTGTCAAAATGTTTTTTCACTAAAATTCAATATTTGTATGAAAAATATCAATTTTTAGTAATAAATTGATTTCCAGACATATTAAAAATAAAAATTTAAGGTACAAAAACCATATTTTTGGATACTACGAGGTATTTTTTAATAAAAAAATAAAATTTAATTTTAAAAATCTTTAAACTCAATATTAATCCAGTTAGAAGCGTATTTTCGTGTTTTTAATTGAATTTTGGTGTCAAAATGTTTTTTCACTAAAATTCAATATTTTTATCAAAAATATCAATTTTTAGTAATAAATTGATTTCAATTTTAAAAATAAAAATTGAAGGTACAAAAACCACATTTTTGGATATTACGAGGTATTTGTTAATAAAAAAAATAAAATTGTATTTTGGAAATCTTTAAACTCAATTTCAACCCATTTAGAAGCGTATTTTCGTGTTTTCAAAATGTTTTTTCACTAAAATTCAATATTTGTATGAAATATATCAATTTTTAGTAATAAATTGATTTCCATATTAAAAATAAAAATTGAAGGTACAAAAACCATATTTTTGGATATGACGAGGAAAAAAATAAAATTTAATTTTAAAAATCTTTAAACTCAATTTTAACCCAGTTAGAAACGTATTTTCGTGTTTTTATTTGATTTTTGATGTCAAAATGTTTTTTCACTAAAATTCAATATTTTTATCAAAAATATCAATTTTTAGTAATAAATTGATTTCCAGACATATTAAAAATAAAAATTTAAGGTACAAAAACCATATTTTTGGATATTACGAGGTATTTTTTTAAATAAAAATAAAATTTAATTTTGAAAATCTTTAAACTCAATTTCAACCCATTTAGAAGCGTATTTTCGTGTTTTCAAAATGTTTTTTCACTAAAATTCAATATTTGTATGAAAAATATCAATTTTTAGTAATAAATTGATTTCCATATTAAAAATAAAAATTTAAGGTACAAAAACCACATTTTTGGATATTACGAGGTATTTTTTAATAAAAAAATAAAATTTAATTTTAAAAATCTTTAAACTCAATTTTAACCCAGTTAGAAGCGTATTTTCGTGTTTTTAATTGAATTTTGATGTCAAAATGTTTTTTCCACTAAAATTCAATATTTTTATCAAAAATATCAATTTTTAGTAATAAATTGATTTCCATATTAAAAATAAAAATTTAAGGTACAAAAACCACATTTTTGGATATAACGAGGTATTTTTTAATAAAAAAAATAAAATTGTATTTTGAAAATCTTTAAACTCAATTTTAACCCATTTAGAAGCGTATTTTCGTGTTTTCAAAATGTTTCAAAATATTTTATCAAAAATATCAATTTTTAGTAATAAATTGATTTCCATATTAAAAATAAAAATTTAAAGTACAAAAACCACATTTTTGGATATTACGAGGTATTTTTTAATAAAAAAATAAAATTTAATTTTAAAAATCTTTAAACTCAATTTTAACCCAGTTAGAAACGTATTTTCGTGTTTTTATTTGATTTTTGATGTCAAAATGTTTTTTTCACTAAAATTCAATATATGTATGAAAAATATCAATTTTTAGTAATAAATTGATTTCCAGACATATTAAAAATAAAAATTTAAGGTACAAAAACAATATTTTTGGATATCACGAGGTATTTTTTTAAATAAAAATAAAATTTAATTTTGAAAATCTTTAAACTCAATTTTAACCCATTTAGAAACGTATTTTCGTGTTTTTATTTGATTTTTGATGTCAAAATGTTTTTTTCACTAAAATTCAATATATGTATGAAAAATATCAATTTTTAGTAATAAATTGATTTCCAGACATATTAAAAATAAAAATTTAAGGTACAAAAACCATATTTTTGAATATTACGAGGTATTTTTTAATAAAAAAAATAAAATTGTATTTTGAAAATCTTTAAACTCAATTTTAACCCAGTTAGAAACGTATTTTCGTGTTTTTATTTGATTTTTGATGTCAAAATGTTTTTTTCACTAAAATTCAATATATGTATGAAAAATATCAATTTTTAGTAATAAATTGATTTCCAGACATATTAAAAATAAAAATTTAAGGTACAAAAACCATATTTTTGGATATTACCAGGTATTTTTTAATCAAAAAATAAAATTTTATTTTGAAAATCTTTAAATTCAATTTTAACCCATTTAGAAGCGTATTTTCGTGTTTTCAAAATCTTTTTTCACTAAAATTCAATATTTTTATCAAACATATCAATTTTTAGTAATAAATTGATTTCCATATTAAAAATAAAAATTTAAGGTACAAAAACCATATTTTTGGATATTACGAGGTATTTTTTAATAAAAAAATAAAATTTAATTTTAAAAATCTTTAAACTCAATTTTAACCCAGTTAGAAACGTATTTTCGTGTTTTTATTTGATTTTTGATGTCAAAATGTTTTTTTCACTAAAATTCAATATATGTATGAAAAATATCAATTTTTAGTAATAAAGTGATTTCCAGACATATTAAAAATAAAAATTTAAGGTACAAAAACCATATTTTTGGATATTACCAAGTATTTTTTAATAAAAAAATAAAATTTAATTTTAAAAATCTTTAAACTCAATTTTAACCCAGTTAGAAGCGTATTTTCGTGTTTTTAATTAAATTTTGGTGTCAAAATGTTTTTTTCACTAAAATTCAATATTTTTATCAAAAATATCAATTTTTAGTAATAAATTGATTTCCATATTAAAAATAAAAATTTAAGGTACAAAAACCATATTTTTGGATATTACCACGTAGTTTTTAATAAAAAAATAAAATTTAATTTTAAAAATCTTTAAACTCAATTTTAACCCATTTAGAAGCGTATTTTCGTATTTTTAATTGAATTTTGGTGTCAAAATGTTTTTTTCACTAAAATCCATTATTTGTATGCAAAATATCAATTTTTAGTAATACATTGATTTCCAGACATATTAAAAATAAAAATTTAACAAAAACCATATTTTTGCATATTACGAGGTATTTTTTTAAATAAAAATAAAATTTAATTTTGAAAATCTTTAAACTCAATTTTAACCCATTTAGAAACGTATTTTCGTGTTTTTATTTGATTTTTGATGTCAAAATGTTTTTTTCACTAAAATTCAATATATGTATGAAAAATATCAATTTTTAGTAATAAATTGATTTCCAGACATATTAAAAATAAAAATTTAAGGTACAAAAACCATATTTTTGTATATTACGAGGTATTTTTTAATAAAAAAAATAAAATTGTATTTTGAAAATCTTTAAACTCAATTTTAACCTATTTAGAAGCGTATTTTCGTGTTTTCAAAATGTTTTTTCACTAAAATTCAATATTTTTATCAAAAATATCAATTTTTAGTAATAAATTGATTTCCATATTAAAAATAAAAATTTAAGGTACAAAAACCATATTTTTGGATATTACGAGGTATTATTTTTTAATAAAAAAATAAAATTTAATTTTAAAAATCTTTAAACTCAATTTTAACCCAGTTAGAAACGTATTTTCGTGTTTTTATTTGATTTTTGATGTCAAAATGTTTTTTTCACTAAAATTCAATATATGTATGAAAAATATCAATTTTTAGTAATAAATTGATTTCCAGACATATTAAAAATAAAAATTTAAGGTACAAAAACCATATTTTTGGATAATACCAGGTATTTTTTAATCAAAAAATAAAATTTTATTTTGAAAATCTTTAAACTCAATTTTAACCCCTTTAGAAGCGTATTTTCGTGGTTTTGATTGAATTTTGGTGTCAAAGTGTTTTTTCACTAAAATTCAATATTTGTATGAAAAATATCAATTTTTAGTAATAAATTGATTTCCAGACATATTAAAAATAAAAATTTAAGGTACAAAAACCATATTTTTGGATATTACGAGGTATTTTTTAATAAAAAAAATAAAATTGTATTTTGAAAATCTTTAAACTCAATTTTAACCCATTTAGAAGCGTATTTTCGTGTTTTCAAAATGTTTTTTCACTAAAATTCAATATTTTTATCAAAAATATCAATTTTTAGTAATAAATTGATTTCCATATTAAAAATAAAAATTTAAGGTACAAAAAGCACATTTTTGGATATTACGAGGTATAATAATTAATAAAAAAAATAAAATTGTATTTTGAAAATCTTTAAACTCAATTTTAACCCATTTAGAAGCGTATTTTCGTGTTTTCAAAATGTTTTTTCACTAAAATTCAATATTTTTATCAAAAATATCAATTTTTAGTAATAAATTGATTTCCATATTAAAAATAAAAATTTAAGGTACAAAAACCATATTTTTGGATATTACGAGGTATTTTTTAATAAAAAAATAAAATTTAATTTTAAAAATCTTTAAAATTAATTTTAACCCAGTTAGAAACGTATTTTCGTGTTTTTATTTGATTTTTGATGTCAAAATGTTTTTTTCACTAAAATTCAATATATGTATGAAAAATATCAATTTTTAATAATAAATTGATTTCCAGACATATTAAAAATAAAAATTTAAGGTACAAAAACCATATTTTTGGATATTACGAGGTATTTTTTTAAATAAAAATAAAATTTAATTTTGAAAATCTTTAAACTCAATTTTAACCCATTTAGAAACGTATTTTCGAGTTTTTATTTGATTTTGATATCAAAATGTTTTTTTCACTAAAATTCAATATATGTATGAAAAATATCAATTTTTAGTAATAAATTGATTTCCAGACATATTAAAAATAAAAATTTAAGGTACAAAAACCATATTTTTGGATATTACCAGGTATTTTTTAATCAAAAATTAAAATTTTATTTTGAAAATCTTTAAACTCAATTTTAACCCATTTAGAAGCGTATTTTCGTGTTTTTAATTGAATTTTGGTGTCAAAATGTTTTTTCAACTAAAATTCAATATTTTTTATCAAAAATATCAATTTTTAGTAATAAATTGATTTCCATATTAAAAATAAAAATTTAAAGTACAAAAACCACATTTTTGGATATTACGAGGTATTTTTTAATAAAAAAAATAAAATTGTATTTTGAAAATCTTTAAACTCAATTTTAACCCATTTAGAAGCGTATTTTCGTGTTTTCAAAATGTTTTTTCACTAAAATTCAATATTTTTATCAAAAATATCAATTTTTAGTAATAAATTGATTTTCATATTAAAAATAAAAATTTAAGGTACAAAAACCATATTTTTGGATATTACCAAGTATTTTTTAATAAAAAAATAAAATTTAATTTTAAAAATCTTTAAACTCAATTTTAACCCAGTTAGAAGCGTATTTTCGTGTTTTTAATTGAATTTTGGTGTCAAAATGTTTTTTTCACTAAAATTCAATATTTTTATCAAAAATATAAATTTTTAGTAACAAATTGATTTCCATATTAAAAATAAAACTTTAAGGTACAAAAACCACATTTTTGGATATTACGAGGTATTTTTTAATAAAAAAATAAAATTTAATTTTAAAAATCTTTAAAATTAATTTTAACTCAGTTAGAAACGTATTTTCGTGTTTTTATTTGATTTTTGATGTCAAAATGTTTTTTTCACTAAAATTCAATATATGTATGAAAAATATCAATTTTTAGTAATAAATTGATTTCCAGACATATTAAAAATAAAAATTTAAGGTAAAAAACCATATTTTTGTATATTACGAGGTATTTTTTAATAAAAAAAATAAAATTGTATTTTGAAAATCTTTAAACTCAATTTTAACCTATTTAGAAGCGTATTTTCGTGTTTTCAAAATGTTTTTTCACTAAAATTCAATATTTTTATCAAAAATATCAATTTTTAGTAATAAATTGATTTCCATATTAAAAATAAAAATTTAAGGTACAAAAACCATATTTTTGGATATTACGAGGTATTTTTTTTTAATAAAAAAATAAAATTTAATTTTAAAAATCTTTAAACTCAATTTTAACCCAGTTAGAAACGTATTTTCGTGTTTTTATTTGATTTTTGATGTCAAAATGTTTTTTTCACTAAAATTCAATATATGTATGAAAAATATCAATTTTTAGTAATAAATTGATTTCCAGACATATTAAAAATAAAAATTTAAGGTACAAAAACCATATTTTTGGATAATACCAGGTATTTTTTAATCAAAAAATAAAATTTTATTTTGAAAATCTTTAAACTCAATTTTAACCCCTTTAGAAGCGTATTTTCGTGGTTTTGATTGAATTTTGGTGTCAAAGTGTTTTTTCACTAAAATTCAATATTTGTATGAAAAATATCAATTTTTAGTAATAAATTGATTTCCAGACATATTAAAAATAAAAATTTAAGGTACAAAAACCATATTTTTGGATATTACGAGGTATTTTTTAATAAAAAAAATAAAATTGTATTTTGAAAATCTTTAAACTCAATTTTAACCCATTTAGAAGCGTATTTTCGTGTTTTCAAAATGTTTTTTCACTAAAATTCAATATTTTTATCAAAAATATCAATTTTTAGTAATAAATTGATTTCCATATTAAAAATAAAAATTTAAGGTACAAAAACCATATTTTTGGATATTACGAGGTATTTTTTAATAAAAAAATAAAATTTAATTTTAAAAATCTTTAAAATTAATTTTAACCCAGTTAGAAACGTATTTTCGTGTTTTTATTTGATTTTTGATGTCAAAATGTTTTTTTCACTAAAATTCAATATATGTATGAAAAATATCAATTTTTAATAATAAATTGATTTCCAGACATATTAAAAATAAAAATTTAAGGTACAAAAACCATATTTTTGGATATTACGAGGTATTTTTTTAAATAAAAATAAAATTTAATTTTGAAAATCTTTAAACTCAATTTTAACCCATTTAGAAACGTATTTTCGAGTTTTTATTTGATTTTGATATCAAAATGTTTTTTTCACTAAAATTCAATATATGTATGAAAAATATCAATTTTTAGTAATAAATTGATTTCCAGACATTAAAAATAAAAATTTAAGGTACAAAAACCATATTTTTGGATATTACCAGGTATTTTTTAATCAAAAATTAAAATTTTATTTTGAAAATCTTTAAACTCAATTTTAACCCATTTAGAAGCGTATTTTCGTGTTTTTAATTGAATTTTGGTGTCAAAATGTTTTTTCAACTAAAATTCAATATTTTTTATCAAAAATATCAATTTTTAGTAATAAATTGATTTCCATATTAAAAATAAAAATTTAAGGTACAAAAACCACATTTTTGGATATTACGAGGTATTTTTTAATAAAAAAAATAAAATTGTATTTTGAAAATCTTTAAACTCAATTTTAACCCATTTAGAAGCGTATTTTCGTGTTTTCAAAATGTTTTTTCACTAAAATTCAATATTTTTATCAAAAATATCAATTTTTAGTAATAAATTGATTTTCATATTAAAAATAAAAATTTAAGGTACAAAAACCATATTTTTGGATATTACCAAGTATTTTTTAATAAAAAAATAAAATTTAATTTTAAAAATCTTTAAACTCAATTTTAACCCAGTTAGAAGCGTATTTTCGTGTTTTTAATTGAATTTTGGTGTCAAAATGTTTTTTTCACTAAAATTCAATATTTTTATCAAAAATATAAATTTTTAGTAATAAATTGATTTCCATATTAAAAATAAAAATTTAAGGTACAAAAACCACATTTTTGGATATTACGAGGTATTTTTTAATAAAAAAAATAAAATTGTATTTTGAAAATCTTTAAACTCAATTTTAACCCATTTAGAAGCGTATTTTCGTGTTTTCAAAATGTTTTTTCACTAAAATTCAATATTTTTATCAAAAATATCAATTTTTAATAATAAATTGATTTCCAGACATATTAAAAATAAAAATTTAAGGTACAAAAACCATATTTTTGGATATTACGAGGTATTTTTTTAAATAAAAATAAAATTTAATTTTGAAAATCTTTAAACTCAATTTTAACCCATTTAGAAACGTATTTTCGTGTTTTTATTTGATTTTTGATGTCAAAATGTTTTTTTCACTAAAATTCAATATATGTATGAAAAATATCAATTTTTAGAAATAAATTGATTTCCAGACATACCAAAAATAAAAATTTAAGGTACAAAAACCATATTTTTGGATATTACCAGGTATTTTTTAATAAAAAAATAAAATTTAATTTTAAAAATCTTTAAACTCAATTTTAACCCATTTAGAAGCGTATTTTCGTGTTTTTAATTGAATTTTGGTGTCAAAATGTTTTTTCCACTAAAATTCAATATTTTTATCAAAATATTTCAATTTTTAATAATTAATTGATTTCCATATTAAAAATAAAAATTTAAGGTACAAAAACCACATTTTTGGATATTACGAGGTATTTTTTAATAAAAAAAATAAAATTGTATTTTGAAAATCTTTAAACTCAATTTTAACCCATTTAGAAGCGTATTTTCGTGTTTTCAAAATGTTTATACCCGTATGAACTATGTTCAAGGGTATAATAAATTTGCCATTACGTTTGTGACACCTTAAAGGAGCCGAGCTAGATATAGTGTCAAAGGTATGGATCGGCTCAGAATCGAATTCTGAGTCGATTAAGCCATGTACGTCCGTCCGTCCGTCCGTCCGTCCGTCCGCACGATAACTCAAAAAATAAAGGAGCTAGGAGGCTGAAATTTTTTTTACGTCACTTTTGCAGAATTGTTAGTTTTGCTATTTAAATCCAACATTTTTGGTCGGCGGGTTCGAGTAGCTGCCATACAACTTCTTTCTTTATATAGAAATAACTCAGTATCTATTCAAGCTAGGGTTTTGAAATTTTACAAATGATGATCAAGTTTTATGGCAACAACTTCTGTAAAATTTGGTTGTGTTGGTGCGACGGGTTCGGGTAGCTGCCATACAACTTATCCGTTTAAATGAGAATAACTCAGTGTTTATTTAAGCTAGGAATCTGAAATTTAGTAAAGAGGTGTCGAGTTACATGCCAACAACTTTTGTAAAATTTGGTTGGTCTAGAGCATCCGGTTCAGGCTTCTTGCACCTCTTGGAAGTTAATAAAGCTAGGCGTCTGAAATCTTGCAAATGGTGATCAAGTTTTATGGCAACAACTTTTGCAAAATTTGGTTGTGGTGGTGCGACGGGTTCGGGTAGCTGCCATACAACTTATCCGGTTAAATGAGAATAACTCAGTGTTCATTGAAGCTAGGAATCTGAAATTTAGTAAAGAGGTGTCGAGTTATATGCCAACAACTTTTGTAAAATTTGGTTGGCCTAGAACAGCCGGTTCAGGCTTCTTGCACCTCTTGGAAGTTAATAAAGCTAGGCGTCTGAAATCTTGCAAATGATGATCAAGTTTTATGGCAACAACTTCTGCAAAATTTGGTTGTGCTGGTGCGACGGGTTCGGTTAGCTGCCATACAAAATTTGTTTTTAAATGAAAAGAACTCAGTGTCCGTCCGCACGATAACTCAAAAAATAGAGGAGCTAGGAGGCTGAAAATTTTTTTACGTCACTTTTGTAAAATTGTTAGTTTTGCTATTTAACTCCAGCATTTTCTGTCCCCGGGTTCGGGTAGCTGCCATACAACGTCTTTCTTGAAATAGAAATAACCCAGTGTCTGTTCAATCTAGGTATCTGAAATTTTGCGAATGATGATCAAGTTTTATGGCAACAACTTCTGCAAAATTTGGTTGTGGTGGTGTGACGGGTTCGGGTAGCTGCCATACAAAATCTCTTTTTAAATGAAAAGAACTCAGTGTCCGTCCGCACTATAACTCAAAAAATAGAGGAGCTAGGAGGCTGAAAATTTTTTTACGTTACTTTTGTAAAATTGTTAGTTTTGCTATTTAACTCCAGCATTTTCGGCCCCCGGGTTCTAGTAGCTGCCATACAACGTCTTTCTTGAAATAGAAATAACCCAGTGTCTGTTCAATCTAGGTATCTGAAATTTTGCGAATGATGATCAAGTTTTATGGCAACAACTTTTGCAAAATTTGGTTGTGGTGGTGTGACGGGTTCGGGTAGCTGCCATACAAAATTTCTTTTTAAATGAAAAGAACTCAGTGTCCGTCCGCACTATAACTCAAAAAATAGAGGAGCTAGGAGGCTGAAAATTTTTTTACGTTACTTTTGTAAAATTGTTAGTTTTGCTATTTAACTCCAGCATTTTCGGCCCCCGGGTTCTAGTAGCTGCCATACAACTTCTTTCTTTAAATCGAAATAACCCAGTGTCTATCCAATCTAGGTATCTGAAATTTTGCGAATGATGATCAAGTTTTATGGCAACAACTTCTGCAAAATTTGGTTGTGGTGGTGTGACGGGTTCGGGTAGCTGCCATACAAAATCTCTTTTTAAATGAAAAGAACTCAGTGTCCGTCCGCACGATAACTCAAAAAATAAAGGAGCTAGAAGGCTGACATTTTGTATACGTCACTTTTGCAAAATTGTTAGTTTTGCTATTTAACTCCAGCAAAATTGTTAGTTTTGCTATTTAACTCCAGCATTTTCGGCCGCCGGGTTCTAGTAGCTGCCATACAACTTCTTTCTTTAAATCAAAATAACCCAGTGTCTATCCAATCTAGGTATCTGAAATTTTGCGAATGATGATCAAGTTTTATGGCAACAACTTCTGCAAAATTTGGTTGTGGTGGTGTGACGGGTTCGGGTAGCTGCCATACAAAATCTCTTTTTAAATGAAAAGAACTCAGTGTCCGTCCGCACTATAACTCAAAAAATAGAGGAGCTAGGAGGCTGAAAATTTTTTTACGTTACTTTTGTAAAATTGTTAGTTTTGCTATTTAACTCCAGCATTTTCGGCCGCCGGGTTCGAGTAGCTGCCATACAACGTCTTTCTTTAAATGGAAATAACCCAGTGTCTGTTCAATCTAGATATCTGCAATTTTGCGAATGATGATCAAGTTTTATGGCAACAACTTCTGCAAAATTTGGTTGTGGTGGTGTGACGGGTTCGGGTAGCTGCCATACAAAATCTCTTTTTAAATGAAAATAACTCAGTGTCCGTCCGCACGATAACTCAAAAAATAAAGGAGCTAGAAGGCTGATATTTTGTATACGTCACTTTTGCAAAATTGTTAGTTTTGCTATTTAACTCCAGCATTTTCGGCCGCCGGGTTCTAGTAGTTGCCATACAACTTCTTTCTTTAAATCGAAATAACAGAGTGTCTATCCAATCTAGGTATCTGAAATTTTGCGAATGATGATCAAGTTTTATGGCAACAACTTCTGCAAAATTTGGTTGTGGTGGTGTGACGGGTTCGGGTAGCTGCCATACAAAATCTCTTTTTAAATGAAAATAACTCAGTGTCCGTCCGCACGATAACTCAAAAAATAAAGGAGCTAGAAGGCTGATATTTTGTATACGTCACTTTTGCAAAATTGTTAGTTTTGCTATTTAACTCCAGCATTTTCGGCCGCCGGGTTCTAGTAGCTGCCATACAACTTCTTTCTTTAAATCAAAATAACCCAGTGTCTATCCAATCTAGGTATCTGAAATTTTGCGAATGATGATCAAGTTTTATGGCAACAACTTCTGCAAAATTTGGTTGTGGTGGTGTGACGGGTTCGGGTAGCTGCCATACAAAATCTCTTTTTAAATGAAAATAACTCAGTGTCCGTCCGCACGATAACTCAAAAAATAAAGGAGCTAGAAGGCTGATATTTTGTATACGTCACTTTTGCAAAATTGTTAGTTTTGCTATTTAACTCCAGCATTTTCGGCCGCCGGGTTCTAGTAGCTGCCATACAACTTCTTTCTTTAAATCGAAATAACAGAGTGTCTATCCAATCTAGGTATCTGAAATTTTGCGAATGATGATCAAGTTTTATGGCAACAACTTCTGCAAAATTTGGTTGTGGTGGTGTGACGGGTTCGGGTAGCTGCCATACAAAATCTCTTTTTAAATGAAAAGAACTCAGTGTCCGTCCGCACTATAACTCAAAAAATAGAGGAGCTAGGAGGCTGAAAATTTTTTTACGTTACTTTTGTAAAATTGTTAGTTTTGGTATTTAACTCCAGCATTTTCGGCCCCCGGGTTCGAGTAGTTGCCATACAACTTCTCTTTTTAAATGAAAATAACTCAGTGTCTATTGAATCTAGCTATCTGAAATTTAGTGAAAAAGTGTCGAGTTGCATGCCAAAAACTTTTGTAAAATTTGATTGATCTATTGCAGCCGGTTTAGGCTTCTTGCATTTCTTGGAACTTAATGAAGCTAGGTGCAATAGATTCGGGTAGCTGTCATACAACTTCACAATTTACATAAATATATCTCTGTAGTTCGGTACTAAAACATCTGAATGTTTTTAAAAGATGATCAAGTTTTATAATAGGATATATTACGTTCATACGGGTATCCCAGAGTTGACACAGTCTACTCTACTGCACTCTTCCTCGTTTTTCACTAAAATTCAATATTTGTATGAAAAATATCAATTTTTAGTAATAAATTGATTTCCATATTAAAAATAAAAATTTAAGGTACAAAAACCATATTTGTGGATATTACGAGGTATTTTAAAATAAAAAAAATAAAATTTAATTTTGAAAATCTTTAAACTCAATTTTAACTCAGTTAGAAGCGTATTTTCGTGTTTTTAATTGAATTTTGGTGTCAAAATGTTTTTTTCACGAAAATTCAATATTTTTATCAAAAATATCAATTTTTAGTAATAAATTGATTTCCATATTAAAAATAAAAATTTAAGGTACAAAAACCATATTTTTGGATATTACGAGGTATTTTTTAATAAAAAAAATAAAATTTAATTTTGAAAATCTTTAAACTCAATTTTGACCCATTTAGAAGCATATTTTCGTGTTTAATTGATTTTTGGTGTCAAAATGTTTTTTTCACTAAAATTCAATATTTGTATGAAAAATATCAATTTTTAGTAATCAATTGATTTCCAGACATACTAAAAATAAAAATTTAAGGTACAAAAACCATATTTTTGGATATTACCAGGTATTTTTTAATAAAAAAATAAAATTTAATTTTAAAAATCTTTAAACTCAATTTTAAGCCATTTAGAAGCGTATTTTCGTGTTTTTAATTGAATTTTGGTGTCAAAATGTTTTTTCCACTAAAATTCAATATTTTTACCAAAATATTTCAATTTTTAATAATTAATTGATTTCCATATTAAAAATAAAAATTTAAGGTACAAAAACCATATTTTTGGATATTACCAGGTATTTTTTAATAAAAAAATAAAATTTAATTTCAAAAATCTTTATACTCAATTTTAACCCATTTACAAGCGTATTTTCGTGTTTTTAATTGAATTTTGGTGTCAAAATGTTTTTTCCACTAAAATTCAATATTTTTATCAAAAATATCAATTTTTAGTAATTAATTGACTTCCATATTAAAAATAAAAAATTTAAGGTACAAAAACCACATTTTTGGATATTACGAGGTATTTTTTAATAAAAAAAATAAAATTGTATTTTGAAAATCTTTAAACTCAATTTTAACCCATTTAGAAGCGTATTTTCCTGTTTTCAAAATGCTTTTTCACTAAAATTCAATATTTGTATAAAAAATATCAATTTTTAGTAATAAATTGATTTCCATATTAAAAATAAAAATTTAAGGTACAAAAACCATATTTTTGGATATTACGAGGTATTTTTAAATAAAAAAATATTTTAAAAATCTTTAAACTCAATTTTAACCCATTTACAAGCGTATTTTCGTGTTTTTAATTGAATTTTGGTGTCAAAATATTTTTTTCACTAAAATTCAATATTTTTATCAAAAATATCAATTTTTAGTAATAAATTGATTTCCATATTAAAAATAAAAATTTAAGGTACAAAAACCATATTTTTGGATATTACGAGGTATTTTTTAATAAAAAAATAAAATTTTATTTTGAAAATCTTTAAACTCAATTTTAACGCATTTAGAAGCGTATTTTCGAGTTTAATATATTTTTGGCGTCAAAATGTTTTTTTCACTAAAATTCAATATTTGTATCAAAAATATCAATTTTTAGTAATCAATTGATTTCCAGACATACTAAAAATAAAAATTTAAGGTACAAAAACCATATTTTTGGATATTACCAGGTATTTTTTAATAAAAAAATAAAATTTAATTTTAAAAATCTTTAAACTCAATTTTAACCCATTTAGAAGCTTCTAAATGGGTCAAAATTGAGTTTAAAGATTTTCAAAATTAAATTTTATTTTTTTTCACATGTGTATCACATTATACGTATCACCAAAATTTGTCACCAATTACTTTTATTTTGGCACAGTAAGGTTTTAGCATACTGCATGGTTATTTAGCTTTTTATATCCAAAGAAAATTAAAAGTTCCATAGATCGAACCACAATTCAATGACAAATTTTAGTTATACGTAATCATAAGTCTAACATATGATTCATAAAATGAAAATTACATTTTTTTTTTATCTAATTGAAAAAATATTTTATCTTATTATTTAAAATGGATGAGCGGTATGAAAAAACGTATTTTAAAATTTCGTGTTTTAAAAATATATTTAATAAATAATTAAAATATTATGACATTGTTTTTATCCAAAAATTACATTTTTATGAATTGAGGTGTAAAGCAAAAATATATTTTGTGACTTTTTTTCCAACGTATCACATGAACGGACCATTGGAAAGACTAAATTTTGCATAGGGAAAATAACCGTGTTTTCTAAAATGTTAATTTATTTTTTAAAGTGACAAAATAACTATAAAAACGTAAAAATAAATTTTATTATAAAGTTTAGTATTTATAAAGTTATAGTTCGAAATGTGCGGTGATTTTTCGGTATAAAATTTTATATGTTTGAAAAAATTTTTTTGATAGGAGGAAATTTCTAACTAAAGCTAAAAAGTCACAAAACCCATAATATATTAACCAATCTAATACTGCTAGTAAAAATGCACTTTTCTTGGTAATTAAAAGTTAAATATTAGTTTTAACATTTTTTTTATTAAAAAATACCTCGTAATATACAAAAATATGGTTTTTGTACCTTAAATTTTTATTTTTAATATGGAAATCAATTTATTACTAAAAATTGATATTTTTGATAAAAATATTGAATTTTCGTGAAAAAAACATTTTGACACCAAAATTCAATTAAAAACACGAAAATACGCTTCTAACTGAGTTAAATTGAGTTTAAAGATTTTTAAAATTAAATTTTATTTTTTTATTCTTCTATACGTGTTTTTAATTGAATTTTGGTGTCAAAATGTTTTTTCCACTAAAATTCAATATTTTTACCAAAATATTTCAATTTTTAATAATTAATTGATTTCCATATTAAAAATAAAAATTTAAGGTACAAGAACCATATTTTTGGATATTACGAGGTATTTTTTAATAAAAAAATAAAATTTTATTTTGAAAATCTTTAAACTCAATTTTAACCCATTTAGAAGCGTATTTTCGAGTTTAATATATTTTTGGCGTCAAAATGTTTTTTTTCACTAAAATTCAATATTTGTATGAAAAATATCAATTTTTAGTAATAAATTGATTTCCAGACATATTAAAAATAAAAATTTAAGGTATAAAAACCATATTTTTGGATATTACGAGGTATTTTTTAATAAAAAAATAAAATTTTAATTTGAAAATCTTTAAACTCAATTTTAACCCATTTAGAAGCGTATTTTCGAGATTAATATATTTTTGGTGTCAAAATGTTTTTTTCACTAAAATTCAATATTTGTATGAAAAATATCAATTTTTAGTAATAAATTGTTTTCCAGACATATTAAAAATAAAAATTTAAGGTACAAAAACCATATTTTTGGATATTACCAGGTATTTTTTAATAAAAAAATAAAATTTAATTTTAAAAATCTTTAAACTCAATTTTAACCCATTTAGAAGCGTATTTTCGTATTTTTAATTGGATTTTGGGGTCAAAATGTTTTTTTTCACGAAATTTCAATATTTGTATGAAAAATATCACTTTTTAATAACAAATAGATTTCCTTATTAAAAATAACAATTTTAGGTACAAAAACCATATATTTAGATATTACCAGGCATTTTTAAATAAAAAAAAATAAAATTTAAAACTATAACGCTGGACTTTGCAACTGTTTTATCTTCTCTACAAATAAATTTACGCTAAAAAATGAAAAAGGGAAAAAAAAGAAAAATTTAAATTGTCTTTGAGCCTCCATATGTCTCGCAAACTATTGAGGTTCTAAATATTGGTTTCATACGAAAATTTTACTTAATCATTAAAGGTCTATAAAATGACATATAGCAGTGCACTTCCATAAGAAACACCCTGTATATTTTTTTTATTTTTATTATATTCATAAACATATTTATTAATTGTTTATATTAAATGAATAAAATAAAAATAATTTGTTGCGTTTTTTATTTATTAAATCTTACACAAAATTTACACTTTTAAATTTTTTTTAAATTTAAAAAATAAAATAATATTTGAAATTTTTATTTAACGTTTTCGTGTATTTTTTTTTTACTTACATTTTTTTCATAAAAAATTTAATTAAAATTTTAACCTTTTTTTTTTTAAATTAATTTTATTTTAAATATATTAGTTTAAAACTTAAACATTATGTTTTGAATCTATATAGATACCCATTTATATTAGACTTGTGTATCACATTATACGTATCACCAAAATTTGTCACCAATTACTTTTATTTTGGCACAGTAAGGTTTTAGCATACTGCATGGTTATTTAGCTTTTTATATCCAAAGAAAATTAAAAGTTCCATAGATCGAACCACAATTCAATGACAAATTTTAGTTATACGTAATCATAAGTCTAACATATGATTCAGAAAATGAAAATTACATTTTTTTTTATCTAATTGAAAAAATATTTTATCTTATTATTTAAAATGAATGAGCGGTATGAAAAAACGTATTTTAGAATTTCGTGTTTTAAAAATATATTTAATAAATAATTAAAATATTATGACATTGTTTTTATCCAAAAATTACATTTTTATGAATTGAGGTGTAAAGCAAAAATATATTTTGTGACTTTTTTCCAACGTATCACATGAACGGACCATTGGAAAGACTAAATTTTGCACAGGGAAAATAACCGTGTTTTCTAAAATGTTAATTTATTTTTTAAAGTGACAAAATAACTATAAAAACGTAAAAATAAATGTTATTTTAAAGTTTAGTATTTATAAAGTTATAGTTCGAAATGTGCGGAGATTTTTCGGTATAAAATTTTATATGTTTGAAAAAATTTTTTTGATAGGAGGAAATTTCTAACTAAAGCTAAAAAGTCACAAAACCCATAATATATTAACCAATCTAATACTGCTAGTAAAAATGCACATTTCTTGGTAATTAAAAGTAAAATATTAGTTTTAACATAGTTATTTAAAATAAAAGAAAATATGAGAATAAATAACCTGTAGTACGACTAAACTACAACAACGATAAAAGTAACTTGACCGTTTAATTTGATTAAGTGTACATACATTTTTAAAAATACAATTTTATAAAACTGGATTTAACTGAACTTTTATATTCGCTTAAAACAATTAATATTCTTGTATTATTTTTTTCATTTCTATTTTTCTTTGAAAAGTATCACAATGTAATTCTAAAATAACAACTAAATTAACTATATAAAAAAATATTTTTTGTTTTAAATACAAGAATTAATTTTATAATTTTATGTGCATATTATACACAACTGATAGAAATATCCTGGAAATGTTGAAGTTTTCTTTTGCTGACATTTTATAATATATAAAACCTTTTATTTATAATATTAATTAATATTTTTAGTAACAAATTGATAGATTTTTTCTGTGATCTTTGTGAAAATTTTATATCCGCGTACTTCTGTTTGCATAATTCCATTTAAACAAATTGTCCCAAAAATATCATATTTGAATACAGCAGGACTACCACGATTTCCTAAACAATTGTGATTATTATTGCGAGCAATTAATGTGGTATCTGATAGCAAATGAAAAAACAAAATATTTTTTTTGATAAAATTACTTTGCGACTCAAATTGTAATTGTTCAGTTAACTGATTGTCAAAGCAATTAGCATTAGTGTAATATATTCCTTTTTTATTCATATTCAAAAAGTTATTGCATATATTAATTGCTTTATTTTCAATCGTTTTTATGGTATCCAAAAATGCAATATTAAAAGTGGATCTATTCATTTTTGGATGTATTTCGAAATTATTGACTTCATAGTATTGTGGTTTAAAAGAATTCGAAACATTTATTTTAATGAACAAGTTATGTGACTCTTTATTTTGCAAACATGTACCGGCTGTAATAAATCTATTAGAAGATATTCCAATAGCATCACAAATATAAGTTAGATTTTTATACACAATTTCACCTATCCAATTATTATCATTTGTATCATTGTAAGAATTAATATTATTATTATTAATTTCCACACGGAAAATTTGTTTTACATGTGGCCTTATATTATTGCAATCAATATGTTCGTTGGCCAATTCTAAAAAAGTTTCATACAATGTTATTATTTTATATTATATTTTTTTTTATTTATTTTAATATTTACCCTTCCTTCCACATAAAACAATATGATTGCATTCTATTTTTGTAACATTTGGTATTTTATTTTCTATATGGGTTAAAAAAATCCTGTCCTCCTCTTCTACAAGTCTTTCATTCTGCAACAAAAGCAAGATTTTCAAATATATACTTATGTAATTAATTAGCAATAAAATCACATTTAATATGTACCTATTAAATGTGTAATTTAATATGTACCTATTAAATGTGATTTTATTACTAATTTATTAAATACATACATACATACATACATATATATACATACAAACACACATACACATTTATATTATTAACTAATTTATTAAAAATCAAATTAGTTAGTTTAGCCGTTTAGTTGTTAAAATGCACTAATAAAAAAAAAATCAATTTACCCCGTAAGAGTTAAAACAAACTTGCACGTTATTTTTATCAACACAGTCATCTAAAATTTCAACTGTTGTTTTGTTTTGGATTTTTAAGAATTTTGTACAATCTTGTATAATATATTTCTTCTCGTTCTGGGCAATCGTTGATTTGTTTTGGTTAATTTTTGAGTATTTATCGGAAATTTCGAAATCCTCGTTGTTATGTTTACTTATGTGTAAATATATAACGAAAAATAAAATACCAATGCCAATTATGCCAATCACGCCCGAAATAAATTTCCAATTCTTACAACATTTTTTTTTATTGTTCTCTTCAAATATATTGACACAATATTTATTCATTTTAAATATATAAATAGTTATTGTATATACTTAAATACAAATACCTTGCATCTGGTGTCTTACGATTTAAAAGTTATGATCACAAAGTTATTAATAACTTTTATGCAGCACATGTACATATCTATTAAATCAAATATACTTAAATATAACAGTTAACTGATTCTGTTTTAAAGACAGTATTGCCATTTTTTCAAAATAAAACTTTAAAGTTCATTAACCCCATATAACTATTAATCAAAATTAGTACTAAACTATTAATATAATAGTTTAGCACTAACTATTAATTAATATAACTATTAACCAAATTAGTACTAAACTTTTAGAATAATAAGCAACACAATTTTTATATTTTATTCTTTTTTAATTTATCGAACAAACTATTTTATATATTTATCTATAAAACCATTTCAAATTAATTCAAGACTTTAAATTTTTTTTAATAGTTTAGTACTAAATATTAATATAACTATGTATTAACCAAATTAGTACTAAACTATTACACAATACGCAAAAATAAATATCATAAATTCATAAGCTTAATCTTTTTTTAAGTTTTTTTTTTTTGTTCTACCTATTAAAAAAATAAAAGTAAAAAGTAGTAGTAAAAAATAGTAAAGTTTTTTTTTTTGATGAATGCTAAAAATTACTAAAAATAAGTAATTAGTACGATCGAATGATTTTTTTTTTTTTTGTTGAACTATCAAATAAACCGATAAAAATAAGTAAATCGTATTTTACTTATTATAAAATTAAAAAATAACACAATACTCAAATACAAAATTTGAATTTCACTACATAATAAGTTTTATTTTAATATCACATATTATCACTTTTCTCAATTAATTATATCTGGTTATATTTTAGTAATAAAAAAAAAAAGCATACATATCATAATTTGTATTATTTGATAAGAATTTTAACAAATTGCAATTCCTATTTTAATTTATTAATGAAAGAAATAAATATTTTTTTTGTTTCTTTTATTTTATATATTATATGTTTTATTTTTTTTTTTAATTTATCGAACCAACTATTTTATATACTTATCAATAAAATCAATTTAACTTCACTCAACAAATTTTTTTATTTTTTTAACAAATTTTCCTAACCTATATATTTGCTTATCATGACTATTTCTGTTAAGTTTTTGTTTTTATAATGTCAAAAGTGATCTGTTTTTATTTCTTTCTTTCGACAAAATCTTACATCTGACATCTGTATTTCGAGTGTCGACATTTGTATGTATGTTAAATTAAATGTCATATTTTTCATCATGTTTCCATAGGTATTTGTCAAAACATTTGTCGAACCAAACTTATAATAAAATATAAAATATAATTTTAGTGAGAAACTATATTAAAATGACTATATTATTTTTAACTACTTTATAAATAAAAAATTTAAAATTTTTAGCTAAATATGAAAATAAACATTAATAAATTAGGTTATGTACATTTTTTACTGTCAAAGTGTTGCTGTAATATTTTGTAATAATATAATTTTTTTCTCCTTCTTTCCCACTGGTACACTATATTTTTCTCTTTCTAAAGTTACGATTAAATATAAAATATAGGTTTTAACTATGTGTGGAAGATTTTTACAGTGCAAAGAGATTTTTTCAACGAGGTACAATTATTGGAGTTTTTTTTTGGCGAAATCTTTATATATCTTAATTTTAAGAATAAATTAAAAAAAATGATTTAAAAGGTATCCAAAACGGCAACACATGTTGCTTGAAAATAAACATTGTAGTAATCTTTGAATCATAATCTTTTTATTTATTTATTTAGTAATTTCTTACTATTATATACAATTCATTACATTATTTTTTATCAACTGATTTGTTTTTTTTTTTTTTAATATTTGATTAAATATTACATTTTACATTTATTTTTTTAAATAAATAAAATAAAATAAATAATCTTACCACATGAAAAAGCCATATACATGTACATGGAATAGATGAGAGAAAGAGAGAAAGATTTAAGCGTTTATATAAAACTACAAGAATGTTTTCAAATGTCCTTTTCGTTCTTAAAGGACGAGAATCGGGGTTAGTGATATATATTTTTGAAAAGGTGATGTCATAAAGTACCATTAACATACATTAACCCTGAACTACGACTGCTTCCGGTTATCTTCAGAATCCACGAAAATTTTTCGGTTTATTTCGTTTCATCTAAAAGAGGAACCCTGAATAAATTATATAATATAATAACTTAATAATTAAAAACATGTAATTACAAAAGTGTGACAATTGTAATTACATATTTGCTCCATCTACATATGTACATAATATTTATAAGTCTAGACAGATAATTTGGAAGCATATTATTTTTATTCCTATATATACTTATGTATATAAAGATCATAGGCTGTTAAATTATCTATGTATAAATACCTATGTGGTTATCTGTATATAATGTATTATAATGTATATAATGTATTATATACAGATAACCACAAAAAAAAAAATATTTTATAACCTTTCCACTTTCAATATTTATATTAAGGCTGGTTTTTATGAAGAAATTACCGATGATTTATTGTTGTTAAAGAAAGAGCTAAATATAGTACACTATCAATAGAAAAAAGTCGGAAAAAATATCATGTTATTCAGCATTTTTCTAATAAGATTTCGACAGCTAAAATTTTACATAACCTAATTTTAAAATGATCGAACTTTAAAACTCAAATGACATCTTTTGATAAAAATATATAGTAGTTCGTGTAAGTAGTTGTGTAATTTTTATATGTATTAATACACTCAGTAATATTATGTTCAGCAATATCGTTGATAAAATAACCAGCCTGCTGATTTCATGAAAAAAAAAAATCCACGAAAATGTTAAAATATCGTCCAACGATTTTTTATTTTGCTGAATATCATTCACAAGTTAACTGAATTAAGGTGACCATTTTTAAAAAGTTTGAAAAGAGTACAAAAAAAAACTTATTAAAATTTATTACTAAAAACCCAAATAGTTTGTACCCATAAATTAAACAAAGTAGAAATAAGGTAAATAAAGGTTTTATTCATTCATGATTTATGTTGTATTTTTTTTTTGGTTTCGCAATTAATTCTTACAAAATAAAACAAAAAATTAACAAAAATTCTTAAAAACAAAAAAAAAATAACAGAAATACTTAAAAACAAAAAACTTAAGAAAATAAAAAATAAGTTAAATTAAACGATAGAAATATCTCAATATCTTCTTTTAGTATGTATTCATACGTCAATATATTTTTCAACCCCATGAACTTTTTTTAAAATTTCATTATTATTTTTCATAGAGTTGTAGAAGTACGGTTGGTCAGCTTAACTGAATATATCATCTATAAATTCTTTAGAGAAGTATTTTATCAATGAAATTGCTTAATTTTATTTTATGAACGATATTTCTAAGTATATATTTTTTCTACCACTTTCCCATTAGTAATACTCTATATTTTTTTTCTCTTTCAAAAATTGAATACCATATTTTTCACAATATATCTCTATTAATGGTTTTAAATGCTTTTTTTTAAATTAAAAAAAAAAAAAAAAAAAAAACTCATACAATAACAAGATCGTTTTTTTGTTTTTTTTTTTTGCCAGTTTCCAGTCATAATAAACAACGGTGTTTCACAGCATTATTTGCCTCTAAAAATCTTTTTTGTTCATCGCACAAATAATATGGCTTTGTTCTATATTGTGTTGTATATAGTTTGAAATAAATTATATTTTGTAATATCTTTTGATAAATTGCGACGATATATACTAATTGATTTAAATTCATTTTATTTTATTTTGACTTTTACGAATTTACGGACATACAACAGTTTTCTTGTACATTTGGCGGAATACCACCCTCTGTACCATACATAAAATAAACTTTCTTTAGTTCATAAAAGTATGCATTTATTATGAAATGAAATTATCGTTTCATAATAAATCGTTTCAGAGAATTGAAAAGAAATTAATTAAATTAATGCAGTTATTGTTGTTTTTGTGTTTTTTTTTTTTTTTTTTAATTTTAGTTTATTTAATTTTTTTTTTTTTATGTATTAATTATTAATTCTTTATTCTTTATTTATAGATTTTCTTTTATACATTTTAACAACACATAAACATCCAATTTTTTTTTTTGGTTTTTTTTTTTCAAATAGTTTTTATTGATTTAATATAATTTTTTTTTTTTGTCATTTTATTTTATTATTTTTTTTTTTATTGTTTTGTTTTTTTTTCTGAATTTTTAAACAAATTTTTTAATTTTATATAATATATTATGTATATAATATGTACTTTATTCAATATATTATGTCTTTGAAAATATTTTAAAAATTTAAGCAATTTAATTAATTCTTTAGTTTTCTTTTGCATGTTTTTTTTTTTTTTGAAATAAGTGAAACTCTAAAAGCAATAATAAAGTATTATTTTTTATATACAACAGAAATTAATAAATCAAAATCATATAAAATTAAATTGTTTATTTTATTTTTAATTAATTTGTTTTTATTTTAAATGTAATTTTCAAATTTAATTTGGCATGACACGAAATTTAAAAAAAACGTCAATTTAATAATAAATTAATAATAAAATTATTAATTAATGAATATATATTTTGTAAAAAAAATTATTAATTAATTTTTGTATTATCGTTTTTCTGTTTTATTTTAAATAAAATTTTTGGTATAGTAAAAAAAAAGAAAAATTTGTTTTTAAATAAATTTCCTTTTTTTTTTTAGTTTTCTTCCATTTTTTCTTAATTTAATTTCTGCGATTAAAATACAATTATAAATATACAATTTAATTAATTAATAAATATACATTTTGCTTCTTTTTTTTTTTTTTTTGATATATGTAATTGTTGTGTATGTTATATTTTTGTTTTACAATCAGTTCATTATAAATATTTTGGAATATTTTATTGGCTTTTTTTTTTTTTACATTATAGAATGGTTCTGAAATTATATACTAAATTTCTATAAATATTTATATATTATAAATATAAATATTAATATACAGACAATTATTAATAAGTATATAGTGTTAAAATGTAATTATTGGAATATATTTTAATACATACATATATTATAGACTTATTGCGCTCTTCCTAAAATAAATGACGATTTTTTAAAATTGAATTACAATTTTTTTGTTTTCTTTTTTAATTATAATTTAATTAAGGAACGAAAGAATATAATTTTCAAAATATAGTAAAAACAGTAGAATAAAAACAGTATTTTAAAAAATATGAAAAATTTATTAAATTAAAATTAATATTATATAAATAATATTAAATATCAATTATTTTAAGTACACGAAAATGATTTTATCGTAAATATATTAATAACGAGATTATATTAATTGATAAGGGTGTAAAAAAAAAAAAAAAAATTAAATTATTTGTTAAACTTTTAGTTTATTTTTGTTTGTAATATTGTCGTGAAGAAAGTGAAGAAGTACCTAAGAAAAATAATGTATCTTTTAACATTATAGTACTTTAAGATTGTATTCTTTTAATAAAGGAACGAATAAAAATCATGTTTGTTTCGTGCACTAAATAAGAAAGACAATAAGAAAATCATGAATATCATTTAAAATTAATATGAAATTAATATATATATATATTTTTTTGGTAATTAAATTTTTTTTTTTTTTTTTGCGCAACAAAAATATAAAGAATTGGCTTTTGAAACTTATAACTAAATTTATATTTTATTGATATTTTTAACAAAATTTTGTCAAAATTGTTTTTTGTTTTTGTTCCTTAAGTAGATATACATTTAATAATATTTTTATTATATGAAATTAAATATATATGTATATTATATGCCATGTTAATGTTTTTAATATTGTGAAAATCATTTTCAAGTATATTTTTTGTTACGATTTTTTTTGTTTTTTTTTTTTTGCAATATTTCTCGATTTTTTTTTTTTGTTTTTTATTTGAATGCCTATACTCTATAATTGACTACCATTGTTTTTCATATTAATTGAACTTTAGGGCATTTTTTTTTGTTTTGTTTTTATTTGATTTTAACTTTTCAAATTAATCTTTTCTAGTTATTTTCATTTACATTATACACATTTACAATATATGAAGAATATTAATTAAACTTAATAATATTTTATTTTTTTTGTTATATGAATATTATTTTATTCTTTTATTAAATATTTAAAATTATTAATTGTATGGCTGAATTTACTTAATGATATATGCACCATTTTTTTTTTTTTTTAATAAAAATTTTACATTATTATTTTTTTTTTTCCATTATTAATAATTTAAATTAAGGAAGACTTTTTCAATTTTGTTGTTTCTTTTCACTTGTTTTTATTTATTTAAATTTTTTTATTTTTTTTTTTTTAATTATTTTTATATTTTTTACATTTATTTATATTTTTTTAATGTACATAAGAATTAAAATACACTAATAAATAATATATTAATAGAAAATTATAAATTAATAATATGTTTAATAAATAAAAACAATACAAATTCAGTACAAAAATATAAATATTTTACTTAATGAAATATATAAAAAAATATATTAATAAAACAAAAGAAAAAAACATTTATATGAAATATAAATAAAAAGTATTATATTTTTTTAATTGAAATTGTTTTTGTTTTGTAATTTATTTAAAAAAATTATTTTAATATTTGAAAAGTAAAATTATAAATAATATGTATCTATATTTATTATTAATTTTTAATAATTAATTTTATTAGATATATATATATCAGTATATATTAAATAATAAATTTATACTATAATATTTATTTAATTTACTTTTAAAATGCAGTATAATAAAAAATAAAAAAATTAAATTTATTATTTTTTTTTTTGTTTTTTCTTTTTATTTTTACTCATTTTATGATGCATTCACAATTATTTTTTTCTGTTAATTAATTAAGCGTTTTTTATTTTTTTCAATTATATTTTTTTTTGACTTTTTGATATGTCGCGCGATACCAATAAAAATATGTATTTTTCCTGTTCATATATAGTAAATTTTTAAATTTAAAACTATTTTTTGTTGCATACTTTAGAATTAATTTTGAAAATAAAAATTAAAATAAAAAAACAAAAAAAATTATTTTTGATTTTAATAAAGTTAAATAATTGTTTTAAATTAATAATATATTTATAAATTATTTCAACACTATTAATAGATTATATAACAATTAAATTATTAGTATAACAAAAATCATTAAAAAATATATAATATATCTATAATATTAATAACAAAGTATAGAATTGTTTAAATTATTAAAAAAAAAAAATAAAAATTTATTCGAGACTTTATATCGTAATCAAAGGTAAAATATTAATATTATTTAAGTTATTATTTTAATACATTAATATAATTATGATGACATATGATTTAAATAAATAGATTTAAAAAAAAAAAAAATTAATAAATAGAATTTTAAACAGTGAATTTAAATAAAAAAAAATAATAAATTAAATTAAAAATTTAAGCAACTGTAAAAGGTACTATAATTAGGTACTTCTTCTTATTTTTGTTTCTAGTTAATTTATATTTATTTAGTACTTTTTTTATATATATATATATATTTTCTTTTTATAACAACTTATAGAATTTTTTTTTTTTAGAATTAAAATAAATTTAACATATTTTTTTGTAATATATATATATACATGGATTATTTAAGCTCTTTTCTTCATTAAACAATTAATTCATAAAAATTTTAATTTCTTTTACACATTCATTTTAAATATTCAATTAATATATATATATATATATATATATATATATATAGCTATATTTAAAAAAAATCTTCAATTTTAAAACTTCTTTTTTTGTCGGTTTTTTTTTTTTTTTTGAATTAAAAATTCGAAAATAAAAATAACCAGACATAACAAGCAATAAAAACATTTAAATTTAAGAACATCATTTTAATTAATTACTTTTTATTGTATATATAAGTTATAATATGCGTATAGGTATATATATTTAATATGAATTATTCAGCAAAGACAATCAAATAGCGTTAATTTTCAGAAGTTTTAAAAGTGTTTACAAGAAATCAATTCAAATTGTAATTTGATTGTTGAAATAAAATTTAAAAAGAAGGAATTATATTAGGTTTTTACAAAAAAACAAAAAAAAAAGTTGACAATTTCCAATATGATAATATGCGCTACGAAATAAAGATGATGAACCAATTCGCAAAAAACCCTCTTCGCGTCGCTTTGACATTTAATTGGAATACATTTTTAAATACTACTTGAACAAATTCAATGTGCTGCAAGAAGCGTTGCAACAAAGCGACGCCAGAGTATAGAGCAACAAATCGCATTGACAATCAATTTCTTTTGTTTTTTTTTTTTATTTTATATTGGTTGATTGGTTGTTATTGACGATATACTTTTCATAATTTTTCCATACAACTTTAAAATCTTTATTAATTATTTATGTTATTTTTGTTCGAACTTATTTCATTTTTAATTTATCGACCTAAAATAAGTTCGAACGATTTTAAAAACTAGAACTTATTTCATTTGCATATATTTGATTTTTAATCTTTTTAACTTATTTCAGAATGAACATATAGTAAACATATTAAAAATGAAAGAAAAAGTCGAAAAACAAAAAAAAAAAAAAATTTAATTTTTAAATCGAATTTATATCGTTCGAACTTTTTTCGTAGCGTCTATATGATAATTACGTGTTTTATTAAATTTGCTATGAATTTGCATTTGTTGAAAAATTCTATAAATATATACATATATATTTATAATTTAAATTTACATAAGCATATATCATATTATATATATTATATAATTATATTAACTACAAAAAAAAAAAAAATTTAAAAATAAACAAAAGGAAAAAAATTAAAGTATTTTATATATAATTATATAAGTATGTATATATTATTTAATTACATTTTACATTAATTTGTTTTTAGTCAAATTTATGCTGATATGCTTTTATCCAAAAGATAATCTTGGTTGGGACAATCGTTTTCTCGCATTTCTATTAATTTCATATTAATTAATTTATCATGTATTTTTATTTTTTTTTATTTATTTTTTCTTTTCAATTTAATTAATTTGCTTTAAATTTTTTTTTTTTTAACATAATTTTACATAATAATAATAATTAATTAATAATAATAATAAGTTTCAGTTTTTTTTTTTATTTAATGTATAGAGTATATATATATGTATTATATAATATTATATATATTTGAATTATGTTGTATTTATTTTTTATTTATTTTTTAATTGTTACACCATTTTTATTTTTTTAATTTTTAAATTTTTTCGGAACTTTATTTCGTTAAATGTATGGAATTTGACATTTTTTTGTTTTTTACTTAAAATATAATATAATAATAATTAATAATAATATATGCACGTAAATATATGTATATAATTTAATTAAATTAACAAATTTTTTTTTTTTTTTATTTATTATATGTTGAAAAACTTAATTTTGTTCTTCTCAAAAAATCTTTTCCATTCTTTTTATTTATTATTTTATTTATATATTGTGTATTACATATATGTATATATATATATATATATAGATACTATTGTTCCTAAATTAATTTTTAAATTTTTGTTTTTTTTTTTCTTTTTAGTTGTTTAATTTACAAATCATCACCTAAACGATGAATCTCTTCAAGCATAAAATCAACATCTTTTTCTGTAACTGCTGATGATGAAACAATTGATCTGAAGAAATTTGGACGTTTATCGTCCGGTTGATAACCAACCATTAATGAACCTTTTTGCATCATACGTCCTTTAATAATTGGGCAAATCTTAAAAAAAAAAATAAAACAAAAAAAAATTTATTTATTACTTTTATTATTTTATTTACTTAAAGTTTATAAAAATCTCTTGTTCTTAATTAAATTCTACATATATGGCAATACTATTAATAAATAACATTGAAACAATGATAGACTAAATTATATTGTTTTCTATTTTTTAGCACATTTTCAAAAAAAAACAAAATTAATATAAAAAGTATGCCTATTAGTTTTAATCTATCCCTTCGTCTGGGTTAGAGTGTTTACAAAACTTTTACATTGTGTTTAAAATAAACCAATCAAATTTTAACTATGAATAAGTATAGCAAAAAATAAAATGAATTTTGTGGAAGAACTATTTTCTATAGCCCCACCCATTACGAAACTACAATTCCCGAAAGTTTAGAAAAACATAATATGTATAAGGTATACGTATAATCGAACGGTATTTTTGATTTCATTTGAATTTTAATTTAAAGAAACTCAATTTTTGCAAAATTCATCAGCCTTTGTATTTTCCAAACGGTTTTAGTTAGAAACTAGTGAAATTTTAAAAGGAATTAGATCTTTGTAAATAAGTATATGACTCATTTCAGAAAATAGTTTTATGTCGCTCAATGTTTTGAAACTGTAAGGGGTCAAAAAGTGAAAATTCCCTATTTTTAAACACTTGTAACTTGAATCCCTATCCACATTTTTTTAACGGAATATACAAGAATTAAAGCTCCAATATTATTTTTTTATTGGTATTTTATAGCTTTTCTCAATAACATAAGGGGATTTACCTTAAAATTGAAGAAAGTATGACTTGATTTTTTCCAATTTTTTATAACAATTTTTTTTAATGATATTTTTTAATTTTTATTTACATTATTTATTTTTCAATATATGCAAATATGTTTTGTACTTTTTATCCAAAACTTATTATTGAATATTTTTTTTAATTTTGAAAATTTAAAATTTTTTAAAAACCCTTGATTTTTTCATTATTTCTTTATTTTTATGCTACAGTAACATTATAATAAAGCTAAATATCGATTGTATACATAACCTTTTATTTCATCTTTACATCTAAATTTTAGATAAAATTATGGGTCTGGTACGCTTTCACTGTGCCACTGTGCTCACATATATAAATTTACATCAATATGGAATAAGTAAAGTAGGAAAGGAATATTAAATCAAGTATAATACCCTTAAAATCCTTAAAATTGATAGTTTTCAATGAAAGTGCGACAACAAATGACAAAGTTAGCACGAGCAATACAAAAAAAAAAAACTAAAGTTTCTAAAGTTTTTTTTTTTAATTTTTTATACTGTCCTTTTTTATACCCGTATGAACTATGTTCAAGGGTATAATAAATTTGCCATTACGTTTGTGACACCTTAAAGGAGTCGAGCTAGATATAGTGTCAAAAGTATGGATCGGCTCAGAATCGAATTCTGAGTCGATTAAGCCTGTACGTCCGTCCTTCCGTCCGTCCGCACGATAATTCAAAAAATAAAGGAGCTAGGAGGCTGAAATTTTGTTTACGTCACTTTTACAAAATTGTTAGTTTTGCTATTTAACTCCAGCATTTTCGGCCGCCGGGTTCGAGTAGCTGCCATACAACTTCTTTCTTTAAATGGAAATAACCCAGTGTCTATTCAATCTAGGTATCTGAAATTTTGCAAATGATAATCCAGTTTTATGGCAACAACTTCTGTAAAATTTGGTTGTGATGATATGACAGGTTCGGATAGTTGCCATAAAAGTTCACTTTTTAATTGAAAATAACTCAGTGTCTAGTGAAGCTAGCTATCTGAAATTTAGTGAAAAAGTGTCGAGTTGCATGCCAAAAAATTTTGTAAAATTGTATTGGTCTAAAGCAGCCTATATCTCTGTAGTTCGGTACTAAAACATCTGAATGTTTTTAAAAGATGATCAAGTTTTATAGAAACAGGATATATTACATTCATACGGGTATCCCAAAGTTGACACAGTCTACTCTACTGCACTCTTCCTCGTTAATTTTAAAATTTTTTTATGTATTTAAAAGTAAATTTTGAATACAAATACTTTAAATCTATTTATTTTTAAAAATTTACAAAAAAGGGGACGATATAAATTTCATAAAAAACTGTTTACTAACTAATATAATCCTTAAATTCAAAAATATTTTTAATTAATTTGTCTGTGCCATGAACTTATAGTCTTATTGTTTGCGGTATTCACTTTACAGTGTAAACAATTCTTTTCTACTACCAACTACACCAACCTTTGGCAAAGACTAGATAGGAGTAATTATGATTATGTTAAACAAGCGTTCCATTTACTACTCTCTACCATTACTCTCAACTAGTATTTTCGTAGAAAAAGTATACCCAAACATTATACCAATATTATATTTCTTTTATTTATTATTAATTAATTTAAATATTATATATTACGAGTATATTATAATAATTTACCTTTCCAAGTTCCATTTCTCTTTGTCGATCATGTGGTATACCACGTAATCTTTTTGGTACATACCAAAATGAAACATTAACACATTCAGGTTCCAAAATTAAATGAAATCTATCAGATTGTTCTTTAATTTTTCGTACTTGATATTGTGCCAATTCCATTAAACGATCCTGTTGTTGTTCAAATCCTTCAGTACCTTTTGAACGCCATTGTAACCATAATTTAAAAACATCATTATGTCGTCCACATTGAATAACTTTATCACCAGTATCATAACAGATATCATATTGTTTATCAGTCATGAATAAATATTCAGCAGACATTTGATTACAACTAAGAAGAAGTCCCTATAAATTAAATAAAAAAAATAAAAATTGAATAAAAAATTTCAATTTAAATTTTGTATTAAACTTTTATATAAAATAAATTTTCTTATATAAATATTAAATAGTTGAGGTTTTTTTCTTTTTTTGTTTTATCAAATCAATATACAGATACCATCATATTATGGTTATAATTTAAGGAGATTTAAGTATATATATATATATATATATATATATATATATATATATTTATTTTTATTCATTTTTAAGGATAAAAGGATTTAAGATATACAATAATACAAATTGTATAATGGATTGCATATTTTCTCACGATTATTTCATGTAACATTTAACACTGACATGTTTTGGCACTTAAAAAAAATTAAGAGAATTCATCAATAGATGATTAAAATCTATAGATGAATAAAATACATATATATATATATATATATATATATATATATATACATATAAGAATATTGTACTTTTCGTATAACTTCGAAAGGAAATATAAAATTGCTTTTAAAGTAATTGTGGTGAAAAAAAAAAAAATGTTTTTAAAGTAAATACTTAATAGAAAATTTTTAAATACAATAAATTCATTATTAAGAAATTTTAACATAGCCTATAAAAGTTTTTAAGCTTTAAATTAATAAATTCAAAACGAAAAATTTAAATAACTTTAAAATTACATAAATTATATACTTTACTACTTACATGAATTGGTTGAATAACAATTTAAGAAATTTAATAGTTCAGTGTGATTCAGTATAGTTAAAAAAATATCTGAATCCAATTAAATATAGAAATTTCTCCTCACTTCGAAAAACTATTTTTTATAGGCTCATATAGAAAAACCAGCTTTTATAAATTTTTTTTGTTCAGATTTCAATATTGAGTTATTTTTTTGAGTCAATTTTATGAGTAAATTAAACAAGATAGAATGTAAACCAACGGTTTTTAAAAGCTCACATTTCCAAAAGACTGTGTAAAATTGTGACTTGTACCAAAATTTAAAAATTTCATTAAAGAAAAAATGTGAAAATACGACTTTTCTGGAATTTTTAGGGGCTGTAAGTCCGGAACACTATATAACTAAGAAAAACCGTTAACACACGTAAACATATATTATTGGAGCTTTAATTTTTATGTCTTGCTGGAAAAAAATGTGTACAGATGCTTAAGTTACAGATGCCTAAAAATATCAATTTAATAACAAATTCTAAAAGTTCTTTCTTGTCTCAAACTTCCAGGTTCCTACCTAAAGGCATGCCAGAGTTATAAAAAAAGAAATTTCATGCAAAATGTGGTTTTCACATAACGGTAAATTTAAATAGTAAATTACAAAATATTGCATAATTTTGATATTGCTTTACAGAGATAACAAAATTTTCGGTCTTTTAGCAGTTTTAGATTGCAAAACTATTACGCAAAGTCTGAGATATATACATCATATACATCTGAAAATAGATTTTTTTTGCAATTTTAAAGGGCTGTAATCTGGGACCCTTTACAACTAAAAAAAAACCGATAACACGCGTAAAAATGTATTACTGGAGTTTTAATTTTTATATCTTGCCGAAGTAAAGAACGGTGTAGAAGTTTTGTAAACAGACGGACAGACAGATAGACGGAAGGACGAGTGAAACTAATAAGCACATTTTTTCAAAACTTTTTGGAAATGTGTTAAAAACATAATTTTTTAGAGTTTTTAACGTATTTTCTGACTACATAATATATATTACTCTAATAACTAGTTAACTACATATATAGTAACAAACAATAACGACGCTAAGAAAATTATAAGAGATATGACTTAGGTTCGATATCTCAAAAACACGAAAATTATACTCAACTATAAAATCAATCAATCAAATTAAAAAATAATTAATTATTTTTTAAATCTATATATACATATTTATATATATATATTTAAATAACCATGAAACATTTTAAATAGTGAGGTAAATCCCTAATTTTTAAATGTTATAAAAAAGACATAACTTGAAATAACTTTGAATTTTGGAATTACTCTGATTTTTATGATTTTTAAATGTAGGATTCTTTTTTGTCAATTTTTATTTTTTGGCAATTTGTTGGATTTCTTAAGATGTAAGAATAATGTACATTTTAAAGTGAAATCGCCAAGACTATTTATTGAATGTATAATGTGAAAAAATATATGTGGTATATGCAACTATGCAAATTTGATTTTATGACAACTATTCTGACATTTCTTTTACTTTCAAATAAGAATTAATTATAAGTTAATTGAGAAGTTCACAAAAATAAACCTATCAGGTCAAACGAAAAAGGTTATAGGTTACATTATGATATAGTAATAAAGATCATTACATAATTATAATTTCATTGGTTAATTTCTATATATGTAATATGTACATAAATTTAAGATTTTTAATCACCTGTAACTTAGACATCTGTGCAAATTTCTTCAAAGTTAGACATACAAATACATACATAATACAAAGTATGACAAACCTCCAATATTATATTTTTACATGCTTAAATAGTGGTGCCCGGTAATAATACCCCAGGAAATAAAGTCGAATCGGCTTTATTTCCCTTCCGATACAGAAATAAAGCCGAAATCGCGAATTTTGAGAATTCGGCTTTATTACCATTTTGAAAAGGAAATAATGCCGAAATTGAAAAAAAAATAAAGTTGAATACCGATTCGACTTTATTGTTTCGGTCATTATTTTCGGTCATCGTAACATAACAGATGTAAGACAATAAATATTAATAACAAATTTTTTAAATATTTTCCAACTATTAATAGTAAATTTTTTGAACATTTATAGCTACATATTCTGGAAAAAGCGTATAAACCTGATTTTGTAACCATCTCTAAAATCTATCCTAATTCAGAAACTCGCATATGCATATATCTAAATATTCTGTAAAAGGCTTATCCTTATTTATTTCCAGCGTGCTCTATTTCCTCGGGCGTTCTGTCACTGCACCTTTTAATATAACTGAAAAAAAAAATTAAGAGGGTGTTTAGAGTTGGTTACAAAATCAAGTTTTCCCCCTTTTCCAGAGTAAATTTGATCTGGAAAAATAGAACACTATGATTTCATATTCAAGTCTAAAATCCCTACTAATTATTTTTTATGCATATTTCAACAGAAATCACTCATGTATCACTGATGTCAAAATCAAAAGAAAAAATTAAATACATATTTAGAAAATGGAAATAAGGTCTATTCGACTTTATTTCCTTTTTAAAGCGGTAATAAAGCCGAATTTTTGAAATTCGCGATTTCGACATTATTTCCGCATCAGAAGGGAAATAAAGCCGTTTCGACTTTATTTCCTGGGGCATTATTTCCGGACACCTGAAATAGTTTTTCTTATAGTTATACATATTATATAATCTGCATTCCCACAAATTTAGATAAAGTCCTGTTTTCAAATGTTTATATCTCAAGTTTTGCTCTAAATTTTTTCAATTTATAGTAATGTCAAACAACAGGAAATTTTCTTACCTTGTTAAATCGTATCAAAATAATACAATTTTTTTCAATTTATTATTAAAATTTAGCGTTATATGAAAACAAAATCTTGTCTCCATCATATCCCCGAAAACTTTTAAATTTAGAACATTGTTGAAATATTTTCTGAAATTAGCATAAGTTACATCAACAATATTTTTTTGTACATCTTCCTATTAAAGAACTAATGAAGGGAAAAAATTTAAAATTTACTATTTTTAGATACCCGTAACTTAGGCCCCTGTAGAAATTTTTTTATTATATAAAGTTTCCATAATATTGAAAAAAGTATCTGCTGATTTTTTAGAATTTTTTCTTATACACAAAATTAATTGTAAGGAAAAATTATAAATTTTAGTGAACATCACAGTATTCTAAAGTGTTTTTGTTGTATTTTGGAGAATGTTCACTTTTAAAAACCGTTGCTTTTATATTATGTCTTGTATGAACATTTTGTATACTATTACTTTCAGAATTCTGAAAACTTTTACTGAAGGAATTCTTAATATTAATACAAAATATTTTTTTTTAGCATTTTAGAATTTTTTTTTTTTTATAAAGGATGAATTCTTTAAAAAAAAATATTTTTTTTTGTTAAGAATGTAGTAACAGAAAAAAAAAAAATTTTTTTTTAAGTCATACTGAATTTATATATATATATACTATATAATATGTATAAAAAAGTACAATTGCATTTTTTGAATCCCCCCAAAACTGACTCCTTAATATTCTTTTACTTTCCTTCTTTTGAAATATTTGACATAAAAATGAAAAGAAATAAAATAAAAAAAAAAAATTTTTTTTTAATTAAAAATTTCTTGAACAACTGTGACCAATATGAAGTTGTTGTAACATATTGTAAATAAACATTGTAAAATATTGATAGGGCAAACCAATGTTATTTTTTATTTCAGATTTTATTTTGGTTTTTATAATGAAAGTTTACGGATTCATTTGTGTTTTTTATTATTTTCAATTTTTTCCATTTTTAAGAGGGTCGGTGGAAAACTTCAAAAATCATCCAAAGAAAGTGCACATAATTCCTTCGGTTAGTGTTGAATTTTAATCAACCAAAATCATCGTTTTTAAAACCAGACTTTAGGACGGGAGCTTTTATACAAATGTTTAAAACTTTTAATATAGTTTGATTTTAAGAAAAAGGATATGGGAAGCATTCTTGTGGAAATGAGATTTAGGAAATTTAGGATTATGGAGAATGGGGAAGAAAAAAAGTGTAATTTTGAAACATGTTATGATTATGATTAAACATTTGTAACTTGAACACTCTTAAACTTCCACAAATCTATTATTATAATAAAAATGTCAGGTACACTAAAGATTAAGTATAGGTTTCAGAAAAATAAAAATTTTAATGGAACCCAAGTACAGAATTTAAAATGTTCATCATATACTTATAGTTAAAATTAATACCTGCTTTATAAATCACATATACTGAAAAATTCAAAAGACAAAGACTGAACATTAATAAAAAAAAAACAGAATTTTGGTTAGAATATCTTCAGTCTCCGATATTTTTATACTATGTGCAATGTAATGCGAATATAATTTTTATTTATATATTATATCTACAGTCACTCTCTCAATAACTGTTACAGTAACTAAAGAAACAACCTTTACCTAAAAACGGGTATGGATTAAATTTAAATGTAATGTTCTTTTAATCTCTTTCAAGATCTAGAAAATAATGCTTTCAATATACATTTTTTTACTATTCAGCTAAAATTTTTAAATTTAATGCTCGCAAAAACCTATAGTTACTATTGCAGTAACGATTTAAATTTAACATCAAATATATAATATATACATATATTTTTTTTTCATATTAATTTCAATTTTCTTTGTCTTTCTGCTTATTTTAACAATGTTTTTGTTTTTTTGTCCAAAGAATCTTTTATTTGTATAGACAATTGTATAATATGATGTATAGTAAAAAAGACCTTCAACTTTTAGACAGGATGTGCCCACAAGTAAAGTTAAATACAATGTCCTATATATAATCGACTTTAAAAAAATACATTCTATTTTGAATATTAACGATATTTTGAACTTTTTGTTTTGTTACAATTTTTTCTTTCTTTTTTTTCTTTTTGTTTTTATTTTAATTCAAGTAAAGGGGAAGAAGGGAAACAAAAGTGAACTACCATTAAAAGTATTATTTACGGAAAAATAAATTTTGCTTTGAAATTGCTGAAGGTTATTATAGCGGAAAAAAAAATTTTTTTTAAGTACCAAACAGCTGACAATAATAATATAAAAAATGAATTTGCATCTATATTCTTTTAACTAATATTTATAGTATATAATATCATGTATGTACTATCGTAATCATGAGGGTGGAAAATCGATTGCACAATACCACCCTTTAAAGAAAAAATATTTTCTATATGAAAATAATTTCAAATTCATATGTATTTTTTTTTTTTAATTTGAAATTTTTTTACTAAAAAAAATAGTAAAAGGAAAAAATCAGAAATGAAAATAAAAGGGACTTTGCATTATATATTTCTAATGGTAAGTCAACTTACATCTTCTTTAAAATGAATTGTTGAACACTGAAGTAAAGCGCCCATTAATTTATGGGGATTCCAAGTGACAGAATCAGCTCTGAAAAGAAAAAAATTAAAATACAAATTAATAAAATTTATAAAAAAAAAGGTTTGTATATATTTTACGTGTATATGATGGAAAAATTTTGCATTAAGGAAATCATTTTCAAAAAATTTCTCTTCAATTTAAATAATTCTTCACTAATTGTAATCCTATGGCTATTGTATGGCTATGGCTAAAAATAGTAAAAGTTCATCGCATGAAAAACTTGTGAGATTCTAACAGAAAAGTAAAAGTCTTAAAATAACATCTTTTAGAAACTATTTTGTTGCTGTATGTTTTTTTTTTTGTTTGGAAAAATGGGAATTTTTATTAATTTAGGTAATAAGTTTTCG
This sequence comes from Poecilobothrus nobilitatus, assembly GCA_947095535.1. NCBI lineage: Eukaryota > Metazoa > Arthropoda > Insecta > Diptera > Dolichopodidae > Poecilobothrus > Poecilobothrus nobilitatus. The sequence continues at coordinate 27,938,683 of OX352774.1, forward strand.
TTCTGTAAATATTTATCCAAATATGCCAAATTTCATATTAAAACATCAACTTTCTTATCAAAAATTTTGGCAAAAGTTTAGAATAGGTACATTGTTCTATTCCTTTCAACCTTTACACAATGAAAATTCAGTTAAAATATTGAATTTCTGCAGTATAGGGGAACTCTAACGGTGCTTTGAAAATTGTGCGTACTTGCTTAAATAACGGTAAATATCTGAAAAATGTTAAGATCTATATAAACCGTTATAGTCCCAAAAGATAGATCTCTTAACCTCTTAAGATTATGAATATATAATTAATACAGCTTGACTCATTTGAGTGCAGGTTGTTTCATTTGAGTACAGAGTGCTTAAAACTAAACCAAATTTTTTTTCATATGCACTTTTTCGAATATGAATGAATAAATATTTCAAGTTTAAGTTCGTTTTATATTAGGTGTCCTTTTCTTTGTTATGTTTCTTTTATTGCGCTGTAAAAGCCAATAAAATTTCCTTTTTATATTTCGCTTTTTTTTTTTAAAGCTGAATTAAAATTAAAATTTTATTTTTATACTGAACGTATTTAAATATAATATATACATATATTTCTTTATATCGGCTTTAACTGATATTTTGTTAATTATTACTGGCTTCAAGCCCTTATTGGCCTGAAGAGCTTTAAGATTATGCTCCACATACTGTGAAATTAATTTTATAAGATTAGTTTCTGGGATATTGTGCTCATATCTTGTTTTTTTTTATTGTAGTAACTTACTAGATCATATGATATTTTTTTTATTAGATGTAACCAAAGATATTTCTATTCTTTTTAAATTTTAAAATATTATTTTTATTTTTTTTTTTTTCTATTTGTTCAACTGTTAGGCTAATAACTGAAGTGTTACTGTTAGTACATATGACAAGAACAAAATTGAATGTATATGTTAGGAAAATATACAGCTATATATATAAAAAAAGTACGTGAATTTTAAGATATAAAAGTGCGACAGTCGCCGCCAATGTAGTTGAATTTTTAACAGAGAATTGTCAAAATGTATACATTTTTAATCGGTCAATTACCGTAAATAAAGTAATTAGTTTAACAACTATACCAACAGAAACCGCGTTATTATAACTAATCGTGCATTAAGATAATTTGTATAGCCGTAACCGTGGTTGTGGTAGTAGCGTTATGATACCTATATAATTAAAGAAAAATTTCATCAAATTTAATGTTATTTTACTTTTATTATAATTTTAATATAAAAATTAAATTTTATTTGATAAATAAGAGAAAATGAATTTTTTTTTTTGTTATTGGTACTCATAAGAATACGATATTGCTTAACATTTATTAATGTTTTTAATTTTTAATATATATATACATATTTAAAAAAATTAATAATAATAGTATACAGGGTGTTTAATCAATAACCTGCCATAGAATTAAGAGTTATCTGAGGTTCTTGTTAAAATTAAAGTATATTTTTAAATAATAACATTGTTTTTTGGAAATTGATCAAAAAGTTTTATTTACTATAACTTCGGTAATGTTTGGAATAGATAAATAAAATTATGCTCAAAATGTAGGAGAGAAAGAAGGAAGTAATGGATCACAAAAAAAATCATTATGTTAATACTAGAGACCTAGAAATCTGGTTGATAACATTTTAGAAAGGAAATTTATGAGACTTTTCAAATTGATAAATTTTATTGGTTTCATTTTATCTTATAGGATTCCAATTTTATAGATATAAAATTAAATTAAATTAATTAGACATTCAAAAAATGTTTTAAGCTCCATATTTCGCAAATGGATGAGAATGTACAAAGCCTCCAAAAGAATTTTTTATTTGTTTTGAACAACCCTTAGTTCTATGGTAGGTTATTGGCGGATCATCCTGTATATATATATACAATGATATTGCCCATACTGTTTTATGCTATAAAATTTAAAACGAAAGAAATGAAATAAAACAAATTACACAAAATAAATAAATTTTTTACTTTTATTTAAAGGTTATGTTTTTATTTTAACAAAAAATTCATTAAAAATAAATTGTTGTTTTAAATAATTCACTATAGAATATAGATAATGGTTATTTTTTTTTTATTTTCTTTTTTTTTTTGGCATTCCAAACCGATTATTAAAATTCTCTAAACAAAATTATTAACATTCCTTTAATAATAGAATTTGAAAAAAATTCATTTAAAATTTTCTACTTCGTTTTTGTTGAGGGTAATGTGCGTAAATGCCATCTATAAGTTGATTCTATTCAATAATGATTTTATTATAATATGTAAGGGCTAATAAAACTGTTCTTTTCCATAGACAGAACACAAAAAAAAAATTAAAATTAAAAATAAGGGAATTTTCAAAACTGAACAAACATAGATATAAAATTTTAAATTGCAAAAAACAAAAATTCTTTCTCAAAATTGTTTTTTATTTATAAAAAAAAAAATTCTTTTCAAAAATCAAAATAAAAAATGAACAAATTTTACAATAGTAATTGTTTTTTAAACAATGTAAGGGGTTGTAGATTTTAAAATTAAACAAAATAAAAAAACAAAGAAATAAACATTTTTGTTTTTTTTTTAAGTGTGTTACATTAAAATTAGTAAAGATTAAAAAAAACAGGTGTTGTTCTTGTAAACTATGAGAAATATTTTTTTCTTTTTTTTTGTACATTTCCTTGCCACATAAATGTGACAAGGAAATTACACAGCTTTCCTTTTCAGGTGTGGCCGTAAATGTCGTAAGAGGGGATTAACCTTACGATGTGTGTGGGATTCGAACCCACACCCCTTTACAGCGTATTTTACACGCTCTTACCCACTAGGCCACCTAGAGAAATATTATAAGGAATATAGTTAATATTTTATGAAAAGTAATTTAAATTAATTTATTGTCAATATATTGACGTCAAATTCAAAATTATTAAGGTATACTTTCAATTTTCAAACCTTCTCGAATTGCGTTCTCGAAATTTAAATCATTTTACACCGCATTTTTAAAGGTTAGGTACCTTTAAATTAATTTTCTGTCTTTTTCTGAAGTCATTTAATTTAAACACCATAGAAAGATACATGTATGCATAAGTTATTAAAATATATTCCAAAACCTCGAATTAATCGAATTGCGTTGCCCCAATTAAAATTAGTCTAAACCACATTTTAAAAGGTTATCTTTAGATTCATTTTCTGTCTTTTTCTGAAGTCAATTAACAAAAACATCATAGAAATAGACATATAGTATGTGTATACAATTATTAAGGGTATTAATCCATTTTTATTTGTCGTCAAAAATATTTTGAACTGTTTCATTATATACGAGACAATAAAAATGATATGTTTTAGTTTCAGTTAATATCATCCAAATTAATTTTTGTTGAAGACGTGAAGAATATATTTGGCAATCATTTAAACCTTATCTCATCTTAAAAATTTAATTTTGATTTTATAACATAGGCTGCAGTTATACTTTCATCGTGTATTACATGCGCGTGCAACCTCGAAATTCATGATCGATGAAAAATATTAACATCTTGTTCGGGTTTTAATTTTTGATTGTATTTTAAAGAAAAAAGATATTTAATGAGTTTATCGTTAAGTGAAATATTCGTTTCACGGAAATAATATCTGCTCATAATATAAATAAAGAAAGATACATTTTGGGCTAGTTTCATCAAAAATGACTTGACCAAAATGAGGAACGCTGTTGCGAATTTTACAGATTGTCATCAGGTATTTTCGATTATATTTTAAATATTATTGGATCATATACTATGTATATGTATAATTACTGATTGATTTCTATATCGCTTCAATTCATCAGAAGAACGACTTTCTGTGATATTAAGGTCAATATCAATTTTTAAACATTTTTTTATAAATGACAGAAAAACTTCATATAAAAACTGAAAATATTCAAAAACATATTAACTAAAATTAACTTATCTACGTTCATATCAATACACTTTTTAAATTATACTAAGTAAAAATAATTAATTTAAAAAAACAAACAGGTTTAACTTCGTCTTTTGCGCGTACGTGAAATTGAAACGGGCGCACATGCATTTAAATCACTTTTCAATAACCACTAGATGAAATTTGTATGTAAGCTCTTCCATGCGCTTCCATAATTCACGCTGATAGTATAACCTAACATTAACTTTTAAGAAATGTAAGTCTGAAAAAAAAAATATGAAATTTAGAACACCTCATTTTGAAATTTCCTCTGTTTTTTCTTCAAGTGTAATAATACCCAGCATGAAATACTTTTCTTTTACTATGTTTAAAATCAAAATAATCACAAACCTTATAACCGTCATTTTATACATATAAAAACGAACATTTTTTTTTATGATTGAAAAGTTCTTTCTAGCCCCTCACCAAAAAATTTATTTCATATAGAGTTTGAAAATTTTAATGTAAATTTTATACTAAATATTAGTCTACTATCTTTTTTTCGTCTACCAACCATAACCGAACAATCAACCAACCAACCAACCAACATTTCCTTCCGTTTTTGTTTACTTTTAAGATTAAGAATCTGCAGAGAGGATAATTTGAATCAAATGTACATTTTATGTACTTCATATAGTTTTTAACATTTATGGAACATTTGTTTATTCTTTAGTACATCATTTTCCCCAACTTTTCATTTCAATTTTTGAATGTTCTTAAACTCTCCCTTATGAGTATCTCATATTATTATTTGTTTGTGTTTTTTTTTTGTTGTTTTGGAAAAATCCTACATTATTTTCATATACCCATTTAAAAGTGTTAAAGGATTGACTTTTTAATCTCATTGGATTTCAGAACACCTGAGAATGTGAGGATAATTGTGAATATTATCAACAAAAAAAATGGAGAAAAACTCAAAAAAAAGAGGGCATAAAAAAAATGAATAAAAAGAGGGCATAAGAAAAAAATAAGGGTCTTACGAATGTTTATATGTTGCTTATATGAATGAGAGTAATAACAAACTCATTTTTCATTTAAAATTAATTTAGAATTTTTTTTTTTTTTTTTTGTTATAATTAATTAATGTTTTTGGATATATTACAAATAATTAAAAAATTTAAATTGAATGTGAAATTTTGATTCAGTGTTTTCTAACTCAGCAATTATCTCAGTAACTAATTCAGTCTCCCTCATTATTTCATACACTAATGCTTGATTTAGGTTCATTGAAAATATCTTTTAAGGATATATTGTATCCTTAATATTAGAATATTTATAATATTAATAATTAATATTTTTAGATAACTGGGAAACTGGAAGTATAGTTCCAATTTTTAAGTTATGATATAAACTTTTTGCCGAGAATTAGAGACCAATATAGTTATACTATCAGCAATTCCAGTATACCGACTCTTTCAATCCATGATCACGGACAAAATTTATTATATTATTCAATTAATCAAAAAGGTTTTATGAATGGAAGATCCACGACTGCTACTAATTTAGCTGTTTTCTTCCATAATATTATAAATTCAAAAGAAAATGGTTAATAAGACAGTGAAATTTATTTCAAAACTGTTTTAATAAAATGATTAATTTCTTGCTACTGACTAAAATGGAAGCTTCGGGTATTCATGATATAGTTTTATTAAATGGATTGAATCTTATTTAATTGATTGTAAACTACATGTGACTATTTCTACAGTAGTTTATAATCAATTTTTTATTTCTATTTTTAATATAATTAATTCATTTAAAGCAACTTTTCTTTTTTAGTAAGATACTAATATGGATCTTCTACTATTTTCAGTCACATTATACATTCAAAGCTTTGTATACGATACAGATTCGTCCTGATTTTGAATATACTCTTTGGAATATACTTTGGATGCTTTTTTACGCTAAGCATTACAAAAGAATAAAATTGAATTGGCAACCTCACACTTTTGTATAGGTATTACTATACTCAAGTGTCTAATGGTACTACTCTTGAAAGCAGTTGTAATATCGCTTCTATTCTGTGATATCATTTTCTCTTATGACGTATTGTTAGCCAAAATTGTTTGCTCGTTTATTCTTATAGGCAATATAATATCTAGGCGCCGGCTCTTGACTTCAGAAACAAAAAGTAAAAATATTTGAATTTTTATAACTTTTAATAACAAAAACTCTTCGACTAAATATTTAATTTTACTTCTCTAATAATTTATATAAGTTTTTTAAACTCCTAACAATATATAAATGAAATGAAACGCTTCCATCAGAATATCATGGTCCATGGATATTTTATGCTTTATATGTTATAATTTCTATGATTTAATTATGTATATGATAACAGAATATTAAAAATAAAATTTACGGAAAACCGGGTTCACAAATACAATATATTTTAATTGTAAATTCAAATTATTTGTAAAATTTTATGTACCCAGCCATTGACAAAAATATCATCCATTTCAACTTATTTTAAAAAGAAAAATTTAGAGAAAAAAAAATGCTGGTAAATAAGAGATGAATATGCTGAATGGAAATCTTAAGAATATTTACCAACATGTCAAAAAAGGTTTCTGTTACGAATATCTGTCTCAAATAAAATTTGAACAATAAATATTTGTTTATTAATATTTAAGAGCAAATATACAAAATTACAAGAAGAAGAAGAAAATGATACAAAATAAATGATACTGAAATGATGAACATAAGCTGACCTCTTAAATTAAATATTGTGTTACAATTTTTGCTAGTATTTGACTAAAGACGTAATGCTTTTACTGGCTTATTTATACCTTTCAGACGAAAAATCTCGCATTAAAACTCTAAAACTCTATCTCTTCATATTTAAATAATTAATACAATTATCTTTTTTAATATAATAATAATAACAGCTACTACATTGAAGCCGTCTTTGATAACTTGATGCAGGAAGGTGTTATATATGCTACTGTATATTGTAACCTACTGATTTCCTTAGCTTTGTAGAAAATAATAATAATAATTAAACTAATTCAAATAATAATTACCGCTGCAGTAACAGTAGAGATGTCTTCAATTATCTCATGCACGAAGGTTTTGTATATTATTGCATATTGTAACTGTGGATGAGTGACGAAGTCGAGTAAAATAATAATAATAGACGGATTCATTTTTGCCTCACAGTTCCACTCCCTAATTCAATGTTTCCGGATCCTTGTCCTATTTTCTCCTATCCTCATTCCCTAGCCAGTATAAAGCGTTTGCAGTTAGAGTTTTCATCCGGTTAAATTTAATAAAATGGCGAGGTTTTGTCAGTAAGAATCTGATACTATCAAGGGAATGTTTTTGGTGTCTTTGGACATTAATTATTTTTAATTTTAATGCCACCGGAAAATGTCTTCAAATTTTGTCCAGTTGTAAAAAATAAAAATAACAAAAATCGCATGCTATTTTTATATGATAATGTAATCTCATGATCTTTTAATGGAAAATTTATTAATTTATTCTTCTCTGAATTTGATATGGATTTTTCTAATGATTGACAGTTTAATTTAATAAATGATAAAATCTGATAATTATTTATTAATTTTAAGATTTTCTTTCAATAGAACCAAAAAAAAAAAAAACAAAATAAAGAGTAAAAGGATGGATTTAAGAGAATGGACAAAATGAACTTTAATCTTTCTGTCATTGCATTATTATTGTATCTATACAAAAAAAAAATATTGAAAATTAATTTAAAAATATGTTTTAAATAAAATTCTTTTCTTCTTTATTTTAAAACTTTTAAATTAATTTTTTTTTTCTCACATTAAATATGTGTTTAATTCCTTCAGAACTTTCCTTGAAGCTAACTTTTAACCGTTTTTTTTTGCCCCCATTTAAAACAATCTGTGACAAAAGTTTTGGATTCAATCACTCTTAATATTTTCTATAGCGAAAATAAAAACAGAAAAAGAAAAAATTTTTTCAGAAAAAAAAAAATTATTTCTGTAAAAGGGAAAGAATTTTCCGAAAACTTTTTTGAAAATTTGATTTTATTATAATTTAAATTTTTTTTTTTTATTTTATTTTTCATTTTTTTTTTCATATCCTGAAAGTGTCATTTAAGTGATAAAATACACAAAATTAGAACAATATCGTTTATTTGCATCATTCTATATATACATAATAGTGAAAATATCTGTTTATTTTTTCACATCAATAAAAAGAGGGTAACTTTGAAAAATTTACCCTCTGTTTTTTCAGATTTTATGTTACCGCCCATATTACAAAAGTCTTTAAATAATTCCCGAAGGACTATTTTGAAAATCACTTCATTGGTATGTGCAAAACAAACTTCATCCTTATATACACTTAATATAAAATAATGATATTAATATTTTTGGTATTTTTTTGAAATTCTGTATTAAATTGAGTTATGATGTTGTATTTTAAACGTTTAGAAGATGATTTTTTTTTTATTTAGTAAATCTTTGGTTTTACATTACATTTAAATTTTTTTAATTAAAATACAGATCAATAAAAAATAATGATTAAAATTTTAAATCATCCGGGTATGATTCATGTAACATTTTTACAAAGCCATATTTAATGTCTAATCGTTAAACCTGTCTTTGTCTAAGTAAAACAAACATCAATTTTCTCCGACATCAAATTTAAACGCACCTACTGGGCCAATTTTTATGGAATTAAAATCATTGGCAAGGTATTTTTCAGTAGAAGTGCATAAATTTAATTTTTTTCAAAACGGGCTGTAAGTTTAGGATATATAGCTCTTTTGAAATTTTAAAATACATGCCCAATTTTTAAAACGACAACTCTATGTATTGTATTTCTTTTTTTTTTTATTATAGGTCGTAAATCGTAATGGTATTTATTTATAAGTTTATTATTTGTTTATATTATGGGGCATTAAGTATAGGCTGTAAACAGGATTGCCACTTTGGCAGATTTTTCCATTTGAAATAAATTTTTGCTCTTTGACGCATTGCACTTTTATTTGGTTGGTTTTTCTATTCAAATAAAATTTATGGTATATAGGAAATTTTTATATTAAAAAAAAAATTATTTTTCTTATCCTAAAAAGAAAATTAAAAATACATATCAAAAAAATATTTGAATCTATAATTAGTTGGCATTTTTTATATGAAATTCTGATCTTATTTGTATGTAAAATTTTGAACATTTTTCTATTTGACATTTTGTGAATGAGCGACGGGCAAAAACGATTTTCTTTAAATTTAATTTATTTTCAGAAAAAAAAAAATTTTATCTGCGAAATACATGTTATGAATTGAAATATTTCTGCACTATATTATGACACCTTAACGTATCTTTACCTTTCTTTGTCACAAAAACTATTTTGAAATATTTATAATGCTATATTTATAAACTGATAACACTGTACTTTTGTTATCTTTAGTGTGAAAATATAAATCTATTTAATTATAAACTTCTTTAAATCAAGATAAGTTCTTCACTACTGCTTATTTTTCAAAGATTTAGTAGAAGTGTTTTCCTATGATAAAGATTATGATTTAACAATAATCCAACTATTTTTTGTTTTGTCTATTATTAAAATTCGGAAATTTTCAATATAATACTAGAGAGAGAAATGACACAACTCAATTTTAAATATTGAGACATCAAAATGACGCTTAAATAATCTGACAACCTCAATTTTACAGTTTGAGACATTAAAATGACGCTTTAATGATCTAACAAAAACTGTTAGAACAAAGAAATTAAAACTGATTTTACATGAAAATTTTTAAAAGAGGAAAAAAAAAATTATTGTACGTTTTCTATTAATATCCTATAAAAGACAATCATAATGATATTTACTTTTTCTATATATTTAGTAAGGTCTGTTTTTAATGTTCCCTTTCATATTTAAAAAAAAAAAAAACACAAAATTTAAATGGAAATAAAATTAAATTTATTTTCTCTAGTGACATTAAATTAGCGGTTACAGTATGGTTATTCATAAAAAGATGGGGATGTAAAATATAAGGATTAAGTGTTAATTATTTTTAATTAATTTTATTTGAGAAATTTATTTAAAAAAACATTTTAGTTTAAAATTACTCAAGCTTTTTTAATAAAGAAAAAAATGTTATATCTATAAGGGAATTTAGAAATTTTGATAGGAAAATGTTTATATAAATGCTTTTTATGCGCCATTAATTTTTATTTTTTTTAAAATTAAAATTAGTGGGATTTTGAAAATAAAAAAAAAATAAAATGTTTAATTGAAAAATGTAGTTTTAAAATTTCTAAAATTAATTAATTCAATCTATTGGACAATGTAATTTGAAATTCAGTTTTTATAATTATTGCAATATTTAATTTGTAATTTAAATTATATAATAAAAAAAATTTATCACATTTAGAGCTAAATAATAGTTTTGAGTCTGCTTCAAAATTTTTAGAATATTTTTTAAACTTAATAGTATATTAGTTTTAACTTTGTTCGTCAGTTTATAGCTCCCTCACTTTGATCTTTAGCAAATTTCTATACACATTTTAAGATAGACCAATGAAATTTGAACAATAGAAAGGTTAAAAAAAACCGTTTTATATACAATAAATACGTATAAATGGAAAGGAAAATTTTATACACAACAACTTTTTATGTTATATATACACTCTCTCACAGTTGGACGAATTAAAAATTTTCAAATGATTGTGCTTAAAATTCCTATTTAAATGCTTGTTTATCTCAAGTTGTGCTTGAAAGTTTTTCAATCTAAAAACCTCAAACGGCAAGAAACTTTTTAAAAATTAATTTTTTATAAATCAGTATAAAAATTATATAATGATTTTTCAATTTCGTATGTTAATTTACCGTTATCTAAAAAAAAATATTTTACAGAGATTTTGGTTCCTTCTCTTCTTTCAACACTTTTAGTCAGAATTTTGCAATTTGAAAAGGAGGAAGGTCTTTGAGAATTTCTACTACTCCTTATTTAAAAGCTTTTAGAAGTCAAACATCGAAAATTCTTTTTTTTTCTGTGAAACATCAGACATCTGCACAAATTTATTGTAAATAAGACATAAACATTAAAGCTGCGTGGACTTTAACAATATTGCGTAATTCAAAGTAATACAATACGTAATAATTTCAAAGTAAGAGAAAATTTCAGAAAACTAATTTTTTTTAAAGTTTAAAATTTTGAGAAAGTTTTCATATTTACAAATTTTAATAAAACTTTAACAAAATTTAAAAGTAATTTTTACTAACGTTTTTTGGAGAAAGAGTAACAATTCATAACTGCCAATACATTAGATCTCTAATACTTGGTTAATGTTTAATAAACACTGAAATTCAAACATTATAAAATTACTTAAGTAAATAAAAAAAATTAAATATAAATGTATGTTAATCTTTTAATAATGTATCCATAATAAAAATTATTCAACACATTAGGTTAAATTATTAATGGTAGAGCTATACATCGGCTTTAAAATATATAAGAATGAGCTATTATCGTCGCATGCATATGCTTCTTTGATCCAAACGCAATTTTGCATTTTCTTTTGCGATTTTTCTTTAACCTTTTTTTTATCTTAGTCTTTTCCTTATAGTAGTTGTAATAGTTTTTCATATTTTAAGACGTAATTTTAGTCCACATTCACTTTTCTTATAATTTTTATATAATTTTTATCTATGTCAAAAATTTTGGTATTTCACAAAATATATGAAATTTTCAATATAAACGGAATATTTCCTCATTTGATCAACACCAAAAAACCAATTTCATACAATATTCAATAATTTGAGGTATGTGCAAGTTGCAATGCAAAATTTTTGTCCCCGTAATATATATAAGTCTAAACGTATATGCATACATAAACGTGCATCCAAGTTTAAAGGATCTTCAAATATATATTGAATACTTTAATGATTTTTAAAAATATGCCAGACTAATTACTGTCAATTTTAATAAATTGTGAATACCTATTAGATTTCTATATACCTATATTAGATTTATAGAAATCTAATAGGTATTAGAATACCTATATTAGATTTATAGAAATCTAATAGGTATTAGAATACCTATATTAGATTTCTTTATATAAAAGATGTATTTGTAATCTGCATACCGTGCTATTTTAACTCTTATACTTAAATCTCTAAACTATGAATCTGAAATGTGCATTTTAAAATCAGTTTCTAAATAGAAACTTGAAATATGCAATTGAAGTTAATTTTAGTATAATTTTTATAATGTTTCTTTTAGTTCTTATGTTTTTATTTTTTAACCAAGAATATTAATAAATTTATTAAAAAAGGGATCAAATAAATGGAATTATAAAACGCAGATAAAATAAAAAAAACTATTTGTTTCTTATAAAAGTCTTTTACTCTCATTTTCCTCCTTCCCTTAATACTAAAACAATCAAGGAAAATTAATTTATATATTTTCTGTTTTAATTGATGGATACTGATTAGTTTCAAGTGATTTGCAGATTTTATTATAATTATAAAAAAAAACATTAATTACAGAGTGTGTTGAAAAAATAAAAAAAAAAAACTACAAGAAAAATTAATTATTGACTTTTTGTGTTTCGAATTTTTGTAAAACTTGAGATAAAAAGAAAATTTATAAAAAAAAAATATAAAAAACATTTTTTTTTTAAATAAAGAATTATAAGAAAAATTGATTACAAAGAAATTTAATTTAAAACTTTAATTATATAAGTACATGTTCTTGCAAAAACTTTTAAAATAAAGAAGAAAATTAATTATAAAGTTTTTTAGTTTAAAATTACTTGTAATATGTCTAGGTATAGGTAGGTAGGAAGAAAGGAGAAGAAGACACACACTTAGACTAGTTTAATCCATTGTGATATCCTGTATCAATTTGTAATATTATGTTTAAAACCAAGTGTACATAATGGACTCTGGTAATGTGTACTGGAATTGCAAACGTTCAAACAATTTATTACATCGCATGACATTTTAAAAAAGCATTATTTATCGCTAACTTTTATAGTAAGATCTTAAAAATTTCTTCGGAGTTTTTAACAATCTAAAAACGTTGGTATAAGTTTTATTCAAAATCAAAATCAATGTGTTACTCTTAGATTTTAGCTTGTGTCTACTAAAGAATTAGTTGTACAAACAAAATCAGTTAAATCAGTTATTACTTTAAATTTTTTTTATTATAGATTTATAATTTATTTAAAATTCAACTGCACACGTTGAAAATTATTACAGGAACACATATCTTGCAGACGGTTGCAGAAATCGTCTTATGATTAGGAGTTGTTCTTATAACTTTAATAAGTTTTATTAAATATGTTTTATATTATTTACTTTGGATATTACAATTTTACATAAATTTGATCACAAAAAAATAATTCATCTTTTGAAGCTAGAAAATAGAGCGATATTTCAGAATGATTGTTATTAAAACCAATTTTTGATTATTATAATCAGATATGGAAACTTTTAAAATAAAACAAAAAATAAAAATATTATAATATTTTGAGTTTTTGTCATCTTTTACTCTTTTATTCAAATTACACAATTTTTTCTCGAATACCTTTGAATTTTTGCAACAATTACTAACAATTAAAAACATGAAATAAACAAACCGAAAAGATGACATTAAATTTAGGGAAATAATGAAATCAGTCATAATGCTCCGGAACCTGCAGCTCCTCTTATCTTAAATGATTTGTTACGTGCAGAAATTTTCCTTATAGGAATTAATTAATTTTGAATAGTCTAATAATGTCATATTTGCTACAGTATGCCTTGTGAATTTATACCTCAAAATCAGGGTTATACGCTTTTTCCAGAATAGCAGAATAGGTGCACGTGATGCACGTATAAGTAAGATCATGAATTAGGAGGGATTTTAGAGTTTGTTACAAAAATCTGGATTTTATTAATTTTTTTAGCGGGAGTTTGGAGGCGATAGGTGCCACTATTTTAAATGTATTGTTGTTAACATCTAACATGTAAAAAATATATTTAGGAGAGATTTTAAAATTTGTTGCAAAATTAGTGCTTCAGTAATTTGTTTGGTTGGAAATTGAGAGTTGCACTCATTCTGCATTAAATTTTTTATTTTTAAAATGTTCAGCTTTGCTTTATAGAAAGTACCTACATATTATAATTTTCAAATTTATATTTTTGAAATTAAGAGAGCAAAATATTTTATGTTCAAAAGTAAATAAAGACATATTGCTTTATTTAATATTTTAATTGGAAATAAAGCTATACGCCCAAAAATTTGCAATATGGCTTTATTTCGAATTTAAATACAAAACAAGGTCAATATGGCCTTATTGCATATGGGTTTATTTCACGGCGCCTAAATTTATTGGATTGAATAAAATTTCCCTTTTTTAACACAATTAAAGAATAACTGTTTAAAATATCTTAAGTATAAGATACTAATTTTTTAAAGTTTTAAATTAATTTTCTTAGTTATATACGTTTATACTAAAATACACATATAAATGATTACTCCCGACCTGATTTAAAAATTTACTTTATTATTTCTACAATTATATAAATTTTTTGTTTTAATACAACAATAAATTCAAGATAAAATAAACTCTTATTTCTATGTTTGGAAAAAAAAACAAAAATTTATACAGTTATTGTTTTTTTTGTTTTATTTTACAGGAATTTAAAACTAATTTAAATAAAGTAATTTTTTAATGCAATTTTATAAAAAAAAAAAAAACGAAAACAAAAAAAGAAATCAAATCCACAACAAGCAGATTAACTGCAGTAGCTATTTACAGTACATATTACATATAGCTATATATATACATAATATATCTCTTTCTCTTTTTTTCTCATTTTTCTTTTTCCAATATTTTATTTCTTTTTAATTTTCTTATAAATATTTAAGGAAATTGTTTCTCTTTTAAATAATTACAATTATTTCCAGAAAAGTAAATATTTTCTACACTTGATATAACACAATCAATCAAATTATATATATGTACATATATAATTCTATAGATTTAAATGGAAAGAGAAGAAATGGTGGACAGAGAAGGCAAAAAGAAAATTTAAATAAAAGAAAGAACAAGCCACAATGAATTAAAATTTTCAATTTACATTTTTAAATTAGGGGAGTAAAATAGGCCTTATATATTATAATATATATATTTCTATGATATATATATATATATATATAGAATTATATGTATATATAGAATATAAGAATTATATATATATATGCATATATGTATAAATAATTTACCTTTTATTAAAATTTTGTGGTTAAAATGAACAAGTCCTATATATTAATGAATAGAAAAGAGATGGCAATAAGATTTTATTATATAATATATAAAATGGTACTAATCCATATTGAAGTAAGATGTATTAATGTCAGGGGTCTAATACAATATTGTAATTCATTGTTTCTCTGGTAATTTTATTTAATTTTATTTTATTTTTTTTTTAAAGCAGAAATAAATAGAAAATTGATTACTTATATTTACTTACGAAAAATAAATTTTGTTTTTTTTTTCCTTCTTTAGAAAAGTTTAAGTTAATGTTATAAAAGATTTGAATTCTTTTTTTTTTTTTTTTTATATTTATTAATGGAGAAATAGTCAAGTTAAATTTCTAGAAATGTCAATATAAAATATTTAGGATTTATCTTAGATTATCTTTCATTTTTCTTACAAAAACAAAAAAAATCAACTACTTTGACTATTTATAATCTTAGATTAGTTGTAGAATGCTTGTAGAGCTGTAGGCAATAAACATAAAATATTGAAAGTCTATACGTTTAATATAATACAGTAGAAACCGTTTAAAACGAAACTACTTGGGCCTAAACATATCGTTTAAAACAAAAAAATTTAATATCACCTTTTGGGTCCTAGAAGTATTTTCATCTAAATATGATCAGTTTAAAAAGAAATCGTGTAGGACTATAAACTGATTCATATATAGGTATTAATTTGGCCACTCTGTTTGAATATCGGTTATTACTCCAATATTTCTTAACTTTCAAGGATGGTCACTGAAGTCAATTGGAATAAGCTCATTTCAATTGACAAAAATATCATATACCTTTCAACGATTAACAATTGATTAAATTTTAACTAATGAGATTACTAAAGAAGAAAGTTGAAAGCAATATAGAAGAAGATTTACAAGAAAATTGTTTACAGAAAGTAACAATTTCACAAAGTTTATAGATTCATTTTAGAATTTGAAAAATTTGCTGCATTAAATGAAAAGCCAGTATAACCAAAATAGCAAAGTGGAAAGAACATAAGTAGAGAACAAAATTACAACTCTCTGTAATAAAAGAGCAAATATTCTTTCGAAACCAGCGTCCAGCTGTATCATAAATTTTACAAGTGGTAGGTACGTATATGTATATATTATGTGTATTTTGAAAAAATTTAAGAATTATGATTTTTTATTTTTTTATAATAAGAAAAAATAGAAACTAAATAGATAACTTCGTTGGTTTAATACAACGAAATTTTGTTGGTCCGTTCAATGTCGTTTTAAACAGGTTTTACTGTAATTTTGAAAATTTATTAAATAAATTGAAATAATTTATTTAAAATTACTCTAATATTTATTAACAACAATTTAGTTGTTTGTCTTTAATTAATCTAAATTATTGACTATACATTTAAACTATGATAATCATTCGTTTAATAGATATATATATATATACAAAATTATTTATCATTCTATATAATCCGACGGATATTCAATATATACCATAACATCCCGTACAGGTTTTATTCAGCTGAATATTTTTTTGTTTTTCTTAATAAACTTGATAATTATATTCAAAATAAAAAGAGATATGTCCTGTCCTTATATATTACAATATTAATAGATAAAGCTGCAAAAAATAGAATAAGTACTCTACACATTATAGAGGTTCAGATACTAAATGCTTTTAAAAAGTTAGGAAAATTGGTGAAAGTGAACATCATTTACTATAAATGCGACATGCTGATATGAATTAAAAGAAAGGACCTATAGTACTGAAAATAAGGGAATTGGGCGTAAAAATTACTAGGGTCAGACTTTTATTTATAGTCTTCGACAAACACCTATTTGCCGATGAATAATAAATATACATACATAATCTCCATTATAATCAAATATTTTTTTAACAAGGTATTTTCAAGGTAAGGTATTCATATCTGATCAGAAATTTTTTAATAATAATATTTATATTAACGTTTAATAAAGGGATATATTATTAGTTTGATCATGAAGTTTTGGTGTAGCTGTAGAGTAATAGAATGAGAGATTGATTAATTTTAAAATTTTGTTCCGTACTATTTGCTGCTTATATGTAGCTGGCAAGTGGTAACATCGCAATTAATAGGAAAATGTTAATTTAATGAGATCTGTTTTTTTTTTAATAAAAGGGTACATAAAACAGATGCATGTCACTTTAATAACTTTATTAATAGTTTTATTGATATGTTCACCAAAATTTTTTACATAGGCAATCTATGGTACATCTAGGTTATTAAGATTTAAGTTGAAAGTTGGAATAAAACATGATTTTCTCTTATTTGTAAACCAACTCAATTTGGTTTTTTCTACATTAATCACAATTCTCAATTTGTAGAAATATGCCAATTGTAGTTCGATTATTACTAAAATATACTGTATGAATTATATGAGTAGTTAGCAGCATTATCTGCAAAATTAGTAAGGTTGACGTTATCAATAATAGGTGTATTATGAGTTATATAAAAGTACTGTGACCATATCAGAGGTATTGTCACCATATCAGAGTTTTTTTTTATAAATATGTATTTTGGGTTTTCTATCTTTTAGGAATCAATTTTTATACTAATCCCTAGTACCATACAGTGCTGAATGGATAGTCAATATCTAATACTACCATTTCAGATTTTTTATGTTTCAGTTTGTTTGCAATATTGTTCTTTTAGTTTTTAAATTTATATAAAAGTATTTTAGGAAGAATTAAAGAATAATTTAAAAAATTTAATTCAATTAAAACATAATCATTGTTTTTTTTTGTTAATTTTTAAAAAGCATCTATTATATAAAAACCGTAAACGTTTGCAGCAATATTTTTCATAGCAAAAACGAATACTGCACATAACAGAAAAAGAAAGAATAAAAAAAATTAAATTTATAGGGTACATAATTCCGAAAAAAAAATCCTGAAAATCAAAATCCCCAAAAACAAAATCCCGAAATTACGAAATCCCGAAAACAAAATTCCGAAATTTCAAAATTTCGCATATACGAACTTAATATATGGATATAAATATTCCAGAAAAGAGGAATACTCTAGTTTTGAATCCAACTATTAATACTTACAGTGTACCCACATATATATATACCAATTTCATTAAAAAAAAATTAAATTTTCACATTTCCATATGAAAAATAATTAATTTTGAAAAATCCGCTAAAAATTATTGAATCCCTGATTTTCCCTAAAATCAATACTAAAGTATGTCCATGCATACAGGTTTCCATGCAAAAGTATTCAATTTTGAAATTTCACTTAAAAAATTGTGAATTTTATACGAATTTAGGGATTTTTATGAAAAAAAAATTATTTTTGAAGGAAAGGAGTCTGCCGCCTCCAAACTCCCATTACCAAATTTTTCCTTAATTTTCTTAGTGTTGTTATCTGCGTTTTTACGTTTATTTAAATTTATTCTGATTCTTATTGCAAAAAGTTAAGTATGCTTACTGATGTCGGGAACATAGTTCTCAAAAAACGTTTTTAAGGTAAAAATATATTAGAACAGAAAGATATTTTTTTTTATTTTATTAAAAAGTTAAGTGACAAAAAACCAATATTATTTCTAGATTACCAGACTGGCGTATGCCGGCTTTATCTAGTAATATTTATTATCTATATATTATTAATAATCATTTTAATGCAAATAAATAGAATAGAATGTTTAAATAATTTCTTATATAATGTTATAATATTTGTATCTACATTTATTATACTCATATTATTTTAATGACAAAAGAATGAAAAAGTTAAAATTTGAAATTTTCTAAAATTTAATTTTTTATCTATAGTTATTACATAGTAAATATTATTTCGTCCTTAAAAATTTCGTTCAAATAACATTATATAAATATATATGAAAATAAATATCACTAAGTTTAAATATCACTCTTTTTGTTTTTTTTTTTTTAGTTTTTTGCACTTACTCTAAATAATCATAATATAAATTAAATAAAATTAAATCTAAAAATATAACTTCTTATTTGTTTTACATAAATTATAGTATTAAAAAACATTCGAATAGGTTATTTTCAATTATTTTTTTGCAGAAAGACCAAAATAAAACATATTTTGATATGATGAAGGTCCTTGACATATTTTATCATACATTAAATCAGTTTCAGTACAATTAAAAGCTGTTAAAAATTCATTTGATTGTTTAAAATATACTAATAAATCATCATTATCTAAATCAATTGATTCATTTTCTAAACATTGATTTTGTGCTAATGCTAAAAAATATGCTTTTAAATAATTCATATTAAAACCTTTTAAAACTTCTTCACTACTTTTTAATATATTACCATGATTTCTTAAATATAACATAAAATCACGTAATGCCATTTTACCAGCTATATATATATTTGTATATTGTGAATTTTTTATACCCATTTTTGGATCCATTTTATTTTTATGTGGCATACATTCTGTTGATACAACTTTATTTTTCCCTGTATTATCAATTTTTGTAAATAAATTCCATAATTTATAATTAACATTTATAAAATAATATAACATTGGTTTATTTTTAATAACAACATCAATATCAGCATCTTGTAATGTTATCCATGTACGACGAAATTTTTCAAATGTTGAATTTGTACCATTACGTAAACGATCAGTTAATGTTGTATGTGCAATATCAATAATATTTTGATAAAATGCATTTGGATGCATACGAAATTGTTTATAAACATTTTCAAATGTTTTACTATTACCTAAATTTCTATAATTATGATAAATTGTTTTTCTTGGATATACTCTTTCATCATATAAACTAGTTGGACTATTAAAACTTCCTCTAATATCTTCAAAATTTGTATCAAGATTATTTAATACATCTAAATATTTATCAATATCATTTTGTATCATTTGTTCATTAATTAAATTAACAATTAATACTGGATAAAAAAAACCCATTTTTTCTTCACAATCAGAATCCTTAACAAGTAATATATATTTCCATGTAATATAATTAATTAATGGTGTTATTGGTGCTAATTTTATATAATTCATAATTTCTTTAAATGCATTAATTTTTGGTATTTCAATATATTTTTCTTCATATACAGTAAAATTTAAATTTATTTCACTATTATAACCTTTAAAAAATTCTAACCATTCAAATTCCATATCAATTTCATGTAAATCTTTAAACATTATTGTTAATGGTTTATCAGCATCTAATTTTTCTTTATCTTTAAATGCACTATCAATTTGATCCATAATATTTTCAATATTTTTTGTATTTGGTACAATATCTTCAGCTGATGCACCAAAACTTTTCATTGTATTTATCATATCATCAATTGAATCACGTCGTGAATTACCAATTTTTAATATAATTTTACCTTTATGCCAATCTTTTATTTCAATATCAATAATACCATTTGGTCCGAGTGCTGCTAACATTCCCATTAATTCAGCAACTTCTTTTTTATTAAAATTACGTTTAATTGGCCATTGTTTTACTAATTTAAATGTATCAATTTGTGTAAAAAGTTTTGTTATATTTTTACTATTTTTACATGATAAATAAAAATCACGTGCTCTTTCTTCTGCAACAGTACGTGGTGTTTCTTCAATTAAAAAACGATTTGCCAATTCTAATAATGTTTCTTTTGGTGGTTTCTTTTTTTGTAATTTTCCGCAAGCATATTTTCCAAAATTATCACATGGTTTAATTGAAACATCCAATTGATCATTTATACTTTTTAAATATGTACGAAGAAGTTTATTATTAAAAATTACATGACCAGTTACATCAGTTATAATTAAAAACCATATTAATAATATAAAGGATAATATTATCCTTAATTGATACATTATAATATTATTTAAATTACTTTAATCAATCCGTTATTATTAATTTTTAATTTTTACGGTTAAACAAAGCGAAAAAACTAATATTTTGAAATGTTTGAATTATTTTAACAGTAAACGATAACGGTAAAAGTATTTACTAAAAATTATGGAAGAATTTACAAGCATTTTATAGATCTAAAGACGGAAGTAAATATTTATAAATTTAATTGAATCTAATTGACAGATCTGCATGCATATTATTTATTATTGTATATATGCACAAGTCAATGTCATTGCCAATTATTATTATTTTTTTTTTTTGTAATTATATTTTATTGAATTAAATATTTCTGTATCAGAAAAATTCCATCATTTAAAAATTTTTTCCAAGAAGTCTGAATTATTATAAATGTAACTGGATTGAATATAGTTGAAAGAAAATTTGATTCAATTATATTCAATTTTAATAAAGAATTTTTTAATTATTGACAGAATTTTACATAATATTAAAAATTTTTAAATTTAATTTAGTTACAATTTACTAGAATCTTGTTTTTTGTGATATTTGTAATAAAACTAATATTGTTATAAATAAAAAAAAAAAATCCACCAAATCTCAACTATACCTACAATATTTTATTCATTTTCAACCCTATTTTAAGTACGTATAAGGAAATATTTCATATCGTAACTACACTTTTTTTTTGGTTCAAATAATATTGTTAAGGGTGAATAAAGTGTAACTGAAGATATATTGAAAAAAAAAAAATGATTTTGGAGAAATTTGTTAATGATTTATGGTGCATCCATAATAACGTCAAACTCAGATGGTGACTTAAAGTATAAGTTAATAAATTAATACAAGGTAAAATATTACAGTCTTATAAAAGTTATATGATTGTATATAAAAATATGAAAAAAAGTAAATAAGTAAGAAAGTAAATAAAGTAAAGTAAAAATTTCTTAAGTAAAAAATAAATATGAAGTTAATATTGTATAAAATTTTTAAATGAATATATAAAAGATTTTTATTTGGAATTGTTGTTTTTTTATAATTAATTATTAGAAAATTGTACTTAAGTTTTACTTGTTTTAAGAAATATAAAATATCTTATATAACGCCATTTAACACTAACAGGTTTTAGAGGTGTAATTCTTTCTTTTATCTTTAGCTCTTTTTTAAAAACTTGCAATAGGATCATTTTCATTATCATCATTTGATCCCATAGATTCTTTGAAATTTTATTTTTTCCTTATGTAACACTGTGAAAGGACCATTTTTTTTATCATCATATTTAATGCTATAGATTCTTTGAGATTTTATTTTCTCTGAATTCATTTATTGAAGCCATTTGCCATAAACTTTTTTTAGCTATACCGAAGATTTTTTGATTTTTAGACAGACGTAAGATAATGTAAGATCCACATACTTCTTTTTCTCTAATAAATTTGAATGCTCTTTCTGATTATATACGTTCTTTACGACTCTTTGTTTTCCTTCATTGTTCTGAATATTGTTGCTAAGATTCTTACTTCACTTCGCTTCGCTTCATACTTCTAAGATTGTTACTTCGCAAAAAGTCCTTGTGTTCAGTTTTTTATAGTAAGATTTTTGATCATAAAACTTTAAAAGTTGTACCTATAACCGATATTGAATAGACCAAAAATTTTTTATATGTTTTAGATTTCAAGCAGTGCTAAACAGTACTAAATATTTTTTACTGTAAACTATGTACCTTAAACTATGTACCTATTTAATTAGTTATAATGATTTTAAATTAAATTATTTATTATTTACTATCTATCACATGTTTTAAGGTATTTAACCTACATATACCTTTCAGCAATTAATTAATTCTTTATCAAAAAAAAAAATATTTTTATAAAGAAATGCTGTCTTAAAAATCAAAATAAAACAAGAGCCATACCGGCTTATTTTAAATTTTATATTATAATTGCTATATTATTAAATTTTATTATACATGATTTATTCAACCTTTTAAAATTGTTACAATTTTTCAGATAATTTGAAGGTTCTTGAGAATCTTTCAAAAAAGTTCTAAAATAAACATTATAGAAATAAAACATTCTTTTCCTTCTTCTGCTGCCAATACATGACTGGTTGTACAGTGACTGCAGAATATATTTTTAAGTTATGGATGGATAGGCTTATATATTCTAAGCGATTTCTGGTTTTATGAACTAGTTCACCGATTGTTCTAATATTGTTGGTATGTATGTAGTTGCAAAACACATAGTATTCAACCTTGTGGTGATGGATGATTCAAAAGATGATTTGAAAGTCTTTTAAAGAAAGGTTTACAACAACAACAAGCTACAATTTTTTTGTAGAGACCCAAACTCTAGAAAATGATTCCTTTATTCAAAAAGTTTGCGAGAAATGTTTAGGTTCTTTATAGCGAGAAAAAGAACTTAAACTTTTGACAGTTTTTTTCGTTATATCAAAAATGTGGTCATTCCACAGCATTTTTTGATTTAGCTGCATGCCTAAAGTATTTAATCTTGCAGACTGCAGTATAATAACACATAATATGATATAATTGAAGTGTTATTTGCCTATACAACACTTAAAATCTGTTGTATACATTCAATAAGAATTAAATTAAATCAAAACAATTAAAATTTTAAGGAATGTTTTAAAGAAAAAAAATTTTTAATTTTGGTCTCTGTATACAGTTAGTAGAATTCGCACATTTTTTGATGAAAAGTACTATGGAAGGTACTTAAAAGAAAATTATCTTAAAATGTGAATATTAAGTACCCAATTTAAAAACAGAATGGTGTTTTTTATTATATAAAAAATTTAATTCTATTAAAAGTATATATACTAAAATTTATATAGAAAACACGTACTAGACAATTATGATATTCACCTTTTTCTTTTTTCTTTTTTCCTTATGACATTGTTTGGTTCTTAAATAATTTTGTTTTAAAGTATTTTCTACTAAAAAGATCTTTAATACAGCATTATACTATATATACATTATTATATAATATACATAAATTTCTGAAATCCTCGTACGTAAGATAAATAAAAATTTTAATATATTCTCACACTTTTACATACTTTCCAGCAACAAAAATATGGTAACATCTGTTCTCCATAAAAAAAATAAACTTATTTTATTACTTTTAACTTATTTTCTTCTACTCGTATATGAAATCTCAGCACAAAAAAAAAAAACTCGTTATATTTTAATATTATAGTTATTGGTATGCATTTAAAAACAGTATATACTTAAGATTTGGAACAGATTTCACATTTTTTATGATTTTATGACTTTAATATAATACAATTCAAAGTACTGTTATTTAAATATTTAGTATATATACATATATAAGTAAATATGAATGGGTGTATAAAAACTTATAAAAGAAAAAAAAAAGGATTATAATCAATCACTTACCTTTCAATTCCTGCCAGTCTCAAATATCGATATTTTCTAGATAACAAAAGGCCACCACCCCATGCAGCCTGCCAAAGAATAAGAATAAAATAACATTTACATTTTAAATAAGAAAAAAAAAAAATAAACATTAAATTTTCGAAAATTAAATTTTCATAAACATTCTATTTTTAGATATAACGAAAAAGAAAGATCCAATTTTTGTTGAATAAAAATATTTTTTATACGGCTAAAAATTTAATCAACAAGTAAGAAAGGGTTAAAATAAAAATACATTTTTTTGTTATTAATAAAATATATACACGAGTATATATGATATTATAAAATTAGAAAGTAAAATTTTAATTAAATAATTTATTATGAATAAGAAGCGTTGGATTCTGTAATGATCATATATATAGTCCATTATATTTAAAAACGAGGAAGATTGTCTCAACTTTAAGATTCCCGCATGTACATAATAAATGCTGTTGCAATAAAACTTGATTATCTTTTACAAATTTTCTAATGTTTGAATTAATTACGTACCAATATACATTTCTGTAAATTTTGGAATTGTAAGACAGTTACTCGAACCCGTTACCTCGAATCTTTTAAACATGGCTAAACTGGAATATTATTATTTTTGATCTAAAATAAGGTATTACTTCATGATCTAAAATAAGGAAGATACGAAGATTTCTGACTGCTAATTTAAATGATTTCAAATCTGTTGATTAATATTAGCCTATACATTAATAAATTTTTCCGGCAACAGAAATAGTCTCTGAAAATTACTATGTGCAAGCAAAACAATTTTTTACTATATATTAACGGAAGATTAATATTAGAGATATTTTTGAAATATAATTTAAAAATATTTAAAGACATTTTATTTTAGATAAAAATCAGGCTTTTTAAGCGCAATTGTGTGTAAGAAATACAATACAACAGACATTGCAGGGGCATTGAATTGCAACGACATTTACCGTTTAGTAAATTTAAATTATCTTAAACAGTTAAACCTCTTTTAATGATTAATTATATATTTTATTTTATTTTTTAAAACTAATATTTAAATTTATTTTTTTTTTTTTAAATAAAAAATCGAAAATTATTATTTTTAAAACTTACATCAACATGCATCCAACAATTATGTCGTTGACAAATATCAGCAATTTCATTTAAATTATCGAAAGCACCTAAAACTGTTGTACCAGATGTTGCTGAAACAAAGAATGGTATATGTCCCATTTTTTTTCTTTCCATAATTAAACGTTCTAATTCTTTTGTAATCATTTTTCCATTATCATCTGATGGTACCATAACACAATTATCTGTACCTAAACCACAAACAGCAGCACACGATTTAACGGAATAATGTGATTGATCTGATGTAAACATTACCAATTGTCCAGGTAATGATGATGATCCTTTTTCTTTAAATGTTGGAAACATTTTATGCCGTGCTGCCAAAAATGCATATAAATTTGATATAGAACCACCAGGTGCTAATATTGAATCACCACCATTCCAACCAATTATTTCACGCATTTTTGTTAAAACAACAGTTTCCATTAAAATAAATACTGGTGCAATTTCATATGTGAACATATTAGTATTGGCAGTAGCCGTAAGCCATTCACCGGCCATTGAGATCAAATCTAGGCCGCATGATAATTGATTGAAAAAATGAGGATGTCCTGTATAATAAAAAAATTTGAAAAAATTAAGAATTTTTTTTTTTCTTTTTAATTAAAATAAATTAAAGTTTTAAATTTTCTATGATTAAAGAACTCATAAATTCATATACTATACGAGTACTATTATAGGATAACATTAATCTCATAAAAAAATTATTTCTCTTATATATAAGAAGTCATCAAATAACATAATATACTATTTAATGGAATGTTTTTTTTTTACATTTTCATTTGATCCGTTTATAAAATATTTTATTTTGTTATTTGTAGCAAATGTCCTGGAATAATCCTTTAGGATTTTCTAATCGAAAAACATTTTCAAAATAATATAATATTTTTTTTTACGATCCCAATCTGAGTTTCAATATTTTTTTTTCCGAAGAGAAAAAAATTGTTCTTAATGTTTTTATTTCATATTAAAATAATAAGGGACTGTCTGAATTAATCCCCTGTCAGTATTTAAGAGTAACATTTGACGTTAAATATCATCATTATCATATGCTGCAACAAAAGCATTTAAACTGAAAGGAAATTAAAAGAAAATGGTTTTAAAGAATGAAGTTGTTTAAAAGAAAATTTTGCTTTTTTTAGCACATTTTCAAAAAAATTTTTAAATAATGTGCCTATTAGTTTAACTCTGACCGTCCGTCCGCCTGCCCGTCTGTTTACAAAACTTCTACACTGTTAAAGATAGAGAAAAAAAATTTTAACCGGAGGTAGGCCTCATAAAAAATTAATTTTGTATGAACAACTTTTTCATGTAGCTATTTCAGCCACTCAAGCTTTGAAAAAGCTCTATTTTTAAATGCGTATATTTCATGTTTAGTTTTACATTTATTCAATTTCAAAACGACTGGATTTTTTTTTACCTTTGTAAGTCAATCTCAAAATTATATATTTTTTTAAAATTTAGTATTTAAATTTACTGTTATGTAAAAATTTAATTTCATAACTCCGGCATGCTTTGAGATAGGAACTTGAAGTCTTGCGACAAGAAAGAACTTTTAGAATTAGTATAAGTTTCCTCAGAAAATTTTTTTGTACCAACCCCCCTGCTTAAGAGATATTAGGGCTCAAAAATTGAAAATTTGCTTTTTTTAGATACCTGTAACTTAGGCACCTGTACAAATTTTTCTTCGGCAAGATATAAAAATTAAAGCTCCAGTAATATATTTTTACATGTATTAACGTTTTTTTTTAGTTATATAGGGTTGCGGATTTACAGCCCCTCAAAATTGCAAAAAAAGTTGAATTGCACATTTTCACATTATGAATATAGAAAAATCATGCAAAATTTGGTTTTTACATAACGGTAAATTTAAATATTTATTTTAAAGTAATTGAATAATTTTTATATTAATTTATAAAGGTAAAAAAAATCCAGTCGAATGGCGATTGATCAGATTGAAAAAATGTTAAACGCAACATGAGATATATAGGCATTTAAAAATAGGCCTTTTTCAAAGTTTGATAGGCTGCAGCTCTGTAATTGGTGAGGCTACATAGTTCAAAAAAACTTTTTTTTTTGTCTAAGACCCTTGGTTAAAATTGTTTTTCTCTATCTTTAACGGTGTAAAATTGTTTTGTAAACTGACGGACAGACGGATGGACAGATATAATATACTAACAGACAATATAATATACTAGCTAATCCCCGTTGCGCGTTGCTGCGCCCCTCATTAAATAAAACATATGGGTTTTTAATTGAAGATATGGGTTAGCAATCTCCAAATCTGTTCCAACTCAACTGCACTGTTAAAGAGCAACGGGTATAGAAAATTTAAAGTCAATCGGTCAAGCTATTTTTATTTTAGAGCAAACAAGTTTAAATATTTCACCGCAGCCCTAACTTAGGACAAAATGGTTAGCCCAGAAGCAAATCAAAAACAGACAGACAAACATTCACTTTTATATATATACATAGATGTTATTATTAAACTCTGTTAAAAGACATTCAAATTTGTGTACTTTACACTTAGATCTTAGCCATAAGGCTGAAAAGCGATAAACTCAAAATAAGATAAGCACTAAAAATAGAAGAGCAAAACAATAGGAGCAAACTATGTTGTGAAAAATTGGGGTTCAGATAATTTAAGAAACTTCTGACAAACTATATGAGGAAAAAATATAAAAAAAATAATAGGATCCAATAAAAGTAAACTAAGTACTCAGGATTGCTATCCGAACACTGACGGCTAAAAGGGGAACTGAAAGTAAATTGGAGTAGAGAATTCTGTCAAGAAAGAGATGAAACTCTGGAACACATACTGAAATATTGCGGGGCTTTACTCCAAGCTAGATATGTGAATCTAAGACCATTTTGCTTTGTCGAAAATAAACTGCCAGCAATAAACCTGTAACAGAAATTAACAAAATTTAGCCTAATAAATACTAGCTTTTTTTTCCATATATTTTGCCTATGATCTTTAACCTGTAGTATAATTTATCAAGAAATTATCCCATTTGAAATAAATGTTTTTTCCCAATAAAAATAAAGATGAACCCTTTGGTCACGAAAATTTGTTACTCATTTTAATCTCACCTACATGACTTTTTTTCATTATATGTAAAATGATCAGGCAATAATTAATTTTTTAGTCTGTAAAAATTATTTTTTTGATTTGATTAAATATTAAAAATTATACTACAGTTTCTTCATTTGTATGTTAATAAAAAAGTTAAAATCGATAAAATAATAATTATACAAAACATTTCAATTTATATTTAAAACAACAGCAAAACAATTTGTCTTTTTTTTTTTCTTTGTTTTAAACCTTGTTACGAAAAAATACTCTATTCTATTCTTTAGCTGACATTACATTTTTACAGTTCTTTGCTTTGATTAATTTGTTTATCGTTCTTATTTTTAATTTTCACTTGTGTTGTATGCGTCATTGTTTTAAATATTTAACGGTAAAAGTCACTTCAAATCTTCTAAAGTGAAACAGATATGAAGAGAGAAGAGAATAAAATAAAACTTTAATGATTTTTTCTTTTTTTTTTTTAATATTTTAATCTTCACTCCTGTTATTAAAAATAAACTAAGTTCAAGGCTTACAATTCCTTTATTTTTTGCTTTTTATTGATGCCAAAAAGAGACAATAGATAAATGTTTTCAGGTGTATTAAACCGTTAATAATAACCATTATTTTTTTGTTGTTTGTTCATTTGTTTTCTATTAATGTTTTTGTTTTTGTTATCATAATTACGACATTCTTTTTATCATCTATTGTGATTTTACTCAATGATTTCTTCCTAATTATTTTGTTTTTTTTTTCTTTTTTTTTTTTTTGACAGTTGAATTGTGTTTTATTTTTTCTTTTATTTTAGTAAATAAAAAATGAAATACAAAATGGATGACAAGAAGTAGAAAACAAGAACAGAAATTAATTTGTTAAAAGGACAATCTGCAAAGAAGTGGAGAATAATGTCCTTGGAATTTCTAATTAAAAAAGGATAAATTTCAGTACCTGTTAAAGTTATACGAGACTTAATAACATGATTTTTTTTTATGTAGATCTAACCAACTTTTCTTAAATTAAATCTGAACTTATTTCAACGACATTTATATAAAAAAAATAAAATATAAATTCATCATATATTATAATTTTTAAACTGATATTAAAATTTCTTAACTTTTCAAATTTTAAGTCTTATTAAAAGTTGAAAACAACTTTAATTCATAATCGTGGTTCTTTAGGATAACTTTTCCATTGGGCTAAAAAATAAATAGTAAGATCACTAAATAAAACAAAGGAACATTAATTTTTAGAAACTGGGTAATGCTATGATTATTAACTTAATTTTACATTACTTGGTAACATTTCTTTTTAGATTTTAAAAATTTGTTCGAAGTAACTGTTAAAACTATGAAAAGAGTTTAATCCTGAATACCCAGAATACTTCGCTTCTGAAATAGAGCAATGAAAAAAATAACAAGTAGCATTTTATTGTTATGAATCCATCTAGTATTCATAAGGCAGATTTCAAATTACGTAATGATATACGAAAGTGGATAATTGAGTACTTCCTTACTCGCCCCAATTCAAAATGTTTACATCTTTGTGCTATCTATTCCTATCTCTACTCCCTAGCCATAGCATACTCCGTTAGCAGTTAGGGACTTCATCTCACTATATCGGTTAAAGAGAGAGTTAACCTTAGTCAGTAAGAAACTGACACTACCAAGAAAGTATTCTTGGTATCTTTGGAAGATTCTCACCTTCGTTAGGAAATAAACAGAATATTAATTAAAATTTTACAAATTTATTTATATTTTATATTATGTTAAATAATATTATGATTGTTTGACTAAATTTCTTAAAAGTGTTATATTTACTTTATCTTAAAAAATCTATACTTCCTTTCATCTAAAGAACAATGTCTCATATTTTTATCTTATAAATGGTTTCAAATTTACTCTAAGGGTTTAAAATATTTAGTCTTTTTTATTTTCGAATTTATCAAGTTTAAAAAAGAAAATCCAGTATTATTTCAAAAGATATTTAAATAAACATTTTTTTCGTTTTTTTCTATTCTGTTGTATAACTGTCACAATCCAATGTTACATTTCAATTTAAACATAATCAAAAACAAACAAAAAACAAATAGAACATACAACCAAAAATGTTTTTTAATTTTCTTTTCTTTCGACAAAATATTAACAACAAAAAAACATACGAAACAAAATTTATAGGGTGGATCATCGTTTTATAAAATTTTTTTTTTTTCCCAAATATACAGTCACATATGTTTGATTCCCCCTTAAGAAAAAAAAATGAGCAAAATTGCTATTTTTTGGCATTTTATTGTTGTTCATCATCGGAATTCCCTTTTCATTTCAATTTGGTTTTTTTTTATTTTATTTTTTTTTTTAAAGTTTAAATACAGTTCATAATAAAAATAAATGACAGAGCTTAATTCTCTTAATACCACCTAACCAAAGACTTATGCCACCCAAAATATAAAATGACATCTCATTGAAAATTGTTCATTCTTTTTGATTTGAAAAATGAAAATGATCACAATTCAATACATCTACACCCATTGCAGCACAAAGAAAAGAAACTCTGGAAATGTTGTTGATATAAAATCCAGATCTTCTCCTAAATAAATATACATGATATATACATAATGGCTTCTTAAACAATTGTTGAAAAGATAAATCTCTGGATTCCTATTACAATCTAATACCATATATTAGAAGGTCGACTAGACTCGTATACCTAAATAGTAAGAATATCTGTAATGTAATAGAGCGTTTAACAGGACACTGTCTGATAGTCAGACATGTCAGAAGATTCGGAGTTTTCTTATATGAATTTAGCAGAAGCTGTAAAAATGAAGAAGAAGATGACACTATATTTTATCTTTGTTCAGAAGTGAACTAAATAGATTTATTGCGTTTTGTAATCAGTTTGTAATGGTTTGAATAGGAGAAAAACTGATTCAAGTTATCAGAATGAACCTAAACTGGGATAACTGTGCACCTAGCAGCCCCTTTTTATCCACCTACTTACCTATTTGTAAAATATGTATAATGAACTACAAGGATAAGTCTAAAAAATGTAAATTAAATTCACTACAATATATGATCAAATTAAATAAAAAGTTTCTACACATTAAAGATAGGAAAGATTTAAAATGTGTGAAATGAATAGAACGCACTGTACATTCATTTATGATGTCAATTGTACTATTTTTCTATATTAAAATAATTGATAAAAGAGAGCAAGCATGATTATAGGGTTTAGAATTTTATTTTTGTGTGTGCACCAATTCATACCATACCATCAAATTATTTTGATATTTGAGGGTTAAATTCAATAAATCCTTATATATAATTCAATATATCTCCTTATATATCTTTCAGGACTTTCTTCCTTTTTGTTGTTTTGTTTTTGTTTTTCTGTTAGATTAGGTCTATTAAATAGATATTTGATTAGTTGGATGCTACTAGCTTACATAATTTATAACTGTATAACTCAAACTCTTGTAACACAGCATGTTTAATTAATTGGGGCATATTTGTATTATAATGTATAGAAAAGAATAAGAGAATTTGTGAGAAAATCCGAATGTAATTGAAAGGATTAAGAACTTATTTTTTTTTTCTGGTTTGGTTAGTTTTTCCAATTTTGAACTTTTGAAAAGCTTATGAAATCAAAGATTTTAATAGCAAGTTAAAAACTATTAATCAGTTTTTACTATTAAATGTTTACAAAAACAAACTCAACAAACTTTTTTTTGTTTTTTTTTAGAAAATTAAATAAATTAATCAATCTATTTCTTATGAATAGGTACTTTTAACTTTACATATAGGTTTATAAATTTTGAGCTTCGATTAAAATTCCCATTTTAATATTTGATTTGAGAGGGTGTATTACCCACACTCACATATTCCATTTTACTTGAACACATATATTCCATATTAGAACGAAGTTTTAACTTATACACATGTAAATTCTGCTAAAGTTGTAGTAATATTTCTAGGTCACTGGCCGGTAGGTGGGTATTCCTTATAACAAGTAAAATTTTAAAGAAAGGGATGGAAGATACCCTTTTTTGCAGATAGATACTAGATTTTTTCTGTGAATGTTCTGAAAATATGGGGATTTCGCTACTTTTCATTCCCCAGGTTTATCAAATATTAAAATTAAAGAACTAATTTAATTCTTCAACTCTACCGGCTAATTAAGAACGGAGTTGACTACAAAATTTACAAGTAAATTGTACCAATTGATGGCATCTTATTTTGTGCTAATTGTGCTTTTTAAGAAAAAAAAATGCTACGTAAAAGCAACCATGTAAGATGACCCACAAATCATGAAAATTATAGTTCAATTCCATACAATAAAAAAAGACTGATATACAACTATGTTTAGAGGATAGATTTAAAGATTTTTGAAATCAAGAATCTATATAGCATAACAATCTTTTTTCTTTCAATTGAACATCGAAAATTTCATTTGGAAATTATAATCTCATTGAAACTTATGCTATTTTAAATAATCTATATGTAAATCTCATACTCTTAAAATATCTTAAACTTTTTTGTTTTTTGCACCTTAATAAATAATCAATTCAATTAAACCACAATCTATTTCCATTTACAGTATTATTAACTGTTATAATATCCACACTTATATTCAAATTATACAAAATATATACTTTTGGAATAGTAAAAATTTTACACCATATCTTTTTTGTCTACCATCTATTCAGAAATCAAGGATTTGTTTGTTTTTTTTCTATTCCCCCATGCATGTCTATTAACACCAACCCCTTCAAAATATATACACATTAAATCACATTAGTTTGTTTGTTTATTTATTTTTAGTTTTTTGTTTTTTTCTTTCTTCTCCCTTATTGTATATTGAAAGTTTTTTTTTTTTTTTTTTTTTGAATAGTCCTTAATAATTGCTATTCACTTCTGTGGTCACGTGCCTAAGATTAGATTAAAAGTATACCCTTGACATGAAAAAAAAAACAGAAACCTTTTATTTTATCCTGTTTTTTAACTTTATCCGTTGATTTGTTTGTCCTTTATTTTGGTCCTTTCGATCGCGAATATAACTTCGGCAAAAAAAAAAAAAATAAAAGTAACAAGACAATATAGAATAAATAAAAACAGTATAATAACAAAAATAAGAAAAACATAAAGAAAAGTAGAGATGGGGGATTTCCATCACCACAAAAAGTAATTGTAGTATACACCCAAAATAAGAAGGAAAAACTGAATTGTCCTTGACTGAAAAATGTTTATGCGTACATGTTATACTTTATGTATGTATTAGTGTATTATACTGTAAATAATACAGTTATATAAATATTTTGTTTTGTTTTATGTGTTATTGTTTTTCTTTTTTTTTCTAAGGATTTTAAATTCGTATGTAATTGAAATTCCAATCATAAATAACGGAATTTCGGTGATTGAAGTTGATTTTTTTTTTTTTACAGTTACTGCTGATGATGCAAAATTAATTTTTGTTTTTTTTTTTTGAAATTTATTAGTTTAAAAATAAAAAGTACGTATGTATGTATGTTATAAACTGTTATAAACAATCAAGATGTGATTGATTTAATACTGTGCTGCCTTCTACATACCATGTCAAGCAATAAAATAGGATTTTTTTTTTGCAATGTAAATTTTTCAAAGGATGCATGAATACTATAAAACTATTATAGAAAAACCTATAAGGAAAAACAATAATATTATGTAAAAGGGAAAAAAAATTAGAAAAGGATATTACTAACCAAGATTGCGGTATATAAAATTGCATTATATTATTTTTGTGTATTGTTACTATATAATATGTATTCAATAAGTTTTTCTTTTTCTTTTTAATTTTCTTTTTTTTTTTGGCAATAATTTAAAATAAAAATTTAATAAAAACAAAGCAAAATCTAAAAGCAAAGGATTTTAAGTAGCATATTTTCAAAAAGACAATAAAAACATTTTAAAATATTGTTACTTGCACCAAAATTTATATTTTTTCTTGAATTTTATATCTAAGAAGAACTTATGAAAAAACAACAGACATTTTTTTGATTTTTAAGGAAACTCTATATTATTAAGAAAAGTGGCTAAGACATATATAAATGTATATAATGTTAAAGTTTTAATTTTTCCGTTTTACTTTGAAAAAAATTGTGCAAGTGTTCAGCAAATTTTCTCTTTTTGAGCGCTAATATAGCTTTTATTTTTACACAGAAGGTAAAAAAAATGCTCTCAAGTAACTTATGGTAATTCTGAAAAATCTATTTTGCTTTATAAAAGATTCATATATAGCATTCCCGGCATTTGAAGAAAGTCAAATCTAACGAAAATTTTTTTTTAACTTATAGCGACAAATCTAAATATTAAATTTAAAAAAATTGTAGAATTTTGATATAAATTTATAAAACTCCAAAACTTGACGTTTGACGTTTTTAAATTAAAAAATACTTTAGCCGAATGTGGGATATTCCTATTAGAAATAACGGTTTTTTCTAACTTTGATCGACTATAGCGCTATAATCGGTAGAATTACATAAAAAAAGTTATTCCACAACAATAAAAGAACAATCCATGGTTAAATTTTAATGTTCTATTTTAAACCGATTTAGAATTTTTGTAAACAGATGGACAGACGGAAAAAGTGGAAACTAATAAAAAAAATGTGCTAAAAACTATATCATAATATAAATAAGTTTAATTTCGTCAGCATTTCGTTTCTTTTTCATGTAAGTAATATAGAATTATTTTTGAAATAATATTAAAAGGCTAAAATTAGGTACATTAAAAATCATTTAAACACTAATCTGCTTGAGTCTTTATTAAGTAATTAGGATTTTATTAAATAACTACAACTAATTAATGTAAGCAATATTATACAGAGCACAAACAATACAATGTAAATGAACTGTGGTCTGTGAAATAAGTTGGAAATATTATCAAAAGGATTTCTTTAGCAAGGATTTCTTTTTAGAGTATGTTTAGGGCTCCAATTAAAATACAGATGTTACGGGGATTTAGGGATAAGAGTTTAGGAATAAGACACGGCGTAATTTGTAATAGAAAACTACCTATAATTTTCCAATTCCTCGGAAAATTTGTAGGTTTGTACCGCTCCTAGCAAATTCATCTGGTCTACACTTATTTTAAAAGCCGCTATGTCCGGAACACCAGATAATATTGATATCGAAAACTTGACCCAGTTTATTTAAAGATGAGAGGCAGCTGCTGAATACGATCAGCTTACCGAGTAGGAGTTTAAGGTCTTAATGGCAGCTTGAATATACGTGAAGTTGTAAATTTTTCTAATGAAGATCAAGTTTTTTTTTTCAGCAAATCAAAGACGTTGTTTATAGCAATTATTTCAGCTTGATATTCGCTCACTAAAGAAAATTTTAATTTTGATTAAAAATTATAAATTATAAACTATTACATAACAAAATATTTAACGTTTATTTAATAATTTAATTAAAACGTTAGTTTGCTTAGAGGTTACAAAATAAAAAATCATAGAGAATTTTCCCAAAAGTTTTGTGTGGAGTGACAAAAAGAAGTGTTGATAAGATTTTAATAGTAAGTCAGTAAATAAATAAGTACTATAGATTTTGATAATAATAATAATATCTTTAAACCTATAAAAATCAGAATATCAAAAATATAATTTATACTTTATATAGTAAATATTTAACATCATAAAAAATCTATGCCCCAGTATACTTCTTCTTATTTTTATACTAACTACAATTAAGAATCAAAAAAGGCTTTCAGAATAAATTTGGCAATAATGAAAATAAAAATAATATGCAATGATTTTTATATTAACAATTTGTGTTAAAAATTGTCTGCGGTTGAAAGGTATATGTATACTACTATTCATTATTTTTCATTATTATATTCAACCCCTTTCGTTTTCTTTTTCTTTCAATTTTATAATGTATTTTTTATCCTTTCCCTTTATTTTTAGTACCAAAAATTAATTCTTTGACAATACAAAAAGACACATTTATTATTCGATTTTTTTTTTTTCGTTTTTATTTAAAAAATTCTTATAGACCAGATTACCAGATATCAAACCCCGGATGACAAAAGGTGGGTATGCAATAGTGATAAAAATCACTTTTCATCATCTTTAAATTTTATTGTTAGTAATGTTTGGTTTCACTATATATATATATATACATATAGTTTCACCCCATTCAAAAAAAAAAAACTCTTCTAAAATTTTTATGAAAAACTTTTTTTTTCCGTTTTTTTGTTTTTTTCAATTGCTAAATTCAATGGACCATAAAATGGTATCTTTAATGTTGTTATCTTCTTGAGTGCACATTTTGTTTGTTTTTCTTTCCGATTTAAATTCTATATCATCTTCAACCAAGTGTCTTCCCTTTCACTATTACTTAATATGAGTGTTGTTGGCCAGAAAAAAAAAAAAGTTGAAAGTCAAACATAAAAATTATTAACAAATAAAAGGATCATAACACATCAAAGATGATGAAGTTGCCCTTCTTCAGATCAATGGCAGTGAAAATTTAAAAAATTAAATAAATTTCATTTTTTTTTTTTTGTTTTTTTCATTTTTAAATTGAAAATTAAAAAACGTGTTGAAAATTCAATTTTCTTTTAGAAATATAAAAACAAAAAATAGAAAATTTATCACCCATACAATAAGGTGGAATAACGTTTTTTTTCTTTTTACCGTGAGTTTAGCTAAAAATATCACAGTATGGCAATCATTTGTATAGAAAATTTTTGCTAATTTTATATGCAAAGCATATGTCAACTATTACTTACAGAATTTGAATTAATTTTTGTTGCCAGAGTGTGATAATTGGATTTTTTCATGAATTACAAGAAAAATAATTTTTATTTTCAGATTTTTCAGAAAATTTTTATAGAAAAAATTCTTGAATATTTAATTATAATTTAGTTTGTTTTTGTTTTGTTGTTGTTTTTCTTTTTAAAATTTGGGGTTTTTTAAATTTTTTATGAAGGGTGCTAGAAAAATTGTAAAGAATAACAAATTAAGATTATATGTAATTAAATTGTTTTTTTAAGAAATTATTATTTATATATGAAACTGACTTTTTTAATTAAATTTTGCTATTTTTACTTAAGTGTGTTTGTTTTTTATTGAAAATTTATTAAAATTGCTTAAGAAAAAATAAAAAATAATTAATTAATTTGAGAAAAAATACAATGGATTAAAAAATAATTTGCTTAGATGAACAAACATTTATTCTATGATAATTTATAATAGATAAACAAAAATTTTGAGCCAAACAATTAAAATTAGCTTTTAAACGATGATGCTACACTTTTTCAAATAAAATTCTTCTCTAAAGTTTTTAAAGGATTATTGAAAGATCTTTATATCGTCATCCCAACATAATGCGCTTACAATTTTTCATCACTTAATCTGCTAAGGTATTTTTCAGCAAAGTTAGAATAGAATTGCGGTTGAACATTTTTCGCTTTAATTACAGTTTTTAACCCAATGCTCTAGTAATGTCTAGCAAAATTTACGATTTCTTACAAATTATTTTGGTAACCATTGGTCTACATAAAATAGTTCATAAAACAAGTAAAACCGTTACATTCTTTCAGATGACTTTTTTCATCGTGAGTTGAAAATATATTTAAAGAATTTTACGTTACCGAAATTTATGATTAAAAATATTAAAGACAATTGAAAAATTTCTTCTTTTAATTTATAATATGTACTATAAGAATTCAAAAAATAAACAATTTGATTTTCTATAAACAATATTCTTTAATGTATCCACCATTTTTTCCATTTTATCAACATTAGCTAATTAAATAGTACGTACATTTTTTTCATTGATAAGTAGAACTTTTGACAAACATGGTTTAAGTTTAAAATAGAAACATTTTGTCTTTGAATTTTATTTTTAATCTTAGGAGGAAAAACTTATTTTGTAATTTCTTGAATAAAGAAACCATCAAATCAAAAATTAAACTTTAAAACTATTTCGTTAAACTATAACCCGTTAAAACTTTCTTTCAAATATTCTTCAAAAAATTTTAACGGGTTACTGTCACAAGCCTGATTTAACTGGATGTCACTTGACTGGATTGATCATTTGACTGTATATGTCATTTACTTTTCAACGTATTATATTTATATTAGTATTAGATTTATATTACAACAACAAAGTATTTAAAAAGTGCACGTTTTTATCGCTAAGCCGTCGTTGCATAAATTTTCAAAACCCTGATTTTCAACTATAATCTTCAACTATAACCTTCCAATTTGTTTTTTTACATACATATTTTCATACAAAATTATTTTGACAAATTATCCTGTTCTGATAAACAAAAATCCGATTTTGTAATCAACTCAAAAATTCATCTTAATTATCATTTATTGAAACCCTGATTTTATATCCAACTATAAAATTGCTTTTTATTCATTATCTAGCATATATGTATATTATATGTATGATTTTGTATCCAACTAGAATTATTTTTTTATATACATTTCAACACAAAGAACTTATAAGGTATTCCGTTAAACTAAATATATTTTTTTTTAAAAAAAATCCACTTACCAGTTTTCACTTGATATTTTAATGTAACTGCACAATCTTCTATTAGCTGTTGCAAAGTAACAGCACGATCAGGCACTTCTAAATCCAATAAACGTTTCATATCTTCTGGATGATGAAAATCAAGAACTTTCTCATTACGATCATTTGTTGATTTAACATAATCCAATAGGATATCAACGACTTTTTGCAGAAATTCACGTGTTTCTGTACCAGCTGATATTGTTGTTGGTAAAAGATCTAGAAAAAATTTCAAGAAAAAAAAAAAAACCAAAAGTTAAAAAACAAACGAAAATCTAATCAAATCTACACATAATTCACAAAATTTATTTACAATAAAAAAATCAAAAAAAAAAAACTATAAATGAGAATAATGGCAGGGATTAAATTACACAAGGAAAAAAAAACAAAAACAAAATAAACAACATTATAATAAATAGTGATAAAAATTCTGATACTTGTGTAATAATATTCCATAAATTTATTATGATAAGATAAGGTAAATCCCTTAAAAAAAAATATTATTTTTAATTTTTTTTTTTTTTGTTTAATAATGTGGTGACTTCCTGAACATTAAAATTTTCCTATCTTTCAATTGAAAAATGATTTCCTACATTACATAATATAAATATGAAGGACTAGAGGGTATACTGCAAATATAGAGGATGTTTACTGTTAGAGTATAAAAAAATAAAGTTTTTTTTATAATATTTTTAATATTTAATTAAATGTAAACTGTACGAAAACGATTGTAACATTTAACAAATAAAAAATATGAAAAATATATGGTTGGTTATATTCCCGATGTCAGTCAATATTTTAGCATGTAGTCCTACTAAATCAATACTTTAGGAAGCTATAGAAACTGAATTGAACTTCTAGTGTAAAATATTCAAAAGAATTTTAGCGATTTTTTTCTTATCAAAGATAAAAAAAATTTTGTTTTAGATTTTGAGTCTTTTAAGTCAGCTCAACTTTTTAAAAAATATATAAGCTGGAATTTGGTTTATATGTAAAAACTAATTTATGCTTAAAAAAAAAAATAAAAACAAAACAAAACTAAATGTCCTTTTTTTACTATAATTAACAAAATTTTAATTTTACAGAAGATTATGGTATTTTCAAAAAAAAAAATAAATAACGAATACTCTTAAAATAAATACAAGAGGTTTATACATTTTTTATGAACTGCAACACCCATAACATTTATTATAAAAATAGAATGTAATTTATAAAAATAATAATCGACAAAATAAATAAAAAAGTATAGGTATTCATTTTTTATGAACTTTTTAATGGCAAAACATACCAAAAAAAAGAATAAGCAACAAAAAAAAGACAATCAATTATTTTTTTCATAATGGTATTCACCACAATCTATATGTATATATTTTTAGGGATTAAGAATTATATTATATATTATAAAGATTTGTTTAGCAATAAAAAATATATAATTTTTTTTTTTAAATAATTTACCAAAAAAAAAATTTTTTTTTTGTTGTGTTTTGGCAAAAAATTATTCACTATTTGAATCAGATGAATTTTATTATCTTTTTTTTTATGAATTGAATACAAATTTGTATTTTAATATGCAAAAAAAAAAATGGGCAATAATTTTAAGGATTCAACCATTAAAAAAACATATTTTTTAATATTTTTGTTTTTTTTTTTTTTTTCTATATATATGAAAAATTAATGGATATATTGCAAAATATTAAATTTAAAAATGGCGTTTTGGCTTTTTTTCAAAAATAAATTTCCATTTCATCAAATCAAATTAATTTAGGGAAATTTAATAATAAAATAATAATAGAAATATATTAAAGTTTATTTATTGAAGACCCAAGTTTATTTATTGAAGGAAAAGTACTTACGTAGGTACATAATAATATTTATTTATTTTTATTTTTTCCTTAATGTAAAATTTTTTTTTTAATAAAAAATTTGTCTAAAAAAATACTTTTAAATGTTTTAATATTGCATAATTTGCCTATTATAGGATTCAACTTTTTCCTAAATACGATATTTGCGTATACGTTTTAATTCAGGTGAGATAATCTTAATAAATTTTAATCCCTATATTGGAACACGTTTCGTTTCTTCATTCGTTATGTTAAAGTTACTGTATCACAGATAAAGTCGTTTCAAAATAATCAAAGTTAAAATTAACTGCATAACGTCACAATTAGCGTTTTAAGATATGCATTTGAGTTACCAAAGCTAATTTTTTTAATCCTACTATAGAGAGCAGAGTTAACGAATGTTACAAATGTTGAAGTCTAATGAAGTTTTATTTCAAATTTGAATGCTATAAACTTAAATATTAAAATAATTTTAAACGAAATCGTTCAATTAAACTTATATTTACTTGAAATAAATAAATGTTCCCATCTTATTTTGAGATTTTAAAATTAATATTTAACTCTAGTCGTTTTGAAATTGTAGAGTAAAGTTACCTCTACCATGTAAATGTGGCAGGTAACTTGTAAAAAAATTTTTAAACTCTTAAAGCTCAGCTCCGAGTAAGAAAAGAAACGCAATCAGTTACAATTAAAATTTTTTACGCCTATTCGTTACGTCGATTTGCGCCATGTAAAAAAATTGATGTCATTATCTGACAGAGTAAAAATGTCGTTTATTATTGTACTGACATTTGTTTTGATTTTAAAGTTTGTATTTTCTAAAGTTTATTTTTAAAGTTTATAAAAATTTAAATAAATTTTTTTGAAAATAATTTT
The DNA here is from genome assembly GCA_947095535.1 of Poecilobothrus nobilitatus. NCBI lineage: Eukaryota > Metazoa > Arthropoda > Insecta > Diptera > Dolichopodidae > Poecilobothrus > Poecilobothrus nobilitatus. The sequence continues at coordinate 27,980,577 of OX352774.1, forward strand.
ATGACAACACAACACATTTAACATTTCAAAGCGTATTTAAAACGTAAAAGAAAAGCTTCATGACTACGTTAATTGTAGCACTTTCCAGACAACTCAATACTTTTTTTGACAGCACTTACGTCATGACTATCCAAAATTACGTTTGATTGTAGAAAATTCTAATTCTATGTTCAAAAAAGATTCTATATTATCTTCTATAATAGAATTCTAGTAGATTTAAATCTTTTGATTTGTTTTTCTTAAAAACGAAAACGAATTTTGCATTGATTGACGAAAGTTAGCAAAAATTTTATGTCGCCATTCATACTAAATTTCAAAAAAATTTACCCACATTTTTTTTTTCATATTATCTTGAGACTTTCTACAAATTTTTTTTAAAGTCCTATTTAGTTAAACTATACTTTTCTTGTTTATAGAAAACTAATAAACTTTTCGTTGTCATATTTCAAAAGCTTAGAAACTTGTCAGAGGTATTAGGTGTATAAAAATTTAATAATTTCTGAATTGCCATAGTAAAAATAGGAAGAATTCAAAAATATATCCGTTTTAGTAGATTAACGAGGGTACAAAGGGTACCCTTAGGGGTAAGACAATGACGAAACAAATAAAAAAAATCCCTATTTCTAAATGAGGTATTTATTTCTAATCCCTATTTCGATCTAATAACGGTTTTTAAATCCATTTCCTAAGATTCTATAATTATTTTTTATACACATACCAAATATTATAATTACTTCTCTTACTAATTAACACCTCTTACTTACTACGTTATGACCTCCTACCTACTATGTCCCTACGTTATTTCGAAAACCATTAAAAATATACAGTATCCTCCTATATAATTTTTTATTTGTTTCGGCACTCCTTATAACTTACTGCTCTAGTGTTCTGTTTTAAATATATTATAGAAAATCCTATATAATTAATCTATTACAAAATCCACGTTATTTGTTAACTTAAACCCTTTGACTTAGATACTTTTTTCTACAAATCTTTATAATAAAAAAAAAAAAATACCTAATCGCTATAGTTAAAAATATTATTAATGTCTTTTTAACAGAATCTAATATTAACTTAGTAATGATAATAAAAAACAAAAAAAAAAAAAAAAAAGACGAAGAATATTAAAATGACTTTGTTATTAAAACGTGCCAACAATCAACCAACAAAATCATATGTCACTACCGTACATATGTATATGTATTAAGTTTTTTATTTTTTATTTTCATTTTTGTTTTTAAAGCCAAATGATAAATTACAATAAATTCAATATGTGGCACACAAAAATAATATACCATTATTTCAAACATTTTTCTAAATTTTATACATGTTTTTTTTATTTCTGCAACACATATTTGTCGTAGCCCCTGTCCCCATTTCTTGTGCAAAATTAAAAAAAAAAAACAAAAAAAAAATTTAATCTGACAGTAAGAAACATTCATTTTAGTTTTTGAAGAACTTCCGTAACTAAATCGAAATAAATATTGTATTTTTTTTTTCTTCTTTATTTTTCCACTTTAAAAGCCTACCAACTTAAGATGCAAACATTATATAGTATAGATACTTGTATAGTTGGGGTAGGAAAATTTGAAATGATGGTAGAATAGTTAAGAATGGTTAAAAAAGAATGGTTGAAAGTTGTTTTTTTCTGTCTATTTTTTTTTTTTTTTTTTTTTATGATTATTTAAACATCAACAAACAAACGAACAAATAACATATCTCATATTCATATACATATACATATGTACCTACTGAATTGTATATATTATACAAATATAAAATCGTTTAGTTACAGGATATTACATCCGAATTACATGTCAGTTAAATGGAAAATAGTTTTTTTTTTTTTTTAGATTGAAAAGAATGTTAAAATTAAAAGGCAAAATAAAATTTATCGGATGAATGGAATTCGTTTATTATTATTTTTATTTTCATATGTACATTCTGAGAAGGGTAATAATTTTTGTTTTTTTACAAAGTTAGAAATAAATAAAAAGGTAATATGTTTGTGTATGTATGTGTGCCTTTTATATAGTTTAATTCAATTTATGTATATGAATGCATTCTAATTTATATGTTCTTAAGAAAATTCCTTTTTTTTTCTGTTTTTTTTTTTTTACATTCTGATACACAATTTAATTAGTTGATTTTGATAACAATTAATATAAGCTATAATAAATAATTTTCTATTAATTTATTATTAATAAATCTTGGAATTAATTTGTGGCTATTTTTTTTATTCCTTAATTTTTGTTAATTGTAGGTGTTTTATTAATTCTATTCAAAAGCGAAAATCAGTTATTTCTATACAATTTATCAAATTTTTAACTGAAAAATATGGTTATTAAAACCCATTCAATTATCATTTAATCTTCATTCCCTCATATTTAATCCTGTGCTGAATAAAAAAATTTATTCTCTACAAGTATTACTTAGCTTATACTTTATAATATACTAGATAAACCCCGCGTACCATACACCAGTCTGATAATCTAGAAATAATATTGGTTTTTTGTCACTTAACTTTTTAATTAAATAAAAAGAAATATTTTTCTGTTCATAGTTTTAATTTATCTTAAAAACGTTTTTTGAGAACTATGTTCCCTTCCTGAATATTTATATCCATATATGTATGTCTGTGCGAGATTTTGAAATTTCGGGATTTTATTTTTCGGAATTTTGTAATTTCGGGATTTAAATTTTCTAGATTTTTACTTTCGGGATTTTGATTTGGGGGATTACGCACCCAATCCTATAAATTTTCAAATTGTTTTATTCTTTTTTTCTGTTATAAGCAGTATTAGTTTTTGCTATGAAAAATGGTATTGTTGCAAACGTTTACGGCTTTTATATAATAGATTCTATAATATAACTAATGTTTTTTTTTTTTACTTTTTTGCAACCCTTTGTGCTCCTGTGTTCGGTGATGATTCGCTCATCAATTACAGCACCTTAACGATTCAAACTATTTCCTTCATTTCTTCTAACATTTTTCTCTGGTCCAGTATTCACACTTCAGAGAAGTGCTTTTAGTATTTCTATTCTAAGGTTTTCCTCTTTTGGAATTAAAAGAGTGGCCATTGTGGCACAGAATGGTTATATATGTAATATTAGTTCCTTAATGAAAAATGTACTTACTAAGGTCTAATAATCATTATCCCATAAACGAAACTAAACATTTGTATTATACTAAGTTTGTTTTGTGTTATACATTTGAATTATACTAAGTACCCAGCCGAAAATTTTATTAAAAAGGGGGTAGTTTTGATAGATTAAAGTTTAACACTATGAAAGTAAGTAGTTTTATAGATTAAAATAACACTTTAAAAGGTACAGTTTTGATAAATTAAAATACAACACTATTCGAAGGAACCACGTGCCATTATTTCTCTATGTGACTTTTTAAGTTTTTGCACCGACCCACCCTCGTAAAACAAAGAAAAACAATGTTTTATTATGAAGAATACAAGATCAAAGGATATTGACTTCGTATATAAGGTAAAGAATATATAAGATAAAGAATATATAAGGTAAAGAATATATAAGGTAGAGAATATATAGTTAAAATACAATTTACTTATAGTATTTCAAAAACAAAACAAAAATGATAAGATATGCCTTTTATTTACCGCACTTCATATGTGCAGACGAGCCTTTTGAATTTTTCAATATAACAAAAGGCTCGTCTGCACATAGAATTGCAATTAATTGTTTTTTTTTTTTTTTTTATTATAATAATAACCCAAAATAATAATAACTAATATATTTGAAATTGTTAATTGACTTACCTTGAGCTGTTAGCCTTGCCGTCCGATCAGACAGTTTATAGTTATTGGGGTTTATCGACATTTTCTCCTCTGAAAAAAAACCAAAAAAAAAAAGGAAATAACAATTTTCTATTAATTATTTAAATGAGGATTTGAAAATATATAATAATAATGAAATTTTGAATTAAATTTTCTTTTAATGTTTAACGAAAATGATAAGCATATAATTTTTCTACGTTTAATAAAAATAAAGAAAAAAAGCATATGATGCAAATTATGAATAGTTTGAAAAGTTAAAATGTAAATTGGAAGTAATTTGATATAAAATCATGGTTATAATGTAAGAATGAATGTTGAAATGTTTGTTTGATTTATTTTTAAATTCAACTATACAATAATATTTTGATAAATGTGTTGTCATTTGGAATTGAAAAAGGCGCCATTTATAAGCGAAGAAAATTAATTACAAAATTATGGTAAATGTGAAAATTTCTTTTTTTTATAGAATTAAATTTCAATTTAGACCTAAATTCCAAAAAAAATTTATTTTGCACTGGAGATAAGTCGATGCTTTTGAACGGCGTGAAAAAAAGTTGAATTGTATGAAATTGTATTAGACCAGATAATCTAAACAAAATCAAATATTGAACGGCGCTGAACGCTGTATAAATTAAATACATTTCAACTTTTTCGCATTTCAATAGAGTTAAAAAACTTCATCTGAACAAATGACAAGAAAAAGTAAACAAATAAAAGAGATTTTTTGAATAAAATTATATTTCTTTACACATTTGAATGGCGTTTATTGGTATTATCAGCAAAAAAAAATTTTTTATTGAACTGCAAAATTTTGCAGTTGGCGCGCTTCAAAAACGTCGACATTATCTCCACTATTAAAAAAATAAATATTCCATATAATTTTTTTTTTATTTTAAATTACAATATTTTTCAAATACATATTTAAAGATAACATTTAATGTCTCTTAATTAATATGTAAATAAGAACATTAAATCCTTTTTAAACGTAATTTTAAAAGTTAATTGAAATTAAAGCAATAATTTAAATTAATAAATTAACTTTATTTGTAAAGAACGTAAACTAATTGCATATTACATAAATGTGTTCCATTGACATTTAATATTCCTCTCACTACTTCAATACTTCTCTACCTACATAAAGTTTTCAGTTTCCATAAAAAGAGTAATTTTAGTAGATTTAGGAAGCTTAGGACATTTACAAAGTGATTTTTTATTGAAATCATACTAAACTGTCTGAAATCATTGTTTCTTATTTTTTTTTTTAATTTAGAGCTGATGTACTTACTAAATACATCTTTTTAATCTAAATGCATTTTAAGGAGTTTTGAAAAAAAAACCCTTTTTTATCAAATTAAACTAAACTTTAGTTTCTTAAATTATTTACTTTTATTAATCTAATGATTAGGTATACTTTTGGCTGTAGCTATTGTACAAGAAAATGAATCATATAAATAAATTTAAGATATTTTTGCGCCATCTATTGTCTAGTACAAATATTATTTTATTTATTTTTTTTTTTTTGTTTATTAATAGTTTAAATATTACATTTATTTATTTTTTTTTTGTATATATAACAATGTTTGTGATTGCAATTTGTTGAAAATTGTATAGAACAATGATTGTTATTGCTTTACAGAGCAAAATCTTAAAATCGATTCAATATGAATTACTCTAATTTAAATCGATCAATTAATTTACTTTAATTTTAACATTTAATATTCTTGACTAACAAACGTATATTGTAAGAAAACAAACGAATATATTTTTATTTTTTTGATGTCCTTTTTTTTCAATATTAACAAATATGGTCTATCTAATAATTATCACAAAAATTTTAACATTACCATCCTTTTTTTTATTTAAACTTCAGAATATTTGCATATTTTTATAAAGATAATAGGTATTAAAAATTGTTTATTATTTTTAAAAAAAAAAAGGAAATTTTTTTTTTAACACATTTATGGTTGTAACAATAAATCAACACTTTAATATTACGTTTTTTAGCACCTGTTACCGAAACCTAAACATACAAACATAAACTTTAAAATAAATGTATGTACCTATATATAATATACTTGATAAAAATAGATATATATATATATATATATATAAACATAAATATTTTTTTAAATATTCTTTTACAAGCGTAAGAATCAAAATTGGTTTCAACAAAAGCATTATTTAAGCTCTGAATGATCATTGATTCGCCTATTGAAAAAATTAAATCGATTGAATTCAAATGGAATGGAATGGAATCCTAAAGTAGGGTACCTATACAAAAACTGATTGTTTTTGGTACATTGAGTATATAAAAATAACAAAGTCATGGTTAAATGATCAATTCCATTGAATGATTCAATTTTATTGGAAATTGTACGTATCTACAATATATTCTATTGTTATCTTTAGTATTAAAGATGATGAAGCATTAAAATATTTTATAAAAAAAAATTTTAAATTAAAAAATACAATTGTTATCATTTTTTTGGAGGAAAAATTTTTTGTAACCTTAATTCGAGAATGTATAAGTATGTAGAAAGTTTATAGCAATCCATTAAATATATTAATAATAGGTTGTTCATATCGCAGTAAATTTCTATTAATAACGGTTATTTTCAACAAATTTCTTTCGAAATCACTCAATTTCTTCTATAATAAATAAAAAAAAATTTAAAATCTAATAAGTTGACAAGGTTTCGTTTAAATCGCTTCTGATAAAACTAGAAGCAATATAATCAAATTTCATTACTTATTTTTTGTCAAAATAAGAGAACTCTTTAATTCGTTCTTTCAATTCTGATCAATCTGATAACTCTATTTTTCATTTTTTTAAATTTTTCAATAATTTTTTTATTATTTTATTAATTAGCAATTTTATACTAAATTTTGTGGTTAATCATGAAAGTCTTGTGAGTTAAGACTTTTTTTCTTTTTTAGAAAAAAGTTATTAATTTTCGTTATCATGAATGTTTATTTATTTGACTTTTGTCATAAATTCAGACTTTTTAAGTCACATACATTTTAGCTGGGGACATTGAACAATAAACATCAATATCTTAGGAATCAGAAGTCGAACCGATCCGATTTAAAAAATCTAGTCCCCGATGCTGCAATAAAAACTAAAAATTAAAGAAAAATAAAAGTTCCGAAGAGTGGCACCTTAGTGTTTGAGGTCCCGTTTTTCAGGGCAATGTTTCCTAATTTAAATTCTACTACAAAATCGGTGAGTACTTTTTTTAAATCATGTTGGTTCGACTTTTAATTCTCAAAATACGGGGGTTTCTTGCACCCTACGCTATTGCATAGTCATAGATTGTTTATGAAAATGCCTATATTATATTTATACTATAATTGTTTTTCTAAATCCAATTTATTTTTATCTGTGTATCCAAAAATTCGATGAGTTTCTTAGGTGTCTTTTTTCACTGTACAAAATGGTATTTACTTCCCTTTCTATTTCTTCAATCTCTTCATTCAAAATCAAACTCCAAATAAAACTAGTTTTCCCAATTTTAGGTTTTATTATTTTCAATCCACAAAATTTCATACAAAAAAATGTCTTTATTTTTCAATAAGATAACACAGTTTATGTTTTTGACACCAAAAATGTTTCATATAAAACAAAATCATTTCTGTTCAATTCATAAGACTTTCATGATTGCGTGACTTTTTTTTAAAGACTTTTCATAGAAGAAAAAAGTCTTAACTCACAAAACTTTCATGATTGACCCCGTTATAGAAAATTGATCAAACTATAGATATATTTTTTATTATTTTCAACTTAACAAAATGCAATGCAATGGGTATGAAACATTATTAAAAATAGGTGCTATAAAAATAAAAAAAAAACTTTATTATTATGATTTACCAGAGTGAAAGATGATTTTCTAATTAAATATGGATAACACGAATACATGAAGATTTTAAGGTTAATTTTAAATTTTGAAGTATAGTGGATAATAATAAAATTTTAAAGATTTTTTTCAAGAGAAGTTATTTGCTATGCAAGAAAACTATTTTTAAAATATATTTAAATATATTATTGTATATGTTACATAAAGAGTTAAAGTGCCTGTACTGCACTGTAGACGTACTGCATGCATATTTTATTTGAGTAAAATTTTGTTTAATTTCATTTTTCGTTTAGTTCTAAATTGGATGAAAAGGATTAAGAATTTCTATTATATAATAATTGTTTTCAGTCAATTCAGTCTGCAACGTTAATAGTGCTGCCATATATCATTTATTTTAAACAATTTAATCGATCTGTTTTTCAATTCATAGATTTTCATTAATTCCATTAATTTTTTGAAAATCATTTTCTAACTATTTTTTTATTGGCCCTGTACCAAACCATAACTTTTTTTTTTGCAAAGTAAAATTTTGATTTTTGACATAAAGTGATAAATTCTTATGTCAAAATTTTACCTAATGTATAGGTAAAATAATGACATAAGACATTATGAATTATGATTATTCATTTCAAATTTCATTTACTATTGATGTATCGGTTGAGTAAAAAGTGAACATAAATATTTAAATTGCTAAATAAAAATATAGACTCAAAAAAAAAATGACTTTCTAAAAACATATGAAGTTATTTCTGAAAAAAAATTCAGTAAATGTAAATAATATCTTACGACTTCTTGTTTCAATTTTATATAAAACTAATATGTACTTAATAAATTTTTAAGCGAATAAGTTACTTCAATTTTCATTAGAAAATAAAAATTAATCTATTAAAGAATTAATTAATTAAAAATTAAAATCAATTTTCATTAGAAAATAAAAAATAAGTTTTTAATATTTTTTCTCATTTTAAAACAATGCATTTTAAAATTGAATTATTGATAAACTTGAATAATTCTGTTAAAATTTTAAATGTCAAAATTTGTTTTTATTCAGTAAAATTTTTTCAACATATTTTACCGCAAATAAAAATTTATCGAATGGCACACGATCTAAATTGCTTCATTCTTCAAATCGTGATGAAATTGATTCGAAGACACAAACAATGGCGATTTTGACATTTTTTCGGAGATTGCAATTTATATTGTTGATATTGTTGTTATATTTATACCACCATTGAAATCTTTAAAAAAATTTATTTCTACGAAAAATTTCAAAAAAAAAAAAAAAAATTCCTTTGATTGTTTTATATCATAATGAACAAAATTAGCACTTGTACCTTAAATTCAAAATAAAAAATCTATAATATATTTTATTTCTATAATTTATGACAGATCCAGTACAAGTAATTTAATATTAAATTTCAAATCAATTTTTTTTTTTCGTATATTCTTTCTTAAAAAATTTTATTTTAAATTTCAAAAATAGATAATTCTAAAGTTTTTATTGTCATATAAAATTATTTCAAAAATTTCTGTGTTTAATTAATAAATAAAAATTAAATTTTTTCTAAATTTTATTAAATAAAAAAATTCACGTAAATTAAAATTTTCGGTAAAAAGAATTAATATTTTTTAAAAATTTTTAAAACTATTCAAGAAAAACAAAAAATTCATTTGTTTACAATTTCATGAACTTTATTATTTTAGAATAGATCAAATATAAAAAAATGTCTTCATCTTCTGAAAAACATAAATCTAACGTTAAAAATGATGATAATATTTTTAATTATTTACATAATATAAATAAATCAAATCAATATATGATATCATTACCAAGACCACCTCCAATCAATTTTCAATCAAAAAAACAAAATGATAAATGTTCAAATTCAAGAAAAAAAGGTACAATTATAAAAAATAATAAAAATCAAGCAATTGAAAGAATTATTAATGCATATGGTTATTGTGAGAAATTATAATAATTATTGAATTAAAAATACATGACAACAAAACATAATAAATTTCTTATTCTTTGGAAGTTAAAAATACACAACTCTTTAAAAGAATGTAACTGAAATAAATAAATTTCATATTTTTTTTTTTTTAATTTAATGATGTTACATTGTTATAAAAAATGTTTATAATTAAATTAATTTCAATTATTATTTGTATAATTAAATATAAAATTAAATAAATCTAACCCTAATTTGATGATGATGTGTTAAACTAGTTATTAGTAAAAAAAAAACAAAAAAAAAAAATAATAATTAATTGTTTTTCAAAACATTGTCGAAATAGTTGTTAGTTTTTGAATTAATTTTTAAATAATTTCATTCAATGTAATTAAAAAATTATAAATTTTAAAATATTATTTTTTTTTATTAAGATAATAAATAAAACACTGCAGTTAAAATAATATCTATAGCATTTAATCTTTTTAATTATTAAATTTTTAATAGAAAAAATTATCCAAAAAAAAAAAATTGGTAGTTCACACGATGATTTATTATTGACGTTTACTTGTTCACACGATATTTTCATTTGCATTGATCAACAGATTGTTGCATTTTGGGAAATATGATTGTGTGTGTGAATAAAATTCATTTTAAAATTTATAATGCAGAAGACAAAATTTAAAAAGTTGACATTGAATTATAATTGCACTTGATAAAAATAAAAAAATAAAGGTTTTTAAATAGGTAAATAGGTAAATCAGTTTTAAATTTTTCAATCTTTCTTTTTTTGTATAACGAAACAAAAAATGTGACCCTACAAAAAATTTTTACTTAACCCTACGAAAAATTTTTACTAATTTTTATGTTAGTGTAATGACAAAATACAGCAGTAAAATTTTTGTTTAAAAATTGCAATAAGAAAAGTTTCCAAAAAAATTTTAGTTTGTATAGAAGAGAGGTGAAAAGCATGAAAAAGAGGTTGCATTGTTGTATATGTGAATATATAATAAAATATATAATAATATATTTTTTGGATCTTCAAGACTTCACTCCTTGATCTCCTTCTTGTCTTTCAAAATTCCCACCCATCCGCGGGACGAGCATCACGAGTTTCACAATGTATTGTTTTCATTGTACAATTGTCATTATATCATGAATTAATAAAATTATATTTTAAATTTTAAAATATTTGACTTGTGTTTATTTAACGTGAAAAACCACTTTATTAAAAAATTTTATAGTGATAATTACAAATATTGTTTTTAAACGAAGTAACGAAATTTTAAAATTATAGTGTAATATCTGGTAATATCTGGTAATACCTGATAATGCTTGGTACCATACCATAAAAAGATTTTGTAATATAGTAAAAATATAATAAAATTATAATTTTTTAAAAAATATATATATGTATGTATGTATATATAGATTTAAAGTAAATTTTTCTAACTATTTTCAATTTAAAAATTTCATGTTTTTTATTTGAAGAAGGATATTAAATTTTTAAATATTTTTATTTAAAAAGAAATAATTTTTTTTTTTTATTTTTGTATTATACACATGTATGTCAGATTTACAAATTAGTTCTCTATATTAATACCATTATATTATAATAAATATTTTAAAATATTTTGTAAACTTAACTGTAAATTTAGTTGGGACTTTAAAAGGTTGAGCCTCGAGAATTTGAAGAAATTCAAAAATGATAACTGACATTTGAAAGGAAAATGGCTTAAAAACTTATTAAAGATATTCCGTTAATTCCACATTGTAAAAAATAAAAACTGTCAAAACAATTTGTTAATAAAATATATTTTACAATGTTATAACTTATATTTAGTTTCATTTTGTTTAAACACACTTCAGAAAATGCAAAAAAAAAAAAAACTAAGAAAGTATGGAAAACATTCTGTTTATAATTTATTTTTTGTTGACATTTTTCTTAAGTCTAACTTTTTTTTTGCTAATTTTTATTTTTAATTTTTTACAAATTCAAAGTGTCAAAAAAATCAAACGTCAATGTTATCAAAAATGTTTTGTTCCGTAATGTTAACAATATACTTTTGATTTATAATTTAATATTTAAGTAAAAAAAAATTAAATTTAAATTTAGTTAAAGGCGGGGGCAGTTCAAAAATTTTTTTTTTTTAGAATTTAAAACTAGGCAAATATTTTTTGAAATATTTTGTAAACTTAACTCTTTCCCTAAATTTATTTGGGGCTTTATAAAAATTAAAATTTTGATAAAATATGAAATTTTTAAAAAATAAAATCAAAATGGTGGCTCACATCAGGAATGAAAATGAGTTTACAAAAGTTATTAAAGAAATTATTAGATTATAATTGATATAAAATCTATTATTCTAATTTTAACCGAAATTTAAAAATTGTAATTAGGTAAGTATATAATAAAAAAAAATTATTTTTATTTAGAACTTAATAATATATATATATATATAGGTACATACTTATAAACATAAGTATAAATAGTGTTAAGTGATTAGCGCTGAATAATTTAAGTTGCTGATTTTTCTCACTTATTCAAGTATTTATTTTTTGTATAGTTCTTTTAATTCATGTTCATCCAGTGTGATAACATAGATTTTTTTTTTTTGAAGATAAAAAGTTGTACAATATAAAATCCTCAAATAGAAATAAACGAAAAAATCGATATTGAAATGAGAAACATAAGTAGATGTCTACATTATTCTATAGCGTGTAGACATTTTTCAAATTTACAGGGGGGAGAGAAAAATAATGACAGAATTCTGCAAAAACTTCTATAACATGAGTAAACGATCTAAACTATGTTTATTTTCTGTTTTATTTTTTATTTTTTGTTTTTTTGAAGTTGGTTTGAACCATGATTGATTTCAAAACCTTTTAAACAAAATTTCTCTTGTAAATCCTTTATTTTTTTATAACGAATTTAATTCATTATAATTTTATATGTAAAATCCTTTGTAAAATAATCATTATAATATTTAGATATCTTAAATAAATAAATATTTTAATGAATAATAAAAGTAAATTTATTATTACAAAAATAAATTATTATAAGGAAAAAAAAAAAATTTTTTTTTTGATTTCCCCAATATAGGAATTTAATTTTTGGTGAATCAATCAAAAAAAATAAATAAATTTATTAACTTTTTAGTATCACAATATAATTTTAATTAGCAAAAAAAAAAAACAATATTTTAATATTTTTTAATTTAATACAAAATAGATATTATCTAAATAAGAATTATATTTTTATTTTATATGAATAAATGAATATGAAGAAAAAAATAATTAATTTATTTATTATTTTTACCTTCTTTTTTATTTAGAAATCTCTTATAAATAAAATAACTTAATAACATATTTTTAAAACATTTGAAAAAGTTTTTTTTTTTTTTTAAATGTTATGTAACATCAAAAAATCAAGTATAAAAATTTACGCCATTTTTAATTTAATTCAATAACTTTTTTCATTTTCTTATTTTGTTTTTTTTTTTTTTTTTTTTTTTTGTGTGTTGGTTAAATAATTTGACAATTTGTAAAACTACAATTGCAAAACATGCAAGCTTCCTTTTTCAATTACATACCTATTATTTTTTACTTTTTTTTTTTTGTTTTTGCTTTGTGTTGGTTGATTGTATATGTAATATAAAAGCTGTTTAAGCTGTTTACAAATACAAAGAAACATGCAATATTTTGGTGTAAGAATTTAAAAATCCTGTTCTTATTTACAAAATCAACAAAAAAAAAAAGTTATGTATATATTATGTATATATATAAAAAAAGGATCTCCTATACATGAATTTTTTAAGCTTTTAAAAAAAAAATAAATTATTTATACACACCTACGTATATATGAATAATATGTAATTTATTTAATATATTGAAGTGTTGGTATACACATTAAATTAATGTATATAAGTATATATAGGTATATTTAAGTTTATTCATTTAACACCCTTTTTTTTCTTTACTAACGATTACATAACATTACAATTTTTTTTTTCCATGCTAATAAAGAAATTTTCTCAAAATCATAAAATAAATATATAATGTACGTAAAATTTTATTAAAATTAAATATTGAAATTTGTATTTCAAAACAAAAAAAAAAAAGTTTTCTTAGTATTTGCAACTAAGTATATAATTAACGTTCTTAATAAGGAAAATTAAAAAACGTCCTTATTTTTTTTGGGGTCCAAATCAGATTTAGGGCGAAAAATTTTTAAGAAACTGATATATTTTATATACTTAATAAATAGTTTTATGTAAAGGAATATTTTGAGAAATTTTCCAAAAAAAATGGATGATTAAAAGAATTGCCGAAAATTTTTAAATTGTTATTGCAATTTTGCATTAACAAGGGAGCATTTATTAAAACTAAAACCTTTAAATCTGCAAAATATGGATCTAACGAAAAAAATCCGTATGCACATAGGTACATACTTTTTCAATTTAAAAGTACATATAAGTTTTGTTCGTAACTATAGTAACTATACACATGTATATACATCCATCCATACTTATTATAATTTCAAAAATTTATTACAACAAAATAAAATATTTCATTATTTAAGTTAAAAAAAAAAAATATTTCATATTTAAAGTTATGTATTTCAGTATAAGTAAAATTAAATATCGTTATTCTAATTGTCGTAATGAAAACTATATGAAAATTCTTTTTAATTATTTTAATATTTTTCATGTAATCCTACTTGAATATTATTATGTATAACCATTCATATAAAAAGTTGATTTTAATATTATTTAATTAAAAATATATTAAATAATTATGTAATACCAAAATTAAGATTAAAATTTTGCTTTAAATTTATTAAACGATTTAATTTATAGAAACTTAGTATATGTATATATACTTTTGAAAAATAAGAAAATGGTTAGTTCGTCGTGCATCTTATATTTTTAATACTTTCTAATTGTATATACGATCCTAAAAGTATTATAACTTTTCTTTTTTCTTACCTTTAAACGATGATATTTTTTTTTTTTTAAATAAAAGAATAAAAATTATATGTATTTTTCAAAAAAAAAAAAAAACATTTCAAAATTTTTATATATTTTGCACAAAATTATTTTCTGATTTTCTGAAGTTTTATTCAATATTTGTTGTATTTCTTACCAATTATCTTGCGGAGATCTTCGATGTATTGCTTTATGAAAATCACTTTGACGGTTTTTTAATATATGGTATATTTTAAAAAAATTTCTAAATTATTCGATTTTATCGAATAATAATTGTTGTAAAAAAAAACTAAAAAAAATAAAATCTAAATAAATGATTTATTTTATGTTTTTTTTTTTTATTTTTTATTTTTTTTTTTTTTTAATTATATTTTATTATGTTGAATATAATATAGGATAGGATTGAATTTTAAAAATGTTATTAATAAAATTTTTGTATGATAAATTTGAGTAGGACGTCACAAAAAAAAAAAAAAAAACACCAATTAACTAATAAACTATATATACATATATACATACATATATATATATAACAAAGTAGGTAATTGGTTTTAAATTTTTATTTTCTTTTTTTTTTTTTTTTTATATTTAATTTCAACTAACGAAAAATATGTATTATGTAAGAAGTAAAATAAGTATACAGTAAGTAGCAATATTTAAAGTATATGAAATTAATGATGCGCCTAAAATTATGTACTTAAAATTAAATGATTAATTTATTTTTATTTTTTGCGAATTTTTTTTTTTTTAATTTAATATATATATATCTATTTTAATAACTCTTTGGTTGCGTTTTTTTTATTTTATTTTTTTTTTTTTTGTTTTTTTTTACAATATATTACAATTAGTAATGGCTAAAAATTTTTAATGTAAAATACAATTAAAAAACAAAAAAAAAAAAAAAAAGAACTACTGAACAATATAATATAACAATTAATAATGAACACTAAAAAAATATATATATAAGTATATATCTTTAGATATTATAGAAATTCTCACTTTTTATATGTTGATTTTTTGAAATAAACAAAAAAAAAAATTTATTTAAATTTTTATTTTATTTTTTTTTTCTTTTGAACTTTTTAAATAAACTTTAAAATTCTGTCAACAAAATATTTATATTCTATATGTAAATTTTTTTAATAAGTGAATAAGTTTTGTAAATATATCTATATATTTTCTTTTAAAAATTTTGTATTTATATTATAAATAATTTATTAATTTTTAATTTTAATTTAATTTTAATTTTTTAATTGATTAATTTCCGAATCCTTGCTTTTTTGAAAGAAAGGATTACTACTACTTCTCAACGCAAATAACGTACTGTATACTGGAATATTTAATTTGATTTTTAACAATCAGTTAAAAATTAAATATAGATTTTTTTTTTATATATTTTTTTTTTCTATTATTTATTTATAGATATTTTTTATAGAATTTTAAATACTTTTTTTTTTATATGTATATATTTTATATATTTAGTTTTAAATATATATATATATATACTTTTTTTTTTTATCCAGTTCCCCAATTATTAAAAGCAAGGACGGACACAAAACAATTTTATAATATTTTCAACCTAAACTGTCTGACGGTCTTCACAGCTATGAAAATTTTTCACAATTTGATAAAAATGAAAAAATTTCATCTGTTTTAGTTGTTATAATTTTGTTTTTTTTTTTGTTGTTTTTTTTTTGTTTTTGTTTTTTCTTATATCCTGTGATAACATTTTCTTATTGTAACAATGAAAAATTTTTAAATAAAAAACATAAAAAAACAACAAAATTCAAGGATAATAAATTTTGTGTATCCTCAAGAAAATTTACAAATACATTTACACATTAGAAATAATTTCAAGTTCTGCGTATAAAATACAAATTTTTTCAATATATTTTAAAATCATTTTAAAAATTTATTTAGATTTAATATATTTGTTTGAATGTGTGCTTTAATGTATTTTAAGGATATAGAAAAAACTTGTGTAAAACTTGTATGTATATATATAGAAGAAACTTTGGGAAAAAAGTAAAAATATAGTTTTATTCTTTTTTGTTTTGATATAATGACGTCACAGTTGAAGCCATTTTGAAAAGGCGGAGCATTAAAGCTTTTTCTTTGTTTTTGTAAAACTTTACTTTTTTTTCTTTTGTATTTAATTTATTTATTATATTTTGATGCTCCATCTGAGGACTTAAAAAATACTTTTGACATTTACATAAGAAGTTTTTTTTTGTTTTTATTTGGTTTCAAATTTAATTTTATTAATGTTAGTAATGTATACAAAAAAAAAAAAAGGAAAATGAAAAGTGCAATAGTAGAAAAAAAAAAATAGCAGCAAAAAGTTAATAAAATAAATTTAATGGCGCTATTATTAATAAATAAATAATGTATATTGTTTATACATATGTATACTGTTATATTATGTAAAATTTAGTTTTAAATATTTATTAAAGAACGTATAATTTTTAATAAATAGTTTTACATATTTTGTATTTATATACAATGTGACAATTTTTTATGTACAATAACAATTTTTTATTTAAATTGTCATTGTTTTTGTTCTTGAGTTTTACATCTCTACATAGAAATAAAAAAACGAAAATCAAAGAAACATTTTTTTAAGTTTCCATAACCAAATTTTATGTTCTAAAGTTGTCAACTTATTTTATTTTGAATATTAATTTACGTTTATTGGAAAATTTATATTTTTATACCATCTTTGATCATATTTAATTGTCAATTATAATTGTCAATTATTATTGTCAATTATAATTGTCAAAATTTATCTAGACTCTCTATATTACAGACTCTCTTATATTTTGCAAAAGGACTATAGAGAAAAAAAATATAATTCATATGAATATACAATTAAACTTATGATGCTTGATTTCATATTTTGATCATTTTTGATCCTTTTTGAAATTCATTAAAAAATGCTTTTGAAAAATCTATAACAGACACAAGTTACGAAGTTAATACAGGGACAAAATCGCTTCATTTAAATCATTTTTAACTTCAATCGTTTATCTGACATTTTTTAACATCAATAAGGCTTAAAAAAAATTGTTAAACAAAAAAAATCTGATGTTTTTTTTTTATTACATAAAAACCTCACTACATAATGGGTACATAATACATAAAATGTATTTGGAAAAATTTACTTTTATTCATGTACGAAAGAAAATTTAGGAAAGGAAATGGAAGTTGTTTTTAAAGAAATTTTAAATAAATTTTTATTTCCTACCAAAAACAAAAAAAAAAATTTAAGTATACAAAATTTGACACTTTATTTTCTTAATTTTTAACATTAATTTTTTCTTTTTTTTATTCTTTGTGTCACTCTTAATTCAAAACCTTAAAAAATAATTAGTTAATTAATGCAAAATTAATGTTGTTGATATTATAAAATAATAGAAAAAAGAAAAACCAAAAACATACAAAATTTCTTATTAAAATTTAACCTTTTGACTTTAAAAGTATATTCTTTATGTAGGTTTCTTTTAATACAAATTTAAAATTTATTTTATATGAAATTATTATTATAGAATCCTTTTTTTCTTCGTCATTGTATTTGAATCAGGCCCGAATATATGAGTAGAGAGAGGGATCGGCTACTTTCAGACATTTAAATTTGCATGAGATAGGCGTAATTTTCCTCGAAATTGAAAGCGTTAAATTTATTTTGAAAACTGTTAAATTGAGATTCAGTTAAAAAATTGTACGAAAATATGTATATACAATATCGATCCAACAAAAGTTGAATTCTACACAAATACAAAAAAGGTAATGATATCGAAACATAGCTTCTCTTGTCAGATTTTTTTTTGTCAGTCATGTATTTAAATAGGTGTACCCAGAACGGCGGAGAATTTTTCATTGCTGGCAAAATATGATCAATTTTTTGACATTAAATAATATGAGTTTAAAGGATAAATATATTAGTAATCAAAAAATATTGAAAACCGTTACGAGTGAATCTTATAACATATTATTGTTATTGTTGTTGTATTATTAACATCTTATTGTTTCGGGAAATAGCTGCTTAACTAAATAAAACTTAACTATACATTAGTATTTACAAATTATAAACTATTTATGTTAAACTTAACCAATAACTTTTACTATTTCGCAATTTCCCTTATTCCTATTCCATTTTTCATATTTTCCCAATCCCCAAATAAAAAAGTATATTGTACCATATAGGTTCAGACTTAATGTTTGATATAAGAGGTAGGTGGCTTTTAATTTTTAAAATCGAACCCTATCAAAAAGAATTCGCGCATTATTTTCATTAGTATCTTTGGTCAGAATGTCAAAATTCGTAAAACTTCGTAAAAAAAACATAAAATTTCATTCAGTTTAGTTATTTCTCAATCATACAAATAAAATTTTTCTTATTTCTTTAAGAATTTGGTAAAATTTGCCTGTAACAATAAATTCTGTAGAACGCAGTTTGTTTAAATTAAAAATACATACATAATTAGTGAGCCTATATCAATTATATTCATTTAAAATCATCGAATCATCGAATCTTTTAATTATCATGATTTATAAAAGATTTTACAAAAAGTAAGGTTAGAAGAGCGTCATTGATGAATTGATTTCTTACATATGTACCCGTATAAAATTCAATATATAATTGTACTTGAAATTAAAATAAATCTGATTTTTTTCCATTTTGCAATATGGCTGCCTTTTCAAGAAGTTCGCTTCAGACTCTAAAAGATCACCCATCCGTCACTGTTTGCATGAGTTTTCATTGTATTTTATGCATGTAATTCTAATTAACAACATGGAAAAAGAAAAAAAAACTAATTTTGCTTACTTAGGGAAAAAAAAAAGTTTCTGTAGTTTTTATTTTTTTTTTTTACAGTTTCAAAGGACATACGAAATTTATATTTTATTTTTTGGTTTAGTTAACAAGTGTAAATATCGTTTTTTTTTTTAATTATGAATATTATATGCGGATCTATAAAAGGGTGTTTTTTCTGTTTTTTTAAAGTATATTAGTATGCATACATACATATAAAAAAAACCCACACATTTTATTTTAAAATTTAAAATGTTGCTTATATTTTTAAACTTTTACATGTTTTATTAAAAACGGATTTTTTTTATATAAAATGTATTTTAAAATATAAAATTTATAAATTTTGGCCTTTTTCAAGTTGTTATTTTAGAATATTTATTTGTTAATTTAGATGCGTTTAAAATAGGTTTCAAACAAAACTCAAGTAAAAAATTTATAAAAATTTAAATTCTTTATTTAATTTTTTTAAAGATCTGTATTTTTTTTTAATTTCACACTTTTTTTTGGTTTTTAAATCGATTCTATTTAGTTTGTTGGAGAAATTATCATTTACTTTTAAATTTCCAATGCTTAATTTTTTAAGAATTGTTTTACCAAAGGAAAACTTAAAAAAAAAGCACTTCAAAAATCATAATTATAAATTTAAGTGCATTATAAGCACATTATTCTTATCTGTGGTATTTATTTTCAGTTTGTCTGAAATGTTCATAATCTCATTCTGAAGTTTTTTGTTTAAAATTAAATCCGTAAAATAAAATTTCAAAATTCAGTATTTTATGCAGAAAAAATCGATTATACACTTTATATCTTCAATTATTGTCAGTATTATAATGATGATGACACATTGACATCTTAGACATTTCAGTTTCTTCAATTCCCATTATTTCTAATACAAATTTTTTTCTATCAAATATGTCGGTGTTGTTCTATTTTTGTAATTCTTGCATTTCAAAATATTCTCAATAAACGTTTATATCAAAAAATAAATAATTTACGAAACTGTTAAAGGGTTAAACTTTCTAATTAATTATTATAAAATTAATTTTACAATGATTTTATTACTTCCTGCAATTCTCTAACCCTTAAAAGAGGCATAGGGCAACAAACGAGTTCCTCCTATTTGCGATGATCATTTGATATCCTTTTAAATTGAAGCCATATTTTTTATTACGTTGCTTGGTTAAAACAATTGTTGATCGTTACCTTTTCAGCCTTCTTATGCGTCTACAGTTGGTAAGTGTCCAGTTGCAATGAGTCTGTTAAATTCACCGCCATTTTCTTTCATGGACTTTCACCGCCATTTTTTTTTGACACCAATAACCATCTTTTATTTCGTTCTGTATCATAATTTTCTGTTATATATTATTATGTTTAGATAACGAAAGGATTACACAGCGAGACCATTTATTTATAAACGTTTGAAATTTTTTATCAAATGAAGAAATTAAGGTTATTGCCACACTTTGGCTTGTACTGTCACACTTTTGGCAGAATGTTTGGCATTTGCTCGTACTGTTTTCTACATATAACTTAACATTTGTAAAATTGAAGTAACAGTAGTACTTCCGATTTGGAATAACTAGTAATTTGGAAAACTGGAGTAACAGTAGTAAAATATTGAAACTGTCCTAATTCTTCAATTAATGTTTCTGTTTGGTAGATTGTTTAATGAAACATACTACCCGTGTCCATGATTAACTGTTGATTTTCAGTTTTAGCTCTCTATTTGTTTTACGCTATTATAATAATGTGATAACAAAAATTTATTATAGATATACTACAAATGATTTAGAGGTGATTTAATGGAAGCTATTAGGCATGTTTTTCTCATCAAATTCAACTGTTGTGATCATAAAGTCATCAATTGATATCAAGAAAAATATGGTTGATAAAATACAGCCTTGTCTAATTTTTTTTGTACTTCGAAAAATTAGCTAGCCTTCTATTATATGTAAGACACGATATGTTTCATTTAAAAAGGATACTTTGATTATGGCTATTATTTCTTATAAATTCTGTCATTCCATTCCTTAAATAACAAATAATAAAAATAATTATTTCTAAAGTAAACTAATAAATTTATTTAAAAGTGTTTAATCATTAATATACTATATACAATATTAATAAAATTATAATCTACTGAATTTTTTAAATTAAAAAGTTAAATTTTATTGAAAAACTTGAAAAAAATTTCATTAAATTTTCCTTCAGAGACTTTCAGATACAAAGAAAACTCTAATAAAACTTAAATGACATTAAAATTTTTATCGTCTCATCCGAACCAATAAAATCAACTTTAAATTTAAAATATTTAGAAAATACCATTTCTATCTGGTTTTTATGTAGACAACATATTGATATGTGTATACGATGTCTGATTAATTTACAACAAAACTAATTAAAGTCCTTCATTCCCTTTGGGTTTTCAGTATATTCATTGATTATAATCTAGGCAATTTTTTATTCTTAATATTTTAATGATTATTTTTATATTGTATTTAATTTTTTTTGTTTGTTTTTTACAATTAAAAAAAATTAGGTTAACCATAAGTTTGTTGGAGTCAATGTCTGTAAAGTTTTATGATATATATGAACTTTTATGTTTGTATAAGATAGAAGTCATAAGATCAAAAGAATTTTGATTTGTGCAAACTCAAAAAAGGAATAAAAAGGATAAGAAAACTATCCTTGAAAAAATATTTGCCGAATGTGTCCAGTAATATTATTTTAAATTAATGAATTTAAAACTTTAATGCCAGATTATGATTTTGTGATTTTATATATTTCTTTAAAGAAATTTGAATACACATTGAATATTAAATTACAATTTGCTTCAGATTTTTTTATATCAGCTGAGACAAAAGTTTTGAAAGTTTAAAAAAAAGTTTCAAAGTAATAAAAAATTTAAAAAATCTTTTAGAAAGGCTCATTACGATTTTTCTTTTTTCAGATTATTTCATAATGTTTTTTTTTTATATTATTACATGTGAGAGGGATACAGCGAAATCTAAAGAAAAACGTTTGGTTACTTCAGTACTATGCTTTGTTTTGCTACCTCATGAACTAAAAATTTATAATCCGATATCCAAGATCATCAAAAATTACTTTAAAAATGTTTTTCTTTTGTATTTTTTCGGAATTTAACCAACCACGATCGCTTCGTATAGGTAAATAAAGTAATAAAATATTTAAATTTTTAAAAACTTAGTATTCTTACATTTTTTTGTGAGTTTTTATCACATTGGAATCCTTTTAGATATAAACAATAAAAGAACATTCTTCTGGATACCTAGGAATAGAGGGAAATGAGGAACCTTATCGACTTACAAAAGGAGGAGCGGTAACTCGTCGGATTTTTTCTTTGATAAAATAAGAGAACTACTAAAAATGAAAGATAAAAACTGTTGGAGTGAACTCCAAACTATGAAGTGAAAAATGCAGGCGCACACAATCTAAGAAACTTTTGGGAAACTATAACCGCAAAGCATATGAAAAGTGATAGGATTCAGAAAAAACTAACTGAAAATTCTAAAAGGTTTTCTGCCGGGACACAGCCGGCTAAAGCAGCAGTTAAAGAAAATGGGAATAGAGAATGAGGGTCCATGCGGTTTCTTTCAAAAAGAAAAGGAATCTACAAGATATTTACTTAAAAACTGTGGAGATTTTCTCCAAACAAAATATGTGTACCTAAAAGCCTACTGCTTACCAAAGATGAACTGCCGCCCATTAAACTCTCTAAAAATTTTTAGTTTCTTCGAGGCACTAGGGCTCAAAAATCTACAGTTCGTAATAATAGGGAAGCTGAATAAACAGTCAAAGAGGCGCAGACTCCTTTAAAATAATCTAATATAATGTAATAAATGGAATTAGAAATTTCAATTTTTAAAAATTTGAATTTTTTCATTTTTTAAAGAAGTTTTATGGCTTTTGCCTCTTTTAAAACTTATATGTATTTTTAAAATTTTAATACTTCTCTCTATCTTTTTTCTAAAATCCTTTATCCTGTTCCTTTAAACAATTTCAACCAAATATTAGTTTTGACTAGTTAGGGAATGTTTATAAGAATCTCTATATCATTACCGGAACCATCAAAAATTTCTAAAAATTAGACTTATTTTCCAAATGTTTATAACCGTGTGGACCATTTTAAAAAATTATTTAACATTTTCTTTTAATTTTATTTCTGTTCTTCTACATACTAATATTATAACGGCATTTCCTTTGCTATTTAATTAAACAGTAATAAATATAAACCTTAAGTAAATTCATTAAGATATTATATTTATGTGTATGTAATTAATTAATATTCTTAAAAGACTTTAAATTCATATAAATTTATATTAAGATCTTAAAAAAAGATATTTAAAACATTATGTATTCTCTTTTTTCCTCATGTGTCTTATATAAAATATACAATTAAATTAGTAATGTTTAAAAGTTAATTAATAAAATAAAAATAAAAACACAACAACAAACATAATATATTAAGTATATCTTATGAATTTTAATATCACCAACATTAAGGAATTGGTTTAACTTATTAAATTTTGATTTATTATTAAGATTCAAATGCAGTTAAATAAGTATTTTATCTATTTTATAGAAGAACATAAAATGAAAATTCCCTTACAAAAACAAAAATGTATGAATGAAAATGTCTTAAATCATTTAAAAATATATTTTATTTTAAATTATTTTCAAACTCTATATTATTCACGAAATTTTATTTATGATTAAACATAAACATTAAATTACTGATAATAATTACTGATAAAGGGGTATCAGTAACACTGTGATTTTTTAATGTATATCTATTGTCAGTTTCTGTCAGCCCTACTATCTCTAAGAAACCAAAGATCACTTTAGTAAAAGTTATAGCTCCTAGGTGCATATATCTTGATTGACTTAAAGCTTCGCAGTTTTTGATTATGTTTCCTGCAGATTCTTCTTCTTCTTCTTGAAAGAATTTGCATTTATCATCATTCATTCTATATTCCAATCTATATATCAATCTATATTCCAAGTTTTCTAATATTTATGCTAATCTAAGTGTTTCTTTAGCCGGCACGAACCTCGTTATGTCACGACAGGATGTTTGTTAGGAATCTCAGTTTTCTTTTACTGCATCTTATGATTTTTCATATCTTTTTGGTCATAGTTTCCTGGAAACTCCATATATTGTCTGACCCCTAATTTTTATTTCATAGTGTTCTTCTCCAATTTTCCTAATGAGCATGTACTATATACATGTATATTTAAGATAAGAAAGTTAAATGAGAAATGATGAAGTAAAATGTGGATGAGATAAAAAGATAAATAGAATGAAGGAATGTACAGTAGAAGTAGGGTTTCGAAATAAATATGAGAAAAACAAAAGTGAAAAGAATAAATACAAACAACTGAACTAGCATCACAATTGGAGATACAGCGATAGAAGATGTGGAAACATTCAACTACCTGAGAAGCACAATAACAAAAAAATGGAGATATAAGCGAGGCATAGCAAACCGACTAAATCTGACAGCTTTTGGCAGAGTATAGAAAATATGGAGATCTGTACAAATAGTCCGGGCAACAAAAATCAGAATATTCGACTCCTGCATAAAATCAATTCTCCTATATAGCAGCGAAGCTTGACTAATAAACGAACGCCATGTAAACAAGCTGGAGGTTTTCATCAACAAATGTTTTCGGATTATATAGAGAATCTTCTGGCCATGAAGAATAACAAATGAAGAAATGTGCCTAGTAACACAAGAAGAGTCTATTCGCATACAGATAAGAAGAAAAAAATACAGGTGGATAAAACACATACTGAGAAGAGACTTTACCTTCTAAACAAACATTGGAAACAAGACTGGAACCACCAGGAAAGAAGTATCCAAAAACACATGGAGATGAACAATTTGTAAAGAAATAGAAACAGAAGCGAAAACAATGGCAGAAATCAAATTAATAGCCCAAAATAGAATTAGATTACACGGCTTTCTGAAAGCCTTATGCTCCTAAAAGGAGTAGAAAAAGTGAAAAAAAAATGCATGTATAAAATACAGTGCACAGCTATTATTCAATTATATTTTTAATTTGAATTACATACAGGTGTACACATACAGCTTTAGGATTTTGTTCTTTCTCATTGAAATTTTTCAAAGGGAAGCATCAAATTTTTTTACTTAATCTCAATTTTTTTTATACATTAAAAAATAACTAGTATTCGCCCGCCCCTCGAAATTCGAGGTGTTTTAATTAGCAATTACAATACAATATATACAGTATAGTTTCTTTATGATTTTATTTAAAATGTAAAAATACAATTTTCAATAATTAAAGCCTTTATGAATTTAAAATTTCTTTGTAAATAATATTTTTTGTAAAAACACGATTATTATTATCTTTTAGAAGTTGCCCTTGATTTATTGAGTATTGGAAACTCAATATATACCTATTATATATGTATATATTATAAGAAGCCTAAGATGATAAATCATTGAGTAAAAGGGTTTTAAATATCTATTAATACAGATTAAATATTATGATGATATTATGATATGTAAGAATTTATTTCGTTTAAAATATAAAAAAAAAAACAAAAAAAAAAAATCAAACTGAATCGAACTTGCAAAATCAAAAAGCAACTATTAATAACCCCACACTCTACCACTGTACTAAACACTAAACTAAAATTTTAATCTTTATATTCAGTTATATTGTGAAATTCCTACTCCTACCATACAACCAATATTTTAAAATTTTTAATCGAAAAGAAAAATAAAACAAAAATTTAACGGAATCAAAGACCGTCTTTTTTAAAAATGTATAATATAGGTATAGATTATACATATTACTTTACATGGGCATAGATTACATTAAAAAAAAAAAAAATAGAATAGAACTAAACACTTCTCAAGTTTAAGAAGCGGCCACTCTACCACTGCACCAAACTCCCCACTGAAGTTTTAACGTTTATATTCAATTTTATTGTGAAATTTCTATTTCCCACCATGCAAAATATATTTTAAAATTTTTTTTATGTTTTAAGAAAAAAAACAAAAAGCAAAAACAACAAAACAAAATTTAAAATTCAACGGAATAAAAGAGCGTCGTTTTTGAATATGTATATTATAGGTATAGATTATACATATTATATGATACATATGTATATACTTTACATGGGTTTTTTATAAAAATGGAAAATTATTAATGAAAATTAGAAAATTTTGGAAAAATATTAATTTTGTAAGATGGCTATACTGAATATTTATCATTTAAAAAGAAAAAAATGAAAGTTGGTTGGTAAATCATTGAGTAAAATGGTTTTAAATGTCTGTCATTTACAGATTAAATATTATGATATGTAAGAATTTATTTCATATAAAATATTAGAAATAAAAAAAAAAAAAAAAAAAATAGAATGGAATCGAACTTGCGAACTAAACACTTCTCAAGTTTAAGAAGCGGCCACTCTACCACTGCACCAAACTCCCCACTGAAGTTTTGACGTTTATATTCAATTTTATTGTGAAATTTCTATTTCCCACCATGCAAAATATATTTTAAAATTTTTTTTATGTTTTAAGAAAAAAAACAAAAAGCAAAAACAACAAAACAAAATTTAAAATTCAACGGAATAAAAGAGCGTCGTTTTTGAATATGTATATTATAGGTATAGATTATACATATTATATGATACATATGTATATACTTTACATGGATTTTTTATAAAAATGGAAAATTATTAATGAAAATTAGAAAATTTTGGAAAAATATTAATTTTGTAAGATGGCTATACTGAATATTTATCATTTAAAAAGAAAAAAATGAAAGTTGGTTGGTAAATCATTGAGTAAAATGGTTTTAAATGTCTGTCATTTACAGATTAAATATTATGATATGTAAGAATTTATTTCATATAAAATATTAGAAATAAAAAAAAAAAAAAAAAAAATAGAATGGAATCGAACTTGCGAACTAAACACTTCTCAAGTTTAAGAAGCGGCCACTCTACCACTGCACCAAACTCCCCACTGAAGTTTTGACGTTTATATTCAATTTTATTGTGAAATTTCTATTTCCCACCATGCAAAATATATTTTAAAATTTTTTTTATGTTTTAAGAAAAAAAACAAAAAGCAAAAACAACAAAACAAAATTTAAAATTCAACGGAATAAAAGAGCGTCGTTTTTGAATATGTATATTATAGGTATAGATTATACATATTATATGATACATATGTATATACTTTACATGGATTTTTTATAAAAATGGAAAATTATTAATGAAAATTAGAAAATTTTGGAAAAATATTAATTTTGTAAGATGGCTATACTGAATATTTATCATTTAAAAAGAAAAAAATGAAAGTTGGTTGGTAAATCATTGAGTAAAATGGTTTTAAATGTCTGTCATTTACAGATTAAATATTATGATATGTAAGAATTTATTTCATATAAAATATTAGAAATAAAAAAAAAAAAAAAAAAACAGAATAGAATCGAACTTGCGAACTAAACACTTCTCAAGTTTAAGAAGCGGCCACTCTACCACTGCACCAAACTCCCCACTGAAGTTTTGACGTTTATATTCAATTTTATTGTGAAATTTCTATTTCCCACCATGCAAAATATATTTTAAAATTTTTTTTATGTTTTAAGAAAAAAAACAAAAAGCAAAAACAACAAAACAAAATTTAAAATTTAACGGAATAAAAGAGCGTCGTTTTTGAATATGTATATTATAGGTATAGATTATACATATTATATGATACATATGTATATACTTTACATGGATTTTTTATAAAAATGGAAAATTATTAATGAAAATTAGAAAATTTTGGAAAAATATTAATTTTGTAAGATGGCTATACTGAATATTTATCATTTAAAAAGAAAAAAATGAAAGTTGGTTGGTAAATCATTGAGTAAAATGGTTTTAAATGTCTGTCATTTACAGATTAAATATTATGATATGTAAGAATTTATTTCATATAAAATATTAGAAATAAAAAAAAAAAAAAAAAATAGAATAGAATCGAACTTGCGAACTAAACACTTCTCAAGTTTAAGAAGCGGCCACTCTACCACTGCACCAAACTCCCCACTGAAGTTTTAACGTTTATATTCAATTTTATTGTGAAATTTCTATTTCCCACCATGCAAAATATATTTTAAAATTTTTTTTATGTTTTAAGAAAAAAAACAAAAAGCAAAAACAACAAAACAAAATTTAAAATTTAACGGAATAAAAGAGCGTCGTTTTTGAATATGTATATTATAGGTATAGATTATACATATTATATGATACATATGTATATACTTTACATGGGTTTTTTATAAAAATGGAAAATTATTAATGAAAATTAGAAAATTTTGGAAAAATATTAATTTTGTAAGATGGCTATACTGAATATTTATCATTTAAAAAGAAAAAAATGAAAGTTGGTTGGTAAATCATTGAGTAAAATGGTTTTAAATGTCTGTCATTTACAGATTAAATATTATGATATATAAATTTTTTGTTTCTCTAAATGACATACAGTCTTTAACAGAATAAAATTTATTCATTTTCATTCAAATTCAACAAGAATTGACAGTTTCTGTCATAACGCATAAGTTGTGCATTTAAAAATTACAGAAGAAAATTGAATGAAAATAGGAAAAACTAACCAAAAAAAAAATGTTTCAAATTAAATACTATACAACATAAAATTTTCACATATAATTTTTAACATTATGTGAAATAAAAAACAATCAAAAATTTTTTCATCTAACAATTTATTAATGTTGTAAGTTATTTTTTTATTATTTATTGTTTTCTATTACATTATTATTTTCAAAAATCTAATTCCCTTCAGAAAGACCTTGATTTGTCATTGACAAGCAAGAATGATATAAAAACAGCATATATGTATGTATATATGGAGAAAAGAGGAGAAAAAAAACTAATTATATAATTTGTTGTTCTTTAACATAAATGTATTATATATACATAATATATAGTATATATGTGTACTTTAACACATGAGTGGGATAGGATAGAAATATATTTAAAGTTTTTTTTTTTTCTTTTTCCACCCAATTTTTATGATTCAGATCAGTTCCGATGTACAGAAACTACTACAATGAAAGTGTATTGTCCTAATTTCAAAGTGCTTTTTTTTTTTATTTTTCATTGTTATACAGAATAAAAATTGTTATACAAGATATAGATATGAAATGGAATATACCATACAGCTTATAGGGAGCTTTAAAATATATTATACACCCCATCCATACTCTTAAAAGTTATTCTAGCTCAGATCTATATAGGTACTTGTCCGTATGTGTATATATATAATATGTACATATATATATAAACAACTGAAATGCAAAGTATGTACATATAACAAAACGAACAATTTTCATGTAAAACGTCCATTTTACCAATTTTTGATATGAAATAGAAAATTGAAAAAACAAAAAAAAAGAAATCCTTGATCTAGTACCACTAGAAAAAAAAAAGTAAAATAAATAAAAAAGGAAAAAAAAATTGTTGTTTATTTTCCACGGAATACACGAAATTCATCTCAAGAAGTTCTTAATTTATTATTCAAGTAATTTATAATAAAGGATCAAAACTTTTTCTTTTGTATTCGAATAAAATATATTGTTTAAAGTTTTTTTTATCATTTTGGATTTTTTCTTCTTTTATGTTCTCTTTTTTGTTTTATTTTTCTTTTCTTTTTTTGATGAAAATGAAAAATATAACATAAACAAGGCAGAATATAAAATCAAAGGTTTTTAAAGATAGATACTAATTTTGAAAGATCTTCCTTTACTCAAAATTTTTAAGATTTTATCTAAAAGTGGTGGAGGTATGAAAGATAATATAGCAAACAAAAATTTTTTACATAACGGTTATAATACAAAATTGCAAAACGAAATTTCCCATAGTTTAGCACTTTTAGATTTAAAAAATGATGAGAAGCTCAGATATACAGTTTTGAAAATAGGAATTTTTCAAACTTTGAGAAGCTGTACCTCGAAAATGAGTAGGGCTAAATTTTTATTAGGGCTAAGTTTTTCTAAAATTTTTTATGAGATCTGCCTATGGCTAAAATTTCGTTGCTCTTAAAGCTCTTAAAGCTTTAACGGTGTAGAAATTTTCTAAATAGACTTGAACCGACGGACAGTGGAAACTAATAAAAAACTAGTTTGTGCAGAAAATAAGAAAAATAAGAAAATAAAAACTAATTTGTGCTCTTTTCTAGATAATACATAGTATGTGTTTTACAGTTATTTTCATATTTTAAATTAAAACGTATTTACTTTTATGTTTGTTCTTGTACAATAAATCCTTTTTTTTCTTCATTCTTTCTTGATTGTCCAGCACTTCAAAAAATGATATAAAAACATATAATAGTAAAAGTAAGAATATCTAGGAACTAGGTTTTTAAGAATTATGAAATGCAAAAAACAAATAAATAAAAACAACAAATATCCATTAAAAGTAACCTACAAAGAAAGAGAACAATTTTAAAAACAAAAAATAAAAAGTTTTATTAGATTTATTATAAAATGTACATTTTATTTGATTTCTTTATAAAATCTTTTATCATAAAAACCAGCTGATAATCTTTAAGGTTTACCATTCTGAATAATTATGGAACCTGTAAAAATAAAAAGAGTAAAATAATATTGGCCATAAATTAATAATAATGAACACCAAATAAAATAATAATGATGAACAGCTTAAATAAATAAAAACAGAAAAAGAATGAGAAAGAGTGTATAGAATTAAATGTATCAACTCTAGGATACCAAACCAACACGATCATTAGTTATGGTATTACCAAAATATTTTAAATATTTAACTTAATTACTGAGATATATTTATGTAAATTTCCAAGTTATATGACAGCTACTAGACACCATCATATCCAGCCAATGCTGTTGTGGTTAAGACACCCGTCTTTCATACGAAAGGTCTCGGGTTCAAACCACGGCTGGGTCATATAGATTTATAAAATAATATAAATTTTTCTTAATATAATTAGTGGAATATAATTAAATTAAAAATAAGTATATATTATAAAAATTATAATTAATATCATATTGTAATATATAATAAAATAATAATAAAATATAATTCTTGTGTAAGATGGCGTAGAACTAAAGAAACGCCTAATCTTGCACAAAAGCTATAGCCGAGTAATCAGCGGCTTAGTGAAATAATGATTCCAGAAACTGAAGCTTAGTCAAATATGAATAATAAATGACTTAGTGGATACCCTATGCTCATTATAAGGAGTAAGAAGAAAAAAAAACTAGACACCATAGCACCAAACAAACCAAATTTTTACAGAAGTTGTTGCCATAAAACTTGATCACCTGTTAAAAAACTTCAAATGTCTAGATAATTTAATTATGAGGATATAAACTTCATACCTATCCGAATTTGTTACGCCATACTAATTAAGTTTACAAAAATTTTTGTTATAAAAGTTAACTTCTTTTAACATGATTTCTAGCTTAATGCTCATATAAAAAAAAAACAATTGTATGGCAACTACTACACAACATCAATTAACTTCTTCAATTTCAACAATGAAACTGTCATATTTACATAAAAATTAATATATAAAAATAGAGAAAATATAATTTAGATAAAGAAGAATTATTAACGGTCTTAATTCTCTGAACAATCATATGAACAAACATATGTTCATTAATCTGAACAATCAAAATAATATAAAAGGAATATGTAAAAGAAATATCAAATATTGGACCGGTATTAGAATAGTAGTTCATAAAGTCAGAAATGGAAATCGCTAATGTCGCGAATACACCAGTTTATTTCATAACCTATATAAACCAAAGCAAAAAGGGAAAAGTAATATGTATACCATGCCATGTATATAACGTCCGTATTAGCAAGTCTTCCTTGCATAGAAATAAATTGAAAATTTAGATTTTTTGATTATCTATTTTATGGATCTGATATAAAAAAAACTGTGCACTAGTAAAAAATGAAAAAAAAAACCACAATGCATCAGTGGTTCATAAACTTATATATATGCTTGAATCCTTGTAGCATCTTAAATTTTGGCTGGTCATAGATTATAAATAAATAATATCAACTAGTGATGGTAAAAACGAAGTTAAGAATTATCGATTTCGAAATTTGAGAGAGAAAATAACAGTTAAATGGAGGGAATTTGTAACTTTCCCTCCAGTTGTTTTGTTAGTCCAAATATGCCTTGAAAATCATGATCTCATGTCTTCATAATCACAACCAAAAAAAAATATATTAATTGCAGAAATAAATTGACACAAATTGAAAGAAGTGGAAAAAAAACTTGTAATAATTATATATTTATTATTAGATACTCTTATAATTACAATTTTGACCGTATGGTATCTCTATTGCCTATTTTATTTATTGCCAAAAATACAACTTCAATTCAGCTATTATCAACCAGTTGAAAAGTTATAAAATGGTTATAAATAGTTTAAAAGAAAAAAAGAAATAGTATCTATTAATTTTCGTAAATAACACTTTAATATTAATATTGTTAATATATTCACCGTTTTTTAAATTTATTGAAATAATAAAATAAGTATTTTAATATATTTTATTATTAATTTCAAATTAGATTTAATAACGAATCCGTAGGTGGTGGATAGAAACTTTCAACAATAAATTAAAAGTGTAATATCCTTGATTGAAAATATTTATGGTTATTTTTTTTTTTTTTTGATTTTTGAACTAAATACGAAATTTACACATAAATTTTAATTTTATGACGTAATTTCTATAGAAAATTTTTTTTTTTTTGCTTTTAAATGTCATTATAACGATTTTTTTTTTGTTGGCCTAAAGCTTAATATGTACTTTTTCTTTTTTTTTTTGGTTATGGTGTTAATGACGCCAAACAACGAATCTCTCTTATCCTACATTATCCTGTCACAAACAAACAAACAAAAAAAATTTGTAAAAAAAAATATAGAACAAAAAATATATTAAAAAAAAAAATTATTTTTTAAGTATTGTTGGATAGAGAATCATAGAAAAAAAAATCAAAAAAGTACTGCACGTGTTTCTATTTTACTGGTTGGTTTAAACTAAATTTCGTGTAAGAATTTTGTTTGTTTTTTTGTATTTGTAAGAGAATTTGAATCGATTCTTGCATCGATTCTCGATGAATTATTATAATCACATGATCGTATAGAAAATTTTAGCGTCTAAAAGTAGTATAATTGGTGAATTGTTTTTGAATTTAGTTTGAAAGTTTTTAAAAATAATCTAAACTTTTTTTAAAAGTGATAAGTAATTTTAAATTCAAATTACGTTTTAGAATTTAGTATTTTTATTTTGTCTATATATTATTTATTTTATATATATTTTTTTTTTAGTTTATTCCCCTATCACATAAATGTGACAACAATGTGTTAGAAATTACACAGGTACCTTTAATTTGAAGGTGTGACTATGTGAATTCTGTAAGGGGGATTTATTTTTAACGACAGGAGTGTGTGGGATTCGAACCTACCCTATCTCGGAGTTCACAGCTTTTTATACGCTCTTACTAACAAGGCCACTGAAGCCTATTAGATCGTACTAGACCACCCATTTATTTTTTTTTTTTTTTGTTTATACAATTTATATTCTCACTTTTTGATTTTTAAATACCCATTTCAGTTTTACCATATGGGTTTGAAAATGTTCAGTTTTTGAATGTAAATCTTTGAGATTTTATTGAATTAAGTCTGGTGGGAGTACTACTTTATAAAAAACTCTATATTCCCTATCTCAAATGTAGTGTGGAAATGGAAATAATTTCATTATGATATTCATGATGATTATCATAAGTTTATTCTATAATGCATAGAAACTTTATGTTTATAATTATTATTTAATTCACAATAATTTATACTTTACTTAATAATTAATTTTAAAACAAAATTATCATTAAAATTTCTATTGTCGAACATTTTAATTCCCGATAATTTACTATTATTTACTTTTTCTTCCTAAGAGCTTATGATGAAGCTCTTATGATAGAAAAATAAATGGAAGACAATTTATCAAATGTAAATTTTAATAAATGGAAAAATTATATTTTAAATTTGTTTTCTTTTATTAAATGATATAAAAATGATGCAGCTTTAAATTTCTCTTTGAACCATTTTGAACAAAATTTGTTGTTTTTGTGTTATTTGAAAATTTATAGTCAGTCTACGGTATATTTTTTTTTTTTGTTACATAAGACTTCGTGTAAATTTGTTTTGGTCTACTATTAAACAAATATTTATCAGATATATGTACTTATTTTTAACCGAATTATACAGAGTTATATATTATAAGAAAAACTATATTATTTTTTATTAATTTATATGATCCAGTCGGGATTTGAACCCAAAACTTTTCGTATGAAAAACTGGTACCTTAACCGCTACATTATTCACTAGATTTATTAGCCTAACCTAGCCTAGCTAAAATGACATATGTATAATGTATATATGTGTATATTATACACATATATACATTATACATATTACATATATATATTATATATATAATAATCAAAATCTGATTATTAAATTATTGATTTTCTAAAAATTGAATTGTTTTAAGTTTTGTGATGTTAATGAATACATGAATACAATACATAATTTTATAAAATATGTATCTTATAGATAAATATACTCATAGATATTAAAATGAAATATTTTAAATATTAGAAAAAAAAAATACCAGTTTTTTTTCTTTTAAAATTTTTATGATTATATTCGGCATCAATAAATTCAATATACTTATACAATATAACGCACCACGTACCTACGTAACATCCTTAAATTACAATATAACAAAAACAAAAAAAAAGGAAAAATAGAAAAAAAAAATCTTTTGTTTCTTTAACTATATATACTTATATTCTAATTTACATGAAATGTGCATATTTTAAGAAAAATACATCACGTTCAAAAAAAAAACTTTTTATTATAACAATGAAGTGTTGACGTCATTACGTAATTCGTAAGAGATTCACTCTTTTTTTTTCACTAGCCTAAATTACGTTTAAAAAAAAAATTAATAAATCCTTAAAAAAAAAAAAACAATCTAGAAAAAAAAAAAACATTATCTAGGTCAAAGAAGAAACTATTCTATTGAAAATATTATGTAGGTGTTGTGCAGTTGCTATACAAAATTTTGTTAAAAAAATTTTATCCTCCTCTCCACTCCTCCCAAATTTTTTTTTTTTTGTATTCCATATTTTTATTGAATATTTTCTGGAAAAAACAAAAAAAAAAGTTTTTTGTGTGCTCTCATTTTTAATTTCCTTCCGTAAATTTTTTTTTCTTTTTTTTTTTGTTAAATTTTAAATCGATATTTAATTAATTTTTTTTTAATATTAAAAATTTTCCACCTTATAATCATATTTATTTTTAGATTTAAAT
The DNA here is from genome assembly GCA_947095535.1 of Poecilobothrus nobilitatus. Taxonomy (NCBI): domain Eukaryota; kingdom Metazoa; phylum Arthropoda; class Insecta; order Diptera; family Dolichopodidae; genus Poecilobothrus; species Poecilobothrus nobilitatus. The sequence goes on from OX352774.1 coordinate 28,016,421, forward strand.
TTTAATTGTAAAAGAAACAAAAAGGAAAAAAAAGAAAAAAAGAGAAAAAATAATTATAAAATGTTAAAATAGATTAATTGGTTAAAATAAACTTTTAGGTCACAAACCATTTGTTAAATATAAATAAAACATTTCTTTCTTTGTTCTTTTTTTATATATATACAATAAATATATAATTTATTATTTATGATTAAATGGAAATTTAAAACCTTACAGGATTAAAAATAAACATAAAATACTGATTTTTTGTTTTTTTTTTTGTTTTTTTGATAAAAATATTTTATTGTTTTCTTTTATTTAGAAACTTTAAATAATATTTAATTTATATTTAATTTATTATTCACAAGAAATAATATGTACATTTATTTATTTATAGTTATAGTATGATTTGTAATCTAAATTAGATCTAATATTATTTTTATGCCTAAAAATAATCAATAATAAAACTTAATTATTTTATTATGTTGGTTGTTTTTATTTTCCGCTTTGTTTTTTTTTTTTTTTGTTTCAAAACCCGCATAAATGATAGTTCAAAAGATATCTGAACAAAAAAAAAAAAAAATGTTTTTTTTTAAATAAAACGAATTTCAATTTTAAATAAAATACAATGGTAGAGTAAGCATAAGAGAAGCATAATATCCTTATTTGTCTATCGTTCCTCCTTAAAACAATATCCCTATCATTCAAATGTTATACGGCATTATGAATTTTCATTGGCATTATACTGCGAAAGCACTTAACGTTTAATACTATAATATATTTTTCTGTTTACTGGTAGAAATTTATTAACGTTAATGTGTAAAGGTGTACTGAGTATGAAAATCTTATAAATCAAAGAAACTTAGACTATAATAGGTACCTGTTCTCTTAGAAAAAGAAAATTATATGATAATTTTTTATATACATATTTATAATATGGAATTGGGGGTTTGCGCAGAGGTATAACTTACCCATCTTTTCACAAAAATGACATTTCAAATGGTTGATTGGCATAATGTTATAATTCACAAAAATATAATACATATTTGTAATGAATTCTAAAATTCCTCATAACTAAATATTATAATAATTAAGGGAGTTGTTGTGAAAGGTATTAATTGAGAAATGTCTTATTTAAGTAAATAAACTCTGTACAATATATGGGGTTATTATTCTAAAGTGAAATTTGTGAAATAAAACATTAGAACAAATTGTTTTAGGCTAAATGAGAGTTTAGCATGTATATTTTGCGAAGACGATCCTACTCGAAACTGTAATACAAGAAACATTGCATAATTAAGATAAAATAAAAGATATAAAAGATAAAACTGAATTGTTTATTTCAGTTCAGTTTATTACCTACAATCTCTACACCCATTAAAGAAAATCCTCTGAAAATTATATTACATATATATATACGAGATATTATAATATGTACATAAATAGGTACAACAATTAAAAATAAAATTCTTTGATTTTACCAGTTTATTTGAAAAGGATTTTGTATTTAATTTTCATTCATATATATATATATATATATATATATATATATTTCAATGAATATACTAATACCTGCATAGATATATATAGGTTAAGAGAATTACATTCCTTTATAATTTTGGTCTTGATTATGATTTTGTTTTGAATAAATGGTTCAAATTTTTATTTACAACATTAAAAATGATACATATGAAAATTTAATTTCATTTTAAAAATTCTGAGGTCCTTTTAAATAAAATGTTTTGAAAGATTTTACGAGGTTTTTGTAAGTATATTTATAAAACAAAAGAAAATTTTCAAAATTAATGACATTATCAATATTGAGGTTAGGAATTAAATCAAATTTAATAAAAAAAAAAGTCTTTTAAAAATGTTGACTAAGTCAAATTATGCAATTGTATTGAGTCAACATAAAATACAAACAGTTTTACAACTTTATATTGTAATTTTTGCTTCAAGCCAATTATCGGCAAACTTTCCCGATATAATGGGAATCTTATTCCATCTTCTATATTTCATTTATAGTACATTTACTCTAATGGAAACTAATAATTTAATACTAACTAAATAACTAATAAACTAAAAACTAATAATAAAATCTAAATCTTGGCTTTAGAAACAAACATTGAAAAACTCACCAACTGATGAGAAATAAAAATATAGTTAAAAACAACTTAATCTCGAAATAAATTAGTCGGCATGTTCACTCTTGATATCGGCATGTTCACTCAGATGGCATGAAAGTTTGACCACTAAAGATTTCTCTATAAACTTAAAGTATTATTTTGGTACATCTTCATATCTAATAAATATTATTCATACAGTTGCCTAACAGAGAGAATTTATTGTAAAAATTAATAAAAACAAAACAATACCTCAACAAATTACTTCAGGATTATCTCAGGATATATCTCCGTAACTAAATAACATATTTGGTTCAGACATAACAACACCTAGAAACTATAAACTTCATTTTTTTTTTTTACAGATGGCATGAAATTTTAGAAAATCTAGAACAACATTTTGTTGAACTATACATAATTACTCGACAAAGTGAAACATTAAAATAAACACAAACAAGACGAAAGTATTCTTTTTTACTTTGCAGAAGCTGTACTTCTTACTTAATGGCGATCTTAGTTTCAAATTACATAATGAATATGTGTAATGTCTTAATTAAAACGCTATATGACCCCTGCTGGTAGAGCGGTAAAATTATCAATTGTGAACAAAAGTTCCTCATATGCAAAAATATATTTCAACCCTTAATTTTGTATAAAGTTTAAACGAAATCTCAAAAATGAAACTTCTAGTTGAAAACATCTAGTTACAAAATAATAAATTTTTTGTAAACATTCTATAACTAAAGGGTGTTTAGGAAGGAAGGAAATTTATACTTAAACTAAAGATTTTTCTTTTGCTCCATTTTCCTCAGTTTTACACTAAAAGTTTTACAATTCAGTAAAATGATTTACAATAGTATATAAATTTTATAATAAATTAGTTGTTTATTTTTTTTTTTTTTTTTCGAGGATATGTGAGATTCCATCAAAAGACACTACAGAGGTCTGCAACGAGTACAAGTTCTATATGAGTGTGTGGAACTCTAATCCACTAAAACACTACCTCACTTTTTGACCAAACAATTATATAACCTTTAATACTGCCTGGCCTGGAAAGTAAGTAAATATTTGGGGATGAACTTGAATCATCAAGTGCGAATCTTGTTATCTGGGAATTTGAACAAGGGCGATATTTTAAAAGCTACCATTTTATCTCTAAACTAATAAGCAATAAAAATAAGTTAAATTATGTAAATACAATATTAAAGAGAATGAAAAAAATTAAATTGTAAAAATTAGATATATTTATTTATTTATTTATATCCCGGTACTGTGTACATAAATGTGCCATGTAGCTATAACTCCTGTTTCCTGGTAGGAATGTGGGCTGTACGAGATATTATGATGTATAAAGTATTTATGTATTGCGATATATGAATATTTTTTCTTATATTATAATTATTGTACCCAGCCGGGAATCGAACCCGAGACCTCTCATTCCCTTATGAATGAGAAGCGGTGCGTCAAAAACTGCATCAATGGCTGGATAATTAGATATAAATAAATACCTTAGCCTTTTCTTGAAATGTTTTTACTTAAAAACTTAAAAAGTATTCACTTCACTTCGCTTAGAAATGAATAATTAAAATGATCATAAAATATAATTTTAATTTAATAGGCTATCAAATGATAATTTTAAGTTGCTAATAAATTTCCTTAATACATATACTTATGATTAATTATTTTTAACTAAACCGTCTTAATGTAATTTATCATTTTATAAATATTATTACCTATAATATATTATTTTATAAAAAAAAATCTTATCACAATAATCAACTTTATATGAATCGTGTTGTATTGTTTGTTAATATATACTACACAAGTGTATACATAGTTAATTTAACCAAGTCCACTCTCAATAAAATTTAATCACTTTTTTTTAAGTACATATACCTTGTTCAGAAGATAGTGTAGTACAGTTAATACATTTTAAGTTTATACTTAAAAGGTTTTTTCTTGATCATATAATTATAGTGTATTTAATATAAACCTTGAAATTTAATTGATTGTGTACATAAGATAAAAATTTGAACTCGTGTACTGTCAAATTAAAAAAAAAAAAAAAAAACTCTAATCACTGTAACAGTGACAGAATTAATGACATGTTTTAATCATTTTTAGAGTAGCATTAATATTATATATGAATACTTATGTATACTATAGTTTTTAATTGATAAAAGATAAGAGAGTTTTGACATTCTAAATGTGATATGTAAATATCTTATAAAAATGTACATGTTGATTTTCTATATTTTCTATATTTTACAATTCTATTCAATTATTTCCCTCGGTATCCTAGTGTGTAAGAGCGTATAAAATATGCTGTAAACACCGCGGGAGTGTGAGTTCGAATGCCACACATGTCGTAAGAGTTATTCCTCCTTACGACATTTACAGCCACGCCTGAACATAAAAAGCTGTGTAATTTCCTGTGATAAATGCATTAAAAAAAAAAAAAAACAAATTATTTCCTAACTATTTTGAAAAAATTTCTATTCTACAGTTTGAAAACAACTTTAAAACGAATATATAAATTCAGTTCTTGTCTCCTACATCATAAACATTTTTTAAATTTCTCTACAATTTAATCGGAGTTTACATATTAAAACCATTATAAATTCCACGTAACATTTTCAATTCCTTTCGAAATACCATAAATTTCCACGAAAAAAGGTATATAATAAAAGTATATATACAAAGTTAAAATACATTTATATAGGTGTATATGAAAAAATGAATAGGTATAAAAAATAAAGAAAATGGAATTAAAAAAAATTATAACATTAAAATATATCACATTCAACTTTAATTTATCCTGTATAACAGAAAAAGATTTTTAAAGGATTTTTTTAAAAAGTCAAATCAACAATATTTCAAGTTTGATCATAATTTATTAAAAGAAAGATGGTATCTCTAAATAATTTACTCATCTTTACTGAATTAAAAACAAGAATGTTTATTTTTAAATTGGTTTTTTTTTTTTTTTTATTCTTAAAGTAAATTTCAATTTTTAATAAGGGTTTATCGCACTAAAAAAAAGCCTTTATTACACTAATAATTAAACGGATGGAATGACATACGAATATTATAACATTGAAAGTATATTTCGAGTCTTTTTTTTAATAGCTTTATTTTTATATTTTAATATAATCTTTATCTTATTCTAAAGTATAGCAAAAATTTAAATTTTTAAATTTAAATTAAAAGTGTTCATGGTTTACGCTAGCTCTCTTATTTATGGCTTACTAGCTAGGTCCCTTATTTATGACTTATAACTAACTGTTTTACTCTTAATTTAGTATTACTTATATTGGATGTAAAATCTTTTCCACTTTAGCATTTTAAATATTAAAATTTTTTTTTTAATCACTTATTTAATATTATTACTATTTGTAAATATTCTCCAAAAAAAAAAAACAGATATTTTATCTTCAAATTCTAAACTTACTTTCAAGGTAAAATGATTACAATTAAAACTAAACTAAATATTTAGCAACTAAGACTAAACAGAAGAGCTTAATTTTAATAAGGTTAAACGAATCTATTTTAACTTAGTCTAAATGTTTCCAAAAAAAAAGGTTTTAGGCTCAGATAATTTTTTGTAGGTATATTTGTTTTTTTAGATTCGTACATGTCAATTGCTCTGAGACGTTTACCTTCAAATATTCTTAGTTTTACCATCACAGATGATCTGATGTCGAACTAGATTCGACAACTATAAGTTAATATTGGCCGAATTAAATTCTTGTAATAAAGGGAAATTTTTGACAGTGTATTTTTAAGTAAAATTGATTTTTAACTTGGTATTTTAAGTTATGCAGATTTTCTTATAAAATTCCTAACTATTTTAAAACTTTTTGTTAATTTTTGTATTATTTGGCTCATTCAGATAGAATTTTCTTGAGTGTTTTTTAAGGCTATTGTTAATTACCTTACTACTTAGTGCTTCGAAAGACAATAGTTACTCACTTTAGATAACTAATTTAAGTTTTCACCATTTACTGTAATTACCAACTCACAATTGAATGTCAATTACATATTCAAAAAAAAATTGCATACCGTAAGGCGGAAAATTTTATATTTTCTTAATTGAATTGAATTATTCATTCAAAATTAATTTGCATCATTATGTTTTACTATATACACATTCAATATCATTAATATTATATCAATGATAAATTCTTTTAATTTAATATATATTTATTGATTGAAATTAAGTGCGCAATATAATTGATGTAATGTTATTTTGTGAAATTATTGCAATTAACAATATTGTCTAGAAAAGGTTAATAAGCGGAAGTAAAATGATAACCATTATAAATGATAACAAAAAAAATATAATGAACAATAAAATACAAATATTGATTATCTATTAATTAATTTATTAAAAATATAACAAATATTATGAAAAAACAAAATAAAAACATTTGTAAAGCAATTTTTTTTTATTTTTAATTGAAAATGATCAAAGTCTTATAAAATTTAATAAGACACAACATAATGCTTAAATTGATAGTACTTGACCAGACATTGATACAATTAATATCAATAATTTTAAGTGTTTATTTCTCAAAAAAAAAAAAAACAATTAGAGTAAAAAAACAAATGTTCAATTCTTTATTATATAGTCAATAACTCAATATTTATAATACATGCCTTAAATTTAATTTTCAATTTTATACCAGGTACACAATTGAAGTGGATGAATCGTAATTATATAATTTTAAAACGTTTCGGATTATTTGTATATACTCTAGATTCTAGAATACTTAAGATATTCGATACAATATGTATAAACAAGACAGAATTTAAAACGAAAAGTTTTTAAAGGTATAGATTTTCCAAAAGACAGTTTAGACTTTAGACTATTGTGATTTGCTTCAAAAATTTATAAATTTTCTTAGAAATTTGTATACAAGAAAATATTTTAAAACAAATTACAATTTTTGACCCCTAATAGATCTTAAACCAGAGGTGGTACAAAAATTTTCAAGATTCAATCTAAAAACGTTCTGTAGATATGAAGGAAGCAAAATTTTATTTTCATATAACGGTAAATTTAAATCCTAAATTGCATAAACTTAAAAATTTATAAAGTAAAGGAAAAATTATAAAATTATAAAGTATTATAAAATATTAAGCAAAAATCTAAGATACACACATTTGAAAATTAGAAGAAGCTGTAACTTTGTAATGAATAGAAGAAAATTAGAAGAATATTTAAGAAGCTGTAGTTCTGTAATGAATGGGTCTACATAAAGAAGCTGTTATTCTAGAACATTAATATATTTTTAGACACATATCCATGGTTAAAATTTTATTGTTCTATCTTAAACGGTGGAGAAGTTTGGTTTACAAACGAACGGACGGATGAAAAGAGTGTAACTATCAACAAAATGTTTTTTTTTTTAAATTGTGCTAAGAACTAAGTATGTATATATTAGAATATATAAAATTCATAGAATTATTATATTGAAAACTTGAATTTATTTTTTTTTTTATAAATCACTTTTTAGCACATTTCCAAAAAAATTTTGAAAAAATGTGCTTATTAGTTTCACTCTGTCCGTTCGTCCGTCTGTTTACAAAACTTCTACACCGTTAAAGATAGAGAAAAAAAATTTTAACCATGGGTAGGTCTCATAAAAAAAATAATTTTGTGGAACAACTTTTTCATATAGCCCCATCCATTACGGAGCTACAGCCCCTCAAACTTTGAAAAAGCCTTATTTTTAAATGCATATATCTTTATTTGCTATTTTTAAACTCCTGTATCTTAAGCACCTGTAAAAATTTTTCTTCGGAAAGACTTGAAAATTAAAGGTTTAATAATATATTTTTACATGTGTTAACGGTTTTTTTTTACTTATATAGGGTTCCGGACTTACAGCCCTTCAAAATTCCAGAGAAGTCCTATTTTCACGTTTTTTCTTATTACATGACAATTTCAAGACACAATAATTCTAAGCAGTTTGTATTGTCTTTTGGAAATGTGCGCTTTTAAAAGCCGTTGGCTTACATTCTGCCTTGTTTTAACCTACTTTCAAAATTTATCACAATTTCTTTATCAAGAATACTATACACTTTTAATTATTTTTCAAATTTAAAATATTTCCTTTATATGTAGATATTTTCTGTAATTCCGTTTATTATTTATTTAAAAATTTATTAAATTGATTTATTTTTTTTATTAATAATCAGTATCTCAAAAAATCAGTAATGAGGGGAACTAAATAACAACAACATTTGATGACAATATACGAGTGTATCTGAAATTCGAAAGGACTTTCCCGAAATCTAAAAGAAAACAACTTAGATAATAAAACAATGTAAAACATATGTTATTGACTAGCAAATACTAACTTAAGTCACTGTGACAAACAAAAATATGAAGAAAGAGAAGAAGAAGCAGAAGTATATGTTAAAAGACCTGAACCCTCAATGACTATCAATCTATGAATTGCAGTGAAGTCTACATCATTTGTTATGAGTCAATATTGTGACAAAGACCAAAATTAACGTAAATGATTGTTAAAGAAAATTCCATTAAATAAAAATAAGTGTATATTAATCAAATGATTACATTATTGGAAATAAATGATTCATAAAGAACCGATAATTAAATTAATAATTTCTAAGTAATCATTAGATGATATCATAAACAATAAAATAAAAAAATAAAAAAAAAAATATTGTAAATATTGAAAGTTCAAGTCTTACATTTTTCTCCATATAATTGAATTTAATTATAAATTTTGTATAAAGATTTTCTGATGTTTACGCCTAATTCATGATAACTTAATGTTTTTCTTCTTTCACTATTACTTTCATACTATATAATAATAAATAAATATCTAATTACATAAATTATCTTATTTATGCAATTACAAAACTTAGTTATAAGAATAGATTTAAAGTGGATTATAAGATTGGACATTCGATTGTAAGCTGCGAACAAGTAAAATAATAAAATATAAATTAAGAACCAGAAAGAAATAATTGAGGGTATTGGTAATTGATTCGAATGCATATACTTTAGGTTCTCTCTAGACTAAAAATAAGACAATTGATTCATATTATTATACGTGTCTTATCGGTAGGCATGCTAAAAAAATAAGGAACGCATGTGGATTTTAACTGTAGATTTTGCAAAGGAATTGACGCGATAGAGAGCAACTGTCTTCTCTGCACCTGTTCTATAATCTGTCAAGGAAAAGGCGGTAAATTATTACAATATCTCGGTAAATTCTTTGACATGAATCTGAGAAAGCTTCAAAGCTTCTTCTGTCAGAATGACGTATCATCGTGGCATAAATCTTGGGAAACTTAACACCAGCCGATTCTTCTACATTTTTAAGGTACACTACAGACCTAGAGTCTAATAAATTCTAACACATTATCTGAACCTTCATCAATAAAACAAAAAAACAAAAAAAAGGAAATAATTTATTTTATAAACCCACATAAAGATTTTATTTTTTATATATATACATATATATATAATATATTCATCGACGTTAAAGATTAGCGTCCTTAATATTAAATAAATTAATATAATAAAATAGGAATGCTGAAATTTCATTTAAAAATATTACTACTAAAATATGAAACATGCTTTCATCCAACGTGTTCCTTTCCAATAAATATGGTCCATTGTAAAATGTGCAACTTTTCAAAAAGAACCTGTTTAGGTTCATCTACAATTTACCTATACCAACTCTCTTCGATTTTACTATTTCCCTCCAACTCTCGGACTCCACTTAACTTTTTTTCAAATCTACAATAATTTTGTGTAAAGGATTAAAGGATTTTTGTAGAATTTGGGTGGCATGTAAAAAAAAAAAAAGATATTTCAAAATTTTCAATTTACGCTCTTTAAAATTTGTTTATAGTTTAACATGACACATTTTTTTTTTTTTTTTGATTTCTTCCTTGTATATAACATATAATATACACTTAAATGTATATACACAATATATATAAGTTTTTTTTTTTCTTTACTTTACGATAAGATTTATCAGGCAAATTTTAATCGATTGAAATTTAATCATATGCTTTTTAGAAAATTTATTTGCATATCAATTTAATTTTTATTTTCTTTATCATGAATTTCTTATCATTAATATGACATTTTATCTTATTATCAAAAAAAAAAAACAAAAAGGAAAAATAATCATATTATTTATATAATTTTATATTTTATATTGAATGTAAAGTTATTAAATATTAATAAAACATACTTCAAGTATTAACCATTAAAAAAAAAAAAAATAATCAACAAAAGTCTAATGAATTATAAAAATTAATTTAGTTTAAAGAAAATCATTACGGAATTATGTTCTTTCGTTTAATTCGGAAAATTTATATGAGAAAAGTTTTTATTATTGTTTTTTAAAAAAGGAAAAAAAAAAAAAAAACAAAAAAAGAAGTGTATTTAATTAAAAATTCAAAAAGAAATTTAAAATTTAAAATGGATTTAATAATTAATGTAAGTAAAAATAAAAAAAATTTCAGTTTTTCAATTTAAAATTAAGTAATTATTATAATTCCTACTATAAATTTAAATCAAAAGAATTGATTTTACCCGGTATAGATATTAACTCTAGGTATCCTTATTTTTAATACAGTTTAATTCAAGTACAATTTAACCGGATGTGTTGAATTAATTACTTCAATTCATAGCTTAATAATTTAAAAAAAAAAAAAAAGAATTAATCTAACTTAACTGTTGTGACATCATTTTTTTTATCACTTTTTCATACTAAAAACGCCCGCTTTTGAACCACCTTTTTTATTCACTTTTTTTTTTTAAATGGAAAAAAAGATATTTTTCTATTTTTCCTTCACTTTTGATATTTATTCCTTCACTTTTTTTTTGACATTTTTTTTATACATGGTTTTTGTCCAGTTTTCGCTGCCGTATTTAATATACGGTAAAGTTTGGAAATTTTTCTGAACTTCTAAACTAAATTTTTTTTTTGGGTCAGTCATAAAAAGTAAAAAACAGACAAAATTTTGAAAAAAAAAATAATAATTTTCAAATAAATATAAATAAACACTTCAAAATAGGTTGCATTTCTCTAATTTTTTTATTTTATTTTTTCAAAATTTATTATGTTTTATTATGGTATATTCGAATCTAAGCTTAAATACGGGATATCATACTGGGTTCATACCGCTTCTTTTAAAGCAAAAATATGCTCTTTGATGATCTATCAGGAAGAATCGCCGTTTTCACTCTATTATGGTCTTTTTTACACATTCACACACACTTTCTGCAATTGAACCTTCTTGAAAAGCACATATTATTTTTGTGGTATAATTTAAAACCGATCAATTTAGGGGAAAAAAATAAATTATTAAAATAGATAGGAGAATTGTATTAGTGGGGATTGGAATAATAATTTCTTATTGGTCATCATTTTATTTCATAAAGTTCATCTTTCAATAGGAAATAAATAACAACAATGTCAAAAACAAAAAATTTTTTCTAGACGACACTAGTCGTCATTTGGGAATTAAAATAGTCTTCGTTGACGACCATAGCCGTCATTAGTGTTAATGTGTATAACTTAAAATTCTTCCATTGAGATATTTATTTTTATAAAGTTTTAAAAAAGTTTTTTCAAAAAATGTTGATATTGAAATTCTAGTTTGTGTAACAAATTATAATCTTAGATCAAAATCACTATTTTCTAGTTACAATTTCTGCTTTAAGAACAATTTATTTTAGGAATTCTTATTGAAGTTGTATAATAAACTTCCAAGTTGTGTAAGGCTAATTAGAAATTTAAATAATTTAAATGTTTTTTTAAAGTAAATTAAAATCTGGCTTCTTAATTTTGATCATTACAGAATTGAGAAAATATTTAATATTTAAAGTAAGATTTTTGTACATTATCTAGGCGTTTTAGTACTTTAGTACTTTCAAAGAAAACACACAAAGGGGTTACACACAAAGAGGTAAAAAATATTGACGGTTAGACGTGTTTGTCTATCGGTATCTACAATTCAATAGTATATACAAGTAACAATCTTGCTTGTGTTCGAAATTTCAACGAAAATTGTACCAGAAAATCCATTAACTCTCGAAAATATAAAATTTAAAATACTAAAGATGCAGAAGTGGAACACAATCTATTATACCTATAAAAAAAATCGAAACATGTTCTAGGATTAATAAAAGTTAAAAATTTTAAAAATAGATCATTTATTAAAGGACATTTTCAAAGAAAAGCATCAAAATTTAATTAGCAACAAAAAGCAATAATTAAACAATTAAACAATTTCAATAATGACCGTGTCATTTATTTTTACTTTAAATTAATTTTATTTTTTATTTCAAATTACATTTTACAAAAGTCACATATACATAAATGTGCTTACAATATTTAAAGCATTAAATATTCAAAACGAATTCAAAAAAAAAAAAACCTTCAATTCGAACATTTAAAATCCTTTAAAAAATTTCCATTATAAAAAATTTTAATCACAACTTTTCAATTTATTTTAATTTTTTTTTTTTTTTGTTTTTTTTTTTTAAATTATTTTCTTGAAAGTTATTTAAATTTAAAAAGTTTTAAAACTTTTAGCATATTTTTTTTATTTTTTTGGTATCTACTTTTTCTGTTTCTGAAAATTTAAAAAAAAAAAAAAAAAAGACAGTATGGTCTTAATTACATTTACCCTGAGTACTATTTTTATATAATGCTCTTAATTTAATCAGAACGTACTGATAGATACATCAGAATTTTATCTAATAAAAAACCAAAACATTGTTTTGTTGTTAAGAAAAAAAATAAAATAAAATAAAATTTTCAGCTTGAATTGTTGTGGCTTTTATTTGATTTTTTCCCATATATACCTATACTGTTTTTTCCCATAATACCGTTTTTTTTTTAGTTTTTTTTTTTTTCTAAATCTTTTTACTAACATGTACAAGGTAAAAAGGTAATTTTGTTATCTAAAAAATTCTACGTCAAAAACAAAAATTGATAACTAACCAAAAAAAAAACAAAAAGAAGAAAAAGATCCCATACCTAGTTAAATTATTCCGGTTCCGTTCTTCCTAAAAAAAAATGAACTTATATTTTGAAAAAAAAAAAAATGAAAAAATAAATAAATAAAATTGTAAAGAATTACAGAAGCAGTTTCAATATACATACATATATGTATATTTATCAAATATATAACTATTGAAATAGTAAGATATTTAAATTCAAAATTTCCAGCTTTTTATCTTTAATTTTTTTTTTTCACAATATTCAACTTAAGAGTATATCCGTACTAAAGGTTACAACTTATTGAATAATTTAAATAACAGCAACCATAACATATTTAATATCTTTAAATTCAAAAAAAACATAAACATTTTTGTTCTAAATTATCCTCCGAACTTCCAGTAACTTCTCATATTTCTCAATTTATTCCTATTCCTATTTTATTCCTATTTTCCCAATGACCAAACCAAACAGTAGGTACCAATCAAGCAGAAAGCATAAGTTCTAACCTCTAATATTTGATTTAAAAGTTCGGTGGTATTTGGTTGGTTAAAATTCAACACTATACCAAAGAGAATTAGCGCGTTTATCTGATTGGTGTGTTTCGAGATTACTACCTACTCTCGAAAAAAAATTTCTGATTCTGATTAAAATCCAATAATATACTGGAAAACTCCAATATTTACTAAAGGGAAAAGTTTTTAAAAATTTTTTAATAAACAATAGGTTCCTTTGGTATTTTAATTCGACTTTAACCAACATTACAAGCCTTTCAAAATTGACAACCTTTCAAAATTAAATACATTTGCCAAAGAGGTGACCCGGAGAACAGTATTGCTTTACAAAGTAGAGGTATGTACTCTCCAAAACTTGAGGTATGTGCCTTCCAAAACTAGAGCTATGTAATTTTAAAGGTATGTACTACAGAAATTAATTTCATAAAATGAAGTTTTCAAAAAGGTGAGTTATTATCTAAAAATTTCGTATACGTTTTTCCTTATAATGACATAAAACCGTAAAGTTTTCTTTCTTAATTCTATGTACGTGTACGCTATATGAGTAGTACAGAGAATGAAAATGTGGAACATGAGTAACGGATATAGAAGGATTCATTTACATTTAAAGTTATCTAGGGTTTAAATTTAATACAATTTATTACAAAAATGGTTTGACAAAAATCACAACGCATTTTTGTTTTTCTAAACCTCCTAAATTTAAAATATGCAAAAATTCTCAGAATAAATTTATGCAGGTTAACTTTTTTCCAGTTCTTCTTTTATTCATTTATTTTTATTTTAGTTTTATTCTCCAATCATTCGCAAAAAAATTCATTTTCTCAAACGTTTTTTGTGGGTTCTTCTCTGTTTTGTACTTGCAATGTTATACTTATGTTGTTTTGTAACATTTTCTTTTTTTAAATCTAAACCAAATTACATGCATTTATAATTTTTTTTTTCAAATATTTTTTATTTTTTTTTTTTATTCTTTTAAAACTATTAGAAAAATTGCATAATAATGTACGGTGAATAATTTCCAAATGGATTATGATTTTAAATGTATATGCTTTGGTCCATAAAACCAGAATACAAACTGATCTATTCAAATTATTTATTTAGTATTAAAATAGAAAAATAGTTTCTTAACATTTTAAAAATGTCAGGGTCCTGAAACTAATTATTAAAAAAAAAAAATTTTTTTTTTTCTAGATATTATATATATATGTATATTCTATATGTAGTTAGCATATATATATGTATCATTTTATTTTTGTTTTTACTGATATATATAGCTGGTATTTTTTTAAAATAAAGTATACCTACATTATATATATATATATTATACATATACATATTCAAGTACATATTTCATGATCATTGAGCCTGGGAATTAAACACAAAAATAAAAACACTTAAAATAAAATTTCAAAAAAAAAACAAAAAAATAGAAATAAAATAACATTTATAAGATATTTCAAAAAAAAAAAAAACTTTAAAACATATACATACATACATATAACAAAATTATACTGGGAAAAAAAAAGCTTCCTTTAGGCCGCACCTCTATCCTAAAAACCAAAAAAAAAAACTAAATAAAAGTACAAATGCTATACAGAATATAATATACATATCATATATACATACATATAAATAAATTTTATTAAAATATATAAGACTTATATAAAAAAAAAAATATATATAATTAAATTTTATATAACAACTTTTTTTATTATTTTTCCTTTTTTGATTTCTATTTATTTTCTTTTTAGAAAAATATTTATATCCTTTTCCTGCTACTATTGGTCAAAATTACCGTTAATAATGCGCATGCTGCACCATACAATAATAATGACAACAACAATGGTAATACAAACATTTTATATACATAAATACATATACAAAATTTTATACTATACATATTTAATATAATAATGTCCTTTTATAGAAAATGCATCAACAATTACATTAGTATTAGATAAAAATGAATACAAAAAATATGGAATAAATAGAAATGAAACAACGGTAATTAACGATAAAAGAAGCCTTCAAATTAAAACTAAGAATAGAAAAATTGATAATAGTATTGATGATAATCATAAAAATGATGATGATTTTCATATTCAAGCTAAAGAAATTATTCTTAAATCAAATGATGGCAATCCAGATGAATCTAATAATATATCAGAAAAAACTTATAGTGTAGTACAAGATTGGCATTTGGTGTGTAAACAGCTCTGCGGGTGAGTAAATAAATAATCAATTAAATTTAAAAGAAAAATAAATAATAAAAAAAAAAAAAAAGAAAATATAATTAAAATAAAAAAAAAAAAGGAAATTGAAAAATTAAAAATTAATTTTTTTCAAAATTGTGGAAGAATAAAAAACAAACAAAAACAAAAATTGTGTGTTCTAATCAAAAATAGAAAAATTATTGTATCCTTTTTTTTTTTTTTTTTGTTTTTTTGATTTTTTTTTTCTATTTTTAATTACGTAGTGAAGAATAAAAAAATATATGTAAATAAAAATAAAAAATTAATTATGAATTAATGAGATGACATATAAAAAGATAAAAATGATATGGAACCCTTTTTTTTTTATTACTTTGGTTTTATTTTTTTTTTTGGTCTAGACTTCTCTAGACAGGATAACTAGATCAATAATAAAAAAACAAAAAAAAAAAATAAAAAAAAACTAAAACTTTTTTTTTTTATTTGATCTTTGATTAAAATATTAATAAAAAGTAATAAAATTTTGTTACGCAATTTGAAAATAATACGTAATAATTTAGTGAATATTATGGAAGTGAATAAATTTAAAGTTTAATAAAGGAGACATAAGAAAGACATATCAAAAAAACTTTTCAGTAATTAGTATATTATTTTTGATATAATAAAAAGATTTTAAAAATTATATTTTAAATAGAATAAATAAAATTTTACTAATTAATATTTAAAATTATACAATAATAAAAAAAAAAAAAAAGTAAAAGATAATTTAAATAAGAACCGAATTACTTATAATTTAAAATCTAATGTCCTGAAATTGTAACTAAATATTAAATAAAATTAAATTAAATACATCTTGCTACAAATTATTATATAAGGGAGCACTGATTGTTTAAAGTTATTGTGAAAGCTCGCGTCTCAAAGTCTCGGAATTTCAAATTCTTGCGCCATATAATTTTCTGTATGAAAATCGCCTCTTTTAAAATTAAATCGCGGCTTTTAACATCTCGCGTTTCACTATATTTTCTATATTTTTCATAATGCCTCACTGTTTTAAATTCCTTGACGCTCAAATAAATATATAGGTTAAAAAAATAATTAGGAAGGATTTTAAAAGTGGTTACAAAATCAGATTTCTTTGATGTTAAAATATATAGGAAAAAAACAGAATAATTAGGAAAAACTTTAGAATTGATCAAACAAAAATCAGAGTTTTAATAATTTGTTTAGCAGAAGTTTAAAGGCGGCAGTTCTTACTATTTCTCTATTAGACTGATTATTATTCGGAAGAGTTTGAAAATAAGAGGGATTTCTTTCGCAGATATTATAGTTAAGGTATAAGAAAAGGATTTCAATCAAATGTATTTCAAATACTGAATTTGAATTTGACAACTATTACTTATTCCAAATAATAAATAGTGTATTTTCCGTTTCCAATATTTTTATTCTATTATTATTATTATTAAATAAAAGCGCATAATTTTGAGACACGAGATTTTGAGACGCGAGATTATGAGACACGAAATTTTACAACGCCAGATTTTAAAGTACGATATTTTAAGACCCTAGTTTTCGTACACGATACAGTTATTTTAATTCAGTTATAAGTTATAAATTAGAAAAGGAAATTTTTCTTATTACCTATACCTCTTAGTTTGTTTATTAGTTCTTACCTATTTAGTTTGTTTCAATGAATTACATTTACATTTCTTGTTTATTATTAAAATTGTATCATCGCATTTTGTATAAACGCAATGAAGAATTGAAATTAATTGTAAATTGTGTAGATAATGACACAATTGCTCAGACTAAAATTAAATGAGTGATGGCTGCTCTCAAACAATTCCAGTCTACCACTAAAGCAGGGCTCCATAATTCGTTATTTCCACTATATAAAATTATCTAATTGGTATACTCTACTGCATATAGCAATTCGTTAGAATTTCAAAAATTGCCATCCATAATGTTTTCTCAAAAACTGGCGGTTTTTGATTTACAATATGTCCAAATTCAAGATAAATCTAAGCGAATTTACTACTTATACCTCCCGCAACTGTCCTCTAAAGATTGTGATTTATGAATAAAAAGACAAAAAAAAAAATTAAGAAAGCAAAGATTTTATTTTTAAATTAAATTTTTAAAATTGATTATAAAAACAAAAATGAATTGGTTAATTATATTTAATATACTTACATAATAATACTTTTACAAAGGATATAAATTTATTTGAAAAGGATTTAAATTATTCTAAAATTAAATAAATTCTATAAAATAAATAAAAATAAATCTACAGTTTATAAGGATTTATTTTTATTAATTTAATAATATTTTTTATTTATTTATTACAGAGCAGGATTGGGTGGTCCCACTTGTGGGGATCCCACATGTAACGAAATAAAAGAAGAAGCTAGTCATAAATACAATATCACTAAAAAAGCAAATCAATTATTAGAGGATAAATCAGAACCAATATGCCAAGATTTATGTCAACATCAACTTGGTATGTATTTTGTATTAAATAAATATATATTTTAAAAATAAAAAAATAAAATATATTAATATGCAAAAGTTAACTAAAATATAAATTTTTAAATTTTAAAGAAAATTTTAATTTGATAAATCAGAATATGAAATTTTATATGTGTTTGATTGAAGTTCATGAAGGATTTATAAATCCTCCTTGTTTATTTTTATAATTTTTCTCGTGGATTGAAGGGAATCTTCCAAAGATACAATATACCCTGTAGTACAATGAATTCCGGATTTTTACCAACTAAACTTGTCCTTTATTAAAACGAACTGACTAATCATTAATTTTTTGTTAACGTTTCTTTATAATGTATCTTATGCACTTGTCATAAGAAAATCTAAACTTTGCGCTACATCTAAAAGTTTCATTCTTTTGAGCCTTCATATAGTAATCTGATTTTCTACCAGTAGACTGCATTCTATATTTATATGCTGTTCTAGATTATCTATCTATATTATGCCATATCTCTTTATTTCATCTATATCTTTAGGGATTCCTAAACCTCAATGAATATCACTATTGCGCACATATAATACCAAAGAGATACCAATTAACAATTTTACGTATAGTTTTATTCTGAAAAGTTTGTATCTTTTAAATATGTGTTTGTTTGGTAATAAGTTGAAAGAGATAAACGTATAGGTTTAATTATCTATCTCATTCTATGTTTTGTTTTCTTTTAACGTGCTCTTTAAACCTTTTCTTAACATCTAGTATCATTCCTAAGTATTTTACTATGTATCAATTCGATTCTATTCGATTGATACCTTTACACCATTTAAATGACTCAAGGGCCAAGGCTAAATGATGTTAAATGAATAACTTACTTAATACTTTTGAAACTTCAAATAAATTCCATAGCTGAAGCTGTACAACTCATAGCTGTAATATTCCATATTACTGAATTAGCATTATGGAAAATAATAATAATAATAGTACAAAGTTTTAAAAATAGCAATGAAATCAGAAATTTTCACTATACTTTTCAAATACTTAAAACAAACAGCTTAATGTTTAAAACAATTTTTTAAAACAATTCAAGAAACCGGAAGTAATATTCTCAACAATCGGAAATAAACATTTAATAAAGAAATTTTTAATTTTTGTCTTAAAAAAAATTTCTAAACATTTTAAAATTTATTTCAACTACTAAATGTACTAATATTCAAAAATATGATACATACAGAATGATTTCAAAAAAATTGGACACACACAAATTTCAGATGAATCTAAAGTCGATATGAATCTAGTCGAATCTAAAAACCCTTCCTGAAATTCAAGATGATTTTAAACACATTCATCATTCCACTTATCTTTCAGCCTTATCCCCAACTTCCCCGTCCTTATCCCGTCCTTATCGCATCTCATATAAGTACTTGTACATATTATAGAAGCGACATTCCTAGATTGTGATTTAAGAATAAAAAAAAAATTTAATAAGCCGAAAATAAAATTCTATATTGATTGAAAATAAAAATAGTCCCAATATTCTATGCATGTATAGATATTTTTATTAAAACGTTTTTGATAAAAAAAATATCTTAAAGTTTACCAGTAAAATAGTAAAAGCTAAAATTAGGAATAAACTTATATAATCTACTATCCTACAATCAATATCCTAAAATCCCTTTTTAAGAGGATAAAGAAAGTTTTTCACATTGTTTGCTATTATTTATTTTAATTCATGTACTAAACAAATAATACAACCACATTAATACAAATGTTTCTTTTTTGAAACAGTTACTCATTTTTTTTTTTATTACAAGAATTTGTGAAAAATATTGAAAATTATCCGGAGGAACAGTACAAAGTTCTTCAGAGTTTAGGATATGGCCACGTTTAACTTTAATCAACCAAAATCATCCTTTTAAAAACCAAAATTTCAGATGAGACTCTTAATATTAATGCACAGTTTCGTTTTAGTGCTAAAAATATGGGTAGAATACTTTGGGAGTGAAATATAAGGATAGGATAGTCTATTATCCTATAGATAGGAAATTTAGAATAGTGAAAGATTAGAAGGCGTACGGCTATAGCTATATTGAAGAAAAATGTTAATGTTCTTCTAAAACTTTTCTAAAACGTAATTTAAGAGCATTTATAGAAAACTATGTGTAAATTATTCCATTTAAAAATGCGGAATAAATTTTTATGTTTCCATCAATAGATTAAAATTATTTTTCTAAATATTGAAACAATATTCAAAATTTTTTCCTATAAAAATTTTTAACAAAAATATATGTATGCTTCAAATATTATTCTTTAAATGCTTTAATTGACAAATTTCAAATAATTTCACTTCTACTTCATTTGTAATCTTCTTCTTCTTCTTCTTCTTTATGACCATTTCCCTTATCTGAGGCGCCAAGAACATCTGTCTTATGTTGTCGTAGCGTTCAATCCTGTTTTTATTATATCTTTGTTGACTGTTCCGAAATTTTTTATAATATATGAAAATTTAGCTAATACAACAACCAATTTATGAACAATATAAATCTCAACCAGTCTCAACTAAGGTGTTTGGAATCAGGTCATCTTTTTTACACCTTTTATATTTCAAATTAATGGGTTTTTAATGGTCATATTATTTAATTATTTAAGAACAAGAAATATATTTTTTTTTTTTTTTTTGGTAAATTTATTGAAATAAAAAAAATGTTTATATTACTTATACATTAATTTATTTAATACATAATCATTTTTCTTTATAATACATTTTTCCATATACAAAAAATTTTATTCATTTTTTTTTTTTTTTTTCATTTTTATATTATATTCCAGGTGATGATATTTGTGCATGTAATAAACGAAGTCTATTTATTGATAATTATAATGTTAGTGAAACTGAATCAAATGACAGCTTATTAATGGGACGTAATCAAATATGTCATACATTTTGTAAACATAATGATATAACAATAACTGGTTGTTCAATATGTTCAAAAGATGATTACGAAAAACAAATATCAGCAATAACAAATGATATTGGAACAAAATTAACACCAACAACACCAAATTGGGAGAAAATTTGTAAAGATTTATGTAAATCGGGTGATGGCGGGTCATTGTGCAATTGCGATAAGCCACCATTCTTTTAAAAACAAAACAAACATTTTTAAAATAAAACATTGTTTTTTTTTATTTTGTTTTTATTGTTTAATTCAAAATTTGCTAAACATTAATTTGAAAAAAAAAAAATTTTTTATTAATTTATAAATTTATTAATAATAAAAAAAAAAACAACAAAAATTAAAAAGCAAACCAAACCAAAGAAATAAATTGAAATTATTTTTAAAAAAAAATTATATGAAATCTCATTAATTTTAACAATAAAAAAAATATATAATATATATGCATATACACTAAATTTTATATTAATGTATTTTAATTAATTAAATAAATATATTGAATTTTCATTATTATCAATATTATTTGTGTTTTTTTTTTTTTCTTTTTTACTTATTAAATTTATTTTATCAATCAAAAAAAAAAAAATATGTGATTATAATTTATTATTTTTTTATTTTTCAATGAAAGAAAGAAAAAACAGCAAAAAAAATTTCCTTCAATTTAATAATAAATTGGAAAAAAAATAAAAATTAATACAAAAAAAAAATATAAAATTGATAAAATAAATAAAATCCCTATAAAATCAATTAAATTATTTATTGAATATATAGCTTACATTATTAATAATATTTAAAAAATTATAATTTGCAAAAAAAAAAAAACAAAAAATAACAAATGCATGGAAAATAATAATAAAACCAACAAAAGAATATAAGAGAAAACAAAAAAAAAAAAAAAAAACAAAATAAAATAAATTGTAGGTGACAAAAATGACACAAAACAAAAAATAAAATTATGAGATGTGATTTAATTTAAACAAATCACTGTCAAAAACAGGCATTAATCAAATTCAATTTAAGTCTTTCTTTAAAAATTCCCCCTTTTTTTTTTTTTTTTAAATATAGAATGATTTTACTATTGCACAAAATTGAACAAAAAAAAAAAACAGATCAGAAATTAATATTAATCTATTAATTAATATTTTTCACTTATTATTCTATATTAATATCTGAAAAAAAAGAAAAAACTGCTTATATAAATATAATGAACACCGTTAATTAATAAAGGGATAGAATTCAAACATAAGCATGTTACATGTTAACGATTAATTTAATATTACTAAATTAATATCTTTAAGAAAAAAAAAAAAAAAAACAAATAATTGAATAAAAGAAATCGAAACCAAATGAGTAAACATAATTAATAATAATATTAATATACAATTAATATATTATTTTCAACTTCAATTTTCATCTTCTTAAAAAACTAATAAATGTTCGATTTTATTTTTTGGCAGTGAAAAATTTCCAATTCTAAATTCATTTTTCCATTTATCCATTATTATAATTTAATAAATTATTAAAATTTTTTTTCTTATTACTTAGGTATATACTAAAAAAAAAATCAATATAATATAATAAATTTTGAAATTCAATTAACTTTTTAAATTATTCCAAAAAAATGTATACAACATTATTATTGCACATTTATTATTAATAGAATTTATTAAAAAATTTATTAATTATTTTAAAAATTTATAATCAACTTAAAGTATATTATTTAAGACCCATATATATATATTAATTAATTAATATTAATATATTAATATTTTAATTAAAACAAAACTTTATAAAATATAATCACATCTTTTACTACAATTTATAAAAATTAATTATGAAACAAAAAAAAAAAAAAACAAAAAAAATTTTTTTTTTTTTTTAATAAATATACAATTAATAAATTATATAAAAACAAATTTTAATTATTATTTATTGTTTTTTTTCTTTTTTTACATTACTTAAACTAAATAATTATTATTATTAATTAAATGTTTATGGTAGTAAATATTAAAAACAAAATATTAAAAACTATTTAAAAACAAAAAATTAATATTGAATTTTACGTTTATAATTTTAATATATTTATATAAATGTAAAAAAAAAAAAAAAAAAAACAACAAAAATAATTAAACATATAAATTAAATTAGAATTAATAAAAACAACAAACACTTCTTTAAATCCTAAATTCAACGCAAAAAAAAAAAAAAAAAACAAACAAACAAAACACATAAGGGCTTCCAAAAAAAAAAAAAAACCATTAGTTATTAAATTAAGTAAAATTTTCAAAAATTTCTCTGAAAATTTATGTAAAAAAAGAAAAAAATATGAACATTATATTTTAGTACATTAAAAACAAAGCGAATTAAAATGCAATGTGTCAAATGAAAAAATTTAAATTTGCACAAATTAAAAACAAAAAATAAATATTAAAAAAAATTTCGTTTTCATTCATTTTGTATATATATAAAAAAAAAAAAAAACAATTTTTTTAATCTTTTATACATACATATATTACTACTATACAAAATTTTTGCATCACTAACAATTTTTTAATTAATAATTTATTGACATACTTACATACATATATATATATAATTATATTAATCACACTAGTATGAAAGTGTAAAGAATTAAAACAAATGTCAGTTTTAAGTTACATTATTCTTTAGTTCAAGATATTGTAGACTTCCTGTAAACAATGAAAAATACATTTTTACATATTAATTCGAATCTCTTTCTTATTACAAAATTACTATATACAATTAAAATATGTAATTATTCAATATAAATTTATTCATTTATATATGATATACAGATAATATTTCTAATAATTTACTAACAAACAAAAAAAAAACTGTCTTCATTTTTTTTTCTTTTCGCTTAAATATTTCCCCGAAAATAAAAAATAAAACAAAATAAAAACATCTGACATATTAACAATAATATTTCTATCTTCGTTATTACACACATAATTTAAAACAAAACAAAATTAATTAATATATTAATTATATTAAAAATTATTAATATCAAAACTTTTCTAGTAGTTCTAAATACTAAAAATTCAACATATTTTGTTGGGTGGATTAATTATATAAAAAAAAAATTATATTAAAAATAAATAAATAATTTTTCATTTTGAAATTCGACATTTTATTATAAAAGGAAAATAAAAAATAAATAAATAAATATTCAAAAAAAAATATATATATATATTAATAAATAACAACTTAAAACGAAAAATAATTATTATTTAATAAATATAATATTTATATATTAAAAATTTATTAAATAAATTTAGATATCATATTTATACAGAATATTGTCAAGTAAAATCATTAAACAACAACAAACAAACAAAAAAAAAAAATAAAAACAAAATAATAATGAATTAAAATTTATACATACATATATATTACATAAATTTATATTTATATAAATATTTAAATATAAAAAAAAAAAAAAAATAAATAATTATTAATTATTGATATAGTTATTAAAATTAACCTCAAACAAAAGAAAAAAAAAATATTAATAAATATTATTATTAATATATTAATAATCTTATTTTAATTTTATTTAATACTTTTTTTTATTTTTTGTTAATTTTTAATATTTTTAAATTAAAAAATATTTAATTTTTTAAAAATTATGCTGTTTTTTTAAACATACTTTTGTTTTTTTTTATGAAATCATATTAAACATTTAAATTTTATTAATTAATTTAAAATTTCTTTTATTTTCTTTTTTGTAAACTTTTTGCATGTTTTCTTTTTATTGTTATACAAATCATTTTGGAACAAATACTTATTTATCATTATAATTCAGTGGAGCAGAATCAATAAAGATTCTGTTATAATACCTACTAATAAAAGAAAATAAAGTCTATACTAAAATATAAACCAAAATTAATGGTTAAAGTATTACTAAACCATTATTTAAAAGAGTATTAATATATATTTAAAGTTCTTTAATAACACGAAAAACTCAAAGTGAAATTTTACAAAATGAAATTTACGCAACCACTCTGTTAATAAATGATAATATTTATTATTTTTATTATTTTTTTTTTTTTGTTTTGAATTATCCATTTCGAATTTTATTAATTTTATTATTTAAAAAAAAAAATTTTATGAACAAATTAAACAAATGAAAAAAAAAAAAAAAATATTTAGCTGTGACTGACAATAAAATAACAATAAATAAATGAAAAAAAAAAAATTATATTATAATTAATTATAATTATATATAATCATTAATATATTGATATACATACTATAATATATACATACATTTTTTTTTTTTGGAAGACAAAATTTAATAATTAAAAAAATTAAAAATTAAATTATTATTTTTTTTTATATATATATTATACATGTATGCATCTTTTTTATTTTATTTTTAATTTATTTTAATGGTCAAAAAACAAAAAAAAAAATTTAAAAATTAAAAAACAAAAAACATCAAATACTAAATGTATGTAATTGGCCTTAATTTAATCTGATATAAAAACAAAAAATAAGATCTTTTTTTAAACATAAGAGTGCAAAAAAAAAAAAAACTTTTCTTATGTATCAGCATTAAAAAACAAAAATAAATAAAATAAAAATAAATAAATAAATATAAAAAGGAATATATAATAATCGCCTCAAAGTCAATAAAATTTTTAGTAAACAATTTAATATTAAATTTATATATAAATATAAAATGTGAAAAACATTTTTTTAGAGTATATTCATATATATATATATATATTAATTATTAAGTATAAACGAAAAATATACATATACATATATATTTATATTAAATAAATATAAAATAAATAAAAAAAATTTATTTGTTATTGTATAAAACTAATTAACAACAATTAATAAAAATATTGATGAAAAACAAAGAAAAAAAATTAATGTGTCATCAAAAAATGCGAAATAAAGTCAAAACAAAATATTAATAATAAAAAAAAAAAAAAAAAAACTTTTTCTTTTTTATTTTTACCTTTCCAAAAAAAAAAAAAATAAGGCAATTAAAAATGTAAAAATAACAAACAAAAATAATATGTTTAAAGTAGACAAACAACCAAAAAATGTTAGTAAAATGCAAATACAATAACTTTTACATTTTTATGTAAGTTCATGATACTTGGAAATGCTTTCTTGCTTATTTAAAAATTATAAAAAAAAAAAAATTAATATAAAATATATAAAATACAAACAGTATAAAAATTTAGTTGATATATTAATAATAATTGTTTAAAAACAAAAACAAAAAAAAAACAACAACAAAATATATTACACACAAATTGAATTTTGTATTATATACTATACCTGATATATAAATTCATTTTAAACGATAATTTAAACTTATTAATATACATTAATATATTGAAAAGTTTAAAATATGGTCAACTAAAATATTAAAATAGAACTTATATAAATATTACATACAACAACAAATAAACAAAAAATTAAATAATTAATAAAACACATTAATAATCAATAGTTAAAATGAAAAATTTATCCTTAAATAACAAAAACGAAATTATATAATATAAAAAACATAAAATCAAAATTTTAAAAATTCAAGCAAAACAAAATAAAATATATTTTCTGTCTTAAAAATGGTAATCCAAAATGTAAAACTTATCAATTATATTATATAATAAATATATATAAATAAAATAACAGAAAATTAATTTAGAAAAACAAAAAAAAAAAACATATATACCTATTATACTAATTAATTAATATACAAAAAAAAAAAAAAAAATGACAAATATATAATATATATACATATACAATAAATAAATATAATTAAAGTAGAAAATTGAATATAAAAACAAAAAGAATTATGTAAAAAAAAAATTATTATAAAAAAATACAAGAAATTTTCAACGGAAGTAATTTACAAAAAAAAAAAAAATATTATTACTACTTTATTAATATAAATATACTATTAATAAAAATTAAAATTAACAACAAGAAAGTAAAAAAAAAAACAAAAAATTAATATAAATAATTTAAAGAAAACAAAAAAACTTTTAATGTATTTGATATAATATGGATCTTAGAAATAAATACATATATATACATATACACATATAAATATATGATTAAAAAAAAACAAAATAAATATTAATAGTTTGAAAAAGAAAAAAAAAATTAAAACAAACAAATTAGTTACAAAACGTAAGAGAATATAGGATTCTGTTTATTGTTTAAAATAGTATATAAATATATTTATATATATATTAATACATATATATAAATAGTATATAATCAACAACAAAAAAAAAAAAAAGTAAAAAAAAAATTATATATGTAAAAAAAAAAAAAAAATTATTAATAAATGTGGTTGATGTTGTAAGAAACTTGAATTATTTTTTTTATTTTTTTTTTTTTTTTGTCGTTTTTTCGGTGTTTTATTAATATCTTATAGGTACAATATTTTTAATCCAACTTCTTTCAATAGCTAAAGATAACAAAACAATAAAAATGTAATTTTAAATCCGAGCTCTATTAGAGAAATCTAGGTTGTCAGTATAGATATAGAAAGGTAGCGTTATTGGTTTAACTCTATATTAAACTTCATATGCAACTTTGGATTTTTTATACTCAAAGTGAATCTATGAATGTGGGTGCCTAAAACTGTGGATGCACTTAAATTATATTTTTAATTACCTATAGTTTGGAGATTAAATTTTTCTATAAATTAATATTTTTTTGTATTGTCAATATTTTATATATAAAATTGGTTATAGATCACTTATCAATATTTTTGTAAATTTATGTTTCAAATATGATGAAATTTTGAAATTAAAAAGCAAATAATTGTTAATAAAAATATCAATGGTTCATGCCCGGCTAAGATGATGATGAATTAAAATGCCTAAATAACCCCATATTTAATACAATGCGTGAATTTTATTACTCGTTCATTTATTCTCATTCTCTTATGTTATAACCTCTGACTAACCGTTTTTTCCTTTCCACTCCTATAAGGATCACAGAGCATCCACTAAGTCATTTATTATTCATATTTGACTAAATTTCAGTTTCTGGAATAATTAATTTCACTAATCCGTTGATTACTCGGCTGTAAATGGCTGTAGCTATTGTATAAGACTATGAGACATTTCTTTTAATTCTGCTCCATCTATTATCTCATACAAGATTATGGTTTATTATTATTTTATTATTAGCTATTACCTGCTATTACAATATGATATTTACAATACGATATTTACAATATGATATTTATAGGACATAAGTATTAAGTATATACTTATTTTTAATTTAATTATATTCTACTAATTATATATTATAAGAAAAATGTCTATTATTTTTTATTAATCTATTTATATGACGCAGCCTAGGTTTGAACCCGAGACCTTTCGTATGAAAGGTCGGTGTCTTATTAACAACTACATTATTGGTTCGATCGTTCGATATAACCTCTGATATGGCCTTTAATTATTAATTAAAAATATAGTTTATTTATTTAATAATTTATTATCTATAATTAATAAGGTTAAAATCATTATTAATCAATTTAATACCCACTTAATTATCATATTATTAAGATTAGATTTTGATTTTATATCTGATTTTATTACCTTATATTACCTTTAAAGATTGGTGTATACATAATATCTAATATTAATATCCTAATATAGTTATCAAGTTATTAAATAAAACAGAATATTTTTTATAGTTAAAACATATTAACTGAACAACTTCTGAACTAATTTTTTAATTAAATTATTATATTGATTAATTTAATCTTTTATGGTATTTTATAATTAATCATTTTTGAAAAGTGATTTGATCTGAAATAACAGTCAATTTACTCTTTTTTTTTTTAGTACATAGTAAATTCAATTTTGAAACACATGCAAATTTTTTTTTTATTTGAATTCGCGACATCTATTTATCACTTCTTAACTAAAAAATTACATAATTTTTGTTGATATTTATTTAATTTATGTATGTACACGATAAAGCGACATCTATTTGTCATTCTAAAAATAATTAATTTTGCTCAATAATTCACTCAAATCTGTTCAAATTTAATTCAAATCAAATAATTAAACTTAGAAATGTCAAATCAGAAATTCAAATATAATATGGTGGATAGTAGCAAAAACAATATGCAGAATATGCTTTATGTATAAACCGTATAAACTAATATAAATATAATGGGTGAACATTACAGTAATTTTGAAACAATTAATTACAAAAATAACGGAATTTTATAAAAAAAAAAAACTGTTGAGTTTTAAATTAAAATTATTTTTTTAATTTTTTTTTTCTAAAAAATTAATTATTTACAAGTATAAAATTGCAATTAATATATTTTTTAAATTTATTGAATAAAATCAATTTAATTACTCAATTGACAACAAAGGAGGATCAAGTCATCGGGTAAATCGGAATATATGTCAAATTTTTAGTGATAGCACCATTTCTCTATAATAATTCTTTCTTAAAATTATTTACTGATTTCTTAGATTATAAGCTTTCGTGAGCTGTGCGAAGTACACTTCCCAAGTTCCCAACTATTTAAAAATAATTTTAAAACTAAAATTTTACCCGTATACAAAATTTATTGTTTTCAGAGCCATCTTTGAACTATAATTTAAGTGACAAAATATAATAACATGAATAGAAGCACTTATTTATTCATTTGTTCTCTGTGCTAGATTATAGTTTTGTATGGGTATTGAATTAAATATTAAAATTTATTATATTTTATTTTATTTTATTATAATTTTTCTGTGTTTCAAATAATTAATTCTTTATACTTTTTCTATTTGGCTTTGTAATGGTAAGGTATAATTAAAATATGAAATGGTACTCGACCACGATTCCAAATAATAAATCTCTAAAGTGCCATATATGAGAAGCTAAAAGCAAAGTTATCCAATTCACAAATTACTCATTTTAATAATATCTGATAATATATTAATATTAATGTTTTTTACGCATTTTCCATTCTAGTTTTTTAATACACTAATCCCTCCGACTGCGTGATAGTTCCGTTCTACAAAAACAGCGCGCAATACAGAACAGCGCAATGTGAACCCCATTCTGTATGAAAATGGGGGATTAGGTTAGAAATATTAGAAAAAATTAAAAAAAAAAATAAATTAAATGTTTTTATTCAAAAAAATTAATATAATATATAAACTTAAAAACAAGTATTAACTTCAAGAACTATTAAAATAGAAAACATTTTTTCATCATTTTCTATTTGCTTTACGATTTCCATCTTTGTATTAGGTTTGGTTACTATAGTTTTTTATAAGATAAGATTTTTTTATGCGCAACCATTTTTTTTTTCAATACGTTTAAAACAACATATTAACGTATACCAGAAGATAATGCAATGTATGTCATGCAATATGTGTTAATTATATTTTTTTGATTTTTTTCAATTATTTCTAGTTATTTCCAGACTAGTTTCATCTTGAATTTTTCTTATACAAATAAATTTTTCTCTAAAACTACTTACCATAATAATGTTGTTGTTATTAAATAGTTTAAAACTTTCCCTTTCGTGAGCTGTGCGAAGTATACTTCCCAAGTTCCCACCTATTTAAAAATAATTTTAAAACTAAATTTTACCCTTATACATAATTTATTGTTTGCAGAGCCATCTTTGAACTATAATTTAAGTGACAAAATATAATAACATGAATAGCAGCACCTCTGAAGAGTATATTTTAAATTTTATTAATTTTTAGTCAAGTCAAGATCCTTTAAAAGTGACATTTAAAAGTGAAATTTACCAGTTTTTGTGATTTTAGTGATTTATTTTTATTTGTGCATATATTTTTGAAAATTGATACAAAAAGTAAGTATTTTATATTATTTTATGTTTTTAATGTATAAAAAATTAAATATTTGCTTTATTTTTGAAGTATTTTTCCCACAGCCCACGTCCAGTGACGTTCGGTGGAAATTATATTTCGCATGACCCATTTATAATTTCTTTTTTCTAATTTAGACGGATATTTAAATGAATATTTCTAATTTTAATTTAGATAATCCAAATCATGTTGAAAAGGTTTAAGATATATGTTTTTTTCATTATCATCTGATGATGAGAAGTCTGATGGTAAACCTGATTTCGGTGCTAGAGAAGAATTTGGAAGTATTAAAGAAGTCAACAAAAAATCGAACTTTCGATGAAACCATAGAAGAATTTATAGAATTATTATAGAAACCATAGAATAATTATAGAAACCATAGAAGAATCGAAAGAATATAGCAACAATTTGATCTCCGAACAAGATGTTGAGCTCAATGAGAGCGAAACTATAGTGAAGAAAAAGACATAATTTTTTTTATTTTGAACGGGTATTAGGAAGTATCGTTTCCACCAAACGTAACTTTTGTCACAAACATAAAAAAAAAAAGTATTAAATATCAAATCAGGACCACCCAAAAGCCTCCAGATCAAAAAAAAACATTACATTTCCAAGCGACACCTTAAGGCCCGCGAAAAGGTTAAGCAAAAAGTATCATCCTATTGTCTTATATGCCAGTTCTAATTTAAAAACATACGATGTTACTATCTCTTGTAATTGTTTTTTTGTCTTCTTTGTTTTTAGTTTATTCTCGTGCCACATAAATGTGAAAAGGAAATTTCACAGCCTTTCCTTTCCAGCGATGACTGTAAATGTTGTATGGAAAATTATTCTAAGGCGTTTGTGTGATTTGAACCCATACTCGGTGTTTTATATGTACTTTTTATATGCTCTTAGCCACTAGGCCATCTAGAGAACCTCTTGTAATTAAAAGAACAATATACACTGTAAAATTTATATTCTGAATAGAGGTACTATGTTTTAATTAGTTATGAAATGATTCATGATCTATAAATATAACGATTATTTCTATATGTACTGCATTAATATTTTTAATATTTAGATTTTTTAATTTCTTCAAATTAAAAGTTCCATTTTTGTTCATTGTGTCACCGGTTATCATAAATAAATTATTTATTAACTAACATAATATATTATATAACTCGAACTCTTATATTAACTATGCATTTATAAAACAGTTCAAATCAATCAATAAAGAAACAAACAAAAAAAAAAAACAAAAATTAAGAAAAATTGCAAAAAGAAAACAATTTATTAATTTTCACACATTTTTTTTTTAAGTCAAAGTGTTCTATTTGATGACAGATAAATAATGTTCAAAACATAAAATTATTATTGGAGACAGGATACATTTAATGAATCTTAAAAACAAAATTTTTATTAATAAATAATAATAAACTAACACTAATTAAAATTTGTATTATAAGGCCCTTCTATATTATATTACTTAAAAAAAAAAAAAAACAGAGAAAAAAAACAATATCCACTATTACATACTCGTATATTCATTATTAAATCGAATTTTAATATGTAATATGAAAATTTTTTAATTGCCTTCATTTACATTGTATGAATGTAGTTAAAATTTTCACCGAAAAACCGGTTCTATTTTTTTTTTTTTGCATTTTTGAATTCTTGGAAATTTACTTTTAAATTTTTTTTTTTTTTTTTACTTTTTTCAATTTTAATGGATCCGATGCAATGAGTTTATATACATATGTACATATTAACATATACTTATACCTTTACACTACTATTCATCGATTGATATTACATTTCTTTTTATATTACCAACCATATGAACATCCAACATTCCAGAAAGTGATTAAATCTAATTAATTGCATAAAAATAAAAAGCCAACAAGAGCAATAATAACATCAGGATAAAAAAAGCAAAAAAAAAAAAAAAAAAAAAAAAATGATTAAACATGATCTGGTATAAGAGAGGATCGAATCGGATCGCCATGTTTTTAGTAAAACAAAAAATTACAAAATATTAAAGAAAAAAAGCATAGAACAAGACTACCAAAGAGGAATTTCAAAAAAAAATATACAACTAAATAACCACTAAATCCTTTTTTTTTTTTTTTCCACTACTACTGACTGCCAATTTACTCGTGCATAGTTTTGGAGATTGTCTTCAAATTCTTCTTTATTTTTGTTATTATAATTTTTTTTTTTTTTTTTTGCGTTATTTCTTGTTTTGTTTTTTTTTTTTTTTAAATTTTATATGTGCACTTATCTCGTTACCTAAATTGATGTCTTAATGGATTCCAGGTTAGTCTTCAGATAATCAATGGATGCAAAACAAACATTATATATGGTTACAAACATATATAATATGTACATATTATGGATATGGTATATTTTAATATTAAATTTTATTTATTGATGATGTATAAGAAAACAAAAATCTACATACATACATACATACCTATATATATGATTTTCATATGGTATTTTGCCAAAAAAAAAAAAAAAAAAAAAACAAGGGAAATTAAAATGATAAAGAAAGGAAAAAAACTAACATTAATTAAAAAATTTAATTAATAATTATCAATATGGTTTTTTTTTGAAAATGTTAATTCACAATAATTAAGTAAATATGTTTAGTAAGTAAAAATCTTACCTTTAAATCGGAAAATTTCTTGCATTGGATTGTATTGCAAAATCAGTGGAGTTCTTTAAAGTCGTTATACGTTTAAAGTCTTTTGGATATTTTACTTACTTTTATAGACTACCAACTTCCTTAATACGTTTTAAAAATGATCGCTACTTTCTCCTTTTATAATTTCTTTAAATTATTTACATTTTTGTAAAAAATTAACATCTTATTAAAAATATTATTTAGAATTTCACTGTGAAATATCTTCCATTAAATTTAACTTTGATTTGCTTTTGATTTTATATTTATTAAATAAATCATTTAATCTTTTCTTACTCCAGGCCTTTAATAACTCCTTGATCGCTTGATCGTTAACAAGATCGCTTAAAATATAATAAAAAAAAAAATAAATAAATCGCTTCTTAATCCTCTGGTAACGAACCATTCTTAGCGCGTTCCTTTGACAAAAATTATTCGCTCTTATCAAATAATCAAGTTTTCAAGTTTTGTTTATGCAAATAAAAAAAAAAAAAAAAAAATTTTTAGTATTTTTTTTATAAATATAACGGTTGGTTATTAAGTACTCATT
Organism: Poecilobothrus nobilitatus; assembly: GCA_947095535.1. Lineage (NCBI taxonomy): Eukaryota > Metazoa > Arthropoda > Insecta > Diptera > Dolichopodidae > Poecilobothrus > Poecilobothrus nobilitatus. The sequence continues at coordinate 28,050,768 of OX352774.1, forward strand.
AATAAATTTTTAAAAATTCGATCAGTAAAGCTGTTGTGTACTGGTATTCATTTTACTTTAATAAATTTATTTTTTTTTTGGATAGTCGAAATTGATCCACAATCATGTTTTTTATTGGTGGATCACTCAAATTTCTTAACAAATCAAGTAATCCTTGCTCATTGCATTCATAAAAAATTATCTTCTATGAAAGTAATGAAAAGTTTTAAATAAAAAATTGAAAATCTACAATTTACTGGGAAAGATTTAATCAAGTTGATAAACTATATTAATGTATGTAATTATATTAATTACCAATATAATTTCAATATGTATTTAATTTTTGTTTTAATATGCAAATTTTGACATATAGATACAATTACCTTATAAAAAAAAATCAATGGACATTTTAAAAACTTAAGTAATAATCCAATACTTAAAAGCTATATATATAAATATAAAATGATATTTTTTGTTTTGTTATAGGTATACCATTTAGTAATTAAAAAAATATATATATATTATTGGCATTGATTCATAATAATTTTTATTTAAGCATTACTTTTAGAAATTGAATGATTCGATAATGTGATTATACCATTTAATAAAACAGAAAAAAAAAAATTATGAATATTTTATATAAATAAAATAAATATACATACATATATATGTTCTTAAAAAAAATATATAAAAACATTTTGCCCAGCGGGTAATATTACCTTCATAGCAGTTTTGTATATACTATAGTTAGTAGTGATCATCCTTTATTGTTAATAATATCAATAAAGATTCTTCTAACAAGAGGATAAAAAACTAAAAAAAAATATTCATATTCTATATATATGTATATATATACTGTATATTTGATTTAAACTTTTTTCAAAAGGTATTCTGAGTTTGTTTTTTTCTTTTTTTATAATACACATATTAAGATTTTATGTATGCTTTTTAATTTCTCTATTATATATGTAGGTATACCTACTTTATTTCCTACTTAAATTTCACATAAAACTAAAGAAAGGCTGAAATTAGTCAAATTAAATTTGAATTAAAGTTTTATGTGGTTTTACATTTTTATAATTAATATCATGCGATCATTAATAAGATCACGATCTTTAATGTATATGTATTTAAGAATCCTTATATTATTATATTCGTAACAATGATCTGCTTTAAAATACCCCTCACCAATTAAAACATTTTCTAAAGTGCCATTTAATTGTGTTTTGTATTTTTAATGAGAGTTCATCAATTGAATCATTCCTTTTTTGAAGGTAGTATATATAATTACTTATTCTTCGAACTTATTGCCACCGTATTGATATTTTGAACCATATTTAGTTTCGTTTAATCGATTTCATTGATATATACTTGAAGTCTTCATTCACAATTCTTTTAAATTCTTTTTGTAACGTACATCCGATTCACTTTTCTGATAACTTTTTAGTATTTCTGGTTTCTTGATCCAAAATGCTTGTATGTAGTATATATATACAAAAGTTTTACTTTAAATTGAATAATATATAATTAATTTTAGATAAACTGTAACATCAACACTATTAAATATTAATTTTTTACTTCATCCTTATTATAAAATGATTCTTATCCTAAGATAGTTCGTATTAACGATTCATTATTTTATTGCATTTTTAAAAGTTACTTTGCTCCAATGGACTTAAAAAATATCAAAAAAAAAAAAAATTAAAACAAACATAATAATTCAGAATTTAGATACATCGGCAAAAAAAACAAAAAAAAACGAATTAAAAAACAAAGATGATCACATTTATTTTTTTATTTTTTTTTTTGTGTGCTGGATGACTGTCTGTGTATACCGACATTTATTAAAAAGAAAAAAAGAATGAACATCCCAATATCCCCATTAACAAATCAGTGACTCAATTTACATTCCCTTTTACAATTTTTTAATTTTGTATACAACATGAAATTTAATATCGCATAACATGGATATGAAGTGTACATATAATATGGATCTTAAGATTCATAAAAAAGAAATAAATAAAAAAAACATAGAAAAAAATTAAATTTTACTGGATATTATGCAATAATATTGTGTACATGTAAAATTTCATCAGTGGTCGGAAAAAAAAAAAAAAAAAACAAAAAATTTAATTGCAAATAAGTACATAAGAATCAGATCATTAAAATAATTTTATGTATACATATTTGTATGTTTCTTTATTTTACTTTTTTTTTCCTTTTCCTTTTATTTTGATTTTTCAATTTGTCCAGATTAAAAAGAATAAACCTAGTTTTTTAATGTATTTTTAATGATCAGAACAAACGTTATAATTAATTAATTATATAAGTAAACATCTTAAATAATTTTATTTAAAAGATAATCCAGACTTTTTTTTTAATATGTAATATAATAAATAAAAAGTTTTATATAATGGATATTAACATTTTTTTTGTATCGGTATTTGGTAATAAAAATAAAAATTCCTTTTTTTATTAACTTTGGAATTTCCTGAATAGAAAAAATTTTTTATTTTATTGTAATTTTAAATAAAATAACTTTAACTTCCGGATTTATTTGGGAATAGGAACCTATCATACATATTTTCAACATTTAAATTTAAAATTATAAATGAAAGGGAAAAAGTTAAAGATTTAGCAAATTTTTCCACGACTGCGAAACAAATGCATTTATTGTTAGTATGTACTTTCATGCGGTTTAATACATTTCAACTTTACTTTGACAGCTCGCTGTGCGTATAGAGAGCGTATAGAAAGCTAAAAGTATCCATTGTATAGCTGTTGCCAGATAACTCGTATAGCTGTTGCAGGATGTTCGTGTTCGTTCTACAATTCTGGTGGATGATGGAAGTTAGATTAAGCTAGCTAAAAACTTAAACATCAAGAGAGCTCAGTATTTTTTTATGTCTTTTAAAGACATATATACACAAAAACAAAAAAAAATTTTTTTAAAAGCTTAAAAATTTTTGAAAATTTTTAAAATACCTATGTTAATGTATGATAGGTTGTCATTTTTAATTTCATTTTTTCTGTTAATTCGAAATTACAAACATTTACTTTACAAAAATTTATTTGTTATAAGCTTAATTCTCACGTATCAGTTCAGTCTCAATTTAAATTTTTTGGTTAAAATTTTTTGGTAGTCAATTTAAATCTACTTATCCACCTATTTCAGTTCAGTCCCAGTCATTTTGATTTTCATGGGGTCCGATTATTTTTTAGGTTGCTATACGATTCTTTTTTAAAATAACTGATCCGTAATTTTATTTTTTCTTGTTCGTTTAAAGCACTCTTTGTATTCGAACTGGCAAGTGATAAACAATTAATTAAATTGGTATTGGCAAATATATTTTTTTATTCATTTTCTGTACTAAAATTTTAAATTGAAATATGAAGCGACTCATATTGAAATGAAATGTGTATACATACAAATATCTGAGACTAAATTCAGAATAAACTGATATGTCAAATGATATATGGAAATCAATAATTCATTATATTTGAAAACTAATTAAAATTATTACTTAATAACTTGCATTAATTTAAATATAAATATTTGTGAAGATAAAAGTAGGAAATTATTACGCGATGATATAAATATATAGGTACTTTATAAAATGTGTACAAAAAATGTCAATTCTAAAAATAAGTCTATAATTTAAATCGTTATCGGAAAAAAATTCGAAAACAACAAATTTCAAGATATGTATTTAAATTCTTAAAAAAACAAGAATAAATGAAACAATTTTCAATATTCGATCACTTACGGTAAAAATTCTCTTGGACAAAATAAATTTTAAAAAATTTCACTGAAAAACAAAAAAAAAAAATGAAAATCATTGTATTTTGGTATACAAGATTTGAATTTTTGTGAATTTTCATGATTTTATCTTAAATGATTCTAATAAAAAGTGATTATTAGATGAAGAATTAATGTGTTTCTATCATTTGGAGAAGTAAAACACATTTCGATAAAAATGTCGTATAGACGTTTTTTTTACTATTATTGTAAGCCTTCAAAGTGTCAATAGAGCTAATCTAAGCTAGAATAATTTAAATTATAGAAATCAAAAATCCTGACAAACAGATCATCACAGAAATAGAAAATATCAATAGCCATCATAACAGGATCCTATAAAAAAAAACAGGATTCATTAAAATCGTATTTATTTTCAACTGAAGGCCCTTTTGGAAAAGGATTATGATAAACATTTAGATAGGATTATGTTAAAAAAAATAAATATGTATATTTTATATATTATGCAAAATAATTTATTTTCCAAATATTTTAATTTAAAAATTAAAATTTAATCCTTTTCAATACAATTTATACCTATACCTATATCTAACGGATTTTAATAACAGGTGTAACATTTTCTAAATGTGATTTCTTTTTTTTTTTACTTATAAAGTTATATTTTATGTTTTATTTTTCTTTTGTTTCTAAACTTGAAAACAAAAAAATTTAAAAAAAAAAAAAACCAACAAAAAAAAAAGATCACTTCATGATCTTATTTTATTCTAAAAAATTTTACTGCAACATGCTACATTGCTACTTGCAACAAAATAAAAAAAAAATAAAACAGAAATGAAACATTTAAATCGTTTAAATAAAAAGAAAATGTATTCTATTTTTAAGTTTTCTTTCTTTTTTCTTTTTTTTTTCTTTTTTTTCTATATAGTAACAAAAATTCCATCTACTTTACTTTTATCTTGTCTCCACCATTTAAATTGCATCTTAAAGAGATCAGATCATCAGATTTGAAGCGACCACACGTATTGACAAACCTTTCTTTTAAAAACCAAAGAACAAAAAAAAAAAATTTAAATTGATCTCATGTTGCAAAATATATAAACAATGGGAATAAAATAAAAAGAAAAAAACAAACAAACAATAAAAATTCTTGTTTTTTTAACTTTAAAAGTTTTTTTTTTTTTTTTTTGTTTATTGTCATTTTTTATAATATGGATATGTACTTTCATACATTGTATGTATATATATATATACATATAAATTGTATGAAAGAATCCTATCAAGGCTTTTAAAGAACTTAAATCAAAGCAATCAGACATAATAGTTTACTAATTTAGTGTAATATGCATTTGGAAAGAGAGTCAAGAAATTACATATATGTATACTTTTATAATATTATTTATATATGTACATATGTAGTAATGTATATGTATATAATACGTACTGTAACCTTTAAAATAAAAGGCCAATTCCAGTGATCGGGACAGTAATTTGATCATTGTCTGGACAATAAACTTGATGATATTATATTATTATGCATATAAATAAATATTTTAATATAATTTTAAATATATCAGTGGTGATGTCACAGAAGAGCTGATCATAAAAAATAAAAAAAATTATTTAACTTTTTATTAAAATGTTTAACATATTGAGTATTAGTATTCGGTTTATTCATTTCGAATATTCGGATTATACATATGTACATACATACATATATTATGTCAAAGGTTGTTTTTTTTTTCATTCGAAATATTCCATATAAAGTACCTACCTATCGGATTTTCTATTTTATTATTTCTACTAAAATATTCAAAACGTATAGGTACCTTTTTTTTTCATCTCAAAATTGAAATAAACATATTCTATGATTGACAGGAATATGAGAAAAAAATTTTTTTTTTGTTTATTTTAAAATTTGGAAAATAGAAAGTATCTAGTACTTATTGTACAAAAAGAACAATGACAGCTTCTGTTGTCAAAACTTTCTTCTTTTTATTTTTTTTAGATTCGCTTGTTCGCAATTCCGAATATTCTATGGTCCAGAATTATATTGCTTCCATTTCTTTTAAAGAATTAATAAATATAAAAATACTCATTATAATACAACTAACTATTATATTTAGATCATGATTCCCTAGAACTTCGGAACGGACACTATATGAAAATTTTACTTTAAAACATTTACAATTTAAGAAGTTCTTTTATTAAATTGTAAAAATTATCAAAGTTTTATTTTTTATAAAAAAAAAAACAAAATATAATAGATAGATCAAAACAAAAAAACATCGATTAAGTATCGAATATCGAATAACAGGATTCAAGTTTCCTAAATAAAAATTCGACTGAAGGATAGCATTTTATTATACCAAAAAAAAAAAAAAAATAAAAATCTAAACAGCATAGTACGACACTGATTCTGTCTTTACGTAAATTATTTCATTAATTTTTTGTTACGCTTTTATTTTATTCTAAAATACTTAAATTTTTTGTCGGTTTTATTTTTTTTATTTAAAATTGTTCTGTTTTTAGCACATTCTCAAAAATATTTAACATAATAAAGTTATAATAATTGTACTCTGTCTGTCATATCGTCTATCTGTTTGTCATGCGCAAACAAAGTTTCTCCACCGTTTGAAATGAAGTAACGTCATATTTACCATAAATAAAAAATAACAGTTGAAAAACTTTTTTTTTTTATTTCTTATCACCAACAGTGGAGCTTCACCCCGTCAAAGTTGAAAAATTTATATTTTTTAATAACCTCAACAAAAAACCATCAGTCGAATGTTATACACTTTATAGATTAATGAAATTTTTTTTTTTTTATTAACTATTGGTATAAGGTAGCGTTTTGTAAAACCAAAATTTTGCTAAATATTCTATAATTTTAGACACCTGTTACCTGCAGTACACGTACACCTAACTTCAAATTTCCTTAAAATAATAAACGAAAATTAATTCAATTCTAAAATTAATAAACAATCCTAAAATGTTTTTCTTGTTTCACATTTTTGAAATTGTACATCTTTAAAAACCGTTAATTTTACACACTACCTGATTTTTTTTTTCCTGTTTTTTTTTTCGTTTTTTAAATTATGCACACGCAAACTTCACCCCTTTGTTAAATTCATATGATGGTTCCTTGTCGCGATTTATAAACATATACGTACCTATATACAATAATACCTTTTTACATAATATGTATGTATGTATTTACATATGTGTAAAAATTGTCCTATGCATATCCTATATACATATGAACTTTTGCCTTTTCAATTCAGTAGTATAATATAGGCAACATGGTTTGTAATACTTTGTATACCTATATCATTATTTTTTTTTTCTATATAAATTTTTCCTATAGTAAAAATGAACTTTAACAAAAAAAAAATATCAACTCATGAGTAAAGAAAATGAACAAATTACATACTTACTTAGTATAGATATTAATAAAAAAAAGAAAAAAAAAAAAATGAAACAAAAAAGAACTGAAAAAAGTATAACCAGAAAAAAGAACACGAAATAAAAAAAAAAACAACAGACTACTTTGCGCAATAGCGCCATTTAAAATAAACAAATAAAAAGAATTTTTCAGATAAAGAGACTTCTAAATAATTATTTGTCCATAAGAAAAATTTTGATACGAGCACCAAATTTGTTCTTTTGTTTGTATGTAAGTGGATATTCTTAAATATGATTTTCTTTTTCTTCTAGTTTTATAACCGAGTATTGAATTTTTGCTCATCATCATAACAAATTTTAAGAAATTTTCCATAGGTTTCCATATATGGTGGCATGTCATTACTCTTTTTGTCATAATTCCCTTAAGGAGTTATGACACTCTACTTTGTGTTTTAAGTCCTTTAGGGATTTATGACAAAAAATAAAGTGTCAAAACTCCCTAAGGGATTTATGACATTTTTTTCAAGGCACTTATGTCACACTTTAAAATTTTAATAAGTGTCATAAGTCCCTCAGGGAGTTATGACACAAAGGAATTATGACATGTCACCAGTTCTATATGTATGTATGTAATACAGTTTGACCTATATAAAAGTTTAGAAGAATTTTTAGTTAAAGTGAATGAAATTTTCAAGTTCTGATTTCTTGACGTATTTAAATTCTATTCCCCATTATGTATTTTCAATTATGAAGAACTTTGAAAGATTAAAAAAATCCATAACCAATTAAGAATTAAAATTAAAATAAAAAAATATATATGTATAAATAAGACAACAAATTAATTTTAATCAAATAAAAGTTGATATTTAATTAAAAATCATAATAAAGGTTAATTAAGGAGTGACTATTACATTTTTAAAAAATTTTTGCACAAATAATTTAATACATACATATATATGTATATCTACATAAATGTTTTATATTATATATATGTAGTTATAGTACAACAAAATAAAACGACCGATAAACATTCACGATTTTAATGTATAATTTTATATATCAATTATAAATATTTACATATATATATATACATATGTGTATATATACATAACATATATAATACATATATGTATAAATTATATATAAACTTGCATAAGTTGCATGCACTTTAACAAATAATCTGCCTACAAATTACAAACATATTATCTGATATTATCATATAAACTTGCATTTTTTTTTAAACAAAATTCTCTTTATATATTCTTATATAAATTGTATTCTCTCTTTGCATACTTCAGTCCAGGCCAGTATACAATACCAATACTAAATAATATTCTAAGGTTGTCACTTTGTTCCAAAAATATGTATCATCCCCTATACATTCTTTTTTTTTTTTTTCAAAAGAAAATATATTAAGCTAAAAGTAAATTATCTATAAAATAAACAATATATTTTTATACCATCAGTAAATGCCAAACCTAAATGATACCCCCCATAGGGCATGGCTATATTATTATCTACTTCATTCAATTGAAATCAATTTGCTCGTTTGATATGGATAAAGAATTTTATTGTAGAAAAATTATGTTTGTTCAGGAATAATAAAATTTTACTTCTTCACTATATCCAAAACTTATTCAAAGTTTTATTATACTAAACTTATGTTCTTTTAGTTCCTTTTAAATTAATCTTGTTTTGAAATCCGGACCACACATCTTTTCACGTTGACTTTTCTTAAAAATTGTTTAATCAATTAGTTTATTGTCATTCTGATTATTCATCTGTTGCTGCTTTTATTTTAAAAGCTTCTTTTATATCGTACTGTTTGTTATTTTGTTAAATGAAAGTTTTAGTTGTACCTATAATAGAAAGTACTTAGCGTTATCAATATTTTTTTTCTTAGCATAGCTACAAACAGTTTATTTTATACCATAATATTATATACCAAAATCTCTAATTATACCACATTATACTACTATAATAATTTTTATATAGTGATAACTTTGTTTTATCTTTTTCATACTTTAACTTTACGTTTCATTCAGTTTTCATAAATTTTGTTTATAGATTAGATAGATAGAGTAAAAATTTGTTAAAAATTCTAAATTATACATTTATCTCTTTTTAACACATTAGAAATTAAATAACAATTTTGTAATTTTGAAAATATTCTTCTCTGAGTATATTCAACTTGAGTTGAAAAAATGATTCCATTCCATTACCATTTTTCATATTATATAAATATAGATAGAGATAGAAAGAAAGTAAAAATCAAAAAAAAAATTTTATATTGAGAAAAAATTAAACAACAGCCAAAGTAAAGAAATACAAAATAAAAATTTTTCAGATATATTTTTTAATTCAAGTTCGACGGTTGGTTGGTTTGTCTCGGTTTCATTTTCAAAATAAAAATAAAAAAAAAAAAAGCAAAAACAAAAACAAAAAAGAAATTTTAAGAAAAAATACACCGCAAAGTTAAAAAAAAAAATAAACATTACATTACTTCCTTTTGAAAAAAATTTCGATATTGTGGTGGATTTAAAAAAAAAAGTGGTGGAGATAATTGCTGAAAAAAATTAAAAAAAAAAACACAAAAAAAATATAAATAAATATTTTTTATTTCTTGTTTTAAGAAATTTTCGTGATAACATTAAATAAAAACAAGAAATAATCAATAATTAACAAAAAAAATAAAAAATATATAGGTATATTTTATTTTTTTATATTTTTTTTTTATTAAAATTGATTTTTGAAATTAATTTTCCATTAAAAATAAAAATTACAACACAGAATAAACAGGGAAAAAAAATAAACATTAAAAAGTTTATCGACATTTATTGGTTCTTTTTTCAAGAGTTCAAAATGTCAAAAAAATAAAATAAAATTTTTTTTTTTTTAAATTATTAATTAAAATTAAAAGAAAAAAAAAAAACAATTAAAATATTAATTAAAAAAAAATATAATAAGAAATTAAATAAAAAATAAAAAAAAAGCATAAATCAAAACAAACACACATACAAACAAAAAAAAAATTTTCTTTGAATCCTTTTCAAAGTCATATTCATAGGTATACTTATGTAAAATTCTTATTACTATTTATATAATTCAAAATAAATTTTTATATAATAATAGATACATAATATTATATTAAAAATAAATAAATAAATAAATAAATAAATTGCCTTCAATAATCGGTTAATAATTTCCAAAATTAAAAATAAATAACAACATTAATTTTATTTAGTTTTTATTGAATTTTATATACATAAGTACTTATATATACCGTATACCTATACATAGTGCGATATTATTATAATAAGTATAGAATTTGAAAATTCTACACCAAATAAAAATTTATATTATTATAATTGACAAAAAAAAAAAATTTCATCTTCCTATTTTGTTACTTTTAAATACAATTTTAAAAGAAAAAAATATGTAATTACATTATCATGTAAATTTTTGAAAATTGAAGTTATTAAAAAAAAACAAAATATAAAACAAATACAAAAACAATTTTTTCTTTAAAAATTTAAATTTAATTGAAAAAAAAAAGGATAATTAGTAAAACAACATCAAAAACGAAGAAAAACAAAAACAAGGAAAAATTTCTAAAATTCCTTCTTTTTCATTTAATACGACAAAAAAAAAAAACAAGAATCAAATAAGAAAAAAAAAAAAATTTATGGTGAAAAATCAATTTTTCTTTTAATTTTTCTTCTTGTTTTTTTTTCGTTGTTTTTTTTTTTATTATTTTTACACCGACCACTTCTTTTTCTTTCTGTAAGTACATTTTATTATATATTTATATTATATACATAAGTATTAAATAATATATATATATATATATATATATATATATATATATATAATATTTACACATATATGTACATTTTACCCCTAATTTATATATATATACATAAAATTTATACTTTCATATATATAACTATATTATAATATATATACAACTCCATATAATATACATATAATATTATATTTGTATATTTTGTACATAAGTATATGTATACATGTTTTAATATAATCTGTTTACATACAGATTTTTCAAAAAGAAAGTTTTGAGTTTGAAATGAAATTTTCTATTTAAAAAAAAAACAAAAAAAAAATTTACCTCAATTTATTTGATTTCATCACTTAAATGTATTTAAATTTAGAGGGTGTGTTAGATTAAGTTATAATAACAAGGATATCAATTTTTTTCAATAAGGATAAAAAAAATATATTTGAAACTTTTCATCAAATGACGTCATTTTTAATTGATATACGAAATATAATATATACATATATAGTTAATTGCAAGTAAAATAAAGAAAAAATGATAAGTTATTTAAGGCATCAGATTTCATAAAAACATTTTTAATTAAATGAAAAACAAAAAAAAAAAAAAAAAACTATCCACATCAAAGTTTTAAATTAATACTTTATAAGTTTTGTATATATACTTATTTACTTTAACTGGGTCATTTATAATTCTAATATTAATAATAATATAATAATTTTAGTATTTACCTACGAATAATAATTTGATCAATTATCAATAAATTGATTTAATAATTTCTAAATTTAAATCTGTATCTTTTATTTAATTTTATTAATGTAATAAAGTATAGATATATAATAACGGTAATTTTATTTATATATAAGGACATTAAATGCATATTACAATTAATTTAGTTAATATATGAACGTGTGTTATTTAAATTGCTAAATTGCAAAATTGAACACAAAACTTTATTAAATTATTAAATTAAATATTAAAATATTAAATTTTTAGATTATAATATAATCAGTAATCGTAACTTAATTCAATTAGTATACAGTTATATAATATGTACTTCTTTTTGTTCATAATAATTAATAAATAATAAATTTAAGGAAAGTTGATCATATGATTTTGTATCTTTGGATAACATTTTATATAACTAACTATCATCATCATATAACAATCATTCATTGTCATTTAAAAACCAAACAAAATCAATAATACGAGAGTGAGCTTACAAATTATAATCATATGATGTTTTTCAAATGATTTGTTATAAGTGTTTTTTTTTTAATCTGACCACAGATTTGATTAAAACGAGCACATACACTGAACAGAGAATGCACAGTGTGAGTTCAGATCGCTCAGATTAAAAAAATAGAAATACGATTTGAATAAACTATAATTTTTATAAATAAATAATACATTTTATAAGTTTTAATTAACATTTTGATGGAGTTGCTTCCAAATATAATATTTTTGAAATTAATGGTAATGCAAAAATAATATAAAAAACCAGAATTATTTCGAAGAAGTTGTGTCAAGATTTTCGGCTAAATCTTGAGGTTAAATTTTCACTTAAACTTAATTTCTGGTCAGAATTATGAATAAAAAAAAATAACAAAACAAATATTTTAACATTTCTTTTTTATGCAAACATTAAAATGTACTTGTCAATTTATTATGCTCAACCGTATTCAGATATTTGTTCTAATAGCGCTTATAGTGCGCTCTAAAGCTGAACATGCTCTGATTTAATTAAAAAAACGAGGAAGAATGCAGTTGAGTAGACTGTATCAACTCTGGGATACCCGTATGAATGTAATATGCCCTGTTCCTATAAAACTTGATCATATTTTAAAAACTTTCAGATGTTTTAGTACCGACGTTAACTACAGAGATATATTTATGTAAATTGTGGAGTTGTGTGACAGCTACCCGAATCTATTGCACAGGCACAACTAAATTTTACAGATGTTGTTGTCATAAAACTTGATCATCATTTATAAGATTTTAGACGCTTAGCTTCATTAAGTTCCAAGAAATGCAAAAAGCCTGAATCGGCTGCTTTAGACTAATTAAATTTTACAAAAGTTTTTGGCATGATTTAAATAGCAAAACTAACAATTTTGTAAAAGTGACGTAAAAAAAATTTCAGCCTCCCAGCTCTTTTATTTTTTGAGTTATCGTGCGGACGGACGTACATGGCTTAATCGACTCAAAATTCGATTCTGAGCCGATCCATACCTTTGACACTATATCTAGCTAGACTCCTCAAAGGTGACACAAACGTAATGGCAAATTTATTATACCCTTGAACATAGTTCATAGGGGTATAAAAATACAAAGTACTACAAGCTCTGAACGCTCACTTCTTTAAAAAGAAAAAAACCCGATTTCTATTTAAACCAATTAAGCTCTACTCTGATTAAAAAAAAAAAAACAAAACCCCTTATGACTATTATAATTATTAATTAGGGTTGTGATTTTATCGAATAGAAATTAATTGATAATCATATTGATAATCATATCAAAAACTTATCAAATATTCTTATGACACCTAATTACTATTATAGAAGTAATGTATAACATAGAATTTTAAAATAATTTCAAATATATTATACTTAAGCTATATATTTTTAAATATTATTTAGTAAAGACATTGTAACAGATCTTTTACTCAAGAGTAAACGGAGTATATTAAAGATAAAACTCAAATTAGAGCAGTATTAAAAGAGGGCAACTTATAGAACTGTAATTTATAAAAAGGAAACAAAACTATTTCATCTTGCTAAAAAAAAGTAAACTTTAGCATGCTATTCATTTTTAACATAACATCTACATAATATAGCTTTTTGATTACTTTTCGTTTTCAAATGAAATTTTGTTATTGCGTTTGACCAGACCAGATATGATAGTGTAAAGTGATTAATTTATAAAAATCTACAATCTATTAAACTAAAAATAATTCATAAATGATTTTCGAAAAGCAATATGACGCATTACATAATTTATTTTTTTGATTAATTAAATTATTATTCATTTATTAAAATAATGTAGACCTTGGAATTGGGATTGTATAAAGATTCCATATAACTATACAGATTGGACATTGAAATTAATTAAATAGAAATGTAATAAAATAGAATACTTAAGTGTAATTTAATAACTTTCTTACAAGCTGTTACAGGACGAAAGGACATAATTATGTTAACCATATTGTACAATATTATATAAATCATAAACAAAATTAATATTTATTATTAAATACACGCACACTTTTAATATACATATACAGGGTGTCCGAGACTCAAGTACGTGTACTGCACTCAGTGATTGGGGGCATTAAAACAAACAAAAAATTGTACTGGAGGGGGGATCTATTGTGGACCCTTTTCGAGATATGAGGGATTAAAGATTTTTTAGATATGAAGAATAGAAAAGTGTGTTTATTGTATTTTTAATAGATAAAATTGGTTATAAAATTAAATTACAACACTAGATTATCAATAATTTAAAATTTTATCGAATGTGCAGATGTTTTTTTTAATAACACACTTTTCTATTCTTCATATCTCAAATTTTTTATATTAAATTGATTTATCACTGAGTGCAGTGCGCGTACTTGAGTCCCGGACACCCTGTATATTATGTATAACTTTTATATAATATAACTTTATCTATATACTTAATCATTCATTATTCTACATTATAATTTTTCTTATACCCATAATTCTAAATGAAATTTTAATACAAACATTTTATAATATCATGATAATTTTAAAGTTTTGACACAAAATATTCAATATTATATTAAATACATATATGTATATATATATATATATATATATATATATATATATATATATATGGCATATTTAATATTCTAAACAAATATTTTTCCATTATTTTATTTTGATTTATATCAAAACTGACCATCATTTCAAGTAAAATAAAATTCCAAAGTGAATTTTAATTCTTAAGTGAAGAAAAATAAAAAATAATATAAATAAATAAATAAAGAAATCTAATAATTATTTATTATTAGTTCAAAAAAAAAAAAATAAATTTTTTTTTTTCATACTTATGTATATAGTTAAGATTATTATATAAAAACAAAAATATAAGTAGGTACATATGAACTTTAATATAAATAATTTCTACTAAAGTTAAAATTAACTAAGTGAAAAAAATTTAAATTTAAATAATTGAGGTTTTTATAATATAATTTTGAACAATAAACTAATAAAGAAATAGTTTGTCAAGTATTATAATTAAAATTATCAATGAAAATAAAAAATTAAATTTACTTATTATATAAATCAGAATTTTAGTCGCCATTTTTTTATTTTTCCAAAAATACATAATTGGCGTTTAATTCAATTGTGCACGAATAGAAACAAAATAATTTATTTTTTATTTCATTTTTATTTTTATTTTTCTTCTTTTTTTTTTTTGTTTTTTTGGAACATTCATCTCAAATTAACTTATTTTTTCCTATTTTAATAAAAAAAAAGATTGTCTTATTTTTAATATAAAACATTTATTTTGCTCCCAAAAAGTTACATTCAAAATTTATGACAGTTATTATATCTGTAGGACAGTTTTAAACATATACATTCATATTATAATATATGTACATATATAACAATTTAGATATACATATTGCTGATTGCATAATATTTTGTTGTCATATTATAATTTAGATATTATTATATTTTCCTGAAATACCGTTATATCATTCATTTTTGTATAGTTAAATTTTAACAGATAACAGATGGGATTTTATATTTATTCAAAAGGTGTTCAGTTCCAGGTTTATTCAACAAGTTGACAGTTATACATTTTTGATGTGTTATTTTCTTCTTGTTTTTTGTTTGTTTTTTTTTTCTGTTTGTTTTATAGCCTTAAATACATTTTAATCTCATTCAATCCTATTCTGTGTAAAAGAATTTAATAAATATATACGTATAAAATATGTAGCTAGATATATTAACTATTTTATATAGGTATACATTAAATTGTGTCTATGTAGGTATATTGTGTGCGTAATTTAATACGTATATAGAAAATAGGATATTTAAAATATAAACATTTATTATTTTGTTTAAAATTTCCTTTTTTTTTTTATTTGTATACTCAAGAGAAATGAAAAATTTTTTGGAATCCTTTATAATAATTTTTTCCAAAGCTTAATTTATAGGTACATATGTATGTATATATTCATTTCTGTTTTGTATTGTTTTCAAAAATAGTTCAGAATTAATATTTTTTTTTTTAAAAAGAGAATTTTGTAACCTTGTTATGCCATAAAATGTTTTATTGGGTACTTCTTCATTTTTCACCTGTAAATTGTTAAATAATAACTTAAAATCTATATACATATTTTAAAAATTTTTTTTATATATAAACATACATACATTATGTACTATAAAAATATGTTAGAATTTCTAAATGAAGCATTGGCAAATGGCAACATTGGGAAAAATCAAACAGAATCTCAAAATTTTTTTTTCAGACACTATTTTTAAAACGTTACCATTTTCTTTAATCAATTTCTTTTTCCTGATATATAGTCATTCATTTATTCGAAAATCTATTATGCGTTTATGGTAACAATAAATAGCATTAATTTATAAATTTACAGTTCTTAAGATGGTCTTTTTAACCTTTTCATCTTCTTTGGTTTTCCAAACCGTACAGTTTGTATCTTTAATAAAGTGCGTTTGCTCTCTAGTAAAAGATCTGCCGGTCAAAGTTCCCCGCGGTTGTCAAAATTTTTTTCGCTAGCCATATATATTTAAATGAGAGTACCGAGAACGGCGGTGGATTTTTCATTGGCGACAAAATAACACAAGTACTAATTTTTCCGCGGCAACATTTTTTTGTTGACACAATGGCTTGAATTTAAAAAATAAATTAATAATCAAAAAATATTCAAAACAGCCACCTGAAAATATAAAATTTATAAAATTAAAATATTTATTTTATAAAATTAAAATTAAAAAAAGGAATTTTGAAGAAATCACTGTTACAATAATTCAAACAATTTGTACAATTTTTAAAGCTATCTCCATTTTTTAATCTTTGGTTTTTGTTTTGATTTTCTTAGATATCATTTGTAATTACAGCTGCTTTTGTCTGTCGCCACTGCCATTATTCTGTTCCATGGGGAAATTCGTGGAATTTCGCTGCTGGAAATTATTGCGCCAGCCAAAAAATTTTTCAAATTCGACCTCATTACAGTTTTAAAAAGAAAATAAAGATAAAATTTAAAAAGAAATAAAGTCGAATTTTATTTTTATAATAAATAAAATAATTTAAATATGATAAAATCAAAATGTGTATATAAGTAAACTAGTAGGTCTTGTACGAAAGGTCGACATTTTTAATCCTGCTCTTCAAAACCCCACAAAGAAAACATTCTGATAAATAAATTATTGAGCCCTTATTTTGTAACCAACTTTAAAACCCCTCCTAATTTATTCAGAGTATTCATATATTTGTTCTGAAAAAAGGAAATACTCTTATTTTGTATCCAACTCTAAAATCCCTAACAAATATTTTTTACATATTTACACATACTTCAACATAAACGTCACATATACCTCTGATATCAATGTATAAAAAAACTAAATATTTGGAAAACAGAAATAAGGCCGATTCGACTTTATTTGGCTTTTAAAGCGTATAAAAAACCGAATTTTTAAAAATTCGTAATTTTGGCGCCGATTTGGCTTTATTTCCTAGAACATTATTTGCGGGCATCAGAATTTCAACATGACTCTAGTTTTAACTTTGCTCTTAATTTTAGATGTACTATTTTTTGCCAATATTTATTTTGTGTTGGCTGTCATTTGTTCCGCACAGGTTTTTGTTTTTGCCGTAAATGATTGAATGGTTTACTTTCGATGATTATGTGCGTGTTTCAAAATGCTTCATGTTATGTCACCACCTACATAATGTATATTTAAAGTAGGTAATAGCTTTCAATAAAAAACTTAATTGCATTGTTAGAAAATGATGATTAATTTATTTTTCTTTACATAAACTCTTATATATACGTAATAAAAGGTTAAAATTAAGTACAGATTCATTAAGTAGAGGTTGGACATTCTTTAATAGTAGGACATTCATTTAGTATAGAGGTTGGTCTTTTAACAAAAAAAAACACTTTTTTTTATAAAATGGCATCAATTACGATTATTCTTGAAATTTTTATAATTTTTATATTTTTAATTCTTTTATTATGTATTAAATTCAATAATGTTAACATTTAGAAGGATTTAAAATAATTTATTATCTATCAGCGTTAGCAACAAACAAATCAAAATTTAATCTTTTGATTGCTAAGATTTCTTTAATCATTTTTAACAATCCCGAAAAAAAAAACTTGAATTAAAATTACTTGTTTTTGGAATCACCATAATTTGGCTGCCATAATTGATTCCAAAAACAAATAATTTTAATTCAAGATTATTGCTTGAAATATTAGTTTTATTTTAATCATCTGGTCAATATTTAAATATAAAATAATTTTAATGACGTTTCTTTTAAACAAATAATATGAACCGGGTTGCTATCATATCATCATATAATATGAATTTTTAAGTTTGTTTTTTCAAATGTGCTACTAATTAATTGTTATAAAATAAAATGAAAATAAAAGAAATTATAACTAATACAAATAATATTAAACTATTGTTTACATATTTATAATATATTTATGAACATGAATATTATTTGGATATTGACATCAGTGAACCAATAGGAAATATCTGCTCAAATATGTAAGTACATATAATATGTTAAAAATGATTGGGATGGATTTTAGAGTTGGATACAAAAGCAGGGTTACTTATACTTACATACACATACTTTTCCGAATATATATATAAACACATTCGCGGGATTTTAATTATCGTATATCTTATGGTAGGTTACAAAATATACACATTCTGGAAAAAGAGGAAACTCTCCCTGATTTTGAATCCAACTCTAAAAACCCTTCTAATTCAGAATCTGGCATTTAGATACATATATAAAAATATTCTGGAAAATATTCGACACGCTGACTTCGAATCCAACTCTAAAATCCCCTAATTCAGAATGGTATATATTCATATGTATATAAATATTCTGTAAAAGGCGTATATAACTCTGATTTTGAGTACAACTTTAAAATCCCTCCTAAATCAGAATCTCACCTATTTTGGAAAAAGCGTATAACCTAGTTTTGTATCAAATACTCTAAAATTCTTTTTTACATTTTTTAACATACATATTATGTACTTATTTGAGCAGAAATTCTTTGATTTCGGTATTTTTGGTTTTCAGGATTTTTTCCACCAAATTTAAATTCGAAATTTATTTTTCGGAATTTTTTCGTTCGTAATTTTTTTTCAGCAAAGTGTCATGCACCTATACTAATTACCCACATTAACAATATTTTTGCTCTTATATTTGAGATATTTTATGAAAAACATGGATGGTAGCGGGTTAAGTTTTAAATTTTGAAAAAAAAAATAAAATAATTTAAAAACAAGGTAGAATGTAAACCAACGGTTTTTAAAAGCGCACATTTCCAAAACTCAATACAAATTGTTTAGAAGTGTGACTTACACAAAAATTTGAAAATTTCATGTAATAAGAAAAAACTTGAAAATAAGACATTTTTGAGATTTTGAGGGGCCGTAAGTCCGGAATCCTATATAACTAAGAAAAGCTGTTAACACAAGTAAAAATATATTATTGAAGCTTTAATTTTTATGTCTTGCCGAAGAAAAGTTTTTACAGGTGCCTAAGTTACAGGTGTCTAAAAATAGCAAATTTTCAATTTTTGAGGCGTAATAACTCTTAAAGAGGGGGCGTTACCAAAAAATTTTCTGAGGAAACTTATACTAATTCTAAACGTTCTTTCTTGTCTCAAAATTTCAGGTTCCTATCTAAAGGGGTGCCGGAGTTATGAAAAAAGAAATTTCATGCAAAATGTGGTTTTCACATAACGGTAAATTTAAATCGTAAATTACAAAATATTACATAATTTTGATATTGTTTTATATAGATAATAAAATTTTCGATCTTCTGACGGTTTTAGATTGCAAAACTATTACGCAAAGCCCGAGATATATACATCTGAAAATGGAGCTTTTTTACAATTTTGAAGAGCTGCAGCTTTGGAACCCTTTACAACTAAAATAAACCTTTCACACACGTAAAAATTTATTATTGTAACTTTCATTTTCATGTCTTGCCGAAGAAAAATTTTTACAGGTGCCTAAGTTACAGGTGTCTAAAAATAGCAAATTTTCAATTTTTGAGGCGTAATAACTCTTAAAGAGGGGGCGTTACCAAAAAATTTTCTGAGGAAACTTATACTAATTCTAAACGTTCTTTCTTGTCTCAAAATTTCAGGTTCCTATCTAAAGGGGTGCCGGAGTTATGAAAAAAGAAATTTCATGCAAAATGTGGTTTTCACATAACGGTAAATTTAAATCGTAAATTACATAATATTACATAATTTTGATATTGTTTTATATAGATAATAAAATTTTCGATCTTCTGCCGGTTTTAGATTGCAAAACTATTACGCAGAGCCCGAGATATATACATCTGAAAATGGGGCTTTTTTACAATTTTGAAGAGCTGCAACTTTGGAACCCTTTACAATTAAAATAAACCTTTCACACACGTAAAAATATATTATTGTAGCTTTAATTTTTACATCTTGCAGAAGTAAAATGTGTGCAGGTTCCTAAGTTACAGGTGTTTAAAAATAGCAAATTTTCAATTTTTAAGCCCTAATAGCTCATAAACAGGGGGTGGTCCGAAAAAATTTTCTGAGGAAACTTATACTAATTCTAAAAGTTCTTTCTTGCCTCAAAATTTCAAGCTTGTATCTAGAAGCGTGCCGGAGTTATGAAAGTAGAAAAATCATGCAAAATTTGGTTTTCACATAACGGTAAATTTAAATACTAAATTTAAAAAAATTGTATAATTTTGATATTAATTTACAAAGATAAAAGAAATACCTGTCGAATGACGTTTTCAGATTGAAAAAATCTTAAGCAGAACATAAGATATATGCATTTAAAAATAGGGCTTTTTCAAAGTTTGAGGGGGTGTAGCTCCGTAATGGGGGGGGCTACATGAAAAAGTTGTTCCACAAAATTATTTTTTTTATAAGACCTACCTATGGTTAAAATTTTTTTTCTCTATCTTTAACGGTGTAGAAGTTTTGTAAACAGACGGACGGACGGACGGACGGACGGACGGACGGACGGACGGACAGAGTGAAACTAATAAGCACATTTTTTCAAAATTTTTTTGGAAATGTGCTAAAAAGTATAATGATGATATAACAATTTGACTGATTTATATTTTATATGTATATGTAATATGTATATGTGTATCACAAAAGCAATTATTGCATCATTCGTCCTAATATACTGTGTATTTTTTTTTTATTTAAATTAGTAACACTATATATATATACATAATAGTTATATAGAAAAAAAAAACAATGTTTAATATTATAATTATTGTAAATAATATTTTATAATAAAAAGCAATTATTTTATTTAAAATTTGATAAGCAAACAAAAATCAGACATTTATAAAAATGATTCACATTAAACAAAAATATTTTAAGTGCTTGTTCGACCTTATTAAATTTCTATAAAATAATTTTTTTATTCCAAAATGCAAATGTTATTACTTATTATAAATATATTGAATTGTAAATTTATTTAGATTTATTTTTAAAATTTAAATAATTATTACCGTTTAAGTGTAAATTATTTTAGTCGGATATTCATGGTAGTAAAAATTATATAATTTTTTAATAATAATTATGAGTTTAGTCTTAAAGATCCATTTTAAAGATAAATCCCATAAGTATATGTACATATATATACATATATCGAATAATAAATATATTATACATCAATCGAATAAGTTCAATTAAATTAAATTAACAGTTTAATTTTAAATAAATGAAATCTTCTTCTTTTTCTATGGTACTATAGTCCCTTACTGGTCATGAGATTTCCTTTTTTGTCGCTCTCACAATACTAAATATTCAACTCTTAAATTCAAATTTTCATATTGATGTTATACCATGATTTTTCAGCTTTCTCAAGATTTTCTGCAAATAAAAACCATTGTGCCCAGAAATAATGCCGCTAATCGGCTTTAATTGGCCTTCTGATGCGTAAATAAATCACAAATTTTGAAAATTCGGCTTTATTATAGCTTTAAAAAATAAAAAGTCGAATTGACCTTATTTTCGTTTTCCAAATATTCGATTTTTTTTTTTAATATTGATATTTTTACCACTGATATATGACGGATTTCCGTTAAAGCATGTATATACATATTTATATGTAAAACATAATTATCAGAAATTTTAGAGTTAGATATGAAATTAGAGTATTCCCTTTTTTTTCAGAACAAATATATAAACACTCTGGAAAAAGGTACAACCCTGATTTTGTAATCAACTCTAAATTCTCTCCTAATTTCAGAAATTTATTCAGAAATTTTTTTTTTTAGGTTCAAGCCGATTTTAAAAAATTCGACATTTCGACTTTATTCCGCATCGTAAGGGAAATAAAATCGATTCCGCTTTATTGCTTGGAACATTATTTCCGGTCATCTTGTTTTATTGTTATAATTTGCTATATGCAGTGTTGCGACGTGTTTGCCACATTCTTTACCTTCCGCATAATTTAGTCTAGTTAAGTTCAGTTATTATTTTCAGAGAATCAAAGTTTTTAAAACGGAATAAACTAGCCGTTACAAAGTATCTTCTTGCTTTAGCAAAATTCTGGACAAATGAAAAATATATGTATATCTCTACACAAATTAAATTGACGTAAGGTCATTTTATCTGATCAAAGTAATTATTTTGTACTCAAAAATACTTAACTATTGAATAAATTTAAAGAAAATTTCTAATATTATTTCACACTTATTATAATATATACTTTAATTAATTTATTTATTAATTTATTTTTAATTTTGTCTGGAAGTATTTTCAAAAAAAAAAAAAAAGAAAAGGCAAAATATATTGTAAACATTCATGGTGATTTCTAAAGCTTTTTTCCTATAAAACAAAGAATGTCTAAAAATATACAAACACATGTGCTTTATTTTATTTGTGAAAATATATATATATAGAAAACATTAAAATTTTTAAAATCTAAACAATAATTCACTTGTAGACTTAAAAACAATAAAACAATAAACCAAAAAAAAAAGAAAAAAAAAAGCACACTTAAGTTTTTTTAATTTTATTATAACATTTTTCACCTTAAATATCACAAAGTCTAAATCTAAATAAGTATTTATTAATAATATCTAAACATATACAATAGTATATATCTATAACTACTGTTTGTCTACATGATAAGATGACATATTAACCCTTGTAGTGACAGTAGTAATATACGCATTTATTCAATTGGTGATTGGTGATTCAGATTTTTTTCATTTTTAAGTCTCCTAGCACTAAGTTATATGTTGTCAATTTTAGACAACATATTGAGTTAATATATAGGTGTTTATATTTTAACTGATAAGAACTTCAATAATATAACTGGACAACATATCACTTAGTGTAAATGCAGCATTAAAGAAAAAAAATTATCATCAATTATCGGAAAAAACAATGTTTGGCAGCGCTGTAAAACCATCTGATTTACAAAATAGTAAGAAAAGTTTTAAAGTACATAGGTACATTATTTTCAAATGAAATTGTTATTCAGTTTTTAATATTTAAAAATTTTTATTAATTTTTGATCTAACAGATCTCTTTTGATCTCTAGAATTTGAGAATAATAGATCTCTTATTCTAATTAAACTAAATGCTAATAAAACTTAGATTATCACAATGATATTGTCAATGTTAACTTTTGTATATGCGTATAAATAAAATCATATTAGCCTCTCTAATTTTTAACCCAACCTCTATACTCACTCCTTTTCCAAAGTTAAAGTTGATTGGAAAAGTTGTGAAAAGGTTTTTAACTATTTTTAAACTAATCAAAATTCCAGTTACTAAACTTTACTAGATATTATTGATTTGATCCAAAGCGGTTCGATTACACTATACAACGCTTAATCATCAGTTGAATCATTTTGTTAAAATCAAGCGACTGTTGAATAACTGTTGTATTGTATTTTTGTTTTTGCTAACAGCTAAAACAATATTGAGTGATTGAATGGTTTGAGTGTTCATCTGGCTGCATAAATATTTTTGTTGAACTAAAATTGTCATCAGATTGTATTCTGTATTTTAACCATATAGTATCGTAAAATGAGCGCTTATAATACGCTTAGCGCTTATCTTTTTTGACTATTTAAGGTTCAATCAATACCAGGTTAGGTAATCAAATATCAATATCTAAATGACTTTATGGTCATTTATTCTATATGGTAATAGGTACATTTAAAAAATTATATAATAAGCTTAAATATTTAAGCATTATGTAAAATCTGCGACCAAATGGAATCAAAAAATTTAATTGAAATGAAAAAAAAAAAAAAAAAAAGTAAAGAAAACATACTTCAAAAAAACTGTATCCATATTAAGGTTAGATAATCTATTAAAATTTAATATATACACATACTTTGTACGTTATACACCTCAATTAATATACTTGAAATTTTTATTTAATTTCCATGGAAAAGCTTTGCCGCAACAAAACAAAAACAAAAAACAGAAAATAAAAAAAAAACAAATTTGAGTATAAATTAATAAATTAAATAAGAAATGTCTGATACCGTCTCGACAAAATCTAATAAATATTATTATGCAAAAAAAAAAATATAAATAAAAAAAAAAAAACTGCAATAATTTAGACTATCAATAAATAAAATTCTTATCTGAAATAAATGAAAAAAAAAAACAACAACAACATACAATAAAATAAATAAAATAACACTTTAAATTAACACTTCAAAGAAATCAGAGGAAACCAACCAACAGAAGTTAAAAGTGGGGAATAATGGTAAAGAGTTTTAAACATTGTGGAATAGTGGGAATGAAAGAAATTAAAAATACATATATGTATATATGGATATGTATACATACATATATAATAAGTAAGTATATGTGTGATTGCGTTAATTTGATATTTTATTTTTAACTGCAAAATGAACACAAACGAATCAATTACAAATACCGTAATCCTTTTATTTACACGAATGATTGATTTTTTAAATACACTGTTGAATGTATAGATATATTTGTTCGATATATTTACCATTCAATTTGTTATGTTATATAATAATAATATTAAAATCATAATTAATCCAATCCAACTATTTTGTATAAAAGTTTACTATCGAATGAACTGATATTATAATCAATCATTACCTATATTGATGTTACAGATCAAATTAAGTGTAAAACATTTACAAGTCTCCTTTATCTATTAGATAATCTACTGGGTCTATTACTTTTATTCACCAGTGATCTACATATATACATATATGTATATAGGTTTAGGTTTAGCAAATATTTTATTATAATTTTATTTTTGAGTGTTTCACTTTCTTCAAGCGATTTTTTCAGCATTCTTATAATATAACCAGCCCTTAATATAGTCGAATAAATGACGTTTTTCTTGTAAGTCGGTCTTTCGTAAATCATAAATTTCATAAGTCATTATATTTGCCTTCGCTTACGGCCTAATATTCTTAAATGTTAATCCTTTTCATTTATGTATATATATATATATAACTCTTAACAAAATATCAAATATTACTTGCTGTTTTAAAATAAATTCCTATCAGAGAGTACCGTATAAATAAACGGATTGCTATTAATAAAATTTACAATTATTCAAATGTATGCAAGAAAAAAAAAAAACTATAAAAATGCAAAATTATAGTTAATGATTTGAATACTAAAATCAAATTATTATTATTATAATTATTATTATTATAATTTTTTTTTTTTTTTTTAAATTATAATAAGAAAAAATCCAGACTACAATCACCATTATCAGACAACTTATACTTGATACCAATGCAATATTGCAAATTTAAATGTAATAAACTCATCACTGCAAAATTTTCAAAGCATATATATGTACATACATATACATATATATTCTATGACTACATGTAATTTAAATTTATTAGTATAATAGCCTAAAAACGATTGCATACTAATTAAGAAAATGCAGTTAAAATGAAAAATAGAAAATAAAAAAATGTATTAACATTTTTTTTTAATATTTTTTTAAAGTTTTGCGTTTTAAATAAATTATAAAAGTATGATTTAATAATTAATTTATGTTAAATTAAAAAAATTAGACATACAAAAATGAAAATTTTTCATTTTTAGACACGTGCAAAATCTTTTAAGTTTTCTTTTTATTTAAAAAATGTGTAATTTTTAGATCTTGATATTTTTACATATAATATATGTACACATGTATAGTGAATTTTTACGTATTGAATTATTTTCGAAATTTTAAAATTATACATTAACTTTTTCAAATATGTATTGCGAAATTAATTTTCCTTCTATATAGCCAAATTCGGGAAATATATGCGCAAATTCAATTGAAAAATTTTTAACTATCTAAAGAATTGCTTTTTTATCATACCCATAGTATAAAACAACCTGAATTTAGTTGTGATATTAAATTGATATTATAAAAGAAGCAGCAGATTTATGTGTTACCATATTATACAAAAACCAGATTAGAAAAAATTTTGATTGATCATATTCCTAAATTCTATCTACGCAGCCCGTTTTCGAAAGTATCGCAGTAGTATTTAACACTATCATTTCGTCCTTGCAATTTCCAAAAATACTTGATTTTTTCACAATATATTTCGTACTTTAGTATTTTCTTCAAATTATTAGACTAGAATTTATGATATAAATATTATTAGACTTCAAATTTATGATATGTAGTTGATAAAATTTTAGCAGGACTGAGTTTCGTTTCTTACTCTCTGATGTTTAGCTACCACTATGATGTTTCGAAATGCCGGAGTAGAGTAAATCGTTTCGAAATGCCAGAGTAGAGTAAAATAAAATATATGATGTCATAAATATCATTTCGAAACACCAGAATTGAGTTAACAGAGTTAATTTTTTTAATCCTACTCGTGAGAAAAATTAAGGAGTACAAATGTCAAAGTCTTATAAAGTGTCATTATTGTTTTTTTTATTTCAATTCACATATTAAAATAATTGTATAATTGTGTAAACGAAACCGTTCAATTGAACTTATAATACTTCTTAAAATTAATAATTTTGGAAAATTCCATTATTTGTTTGAAATAAATAAATGTTTCAATCTAATTTTGACAGTTCAAATTCATATTTAAATGTAGACGTTTCGAAATGGCAGAGTAAAGTTGTAAAAACTCTACTCAAAATAAGAAATGAAACGCACTCCAGTAGAATCATTTATAAATTTAAATTTATTTTGAGAGCAACAAAAAAATACTTTATTTTACCATTTTAACATAATATATAGTCAAGTGTTAAGCGGGATCTGATCCAGAAACACTAAATACTTTTCGTTCGGACAATCAACCAAGTGTCGTGATCATTAACTAGTGTTTACACGCAAAGTGTGTTTAGTTCCGAAACACCCCTTATAATAGAATCTAAAAATTTTTGCACTAAATCATAAACGATACAATTTTTTTAAAACTAATTTGACTGTTTATAAACTTTTACATTAAAACTATACAAAACATCTTTATTTTGTTGTATAATAATTCTAAAAATTTTTCATTTCTACAACTGGACAAATCAATGAATAGAGTTTTCTCCTCCCATACTTATCTTATACAAGAAAAAATATTTCATTTACACTCAATATGTATGTATATGAAAATTATTGAAAAACACGAATGTATTGATAAAATATAAGTAATTCTATATCCGATTATAGGTTTGTATAGTAGCAATATAGTTGTATAAAATTATAATTGAACAGAACAGAAATTATAATTGAATAGAATATGTTTAAAATAAAATTTTCCAAACAAATACTCTTCATCATATTTCTTATTGTCTTAACTTGCACTTTTAACATTACCCGATCATGTATCTGGATCCACTTTCAAGCTATCTGTTACACGAAAGAACATGCAAAACATTAAATTTTAATAAAAAGTGATTTCTACATCATCTCCTTTATTATAGAGAAGACTCGATTCAAAAAAGCTCTTTAAATTTAATTCATTGGCAAAAACAAAAATATACTACTTAAAAGAAAGTATAAAACAACTAGGAGCCTTGTAGTTGTATCTGATGTGTTAGTATATTTTACCGTGACATCTAAATTACAAAAAATTCGTATATCTACAAAATTTCTTGATTCCAAAAGAAAACTAAAAAAATCATGATATTAAACATATATACATATGTATGTTATATGTTAATATAGATTTTGTAATAGAAAAATCGTATCCAAACGTGCACTTGTATTCAAAACTTAAGGGAATGTCATAATACGTAATGTGTGGCTGAAAACTACTAAATTATAATTATAGATTCCCAAAAAAAATTAAACAAAATTCTTTTGAACTGCTTGGTTTAATTAGCCCAGGAACTTCATAATGAATCGAAAAATTCAAGTGAAAACAAAAATACATACATAGGTATATATATATATATAAATATATATTCATATATATATATATATATATATGTACATTCAAATAAAATTATTTCATGTTACTATAATTTAAAATTAAATGACAAATGACTTTGAAAAAAAAAAAAAATATTATCGTCTGAAGAAGTCATTGAATGAATGACCGAACTAATAAGAAGGGAAGTAAATGTGAAAATCGTGATTTAAAAAACACAAAAAAAAAAAAACAAACAAAACAATAAAAACTTTAATTATTTTGTCTGGCATTACCAAAGAACAAAAAAAAAAAACTTATATATGTATGTACGTATAATTTATAGTTTAGTATCTGGTAAAGTACAGAATACATAAGTATATATATACAAAAATCTCAATTTAAATCCAAAGTTCAAAAAATGCATATTTTAAGCAATCATATTTTATATTTCAATTTTAATAATATAATAACTATAATATGTAATTTATATTGTTGAATAATATCAATGAACTCCATGTTTTTGTTTTTTTTTTTGAATTTTAGACTGATAATAATTAAAGTTTTTTTTTTTCTTGATTCGCGAATCCTCTTTCCATGAAATGTGATGAAAGTGTAGGTTGAATATTTGAAAATGTAAACTTAACAACACAGTTTATAACAAAAATTAAAAAAAAAACATCATCAATAGATATAAAATTTTTACAATTTCTCTTACTTCAACCAATAAATATGTCACACAATATTGTTTTTTTTTTCTTTTTTTTTTTTTTTTTGTAATTATTGGTGTCGTCGGTATATTTTACTTTAAAATCATATTTAATTTCCATTATTTATACATGCCATATATTGGTAAGTAAGTGTTTTTGTATTACTTATGGGTATAGTGTACATTTTTCAAAACCCTTTATACCAAAAACTAAAACTCACTTTGAAAAATTTTTATTTGACAAATTAATAGGTACCATTAAATAAAAAATATAATATGTATTTGCCAAAAAACGAATAAGAAATTTTTTTGACATATGCAAATTATCTCGATTTTAAAAGTTTGTTTTGACATTTAATAAACGTAAATGAGATATGAAATAAAAAATAGATTATTTTTTAACATTAGATATATTATTTTTTTAAAGCTATGATATTAAAATAAAAAACAATTAAAAAATTTCCAAATTGCCTTTTGACTGGTTTATGGTTGTTAACTGTCAAATGTCACTTTGAATCGTATCAAAAAAGGTAAATTTATAATTTTCCCATGATCTGAAATATAGATTTTAATAAAAAGCTCCAGATTCAACGATTTGTAATAAAATTCATGAAAGATTTCTGATCGAATCAATAAACACAACTCAAAACGACAATTGACATACGACAAATCAAAGATATTTTACTTTTTGAAAAAATCAAATTTTAAAAATTTTAGAAATGAATATGTATTATCTGATTTTTTCAAGCAAAACTATTTTTGCATACCTTATGGCATTTTATGAATTAAATTTTATTTTTGTAAATACATTTTTAAATGTCGATTTTGAAAACCAAAATATGTGCAATTTTTCGTTTTTTTTAAATGTACTTACTTTTATAAAAAAAAAAAGATCTTTTGATGAAATCTCTTTTTGTAAAACGACTTTTGCGATATGTTGGTTTCCCCTATTATAATATTATATTTTAAATATAATTTATTTTTATTTGTATTAAATTTTTTGGTTAATTATTTCATTTCAAATTCATTCATATTAGATTAGTAAATCAAAAAAAAATGTATATACATATATGTATATATATGTATATATTAAAATTGAACTTCGGAATTTAAAACCATACAAAATCATTCACAAGTTTAGTGTTCAAACTTTATCTATCTTAAGCTTAAAAAAAAAAAATCTTAACTTATTATACATGGGTATTATATTTTAAAAATATATACATATATATATGTACATATGAAAGAATTTATTTTTTATATGGTATGGCGGTAGCGTTAAATAATAGAAGTAGTAAATATTTGTCATTTGTTTATTGATAATAATAATAAATGTAATCATATTTTTTAAAATGAATACTGAGTAAGATACAAAATAATTTCAACGGCTATTTAACACTTATATTTTGTTATTTAAATATTTCAAAAAAAAAAATAAAAAACATATTTGAATAGAGTCTCGATAAAAATGATCATTATTAAATATAAAATTTTGTACATATTTATACTTGTATTGTTATGTATAAATTTTTGAACTTTTTACTCCCTGAAGTATTTCAGGCGTATCGGTACTGTTAAAAATTTAAGTAAACAAAATTAGCTGTCTTATTGTGTGAGTTATAAAGTACGAATTGAAATCATATTTTTTTTTTCTTTTTATCATTGAATTATCAAATTTTTTTTTGAGTAATAACATATTTCAATATTTTAAAATGAGATTAGTCATATCATTTACCATTGATTTTGTTCAATTTTTATGTTTTTAACCCGGTGGGAGCATTTTAGGCATAGAATTTCAGACATAAATTTTTGAAATCTTTTTGCTCCCATGTTATTCCGATTAAATTAAGCAGAATTGTTCCCAATATATTCCTACTCACAATTTAAGTTTTTCTAAATATTAATTAGTCAAAATTAGCTGACGGCGGATAAAATCTAACGTATTTCTCAATTTTCAACAATGTAAATAAATTAAATAAAAGAATCAATCTAAAAATCGAAATTCTGTCGTTTATTGATAGAATTGCAAAAATAAAAAACGTTTTTTCATCCACAAAGTCGATACATCATATACCTACCATATTAATTATGTTATAATGTAAACTGATTATATTTGAACAGAATTGGAAAGGAAAACTGAACCCAGATTCTACTGTGCGACGTAGTATGCAACAAACCTAAATTAAAAATTAGATAAAAATTCAATTAATAATTTTTAATATCAAAACAATTTCTATTAATATCAAAACAAAAAATTAAAAATCATAAACCACTTTGGAATATTTATGTTTATATTTTTGCAACTTTACTGTACAGCTATGCGTGTAAATTTACTGTTTGCGCAAAAATATTAATATTAAAATAATTATTTATTTTTATATGACAAATGGAAGTATAGAATTTTATTTTTATTTTTTTTTTTTTGTTATTTTACATACTGTATATTTTTGGTGTGATAATCAATTTAATAACTAAAAAGAAGAAAAATGCGATCACTTTTTTTCTATAAAAAAAAAAAAAAATTCTCATTTATTTACAGAAAATGTGAGAAAAGAACGTAATACTCGTATGTTATAATATTATTTATTTTCTTAAGATGATAAATATAAATATTTATTTGTCTGGTTTATTTTAGTTTTCATTAAATAAAATAATTTTTGAGAAATTGGCTACTCTTTATTTTAATTTCCGATTTCTAAAATAATTTTTATGCTTAGCTATACGCATATTTTTTTACTTTTTTTAAGCTTTGAAGACTACTTATCCAACTTATTACATCAGCTTTAACCTTTTTCTTACTTTTATTACAATACAAAAAAAAAATGCTTTATAGACGAAAATACAAAAATAAATCTACATTTTTTATCTATTATATATAAACAGGATTCAATCAATAAAACCAGTTAAATCAAAGTTTTCCAGTTATTGAATATTTATAAATAATTAAGTATGTACTTACCTGTAACTATAACTCCCCGTCTGTATATTTAACTTAGATTAAGAATTTTTATCAAGAACAATATTTATTTATAACTTAAATATTAACAACCTTCGAATTTATTAATATAATTATGCGACATTTATATATATATATAATTAGTGAAAAGCTTTTTTTCAATCGCCTATTGAACGGTAATTAATAAATAAATACAAAAAAAAAACAAAAAAAAAGGATGTCTGTAGACAAGAAAAAAAAAAATAACACAATTAATTAAAAATAAATAAAAGCCATAAAAATTAATATAAACATGGGTTAGTTTGTTTTTATTTGAAATGGCGCACATGTTTCACTTTTTTCTTTTTTTTTTATTGTTTACATTTTTTTTTTCCAGACAGACAGACAATAAATTAGGTTATCTGCTTATCTCAACTTGAGATAAAAAAGAAAAAAAAAAAATACAAAATAAGCAAAATTATAGCGCTTTTTTTTAAAAGAAATTCCTTTTAAATGACTACAACATTTTATATATATAGATTATAATATAAAATATAGTTTTTCTAAAGAAAAATTTTTCAATATTTTTGATAAGAATGTTGTCGTCTGGTCTGGATATGACATTTTTTTCAAAAAAAATTAATGTCAGGTTTTTATTGGTTCTAATTATAGATCAAAATTAATTAGGTCAACAAATGGAGGCAATATATGTATGTAAGGAAAATAAATATGTAAAAGAGTAATGATAAGTAAAATTTAAAGTATATAAAACAGACAAACAAAATTACGGTATGATTCAACTACATATATTTCTTTAATCAATAATAAAATTATTTCCCACTAGAAATATGTAATCCTTTAAATTCTAAGATAATTAACATTCTTTTTTTTTTTTTTTAATGCATTTCACAGGACATTAGACAGCTTTTACTGTTCAGGCGTGGCTGTAAATGGCTGTAAGGGGGAATAACTTTTACGACGTGTGTGGGATTCGAACCTATACTCTTTCAGTGTTTACAGCATATTTTATATGCTCTTACCCACTAGGCCACCGACGTCCCTATTTTTATATCTTCCATTAGGAAATTTGTTTACCATTTCACGTGTTACCAAAAATTCGCAACATCAATAAATGTTTATAAATAAAAAATTATATAATAAAATCTAATCATAACATATTATTATATATTTCCCCATTTTATTAATATCATTTATTAATAATAAATAAATATATATGTAGATATATATTATTAAAGATTTAAATATAATTTAAATATAAATACCTATGTTATAATAAAAAGTAATTATTATGAAAAGATTCTTAACATGCAGCCTATAAATATGCAAGCAGAATTCATTTGTTTTGTTTTGTTCCACTATAAAAAGTAGTCGTCTAGTGGTTAAGCACATGTCTTATTAATCGAGGTAGTTCGGCTTCAAATTTTGCTCATAGGTAGCAAGTTTTCTTAAATAAAAACAAATTCCTCTTGCTACCAAATATAGTCTAAATATATAATATATAGTATAAACAAAATAAAAAATATTAAGGTATAAATTAATAATAGTATTCGACTTAGTTATAATGGCTTTAGTAGACGATGGTTTTGTAATATTACAATATACTATGTGATTTGTAATATTAATATAAATAAATAAAAAGTAGTGTAATATCATTTTTTTTTTTCCTATGGAATGGAATGGAATGGAATTTCCACATTTCCTATGTGGTAATCTTTCAAAAAAATACCAAGAAATCCTTATCCTCACTAATAGTATAAGACTTTTATTCGCTAAACCTATCAAACTCTATAGCTAAAATAGCGGAATAAACATCCTAACAGTGTAAGTTATGATTAATTCCACTAACAGGTTCGTATAATGGCTAAGGAGTAAGGAAGCGAAAAATACATAAGGCATTTGTTTATCTTGTTATCTATTTTTCAATGACTCATATAGGTGCACCTTTAATTGGGTCTTATAATGTTAAAAAATAAATATTTCCATTTAAATCATCAGTTCAAATATATGCTTTTGAACATTTTAGTGATTTATTAAAAGTTAATTTTATTTTTAACTCCATATAACGTTAATTTTTTATGACTTAAGTATAATAACTTTAATTGTACATATAATTAAAAAAGATCGCATCTGTAAAATTATTAAACATAAATTTTTCCTTTGTATAACCATAATAACTGTATACATATGTAAGTCCAATATAAGAACCTTAAATTTAAATTTAATAACCAAAACAAAAATAAACCAAAAGAAAAACCTTACAAATAAATAAAAATAAAACAAAAATAAACTGTCGCTTTAACCTCGCTTTAATTTTATTATTTACCATTATTTAAAATATATGTATATAATATCGTCTACTTGTATTACACATTTTACGCCGTCTATAATTTAAACTATATACCAGTAGTGGTCTGTCTGCATTTATAGTTAAAAGTTGAATCAGTAGTCAGTTTATACTTAAAATAATACATTGTTTATACATACATATTTTATTTTTTATTTTTTTTTTTATATTTTTTTCCTTTATTTTATTTTAATCTGAAGTTTTCTTTGATTGTATTAGGTATAACCGTATATATAACTTTAAATTATATGTTCAAATTAAAAAAACAAAAAAAAAAACTGTTTATTTCAATGATTTGATAAAATCTAAGAATTTGACTGACTTGGTTTTTTTTTTGTTTGTTCTTTGTTGTTGCGTATTTTTTATTTTTGGTCATCAAAAATTATATTATATCTATAAAATTTCTTTTTCGTTAATATTATATACATATGTAATTCCGATTCACAGTATATGAATTTAAAAGATACACTTAAATTATCCTTTATTATATTTACATACCATTTATAGAATAAAGTGAACTAAAATAATGGATTTGAATCCTGTTTGGTGTTTTTTTTTTTCTTTATTTCTTTTTCTCATAATTTTCTCTGTGGAAAAAAAATTCATAATATTGTTGTTTTTCTTTTTTTGCTATCACAGATGATTTAAAAGATGAAATTAATCTTTGTATGGTACACATATTATATTCTTTTTAATATAAATTTTTATTTTTTTTTTTATTTTTAATCAAAAAAGATGTTTTAAACCATAAAATATTAAAAAATAAAAGATACTAACTGATTAAACTAAATTGTGTCTAGACCTGGAATTTTAGAATATAAATAAAGATGACCGTTTCTGATAAATTATATGTTGATTGTTGACTATTGACTGTGGACTGTTGAATATATACATAGTATTGTTCCGTAATGTTATCTTAAAATAATTTCCAGACATTTTATAATATAAAATATTACCAGATAAAGTTAAATTTTTACAATATCTTATGCAAAAATCTTATGCAAAAATAAACTTCTTTCTTTATTCATTTTTCAATAAAATTTTTGATTATTTGATAATTGTTTTTAAAAAATCAAAAAAAAAAATATATACATAAACTTTCTTTTATGTATTGTAGACTAATTTACTGTATGCAATCCGCAATATATTTCCCATTTAACCACAATACAATTTCATCTGATTCACTAATTTCACTTTAGCATAATGGCCATATTGCACAAAGATTATTTATCAAATGAGACACTTCGAAACAATAACAATTTCATAACAATTCACTTAACAAACTACAACAAATTGTTCCAATTCGTTCTTAATAATAATAACAAAAACGAGTTTATGGAAAAAAATAAGAAGAAATGTCCTTTTTGTCACAAAATATTAGACAAAACAACATTTTGTAATTTAGGATTCGGCTAACTGCACACAAATTATCCGAAATACATATATGTATTTATTTCAACAATTCGGCTGTAAATTAATGTAGCAAAACTATCACGGGTTACTCCACTGGGTACTTAAAAATGCAAATGATCAAAAAAAAAAGTGTATCTATTTTATTCGTATATCTATCTTAAAATTATCTTTTTAAAGTTTTTGTAAATCATATTCTTATAAATTAGTTAATATAACCATTCTTATAATAGATCTAAAATACACAACTGGTGGTATGTAAAATTAATCATTCAAAAACTAAAACTACTATATGGCATCTTTTGATTCAATTAAAAAGAAACTTTTTGAACGCTCTCTTTAGATAATTTCAAAGAAATTCTATTTAGATAAATAAAACAAAAATTGCAAAAATCTATTTAATAAAATGTTTAAAATTATATTTGATGTATCGTAAAAATATTTTTGTAAACAAATAATCAGTGAAAACAAGTAAAATATTTTTAAAAATCTAAATAAAATAAGTTTTTATGCGGAGCCTCCAGTGACCGAGTGGTTAACTGCTTTTCTTATTAATAAAAGTAGTACCGATGCAAAACCTACACACTATGTAACAGTTTTTAATAGGAAAATTACTTGAGAAAAAGTTATTAATTGCATAATTGCGGCCCTTGCGACGATATATCATCTAAAAGATACAATATGCTAATACTGCATCGGCAAATGTAGTTCTACCTAAAATATGTTTTTTATATGGAGTTAAATTATATGGATAAATGGAAAAAAATGTTTGTTATTAACGTAAAGGATAATAATACTTGATAGTGCCAGCAAGTAAAGCTAAATAATGTGCAATATTTTTTGTTTCTCTATTTTCAACATAAACTAATAAATCGTTTGACTTATCAACACGTGAATAGAAGAAGCATGAATTTTCTAAATCCAAATCACATATTATTTACATAGACCTTGTGTTTTTCAATTACAAAATGTCAATGTCAACAAATTTTCAAATATACATTATATTTATTATAAAAATTCATAGAATTTAAAAGTTGTACGAAGGAAAATAAATGCCTTCACTTTTTTCTTACATTACTGTATCGCACTTTCTTATGCCCAGTTTTCTGCATTTCGTATCCGTGTTCATTCTCGTGTGTACGCTCGTTGTTGTAGTGTCAAATTTGTTCGATTTCTTTGCGTATCTTTATATTTCGTCCAGAATTTTAACCAATGTTAAACCGTTATTATTCAGAGATTTTAACTTCATTTTTATTTCACTTTATAGAAATACAGAAATATGATAGGAATGTGAGTCACCTATCAGAAATATTATGTAGAGTGCTATATCACCTCGAAAAAGTCCTTGAAAACCTTTTTTAGATTTAACCTATAATACATTTTTTTAAAAATATTCCTTAAGTTAAGAAAATTAATATTAAAAATTATATTTTTATTATAAATTTTTTTTCTTTCTTTTCAATAGAAAAATAATAATAAATACAAAAAATTGAAAAATAAAAAAAAATTAAAAAAAAATTATTGATCTTAACAGGAATTGAACTTGAACATTTTCCTTTTAAAGCACTCATCCCAACCAGTGCACCATACATCACCATGCCATACTACTGTAGGCTTTTATTCTACTTTGTACACTAAAATATTTTGTATCATATATCGAATTAACATGATCCCACTGCCATCTATCCGGACCAAAAAAAAATATAAATTTATCGAAGCACCAAACCAACATATGGTATAAATTTGGCTTCGATACGTCAAGTGGTTTAGGTGTGATAATTTTACATACAGAACGAGACAGTTACATTTACTTGGTACAAAATTATGGTAATTTGACAAGGATTTCAAATTTTACATAATAACGGTACCTTTGATAGGACATTTTTGAAGCAAAATCAATTACTTTTAAAGAAAATATTTAAAAAAAAAATATAAATTCTTCGTATATTTTTATGGAGGCACCCTGTATATTTATTAAGAATATTATGTATAAACAAAATAAATAATATTAATATATTTACATATATAAATGAATAAAAGTATTTAGATGGCCCACATCTTGAAGGAAAAGGATTCAACGCATTTACAATAACATTAGTGCTGCAGGAAATATTTAAAAAAAAAAAAAATAAAAACCAGACATACTTCCAATCTCAGACATATATTCATTAAAGCACAAAATTTACTTATAAAAATCTTTATCCTTTTACGAGTAAATACTTTATAATATATTTTAAAAAATTATAATATTACAATACAAAGAATGAACTCACTCAATTAGTATCAGACTGTACGATATCAATATGTATGTATATATGTATGTATGTACGTAAATATAATAAGTTACATATCATACTAAATGTCTGGATGATTATTTTTTTTTTTCTCATTTAAAAAAAAAATTTAAATACGAAAAGGATGGCATGACAACAATAATAGCAAAAATTACCCCAAGGAATCTTAAAAAAAAAGCACAAAAGAAAAAGAATTAAATAAAATTAAAACCGTAGAAATGACAACGGCGTCTAAATTGTTTAATAGCAATTAAACAAAGTGTTGGATCATTTTTTATTTTGTATTTTGTTTTTTATTTTGTTTTTCTTTTTTTCTTTTTATAATTTTATTTTCAAGTTCATAGAAACATTTTAATCTGCATTTATTTTATATTTTTTTTTTTTTTGTTTGAACTTTTTGTTATTTGTTTTTGTTTTTGTTTTTTCAATCTTTATAATCAAAGAAATTAGTAAGTCAATAATTTCGTGATATTTCAGTTTACTTTCATTATTGTTGTACATTACTTTGTGTTTTGTCAGTTTTTTTTTTTGGTTTTTAATTAAGATTACCAACTGTCTTTAATACATATACTTATTTCAGATAACACATAATTATTGTAAGGGATGGATAAAGTGAACCATGTACATATGTATATGTAATTTTAAATTTTTGAATCACGTAGTTGTTGATGAGTAAAGTCCTAAAACATTACAATTGTGTTAGATGAGTTTAAAAAAAAAATAAGTGTATTTTAAAGGTAACTGGTAATCCTAATCGCTAAGTATGATTTTATTAAAGAAAAAACAAAAACTGGTAAAAAGTAATATACAATCAATAATGAAAGTAAACTGAAATACCACGAAATTATTATAAAACAAAGTTTTTAATTCGGTTTTAATTCGGTTAGAAATTTAAGCAATTCTAAAGATAAAAAAAAAATAAAAAAAACCGAAATCAAAAGTATTTAAAGGTTTAAATTTTTAAAAGAAGAATAAAAGCATTCTAGAATATTTAGACTATTTTTATATCAAAATTTTGTTTTTTTTTTTTAGAATTTTTTATAGGTATAAGAAAAAATTGTCAAAAATTAATCAACACTTTCTTCAGTTTTATATTTAACCTCTAATTAAGAAAAACCATTGTAAAAATATAATATTGGTATTTTAATTTTCATGTTTTAGGTACTTATGGCAAATTTGTAACAGTATCCGAGTTATATAAGTCTAATAATAGTGAATTTTTGATTTTTAACTTCTAATAGCTATTAAACAGAAAAAAGTATAACGATTTTCTGAAATAACATATACTAACTCTTAAAGATCTTTTTCCCCTTAAAATGTTAAGATTCTAACTAGAAGAATTCGGAAATACGGTGGAGCAGAACGTAATGATAATGATAATGAGATAAATCAAATTTTGCTTTACCAGTGTATTAGCGGTGCTACAAGTGTTAAATTATAATTTATTATATTATCTATTTATTTCGTTTAAATTATTTATTATATGTATTTACATTATATATTTATATGAACGAAGTTCGAACCTAAGAGCTTTTGCCTGAAAAATGAACGAATTACAGTTTTCGCCATTGTTCTGATCAAAAAATATATGTATATATTTGTAATATTATATTTATTTATAAAGTTATCATTAATAAGGGGTTATGATTTATCATTATACAACCGAATTTTTACAAATTCCAATGTTTCTCTTAACCCAGCCTATAAAAATAAGAACAATAAACTAACAATTTAAAATTCTATACTTTGCGTATTTGTATTTCTTTAAATTTCAATGCCACACATTTTAACTGAGAAACAACGACGATAGCAATTAACATTGAACATTAACATTTTTTATGTTATTTATCTTTAAATTTTTTAAGACCATTTTTAGGTAGGTAATTAATGAATTTTAAAAGGTTGGTAAACCTAATTTACGAATTTATATATGTATGTATGTAAGTACAACATAATAAATGATAGGTATACCTACTTAAATATTATACAATACATATAGGTAAATCCATATTGTGTTTAATAATTTTATCACGTTTGTAATGTCTGCACCTCTTCTTCACAATTTGAACTTAATTTTTTTTTTCTATAGTCTTATTCTTAAATTTTTTTTTTATTCCTAGTTATATTCTTAAAAAAAATGTTTTTTTCTATTTTTACTTTTTCAATATTTTGTTTATTTAGAGTCTGTCTAGTCATTTTTTAGTGTACGGTAAGTACATACAACAATTATAATACTACATGCATCCAGACATAATATTATATATGTTTATACATATATATACATACCTATTACCAGACTATTACACTTGTGTTATTTACAGTTAAATATTATTCCCAAATTATGTACTTATATATACATCTGCATCTATATACATATTACATATATATAGATATTATATGTATGGATATAGAAAACAATAAATTTATTACGCAAAGTTTTGCCAGACATTTAAAAATATCACAGTTTATAAACAAATATATGTACATATATATGTATATATAAATATACAAACAAATAAGTCTATTTCACAAAATTAGAATTTAGTCTAAATATGTAAGTATGTATATATGTATATGTATACAAAACGAAAAAAATAACGTTAATCTATAGTAAATACCAAAAACAATATTTTTTATGCAAGAAAGAATGTATGTACATATAATTTTGTTTACTATATTTTATGTATTGTATTGTATATATTGTACATATGTCGTATAAAAATTTTTCCATAAAGAGTATAGAAGGATCCAACGATGATAACAAATTATTCGCTTATTAAAAATTATATTTTTTATCGATAATGACAGAATAAGAATAAAAATAAAACGTAAACAACAAAATATATAAAATTATTATATTAAATATTTTATTTATTTATTTTTCATTTTTATTTTTTTTGAGCGACTCTAAAACAAAAAAAAAAGATACCAGACAATAAAAATAAAAAACAAAGTTGTAAAAAATATGTCTGACTGGACACTTATGAAATTTATCGATAAATAAATTTAAGTTCAATTTTATGCAATTATATTTTTTTATACACAATATTATTAATAGTGCTCTATATAATATTTTAATTGATGTACATGGATTTATACTTGTGTGTAAAAAAATCTGTACTTCTAGGTACTTATATTATGTAGTTTTTTTTTTTTTTTTGCACTCCTATAAAAAACATAGGGCATCAATGAAGTGTTTTACTTTTCATATTAAATCTTATTTTCATTTTTTCATATTTTAATATGTAAGCTGTACCTGGTCATACATTACTCAACTGGTAGCAAATATATAGTACAAGATTATCGATCATAAATATAGTATATTTAGTACATATGCATGTATGTATTTGATTATTGTTATACGTATGGTGTGAGTGAAATATATGTTTGTTTTTATTATGATCCACGATGGCGTCATAATTGGATTGGGAATAAAGTAAGTTGCAAAAACTTAACCGCTGTGTGCCGCTGTGCCATGCAGTGAATATATAACTTATTTGCACCTCGCTATTTTTAATTTAGAAATCAATTTTTTTATTATATTCTTAAATTGGTAGGATCACGTTTTAAAAGTCATAAGTTTTTTAAGTATTACGATAAAAATTTATTACTTACTAGTAAATATAATATACTAACCCAGTCATAAATGACGGAAGTATAATAAATTTTAGATTTTGTTTTTCATTAAACTTTTTTCTTTCATTAAACGATGTGACCAGAATTCACAAATATCGTGATAATTCAGTTCTACCTAGAACCTGTTTGAGAATTTTGGAAATTTTTCTATAGTGTGATGCAAAAATTTAAGTTTAAGTATATCAAAGGACTTATCAAGGGAATTCAAGCGATGGTCGAAAGCTTTCCAAAAATTAAAAATACAAACGAATTTTACATTATATCATGAATAACCCAGAAAAGTTTTTTGAAAAATATTTTCTAAATTTATTTTAATTATCATTTTATTTTAGTAGGTATCTAGAAAAAATTTACAAAAGGGTTTTAGGTCGAGAAAAGTTTTTGTTTGTTGAACCTTGACAAGAACTTTATTATTTTTATATGCATAAAACATTTTTTTTTTACTCCTATAAATATAGTATAACGCATCTACTAGTCATTTATTATTCATATTTAAAAAAGTTTCAGTTTCTGGAATTATAAATTTCACTAAACCGTTAATTACTCGGCTCGAGCCATTGTACAAGACTATGAGATATAAATCTTTCTTTATAAATTATAAAAGGTGTTTCGGACTCGATGGTCTTCCTTGAAATGGGTGATCGGGCATGTCGAGACGAACTAAAAATTATATGGAAAGGGGGGGGGGTATATTTTCACTGCTTTAGAAGTTATGAGAAGGCAGAAAAAAAATAAGAATGCCATTCTAAAGATTATTAAAGCAGCTTTGTAAATCATTTTTAAACATTACTCTAGAGTTAACCCAGAGTTTAGAGGTTATAAGGGCTTTAGTCAAATATTTTTAAATATTAATTTAAATATTTCAAAGAATTGCCCTTTTTCTTTCCCTGCATTTTGACAATACTAGCACTTTTCTACCTCAAACACTTTGCATGTTATAAGGCAAAAAAAACTTATAAGGCCATTAAATTAAAATTATAGTTACTGATTTTTTACAATTTTCTTTACAGTAAAAATCTAAAAAGAAAAAAATATATACTTTTTATTAACGTTTTGATATTTTGCATGCATATGTATGTATACTGTAATATATTATTTTACAAATTAAAACATTGCAATTCAATTCATTGTTTTTAAGAAGAAAATTTTTAAATATCTAAAATTGGATTAAATACCATACCAACCATACCATGAAATAAGTTCTAAGTTTTAAATACCTAGAATTTGAAAATTCAATAAGAAAGCTGCCAACGCATAGAATTATTTTTTTTTTTAAACCTATAAAAAGAACTCCTACTATTTTGCAAAACAATATATATATATAGTATTCATGTATGTATATACA
Organism: Poecilobothrus nobilitatus; assembly: GCA_947095535.1. Taxonomy (NCBI): domain Eukaryota; kingdom Metazoa; phylum Arthropoda; class Insecta; order Diptera; family Dolichopodidae; genus Poecilobothrus; species Poecilobothrus nobilitatus. The sequence continues at coordinate 28,093,991 of OX352774.1, forward strand.
ACATTATACATATATGTACGTATAAATAAATATTTATATTGTAATTAAATGTTTCTGAAGTAATCATGTTCATAAGTATTAAAATAATTTAAATAAGTACCTATAATATAAATGTATGTGCAAAGTAAAAAATTTAAGGAATGTAAATAAACACTTAATATTGTAGACTGTAGTTAGTACCTATTTTTGTATTCAGAAATAAATATAATTAAAACGGCATGTGCCAGTTATTTAGCAATCAATTTTTTTTTTTTCAAACTATTTTTAGAATTAAAAAAAAAACATTAGAATTAATTTTTTTTTTTGTTTTGTAATTAAAATTATAATTTTTAATTTATGTTAATTATAATTGTATTATAATGTTTATAATACTTATCATTAAATTTTGAAAAATTTAATCAAAATTTTTAAAGGTTAACGATAAAGATCAATTAAATATAAATAGAATGTGATTTGCGTAAATATATGCAGTTTTACTCAGTTCTTTTCAGATTAATAGTTTTGAACGGTGCAGTAACAGAACACCCGCGCCCAAAACTGGCATATTCATATATCTAAATATTATGTAAATGACGTATAATCCTGATTTTGAATTTAATTCTAAAATCCCTCCCAAAATCCCTAACAATATAGGACTATTACTTATATACCATATTTTGGAAAAAGTAAAATCTCTCTCAAATCAGAATTTCGCACGTATATGTTAGTAGTTCGCACATATTAGTAAATATTCTAGAAAAATCTCAAAAACTTTTGGGGATACCTCAATTTTTATCCAAAACTCTAAAATCCCTCCTAATGCGTTTGCTCTACTTATTCTATTACTCTCTTCTTTTAATAACAAAAAATAGTGTGGGGCTTAATTCCAATTCAAAAGGAATTAAAGTCCGCGAGTTTTATTTCCTTTGAATTATGGGCTTTAATTCCAATTCAAAAAAGAATTAACGACCGCTGGCCTTTATTTCTTCGGGCGTTCTTTCACTGCACCGTTTTGAACTGCTTGAACTTAAATTCTCTACATATTTTATTATATATGTACTTAGTTTCTAATATATTATGTTACATATTGATTATTTTTATACATATATTAATTTTAATCTAAACCTTTCTTTAATTATACATATGTATACTTATTTCCAAACTTAAATACTATATAATTAACAAAGATAGTTTATCTGATCAATCTGGACAATCTGAGCATATTGTACAAGATTGTACAGAATTTATTGTACTATTTTGGCTGGTATTTATTACAAATATTACAAATTATAATTTTTTTCTCACATAACTATTATACAGAGTTCAAACTTTTTCAATTTCTCACATCTACATAGCTGAAATATTTAATTTTAGTTCTTAGATCTATTTAATGTAAAGTTACATATGTATAAGTAAAGGGGAAAAGCTTACTTTATTCAGTTTTATATTTTTATTAAATTCTAAAACCCTTAACTCTTCTTTGTAACCGTATCGAGAGATGTTCAATTTAATTAATATTAAAAATTAATAAAAATTAAACCAGATTAAACTTTAATTTTTATGTCATTTATTATTCATTATTTGACAAAGTTTCAATTTCTGAAATCATTAGTTTCACAAAGCCGTTAATTATTCGAGCTATTGTACAAGGCTATAAAATTTTTTGTGCGCCATCTATTATCTTATACAAAAGTTATTTAATTTTAATTTAATTATATATTACGATATGATATTATAATTATTTAATATACATATACATATATATATATACTTATTTTTGATGTAATTATATTATACTAAAACTAAATATATAATTTAAGAAAAATCTATATTTTTATTAATCTATACATGACTCAGCTTTTCTTAATCTACAAGTACATGATTTAGCCAGGGTTTTAACCGAGGATCTTTCGGATGAAAGGTCGATGCTTTAATTAACCACTACACCATTGACTGGATTATAGTTATTATTTTATGCCTCTACTTTATTTCAGATTTTAGTAATCATATTATCATCACATTTGACAACCTTATTATTTATTTTACCATAAATTTTATAAATTTCGTATATAAATAAAAATTTTTGAATGAAATTGCAAAAATTTCATGTTTATAAATACTGCGGAGTGCGGACTGCGGATGCTTAGAATAATTCATTGAAATGTTTTGATTTTTTTTTTTTTTTTATCTACATAAGTATAGTACGTAGTACATATACATATATAAAACAAAAACACATTCTTCCATAGGAATTTTAACAAAACAACAAAATAATATTAAATATAGTTTAATTGAAATTTATTTTAAATACAAATTTAATCAAATTCTAAAATAATACAGAAAAATACAATTTAAAAAAAGAAAAAAATATGTTTTCACAATATAAAAAAAAATTTTTTTTTTTTTATAGTGGCGTTTATTATAAATAAATTGTTAAAAAAAAATATTATTTGATCAGAGTTGACCTTAAAATTATAGTAGATATAGTTTATATTTGAATCGTATTTATTTATGTGTTTAGTAGTTTATTATTAATGATTTTTAAATATAGGCGAAAAAAAATTTTTTTTTTATAATTAAAATTTTAAAAACTTTATTATACATTATGCATAATTAAAAAAATAATCTCGAACAGTTTATGATTAATGAATAAAACAAGCTCTTTATTACACCAACATGGAGCATGTATTGTATGAACATATTTATTTGCAAGTCATTACAATGTAAATTCATAATACTACATAATACTTTGTACATTGCTAATACTATAAACTAACTTATGTGGCAATACAAAAGTTTTGATCTAAACAAAATGGCTATCTTTACTAAAAAACATAATTTTTATCAGAAATAACGGCATGTTGACAAAAGTATTCAAGTGAGTTGTATTCAACCAATAAGTATTCAAGTGAGTTGTTACACACAAATCGCATTTTGTGTCATTTTGCCACCATAATCTCTAATGACTAAGAATTGATGGTAATAAATTGATGGTAACTCTTTATTACCATCACTTTGAGAAATTTAAAAATTCTATACTTTTCTTTAACTTTCACTTTCACTATACATATTAATGAATGTTTTCTATTCGTTTAATAGTTACTAAGTGGTTAATATCTGATTTCACACATTAAATTTCTTATTAAGTAGACTTTGAAAAATTTTACTGATGATCCCAAGATCGATAATAATATTTCGTGCACTGTACTGACTTAACAAAAAAAACAAAATTTACAGATTTTATTAAAAATGAGACATACATAAGTATACAAAAAAAAAAACTATATAATTTAAATTTGATGCAAATTTGCTACACAAACTATCTATTCCTTTATCAATAGCCACTTTTCTTTTATTGCAAAAAATTCTCCAATTTTGTATATAGAGGTTTTGGTATTATTAATAATAAAATTGATTTTTTTTTGTTTTTGGAAAGTTGTAATTGACTACTCTTGGTAAAGATCAAAAATTCGGATCTATTAGGCCTCATTTCCAATTCGATTTTTTATTAGCTCTTAAGCTTTAGGAATGTGCGTATATAAAACAAAATAATCAAGAGTGATTTTATGGTTAGTTTTAAAATTAGGGTTTTAAGCTTTTTCCAGAAGATTTATATTTATGTTGCTCTGTTTTCTTAATTTAACTTATGTCATTTCAGTACGAACTTTAATGAACTTATGTCATTTAAGTACGAAAAAATACAAAAAAATTAAAAATAAATTCGTACTTATGTCAGTTTTAGATTTTCGTACATATATTTATGACGAAAACAATTAAATGGTATACCATATACATACATAAATACAAAAAGAACACGATGTTTGTTTTTTGATACTTATGTCACTCTTCATTTCATACTTATGACGTAGCGCCGCTTGTACATATTATATTCTTTAATACTAATTTCTACATATCTATATACAGAAAAAAATATTTACAGATATCTACAGAAACTTATTTGTGGCACCTTTCTAATTGAAATGACTGCATGATCTTTATTTATCACAAATAATATGCATTTCTACCTTTCTTTAATTTTAATATTCCAATAAGTTTTTGATTTCGTTTTTAGTTAAAATATTTTTCATTTTTTTTCAATTTTACTGTTGAAAAACAAGAATAAACAGGAAAACAGAAAAATTTGATTCCTTTCTAGCATTTTAAAATACTATAATGTATTTACAATTTACACCTTTAATTATATCATCTGCATCATATAACATTTAATGGAAATGGGATATTGTATATATAACAAATTGAATGGACATTTGTGAAATGACACTTTGACAGTTATACAAATTTTAATTTCTTTTCCTTCATTTATTTTTATTGTATAAAGAGTTTGAAAATCAAAGAAAGGAAATTTTTCACACACTTAAATTTTCAATTTTTACTTTTTCTTATTATATGTATATATTTTTTTATTATTTTTGTGAATGTATATATATACTATGTATTACATGATTATATACTAATATAAAAAGTATTACTGGAAATTCTAGTCAAGCATGTTTTCTAAATGTCAGTTAAATTTTATCTCTATAATATAATTTTAATATACATATAGTACATACTTATATATACTCTTATTTACTTAAAGATTATTTTCAGTATATATTGAAATTATTAAGAAAATTACAATTTCAGGATTTAACAGTATAAAGAAGAGTCACGTTTCATGGAACATATCAGAATTTTTTAAATGAAATGTGTTTTTTTTATATAGAGTAAAAAGAAAATTTATATATATACCTATAAACTGGCATTTGCTTACCATTATTTTATAGATTTTATATATTTAAATGTATATACATGAATATATATATATACTATATGTACCAACATTCAACTTTTCAAATTTTGAACAACCAGATAATTTTGTTAGGAAATCTTATAAATTTAAATTTTATTTATTTCCTCAGTATTACTGAATAACTGAATAAAGTTGACTGAATGTCTTTAAAAAGACATTTGAAAAATTATTTGATTTTAAATTTAAATTAATTCAATTTGCATTTGAATTATTTTAATATTCAAAATAAAGTTAGTGACTTACTGCACCCAAAATATATACATAATAATAAGATGATGCGGAATATATAATTTTGAAACTAATAACGAGGAAGAATGTATATAGTTGATTATGTTAGTTCTAGGATACATGTATATTGTTTCCATAAAATTTTATCAATTTTTACAAAATTTTAAATATCTGACTTAATTAGATTTATTAAAGAGGTATATAAATGACACTGCGACCTTTTTATATACATCTATTTTGCTCCCCCCTGTTATTATGTGTTGTGGATCCTGCCTCCAATTGTAATACTTTTGTCAGCCCTACTGTCTTTAATTACTGATTTAATTAAGTATCAAAATTAATTTATGTAAATTTAGAAGATGTAAGACAGCTACTACATAACCCTTTCGTTCAAAGCATCAAATGTTACAATAAATGTTTCCGTAAAACTTGATAATCTGTTACAAAATATGAAATGTTTATAACTTAATTAAGTATCAAGATGACCAATATAACAGTTGTATGACAACTAACCGAATCTGTTGCATTCTTTTCAGGCAAAATTTCTAATATTCAGCTTAATTAGACACTGATTTAATTATATGCTCATATTAAAAAAAAATAAATTATATATGACAGCTGCTTGAAACAAAGGTAGCATAAAGTTGAAACAAATGTAGCATATTTACATAAAAATGAAATAGTTAAAATTTTATAATCTTAACTCCGTTATTTTTTGAGTTATCGTCCGAACTGACAAATAGACGAATAGATGAACCCCCAAATAACTAAATCGACTCAGAATTAAATACTATGAGCAAGAATATATATACATATATATATATATATATAATATAACAATATAAACGAATTTAATATACCCTTAGATCTATGTTCGTACGGCGGTATGAGTATATAATAAAAATTTAACAGTTTTGAACTTTCTCTATGTTAAACGAAAATCTTTTTGAAAAATAATTTTGAAACAATTGAGACATTCTTTTTTTTTAAGGATAATATTTTAGAAAGATATATGTATAAGTATGTAAAGAAAACCATGTATGTACATTTAAAACATACATACGTATATTATATATTCAGGTATATTAAAAACTAAATAGACAGTTAAATTGATGTAAATTAATTATAATACTCTAGAAAAATTTAATTTATGTATAAAAATTATTTTTTTCGCAAAACTATAATTTTTTTTTAATAATTTCAAATTCAATATGTTCCTACGCACATGGCACATATGCAATTACTCCTTGATCTATGTATGTATGGATATGTAAATATTTAATATACAATATACATATACAATATATTATTCTTTTATACTCAATTATATGAAATCATGTAACCATAGTAAGTAAGGTAATAAAATATTAAATACAATACAAATAAAATAATTTTGTAAATTTTTTTTTTGCAACAAAATTAAGAAAAAAAATATTACACAAAATATTTCCATAGTTACAGACATTTTCATTGTAGAATGTAGACAATATTTCTATTATTAAAAAATATATTTTACAACATCTTAAAATTTAATTTTTATTCTTATAAAAGTTATAAAGAATTTAATTCTATTATAATTTTCATTCTTTTTATAATCCAATTAAACAATTACAGATTATCAGTTCTTTTACAACAACAAACAACTTACCTACCATAGAAATATCTTATAGCTATTATTATATATGGAGATATTTTCTTGTCAGATCTGTCTATTTAACAAATTATAAGAAAAAGAATACATATTCAGTTATAAATATGTATATTTTTTTAAAAAATTTAGAAATATATTTAAATTTACCTACCTAAATATATATATATAAAACTATATAAATACATATAATAATAAAAATAAGTATATATGTGTATACAAATATATTCAAGTCTATACTATTTTTTTTTTTTGTATTGTATTTTTACTATAATAAAAATGTGGTAAAAAGGATCAAAATTAACATAATTTTTGGGGAAATTTTGGGTATTTTTCTTTTTTTTTTTTTTCTTTCTATTACTATTATTATCATTTTGAGTGTAAGGGATCTGTTGATTTAGGTTTGTGCATATTTTATTTATGAAAAAAAAAGAAAAACAAAAATTATAAATGTCAATTCACAACATTTTCTTTTTTATGTCTGTCTTGATTTAAATTATTTATTAAATTCATATATTGAAACAAGTTATTGAAAAGTTAGATGGTAAGTAACAAAGAAACAAAGAATCAATTGATGTTAAATTCTAAGCTATATATATTAGTATAAATCGTTTTATTGCTTTAATTTTAAAATCAATAAGTAATTGGAAATTGTATTATTTTGTTTGTAACTATTAAATTTATAAAGTTGATAATTTTAGCATTATAAATTTAAAAATACATAAATTGAAAAACAAACTAAGTCGAAGCCTATATACTAACTAATAAATAAAAAACCGAAAGATTTATTCGACAATTGAAAAGAAGTCAGAGGAGTCTAACTAATAAACAGACCTTGATAAACAAAATTTAAAAAAAAATTTCTTATTTTGCATACTTTTAGGAGTTATTAAACAAATTTAGTAATGGGTGGTTATAAACTAAAATGCATCGTTTTCGTATACAGTTTGAATTATTATAATAAACAAAAACAATTATGAAAAAGGAGGTTTAGAACTTATAATTAGAGGTTTTTAAAACTTATAAATATTAAAAATTTAAAACTATTTAAGTTGTACCTTAATTAAAAACATGTGTACTATTAAGTATAAATTGTTTACAATACATTATTAAGTATAGATTGTTTGGTTCCTGAAATAATCTAAATACAATATAAACTGTAGGAAACTGTAAGAAACTCAAATCTAGATTTTACTATACACATATTATTAAAACTTTCTATTTTTTTTTCCAACGAATAACTATTTTGTAAAAATCTTAAAATTATTTCTTTGGTTGTTTATTATATAGAGTATCACCAAAAATTTAAATTAAATTTAAAATTGAAGCTCTGTAATTGTATAAAAAAAAATAAAATGGAAAAAAACAAATATATATATATATATAATATTTTTAATTAAATGGATTGGTGTTCAAAGTAATTAAAAAAAAAATTAAAACTTTTTCTATATATAGGTAAGGTACTTAAGACAAAAAACAAAAAACCAAAATGATATTCATAATTTTTAGATCAAACGATGTTAGTTAAAGTTTTTTAAATTTTTTTTTTATTCTTTATTTATTCCGTAATTATTTAATGACATTACAAAAAAAAAAACAAAAAAAAAAGATCTAACAATTAAAAGTTTCAATTTCTTATTAAACCTTACCTTATTAAAAACAGGTAAAAAAAATTACTTGTAAATTACCCAATTTTTTTTTTATTATTATTATTTTCTTTAAAATATCTGTCTCATTTAATTAACTATCTATTAGGTACGTACGTACGTACTTATACAATTCATGAGAAGATTCTTTAACTTTTTACCGCCGATTTTCTATATATATATAAAGATATTTTATATTAGTTGTTTTGTTTTTTTCCGTTTTATATGTATATATAGCTCTTTTGTATTATCAAAGCTCACTTTATTATCTTTCAATTATATTATCAAAAAAAAAAACTTTTCCAGACAGGTAAAAATCTTTTATTTGTGTTTTTCCTTTTTTGATTTTCTCAAAATAATATTTAATTTTTTTTTTTTTAAGTAAAGTTTTGGTGTACAAAAAAATAAGAAATTTTATAAATAGACAAAGAGAGATAGAGAGAAAAAGATAGTGAATAAAAAAGAATAAGAGAGAGGCAGACACATAAAAACCAGAAAATAACAAAAAAAAAAAACAAATATGAAAACAATGTGCAATGATTGTGTCTTGATGAGTCTCAGACCTCAGTTTAAAATTAAACTACGTCTGCTGTCTATATAATAAGATAGTTATAACATTATATTTTTATTGTTCTGTTTTATTTTAGTTTTTTTTTTTTTGTTATTTTTTTTGAGTCCTATGTCCTCATTATTCTGTCTTATATAATTTTTGTTTTTTTTTTTTTTTGTTTTTTTTTATATTATATTTCTCATTTTTCGTTTCACACTTGTATCTTTAACTTAAAAATAAAAATAAAAAACTAAAACTGATGGCGTCTGATGAGACAAATGGTTTCTAAATGCTATTTTAAATTGCGTTAATTTTCCACAAAATCCCATCAAGTAGTAAAACAAAAAAAAAATAAAAAACTGTACAAAATTCTTTATATATTCAAACAAAAGAGTGCAAAAAAGAAAAATTTATTACCCTTTCATTGTCGTATCACATTTTTACCCTTTCGGACAGTCAATTCAGTTCCAATATACGATTATATATTTTTTGTCTTCTTTTCTTTCACATTTATTTATTGCATTTGTACATTCTATATTTTATATAAATATATGTATATATATACATATAAGTATTTCATACTATTGTATATATGTAGTTAGTTAATATCAAAAAATATCCCTTTAAATAAAAATTGTTTTAAAGTTTTAAATTATCTCTGTTTTTAAAGTTAATCTATCTCTTTTTAACTGGCTAAACAATCTTTTAAAAATTTATTTTATATTTAATACAAAAAAACAAAAAATTAAAAATTGAATTATGACATTAATGTGCATATTTAAATATGTATGTGTGTATTAATGTAAATATCTAATACATATGACAATAAATATTATAATTATTGTTTTATGTGTAGTTTATTTATTTAGTAATATATGTAAAAAAGACTTGCATAATTGTAATATAATCCTTAAAGAATAACGTTTATGTTGAGAATTTTTTTAGAACTTTATTTAAAAAACAATTAAAAATTAATCAAAATGTTTATCGTTATGATAATAAAGGTAGATCATAAATTTTATATAATATTGTAAACAGTAAAATATTTTAGTTGCCCCTTAAAGTATGCATTGCTAAATATTTTTTTGTTTTTTTATTTATTTATTAATTTTATTTTATTTACTTTAAATGTTCGTTTTTAAGTGTGTAATTTTTGTGTCCATCAGAAATTTAAAAAAATATTCAATGTCCGCACTTAATGAAAGATTATAATATAATAAATTAAAATTGAAATGCATTGACTGTAACCCTTACCAAAAATATAGTTTTAAGAGATCTTCATTAAAAATCATATATCTATAACTAAATTCAGTAAAAATAAAATAATAGAAATAAAGATTCTCTTTTAAATTTATATTCCAATGATTCATACATCATCAGTGTATTATAGTAATGCAACAATAATCTGTAAAGTTTTAAAAGATATATCTAGAAAGAAATGGTAGTCAAATGAGATTTTTAATTTATATCGCAACAACCTATCAAATTTAATTAAGAAACTTTAGAAAAATTATAATCATCGTAACTTGACTCACTGTTTATTTAATATCGTTTTAGTTATTTCTTTTTTTAAAACTTTTTTGAGACATACAATATATTAAAATTGTATTACTGTGAATCAATACTGCAAACGGTAAGATTAAAATTACAACTAATTCTATTTGTAATCTCTATTTTATAAAAAAAAAAAAAAAATTCAAAATTTTTTATTGTCATAACAGACAACAAATATACACGAGTAAATAAATTTTCAAAACTTCAAAATATAAATCCTCATTTAAATCCAAAGACAAAATTATTAAAAAAAAAAAAAAAAATATTGAGCTAAAATCAAAAACATTATTTACTTAAAAGTTCTTCGACAAAACAATTCAAACAAATTTATAAAAACAAAAAAAAACAAAAAAAAATATTGAACCACTCAACATGTAGGACATCAAAACAATTACATTCTTTGCATTACACTTTTTTTTTTTCCTTTACTTATTTTTAACTTTTTTTTTTTTTTAGTTTTGTTCTTTCTGTCTGTGTTTTTTATATGCTGCTTTTTTTTTTTGTACTTAATGTTCATACAAAACATAAAGAGTCAAATCAGCTAACAAACAAATAAAGAATAAAACAAAAAAAAAAAAGAAACTCATATAGAATAAAAAAAAAAAAAAGTTTCAAATAATTCAAATCAGTCAGTCATCAAGCCAAAATACATTCAACTGAACAACCAAATAACCAGCCAACAATAATAACAGAAAAAAAAAAAAAAAAAAAAAAAACAGAAACGAGACATTTCAACCAAACAACCCCCTTTAATAAATTTTATTGTATTTTTGAAAATGCAAAAAAAAATTCACCATATTTTCATTTGTTCTATCCCACTTTGCCAGCCAACCCCTTGGTCATCCTATATATTATACATTTATCAGCAGACAACCGAGTAAACCAGACAAAGTTTTTCACATAGTCTGATAATGGGTAGCAATGAACAGTGGCAAACAACAAAAATAATAACAAATAAAGAAAAAAAATACACTTTAAATAAAATACTCTTATCCTTGATTCTCTTTATGTTGCATTTTTTTCTCTTTTTTTTTTTGTTGTTTTCTAGACAGTATTGCCATTTTGTTACTTATAAAATAATGATATGTGTTTCGGAGGGTTCAGAAAAATGTTTTTTTTATCTTTTTTTTTTTTTTTTTTTTTAAAGAACTGGCAAATATTTCATAAACAATATTTAATGAATATTTGAAATGTTTATTACTACTGTTAAAGTTTTATTTCTAAGAAATAAAAATTGCACAACAATAACAATTAAATTTTAAAATTTTTATATTTTACAAATTAATTTAACATTTCAAAACTTTTAAACAGAGTTTTTAGTAATCAGATTAATAAAATGAAAAGATTTTTTTTTAATTATTAATTTAAAAGGTTATGAAACCGCAATTGCAAATTCAGTATAAACATTAGTTATGTCGTCTTTTATACACTCTGAGAAATATTTAAATTTGTATGATTGTCATATTTATGAAAATTTAATAACCCATATCAGGGTTAAAAAATATAAATATGTATTACCTTTTCATATAAACAATAGTTCCAGCTTAACGTTAAATTAGATCTACTTATTTTAAAAGCAAACTTTTCTTCAAAGAATGCTCTACTTATCAAAATTGTTTCATAAACTTAAACGATTAGAAAGAGATAGAAATGAATTAATTTTTTGTGAAATTGATCGTCTTACCTTTACATACACCTAATACTTCCAGTCTGCTGATCCTCAGTTAATCTTTGATTATTTACAGCACTATACTTTGATTATATTTACTTAGCTATATACTCAATTTGTCAATATTCACTAAGTTCCTCTTACACTAAATTCCTTTAAAAACGGTGTTAATCGCAATCTGTTTTTCCTTTACTGTAGTTTAAATTTACAAGTATTAATTTTCTTCTTAAATGATTTATTTATTATTTGTTTATTTATTTATATTAATATTACATACATAAATGTAATGCAATATTATTGAACCATCGGCTACTAAAGGCCATTATAAGTTTTTATACTATTATTAAATTATATACTAATATTATTTATTTTGTTTATATTATATACTATATATTTACATTATATTTAGTTGTAAGGGGGGGTATGTAAAGAAAAACCACTTACAACCTGTGCAGGTTAATACGCCACACGCCTACCCAATAGACTACCGAAGCCCTCAAAAATTATTTATTTTAAATTTATTACCGAAAGACAATGTTTTTTTTAAAGTCTATATACGTTTGTGAAGAATAAGTTATGTATTTAGTTTTTTAGTACTTATAGATTTTTGTGCTCAAAAAATTACAGTAGCCCAATTAATATTCAATAAATTTTTAGTTTTGTTTTTGTTTTTGGGTAAGCATAGACAAATAATGTCTATTTATTGACGTGTAATGTTTTATAAATAGTTATTTATATCGAACTAAGCTTCAATTTCTTTTTAACCATTATTTTCATTAAACTGTTAATGATTCGGCTGAAGTTATTGTATATGATTATGAAATACAAATATTATTTTTGTGCGCCATCTATTATATCTTATACAAAAATGATTTAATTTTTATTTATTTTATATATTTTTTTGTTTTTTTAAGGAAGGTTTCACCAGAAATTCAGTGAAAGGTGCCAGATTCTTACTGGCTAAACCTCCTCCCCTTATTGATTACTATTATTATTATTATTATTATTATTATAATTATTATTTTTCTATCAATGACGATAAAACAATAAGAGCATGCAGTAGTATATAACCTTTTTGCATGAGATAATAATTGAAGGTAGCTGCTATTTAGCAGCTATTATTATTAGTATTAATTATTATTATTCTTACTTGCTACAGCGTCAATGTCATCTGTGAGCTATATTACGATATAAATTAATAATATTATAGATATGATCTGAGAGAAATTTGAACCCAATACCATGACCAGAATGAAAAAATGAAAAACGTCTATAAAGATAAACATATCGCTAATTTTCTTTATTGTTATTGACCTAAGTTTTAAAAAAATTTTTGAAACTCATTGTATGTAGCATAGGAAAACTATGCATATATTTATTTTTTTTTATTTATTTTAAGTTATTTTAAAGAATTGAAAATTACCTAATAAAATATTTTTAAATATTCTTTCCGCTTTTAAAATTTAATTATAAACTTTTCTGAAAATTATTTTGGTAAATTATATTTTAATTACATTAATATTGAATTTTTAAACTCTGAAGACAAAACCAATTTTTTGATATACAAAAAACACAAAGATCTAGGTATGTCTTTTTCAACGCATCATTGTTAATCTAAAAAAAAAAAAAAATTATATTACGAATGAGAATAAAAATGCATGCTATATACTTTTAATGACAATTATAAGAACTTCTAAATCATTAAAGTTCTTAAGTGATCCACATCCTTTATCAACTTTTGAAGAAAGTATTTATTAATTACATAATTTTCTACCAGACATTTTAAGTTCAGTATTTTATTAAAATGCTATATTTTAATATAGTCAGATGGTTTTAAGTATAAGACACATGATTTCAAATGATCACTTTTAAAAAATGTTTACCTCTTTTTATTATTAAACAAAACTACAGCTTCTAAATAAAGTCCATATATGTATATAAAAAAAATTTACATAAAAATATTAAGTGCGAAAAACCTTAAGTCAATATTAAATTTTAATTCATTTTATTTGCAATTTTTCTATAGTACATTTTTTTAAATTTTCATTCAAAAAATTTCATTTCATTCAATTGTAGACGGTTCCTATAATAAATATTATATTTATGTATATCACGAGGTCGTTTAAATTTAATATCATTTTTAATGTTATTTAAGTTCTAAACATTTTTATGAAAAACTTTATTAGTTTTTTTTTAGTTTTCAAAGAATCAATACATGTTCTTAGATTTCTATAGCAATTTCTATTGAATTGAATATACAGAGTGGGCCAACTAGAACTGACTGATTTAAAATGCTTATAATTTTTTTATTTTATTTTTTTTTTTTTGCGGATAATAAAGAATTTTATAAATTTTTATAATGTCATAATACTCAGTGCAATAATATGTAAAAATTGTTGAATTTTATTATGTTCCCGATAAATTTTTTGAACAATCTCATTGTGAGCGATGAACCACATTTTCATTTAAATGGATATATTAAACAAAACTGCCGAATTTTGAGTACAGAGAGTCAACATATCAATGCAATGCATTAGGGTAGTTCTCAATAATCGTGACATACGGTTCCAGCTCATACCGCGACAATAGCGATTCTGCCAGTTTTTCGATGACTGAATAATTTCAAAAAATGCTAATTTTGCTTGGCCACCTAATTCCCCAGATTTGACGATCCCGGTTTTTTTTTGTGTAGTTTCTTAAGTAAGGAACGGTTTTACGTCAACAAACCACAAAACATTCAGGAACTAAAACAGAATATTCGTACAAAAATTACGCAACGTAATGCAAAATGTAAAGAGCCATTAACTGCCAACAGGAAAATGGAAGCCATTTAAACGAAGTCCTTTTTCACACTTAGCTTAAAAAAAAAAAGTAATAATTTATACTTTCATTTGAAAAACAAATAAAATAAAAAAATTTTAAAATAAAAAATTATAAGCATTTCAGATCAGTCAATCCAATTTAGCCCACCCTGTATATTGATAAATATTGGATGTATCCCTATATCCTATATTAAGTTGCTAGCAAAAAAAATATATTATTATGATGTTATAACTATTTCAATAAATATTTTGAAGTTTTGTAATATATTTTGTAAAAAAATGGCATACTCATACATCGTTACAATATGTATTTTCATAATATTTTATAGTGAAAAGCGCGCAGTTCTTTGAAAATGCTATACATATACATACATATTAAGTTTTCATTATTGAATATTAATTTTTTGAAAATCTTTTGATCTCTATATTATTTTTCTTTTAGTTTTCGTCCCATTTGTTATATGAAAACTGAATAATATAACATGTTCATTTTTTACAATAACTTAACAAAAATCAATGATGTACTATATATATATGTATGTAGATGTACTATATATATTATATATAAAGCTCATATTTAAAACACTATTTAAAGTTCTTTTACCATTTTTTATAGTATGTTTTTTATATACTAGCCCGTAATGAAAAGAATAATTTAAAATTCAACCTATATATTATTCATAATACATTAATATTTAATGTTAATAGTAATAAAATAAAATTTTAAAATAAAAAAATTAAAAATATTTATTATTAAAATATAATTTTTTATTAGAAGCATTTTATTACTTTAACCTTTTAAACGCACCGCATTCGCTTACCCTCAACTCTATAAAATTCAGATTATAGTATGTGTATTAGTTTTTTTTTTTTTATTTTATTTATTTAATATTTAAACGCTTAAGATTTTATTAAAAACCCGTTATATTAATGTAAATATTGTGATTGATTTGAAGTAAAAATAAAAATTTTCTACATTTTTTATGCGTTCAAATCTGTAAATTTACAGTCTGTTTTAAATTCAAGGCCCTATAAAGTATAGTCCAAAATTGACGTAACGAGACGAGTCCCTAGACAAGGCCCTATAAAGTATAGACCAAAATTGACGTAACAAAACTCTACCATTGCATTTAAATATATGAAAAAGGCCAAATAAACGATAAAAATATCAATAAACTACACGAAAATTTATATGTCATATAAATGAGAGAAATGTCACGTAAAGTCTCAGTAGAAAGTTTCCAATACGTTTAATCTAAAAATTTATTTAACGTAAAAAGTTGTTTAAAAGAATTCGGAAATTTTAAAATTATATTAATTTTTGCTATTATTTTTTTTTTAAATATAAATTAATATTATGAATTATCTATTCAACTTTTCTGATCCTATTGATTATACTTTTTTTTTTTTGTATTTGTCTTTAACCTTTTATTTTTTTAATTACTTTTAAACATTCCAATCTTACTAAAGGTACGGTGGACATCTTTGTTACTAATTTTTTATTATCCATTTTAAAAACAATTAAAACAGACAAATTTTAAAATAAAATTTGCACTAATTCCACACAGAACTTGTAAACAAAAGCAAATGATTTGATCGCCTTTAGATTTTCATTTTTGGTTATTTATTAAGTAAATAAGTAAATACTCGTTTACACTTCGAGAAAAAAACCGTATGAAATTTTGTTTGCGTTTTTTTATCATTACGTCTATTTTGACATATGTACATCATGATTGCCGCAGTTGATATTTTTGCACTATATAATACGAAATTGTGTTTTTTCTTTACTACATAATGTTACTTTAGAAAATTTTTTGACATTTATTATTCGAAACTTTTTTGCGCTAGGGTATTAAAATAAAACATATTTTACACTATTTCGCAATATTTATGTATATACATGCATACATGCTATAATATTGTTTTACAAAATTATGAATAATAATTTAAAAACTTGAAAATTTTTAATTATAAAAATTTCTAAAATTCAAAGCAATTTAAATCCCGACGAATGATATTAGTGTCAATGTTATTATAACTATCTATCAAATTAAACATCAAATGTCAAGTTGAAAACATACTTGCATTAGCAGCTTTTATTTGATGCGAATATGTATAATACAGTGGTACCATTTGATATCAGAATTTTAAATCAAACTCACAATAGCTAATTTATTACATGGTAAGACCGTTCTGAAGATTTTCAAAAACTATTCGAAAATTACTTTATTTTTTCTGTTTTTAAAAACAGTTGCTTTGTAAATTTTTTAATTAAATGAAAATTTATAATGCATTAATTTTGTTGTAAATGTTTTAATAAATGTTTTAAATCAAGACTTTTATTAAAAATAAATTCTATCGAAATAATCATATTTTTCTGAATATACTTTGTTTATTTAAAAATTTGGAATTAAGTGAAAAGATAAAGTAAAGGATTACGTAAAATGAAAAACATTCTGTCGATTGCCGAAAAGGAAACAATGATTGATCTTTTTGAAGCTCAGAGTATTCTTATTCTTGCAATATTTTGTTTCATAGGACAAATAAAAGTTAAATCTATACTTAAGATTATTGAAACAGATTATTAAACATTTTCTAGTCCAATTAAATTATTTTTGATTCCAATTAACCCAACTTTAGTTAAACCCAACTGTTAACTTCTCTTAAATGTAAAAAACTACCATATTTTTTAAACAAACCAATTTATCTTAAGGACTCGTAATATTTAGAACAAAAATTTGTATCTATACATAATTATATATTCTTGTATAATATAATCTATTTTAAATAGTATAAAAAAAAACTTAATATTTATAAAAGGACTTTGACTTTTTGAGCTCAATAATAATAAAGCAAAATATTCGTTGTTAAAATAATAAACAAAATAAAAATCAAATATATGCACATACAGTATGTATCAAAAAAGATCAAATAATATTGCACACAACTAATTTACTATTTTATCTACATATAGGTATACATTTATAAATACATATTACATAAATAAAATCACTAATATATATATATATGTACATACTAACATAAAATTTAAGTTATTTAGTTCTTTTTATTTTTTTTTTTTTAAATTCACCTCTTTTTAGACTTTATACTGCATTAAACATAGTTAAAATATAAAATAATAACAAATACTGTTGTTTGCTCTTTTTTTTTCGTTTTAGGTTTTTTATTTTTTTTTAAATGAAGAAATAACTGTAAAAAAGGAAGCAAAAAAATTTCTTCCTGGGCCCTTTTGCTTTGCTAAACATTGATTACGTGCTTGCATGTGACGTTGCAGAAAAATAATTTGTATTTTTGTTATTATTTTTGTTAGTACAAAATATTGTATAATTGCAACACTACTTTAGCAAATAAACAGACAAAAACAATAATATTAAATTTCATGATATTTTTAAAAGGGAGCGGTATGAAATTTCGACATTTTTAATCGCACTTTTTTAAAATCTCGTTTTTGAAAATCTCGCTTTTATAAAATCTTCCTTTTTAAAATTTTGCTTTTTAAAATCCTCGTTTAAAAATTTAGCTTTTTTAAAATTAGGCTTTTCAAAATTCCGGTTTTTAATATCGAAAACGCTCGAAAAATTTTTATTTCTTCAAATATATAATAATAAAATTTTTCAAAAAAAAAAAACGGCGAAACAAATTGCTTAGATTTTTAAAATTTTGTTTTTTTTAGACAAAACAATAAACAATTTTTAATAATTTACTAATTTTTATTCTATCTTTTATTTTTATGTCCATCTTTTAATTTTTTAGTATTTTATATTTCGTATTTCGCCGTTTTCCATTTTCGCCAATCTTGTCAGAGCAATATTATAAGTTATTTCCCCATATCTGTCAACAATCTATAAATGTCAACATGGAATTTATCAACCACAAATTTTTAAATTAATTTAAATTATATCAACATAAAATCATTAGATCATGATTAATTATGTTTTTACTCCCAGATCTCTCATAGGAAATTCCAAGAATTTCAAAAGTATTATTGTACCATTAAACATTTTAATAGTCAAGAAAAAAGTGAAAAATTCTAAGAATTCTAATCATATGATTCTAAAATAGGCAATTTAACGATATTATCTTAAGGTATAAAATAATATTTAAAATAAACGTAAAATTTTGCACATTTCTTTTATTTACTTATTTCTGAAATCTCGTTTTTTTTTAAATTGAATTTATTAGGGCGCCCCCCGTAATTCAATAGATTTGATTTTGAGAAGCAGCGCGAGATTTTAAAAAAGCTAAATTAAAAATATCGAGACGTACCCGACCCTTTTAAATACTATAGTAGCTAAAAAATATTTTAAGAAAAAACAAAAAAAAAAATTTTTTTTTTCATTAATATACAATAGAAAACCAAAAAGGCGCATGAAGGATATGAAATTATGAAAATAAAAAAATATATATATATTTTTTCAATCGTTATCACGAAAGTATCAATAAATATAATTTCTTTTAAAATATAGTTATAAATATTTGTACCTTTTTTTTTTATATTATAGTTGCCATTTAATTTTAGATGTTATATTAAAAAAAAATAGTGAGCAAAAACATGCAAAAAGTACAAAAGTATAAAAATTTTTAGTCAAATTAATGAAATCATGTAAACTTAACTAAATATTTATAAAGATAAAAATTTGCATGTTGAAATTTTAAAATATTTAATATTAAGATATTCTATAAGCTAAAGTTTACATGATTATATAATATTATGTATATATATATATATATCGGTTTCAAGATTAGATGTTTTTTTTTCTGCATTTCTGCTTTCCACTCCTTTTAGTAGACCTATGCTAATTAGGTAGGACATTATTATTAAACTATATATGAATCAGCTGTGTTTTGAATCAGAAATCTTTTAAATAAAGATTGGTATGTTAACGATTATACTATTGGCTAGACAGAGAAAATTGGATATGAAATTGTAAAATTTAAAAAAAATTTTATAAATATTAAAACAAGAAATATGCACTGTTATAGTTTAACGACATAACATTAAGAATTAAACAATGAAATGAAAGAGCAAGCAAGCTAAATATTTTTAAAATTTTCAGTTTTTTTTCAGTTACATCAAGTACGTAATCATTTTCATTATACCTACTGTTTTATACTAATTAAGAATAGATCCAAAAAATCACTAAAAATTAAATATACCATCATCACCAAACAGATTCAATTACTTGTTTTTCGTTCTAGAATTTTACAATATTTTTTTTAGTACATTTCCCCGCCACATAAATGCAACAAGAAAATTACACAGACTTTCCTTTTCAGACGTGGCTGTGTACATGTCGTAAGGAGGAATTACTCTTACGACGTGTGTTCGACATTCGAACACGTTCGAAACCACACTCTTTACTCTTCCTTACTTTTACTTATTACTCTTACGACGTTCGAAACCACACTCCCTCGGTGTTTACAGCGTATGTTATACGCTCTTACTCATTAGGCCACCGAGGCCCAATTTTACAATATAAAATTATAAAAAAAATTAAGGATTGCAGTTTAAATAAGTTTTATTTAAAATAACAGAAAAAAAAAACAATTTTGAGACTTTTTTTTTAAATATAACCCATACAAAATATCTCAAAATTCAAACAAAGCATTAGAACTAAATATCCTCAACAAGTCTAAATATCTTTATCTATGTCTTTACATTTATTTCTGATCGCTAGCGCCTTATATTTCAATATTTTATTTATTTTTTTTTTTGTAAGTATTTTTTTTTTTTAAATTACCTAATTTTTGAAAACTAAAAAAAAATTAAAAGTTGAATTGTCCTATTTTGTAGATTATTTTGTAGACTATTATTATTAATCAAAAAAAAAAAAAAAATGTTCTAAAAACCAACTGCCAAAGAATAAGAAAATTATATGTATAAGAAAAAAACAAGAAAAACATTTTTTCTTTTTTTCTCTATTAGTCTAACACTTTTCCTATTTTCCTCATTTTTTCTCAAATCCTTTAACACGTTCATTCTAATTATTATAATTATTTCAATATCAGAAAATCATTGTAAGCACTAAGCACACGAATTATACATCATATCCATTAACTTATAAGTAGTATAGCCTATGCTATACTACTCTTATAACTAAAACAGAAAAATATATTTTATTTTTTGTAACTATTTTATAATATCTGAAAGCTTTTTGTTTTTTTTTTTTTAAATAAAGGAAATATATATATTTTTTTTAAAAAAAACATTTCCTAAGACTTTTAGAATCTAGTTTACAATAAAAACTTTTCTAACCTATTATTGACCTAGTTTTTTTTTTTTTAAGACTATGGGGCAGTAAAAAAAACATTCAGCTTTCTTAAAAAAAAAAGATAAGAAAATTATTATATTATGTACAGTATATATAGTTTTTTAAGAGTTAAAATGTTTTTCTTGTTAAGGATCATCTTGTAATAGTTTTTATTTTTATTTTTCTAAATTTGTTTCTTCAATAGTTATCACCTAAATATTTATATATATAAAAAATTTATCATAATTTTAATTTCTTTTTTGTCAGTCTATCTAAGCATTTATATAATAATATAGTTTGTATAAGATTGCGAAATTTTGTTCAATATGTTTTTCAGCAACATCCTACCAGTTAAAAGTAAAAACTCAATTACAAATTCTAAAAAGATATTAAAATTTAGTTTAAGAATTCTAAATGAAGCAAAACGGAGCTGTAGTGATTGTTAAAGAATAATTCCTTGACAAGGGATAATTTTTGTAATCTATATAACGTTTCTTTTTCTTGATTGATTATTTACAAGTTAAATAAGTTCATAAATGATTCATATTTTAACAGATTGTCATGAAACTCAATTTAAAATTTGTTTTTCTTTTACTAATATAGTTCATTTGAATAATGGCGTATTGGCTAAGGCGTTGGCTTTCGAATAGAAAGATCTTGGTTTGAAAACCCAGTGTAAAACAGATACATAATTAAATAATTCTTAATCTAGATAATTATAGATGTCATACAAATATAATACATATTTCTGTTTCCATAATCTTATACAATAGCTGTACAATATCTGTCGAGTAATCAATGGCTTAGTAAAAATAATAATTTAAAAGAAAATGCGAAGCTTAGTCAAATATAAATAATAAGCGAATTAGTGGATTCCGCATATGCATTTCATACGTTTCCACTCCTAATAAATGTAGTATACGAAATGCTATTAAATATAGTATACGCAATAATCACTTGCAACGCTACAATTTAGCATGAATATCAATTTAATTATAGAAAATTCAAAATATATAATTAAATCCAAATCAGATTAGATTCTCTAACGCCTCGAATATTTGTTTTATACTGTGCATTATACTGAGCTACAACACAAATTTTACTTGAAAAAAAAAACTGTGAATTCAGACGTAGATTTAAAGATGTGGTTTAAAAAAGTGTGATTTGACTTGGAACTCAGTTTCATACATTCGGCCCAATAATGGCAGTATATTATAATTTTTTTTCTTTTTCATTTGTATATTCAAAATAATATTTATTTACCGTCATTTCATCAGTTGTGACAGTTTTAAACCAAAAAGAGCTCAAAAAAAGTTTAGATAAATGAAATTTGTTGTAAAGGAAAAAAAACAACATTCAAATATTTGATTCATATATGATTCTCTTAAACTATCTAAACTCAGAATCAATCATCAGAAAGAAAAGAACTGAAAATATAATATACAACATATTTCATATTTATTAAAAATGCAGTGAAACATAGAAATTATTAAAGTATTATTAGAGTAATACGTTATACTTTAATTTAAAGAGTCAAAATCTCAGCAGTTAAATTAAATAATATCCTGTAATCTTCTCAAAAAAAAAAAATACTATACTATAAATGAAAACATGAAAAACTGTTTTGAAAATGTTGAAAAAAGTCCAATTAAACGTATCAGAACTCAATAATTGTAAGTCACAAAATTCAAATTTTAAAATAAAATGACAAACATTATTATTTTGTTCTTTCTTAATTTTCATCTTAAATATTTTAATTAGAAGCTTATAAATTCTATTATTAACAAATGTTCAACAGTTTTTTACTACAATTAAAAATTATTACAAAACTTTAAATTTAAAAGATTAAAATTGTAACAATTCGAAATAATTTTGTTTTTTTGTAAAACAGCAATTGTTAATCCCTTTGTTAAAGACTTATTTTTCTTTTTTTCTAGATTTTTATGGAATATTAAAATTTTAAGATATTGTTAACCATCGAATTTTTGTTTTTATCTTTGAAAACATAAATAAATATTTCATTATAAAATAATTGTTTCATATAAAATGAGTTTTATTTTTTTACCGACCGCATACATTAATGTATAAGGTAGGTATTGTTTTCATACTAAAAATTTGTACCCGAAATTTTCGCAAAAATGCACTACTCCGGTGTGGAGAAGGCTGTAAAAAAATTTTCAGCATGATGTCCGTCTGTGTGTGGGTGTGTGTGTGTGTGTGTGTGTGTGTGTGTGTGTGTGTGTGTGTGTGTGGGTGCGTCTGTGGGCACGTGGGCAGTTTACTAGTGTACTTTTTAAGTTTTTTACGAATATTTCATAACAGAAAAATTTTGTGAGAAAAATTATTAAGAAAAAGTTGTTACACAAGTAAAGAGGAACAACTTTGCCATAGAACATTTTTTGATCCGACTAACTTTAACTTTTATTTAATTTTTTTTCTAAGTCCAAATTTCATACGTAACACTCCATATGAATTTCTATGAACAATTTTTTTTTGTTTTTTTTTTATATCTCTAAAAATTTTTATACATACTTATGTATGTACTTATATCTATGCCAATGCATATTATCATTTGTTGATGACATAAAATTAAAACGGTAAAATTTTTGTTAGCAGATTTAATATTAATCTTATGTTTGTTTTGTATTTGTTTACAGTTTTTATTATTTTTTACTTTTAATATTATTTTTTGAATGAAAAAAAAATCATGTATCTACATTACAATAATAATAATAATAAATGGATGTATGAATGAATGTACATATATTTTTACGATTTCATGAATAAAACAAAATGTTATTAAATTATTAGAAGTTATTTTGCTTTGATATTAATTATTTTGTAAAAAATCTATAAATTTTGGCATTGTACTTTTTGTGTAGTGGCGGTCGGTCCTGTGGTGGAGACAGATGATTTTTTTTTTTTGGAGAAAAATATTTACATTTAAATAACAAGAAATAAATCTTTGGAAAATTAAGAAAAAATTTAAATAAATCTGCATATAGATCGTTATATAAGAGCACTGTCCAAATATACTTTATTTTTTTTTTACGAGGGTTGGTGGAAAACTCGAAAATCACCAATAGGAACTGCACATGCTTCCTCAGGGTAATATTGAACTTTATGGACGTTATATTTTCAATCATAAATTTGAATTTAATAATTAGTTTATTGATTTAATAATGTTTTTGTAATTTGATGACTCTAAGCTTTAATTTTTTTTATAAATCAAACGTCCTTTATTATTAATACTCTAAAGTTTTAACAGCCGTTATTAATCACATGGCGTATTTATCAAGGAATTGCGGCTAAATATTCTTCATAAGTAAAAAGTTGTTTTAATTGGATTGGATTTAAATCTTCCCCCGTTTCTACTTTAGGGAGTATAGAACATTGACTAATTTATATTATATATACATATTAGACTAGCTTATTTATTATATGGACATATTAGCTTCTTCAGCTTCTTGAATCGACTTAGCCGCCACTATATTTTCACCAAACCTCTAATTACTCAGCTGTACTTATTGTATAAAATTATAAACACAAACATTATATTTGTGGCCATCTATTATCTTATACAAAAATTATTTATTTATTTTATATTAATACGATATTAATTACCGTCGCTGGTCTAGTGCATATAAACTACACTGAAAACACCGAAGGAGTGTAAGAATCCCACACACATCGTAAGAATAATTTCCCCTTACGACATTTACAGCCATGAGCTACACCTGAAAAGTAAAAGCTGTGTAATTTCCTTGTCACATATGTGGTAGAGGAATGAACGAAAAAAAAAATTATTACGATATAAACTTATTACGACTTAAATTACTAATACTGCGAATTTAAAAGAACTAAGTCTTAAACGCAAGATGATTTCGATTAGAAGGAGATACTTTTTTCTTCTACATATTTTCATGAAATTACTTTAATATTTTTCAGACTTGTAAAAATTTCTATTTCCGAAATTCTGCTTGGAATATAGGATTGCAAGTATGCCAAAAACAAATTATGATTATAAATATAAAATCATATTTGAAATATTTGAATAAATCATTAAATATAGAATACTGAATACTCTTTCATATTTTATTCGAATATTGAAATGAATTTCATTTGGAAAAAAAAAACCATATTTGCACATACGGACACATATTATTATGCACATACATTATGTTATACAATATACAATGAAAATTTTCAGATTTTTAGTAAACAAAAGGAAAATCATTTCAATTTTTATAACAGCCTTGGGAAGAAATAGTACATTCCCAATATGTATTTATCTATACTTATACATTTATATATTTATATTTTATGCATAAAATCAACACATCCTATAATATATTGTGTATATAGAATGAGAAGTTCAATGGACCAAAAATCTAGGACAGTAGCTTCTTGTTTATTATTATTAAAAGTTTTTTTGATTTTCTTTTTTTAGATCCTTTTTTCCAATATGTACTTTTTTAACTTTTAAAAAGGAATGAAAAAAAAAAAAAAACATAAAAATGTAACATGTCAATTTAATAGCGAATGATGGCAGTAGTGGTTTTATGGTATAGTGGTAATAATAACAAGAATATTATAAAGAAAATTTTAAAATTTTTGTTAAAATATTATTCTATAATATTGCATTCTTAAATTTTTTATTAAATCTTTAATAATAAGAATTTTTATTTATTTTAAATTTTTTTTTTTTTATAATTCATTACAAATAATTTTCAATTTAATAAGATTGAATACAAATGCAATGGAAATAAGGGGTTTTCTTTCGTTTTTATTTACATATTTATTTATTATTTATTATTATTTTATTTATTTTAATAATGCACCCTATTAGGAATAAATGTATGGAAAAAAATTTTAAAATTAAAAAACAAGGGTAAATTTTTAATATTACAAGTCAATGATTTTTCATATTAGGGGTAATTAAATAGCAATTGAAAAAAATCCTTAGAGAAAATGTGTTTATTAAAATTATAGTAAATTTAACTCCTTTGCTCTAATTTTTTTTTTTTTTTAATTTTAAATAAATCTTATAATATCGAATATATTTTATAACAAATTGTTAAAATAGATTGAGCATATTATTTTGACTACAACTTGGTACTTTTTTAAAATAAATCTTTTTATAATAATATAGATTATACTTTAATATTTAAATTAACCCGTTAAGGTAGCACCATAATATTTAGGAACCAATTGCAACAATATATTGTCAATTGTAATTGATAGGATTGGAACGGTAATTGTTTTCATTTTCGTTAATTCAAGTATTATACTTAGAAGCTAATAAACTTTTATACAACGCAATTATTTTTTATCGTAAGTTAATCTTCATATAAATTATTATATTTTATTTATAAATTACTCTTGTTTTCTACAACAATATTTTTAATTTGACGTTAAGAACGTTGTTTAAGGCCGTATTTCAATACTTAGTTTTTTTAAAAGTGTTAATGACTTTTGTCTTACTCTTGAAGAAATAATGAAAGATACGAAAAACGGATGGCAGCGATAGAAGAAGCGATAGAAAAAGTTTTTCCGAAAAAAAATTGGTTGTATCGAATTTTTTGTTGTATTCGTAAAAAAAAAGTCATTGCGTATCGAACAAAAAATGTGTGTTGTGTTCGAAAAGAAGTTGATGTGGGACAATTTTTTACAAATAAAGTTGATGATTGTATTTTTGATTCTTATATTTAACAATAATACGAAATATGACAAGTAAAAATTTTGATCTGTCAGTGAAATAGGTATTGAAATTAATTTTCTATTAAATATCAATATTTGATATTTAAAATGTCAAAGAATTTATTTGTTGGAACATTTTTAATCATAAAAATTCTTTCTAAACTTTATCTAACTTTTTTTTATTTACGCTATAAATATCGCTATAAATGATTCCTAACAACCATACGATATCGCTATAAATGATTTCTAACAAAAATATTCGGAATTACAAAAGCGTTCCTCCGTAACTTGAAAATATCATACTTTTCTGTACTGTACAATAATTTTACATACTATCTCTTTTCGGTTTGGCTAAAAAAAAGTTATTATCGCTTCTAAAAGGACTAGTAGAGCACAGTCTATAATCTATACTATAAAATTATTATTTTTCAAAGAGTTTAATATTAATTTTTAAGTTTTACTTATTATTATAACGGCAACACTGAAACAGTTAATTATAGAATTGGTTTAAATAGAAAATATTAAAGCAAAATTTATAAGTTTAATCTCATTAGCAAAATTCTAACTAATTGAAACATCGTGTCAAATCAAATATTAATATGAAAATTAAACTATATAAGAAGTTTAAACTATAAAGTACATAAATACCTACATACATACATAATTTTAAAACTATTACAATTTTTTGTATTCATTTTTTTTTTTTTTTGTGTTTTTATTAATTAATTTAATATGTCATTAAAATATACGTTTTTTCTTTATAATAAAGAATTAAATATTAAATTTATAAAAAAAAATTTATATTATCCAAGTAGTTTTTATTTTTGTTTTGCAGGAACTTCAGGAAAATATAAATTACATATGCCTATACATAATAATTTACATTGCGGGTCATTGTATATTTGCCCTTAATTTTAAATGCATTCATAATAATTATGTTGAAATCAAATTTTAAAGAACATATACTATATTTTAATGTTTAGATTTATGTTAACAATTATTTTCTTTACATTTTTTTTTTTATACTAATAACAAACTTGTTAAGGTGCAGTTTTTGTTTTTTTTTTTTTTGATGCGTTTTATTTTTTTCAGAGTTAACATGTACCTTTAGTTTTTTAACTATATAATAATGTACAGAGTACACAAAATATTGGAAATGGAAATTTTAAAATAATGTATCCGCCTGTTTACATTAGTTGCATTATTTAGTTGCAACTTTTTCGTTTTCTTTCCCACTTCCTCGCTTTTCGCAAAAAACAAATTTAAAAACGAGAAAAAACGACGAAAATGCGTAAAATTCCGAAAAGCTTTATTCATTTTTGTTAACCAAAATTTAGCTGCTTTAGCTGTTGCAAGTCACCAATACATGTAAAGCAACAATAAAAAATTTTATCAGGTCAAAAAAATAAGTTATAATATTAACGCACACATATAAAGTTGCAACAGCAAATTACAACTTAATGTAAACGCGAGAGTTTTGCAGCACATTTTAAATACAAGAAAGAATACATCATTGCATACAGAAATGTTAACAAGTGTAAACAGGGCCTATAATTAACAAAATAAAAATATTGTGAAATATGTTAACGCTGTTAACTGTTTTTATATTTATATAAACATAAACGATGCAATTTCTTTTTAGATGTTTATATGTGAGTTGTAAACATTGAATTCAAATAATTTATTCTAATATGTAAAATTATTTTGTTATTACTCTTTTTCTGCTGTTTTTTTTTTTTTTTTTTTTTTTGCAACAATAGTTTATATGAGGATTGTATGGCAAATGAATTTTAAAGGTGCGTCAATGAAAATATTTATTTCTATATTTGTGGGATTTCATGAAAAATGAACCAAAAATCGTCAATTTAAAAATGATCTGTATAAATATTATCTAATACTAAGATTTTCTAAGGTTCTAATATTAGATAATGTAAGTATTATAGTTCTGCATCTGTCTTCTTTTTAAATTGTGTTTTTAAAAATCGATTCAAATTTATTCTTGAGACAGAAAAATTTTTAATTGAAGTGCCGGAGTATCCCGATGGCTAACGTATTCCATTTTTTTTGATAATCAAAAGCCTAGTGTAATAAAAAGCCTATAATAAGATTTATGTTTTCACATGTTTTATCAATAGGCATGAATATAATATGAAATGTAAAACTAAAATTTAATTTCTTTTTCTACTGTAAAGGAATTTGTAGAAAATCGTATAATATTGAAAATTATAAAACTAAAAAAAGTGTTATACGATCCCGATGACTAACAGCATTTTGTGAAAATATAAATTACATTTTTCCTTTAAGTATTTATTGTTGGAAAATTGAAATATATTTGTAAAATATTTCTCTATAAAGATGTTTTTTTTGAATATATCCCAAAAATATAATCCTAAATATATAATAAAAAAATATAATCCCAAATACAAAATACAAAATCGCAAATTCAAAATCCCAAAAATCAAAATCTCAAAATCCCAAAATTCCAAATTCGAAAATACCAAAATCCCAAAGCAGTTTTCTTATCATAATTCTTTTTGAATTTTTTTTATTTTGGATTTGGGTCGATTTATTAAAAACAAAAATATTGAATGCAAAAATTATCGAAAACAAAATTTAAACAAAAAAACCTGTTGAATGCAAAAAATGTTCGAAAAAAACGTGTAAAAAAGAATATATGCCTACATATTTATATTTTTTTTTCAAAATATTCTGGAAAAAGCGTATAACCTTGATTTCATAATCAACTAAAAATCACTCCAAGCTGTTCACTTTTATAAACATTTATGTTAAATATTCTGTAAAAGGCGTAAAACTCTGATTTTGTAACCAACTACAAGGCCCTCGCATATTTATTTATTTTACATATATCTGAACGTATTATAATAGGGACTACCACCGCCAAACCCCCGCTTAACAATTTATTGAAACACTGATTTTGAATCCACCTTTAAACGCTCTCCTAATTCAGAATCTCGGACATACATAATATCATATATAAATATTTTGAAAAAAGCGTATAACTTTGATTTTAAAAACCTCATCTAATTCAGAATCTCACACATATATGTGTTCTGAAAAGAGCGAATAACATTGATTTCATAACCAACTAAAAATCGCTTAAATAAATTGCACAGCCTTTCCTTTTCAGGCGTGATTGTACATGTCGTAAGGGGGAATTATTCTTACGACGTCTGTAGGATTCGAACTAATACTTCCTCGGTGTTTACAGCGTTTATACGCTCTTATTCACTAATTAATTTTTTTTCTTAAATATTTACCAAATTAAGTTTTTCTTAATAATCCTGATGAGCCCGAAACCACTACTAAACAATTCTCTCATTTTGTGGATAATTCTTAAATCTGTAAATTTACTTTACTTTTTTGTAGTTTTAGGATTTTAAGATTTTGGGATTTTAAAATTTGGAATTTATAGTTAACTTCGGATTTTTGTTTTTCGAATTTCGTGGCGTTCTCGCAAATAAAAAAAAATAAAAAGAAATTTCTAAATTTTTTGAAATGTCCCAATAACTATACGGAATTCCTCATATTTATAGGTATATGCTACGGTATTTTGGTATGCACCATATCATAAAGAAATACTGGCTTATTAAGGTTTAGTTATATTTGTAAATTAAAATTTGCTTCAAAATTCAAAAATTTTTTTTGCTTATATATATCTTAAATCTTTTCAATAACTTTTAAACTTAAAATATTTTTATTTGTAGGACACTCTGTAAAAAATGTACTTTTTATATTATATGAAAATCACGGTAGCAAAAATTAAAATATATATATATACATACATTAAAAAACCTAACAATATTTATAATAAACATCATAGCCAGAATAATTAAATGTAATGAGGACAAATTACAATGAATAAAATCTAACATTGTTTTGTTAGTAAATGTATATACATATATGTATATATGTACCTATATAAAAATGTATATTTTTTGCAAATAAATATACTTCTATAAATATATATATATATATAATATTTAGTATATGTATATAGAAAAAATTGCATAATTTTATACAATAGATGACACGTAAATAAAAAATAAATTGCATATGTATATACATATATAATTATATAATATGTATATATGTACCTACATATGTACATTTAGAGATGCAACATAAATAAAAAAGGGAAATTTATAAGATTTTTAAGATAATTTTTGTCATATTGCACATAATTATATATAGTAAATGTAAATATATGTATAAATATGCATATTTATATTAATAATCAAGTCTTTTGTTTTCTGAAATCATTAGTGTATAGAATAGGTCCCAAAGTTAAAAATAAACAGAAAAAGCAAAACACAAAAATAAGGAAAATTATACTGTTTTAATTTTTTTTTTTTTTTCTAATATTTACAAACAAACTTTTTACTTTCCGGGAGTACTTGTTAAGTTTTCCTTTTTTTTTTAATTTGTAATGTTGTTTCTATAAAGTGGATCATATGATGTATTATAAAAACAGTATAAGACTTCCCTATACATTTAAATTATGTTCTAATGAAACTGAGTTTTCGTTTTTTTTTTTTTGTAATTAATTTAACTAAAAGCATCATTTTAAATTTAACACAATTCATATTTAGACTAATTTATTTTGACTTCTTTATTTTGACATGTATATGGAATAAAGCTAAATTATTGATTTCGTATGTGAACTCCTCAGGTTGGATATAAATCCGTAAATAATTTTAAAAGATAGGTCATGTGAGTGCAGTGATATCAAAATGGCGCAATCTCGTGCTAAATGAGGCCTTCAGGCCAGCATCTTAAAGGTCACCAGCCTATACTCACCTACCTAAAGCTAAATTAACAGAGTCAAAAAAAAAAAAAGAAGTTTCAACTCAAGGGAAGTTTTAACTTATGACTTTAAAAAATATAATATCTTAATTTAAAATTTGGTTTTCTTAACATTAAAAGATATAATTATTAGAACTAATTTAATTTTACTATATATGTAATGTAATTTTACTATATATGTAATGTACTATATATGTAATTTGTTTAGTGGGACTATTTAAAATCCCTCGATGTTGTCTTGAAATCTGTATGTAAACAATTAATTATAAAGGATTTAAGAGTTAGTTACAAAATAAGAGTTATACGCTTTTTATTTCACCCATATATGAGAGTTGTATTCCAATTAGATGTCAATATATCCTACAACTTTTGTTACTTTTGCACAATATTAAGATTATTCAATGTTGTCTCTTATTTCTTTCTCAAATGTTAACTCTTATTCGTTTCACAAATGTTGACTCTTATTTCTTTTTCAAATGTTGACTCTTATTTTTTTCTGAAATGTTGACTCTTATTTCTTTCTATATAAAGCAATTTCGTTCTTTTACAACGAAAAATATTTTAATAATGATAATTTTTTTTTATTGAGGACTGACTGAGCAAACGTGTCAGTAATCACTGGACTCACCTTCAAAAGGCAGGAGAACCTATTCAACCAGAGTTGGTCAGTTTCCCTAAATTTATGCCACTATGCTACTACTCGGATGGAAGAAGCTTTTGAAAGATCTAAGATCCATGTCAAGTAGTTCACTTAAATCTTGGAAAAGAAATTATCGAGATATTTAAGCCTTTTGCTTGACAGACTATAGCACAGGTGTAGAAATTTCTCCACGCTCTTTACAGCGTCAATTTCTCTCCAAAATCTACAGTTAAGATTCACATGTATATCTATCCATTTCTAGCATATCTACCAATAAAACAATTGCCAGTAATAACACTAACTAGTCATCTTATTCCAGATTTTTAGAGATTTCCAGATACTTTTAAACTTTTAAAACTCAAATCCGGTCACATAACTCTCGTTCGTCTGCAAGTTACACATGTAAGCTCTCTAGTTAATTCTTCTCAATGAAGACTATATATACACTTCAGAAAATACAGGACAAACGAATAAATCACTTTTAAAATATATAAAATGTATAACAAACAGCAATCATTTTAAATTTATATTAAAGAAAGTATTACACATTTTATATAATAATAAATACAATTTTTCTAAATAATTTTATAAAGCGAACTTATAAATATTATATAATCCTTAATCCATAATTATTTATACTCAATAATTAAAATTAATTTAATTTTTTTTTTTTCTGTTTTTATTTCAGATTTAATACAAAATTAATGGATTACATCAGGGATTACATTTAATCATTTTGACGATTAGAACAATTTATACAATATTTCTTTTTAATAAATATTTGTGCTGTGACCAAAACTCTAGTCTATATTTAAAAAAAAAAAAATAAATAAATAAAAATTAATTTAAATATAAAGCAAAAAAAAAAAAAAATGTTTTCTAAAAAGATGTTTAATACAAATGTTCTTTGTATTCAAAAATAATAATTTTAATAAAATAATTTACATTTTAATATAAGTTTTATAAAAAAAATTATCATTTAATTGAATTCAATACAAAAATAAATAAAAAAAAAAAAATATTAATTAAAATAATAAAATTAACATTGAAATCATGTTTATTAAAATAAAAATAAAATTTTTAATAATTTTAATTTTTCATACAACCATTATAAATGCAGGTGAGTTTAAATAATTAATTTTATTAATTATTGTTTAGCACATTTCCAAAAAAATTTTGAAAAATTGTACCTATTAGTTTCATTCTGTCCGTCCGTTCGACCGTCTGTTCGTCTGTCCGTCTGCATTTACAAAACTCTTACACCGTTAAAGATAGAGAAAAACAATTCTAACCATGAGTAGGTCTCATAAAAGAATTAATGTTGTAGAACAACTTTTTCATATAGCCCCATCCATTAAGGAGCTGCAGCCCCTTTAACTTTGAAAAAGCCCTATTTCGACAGGATTTTTTTTTTACCTTTTTTTACCTTTTTAAATCAATATTAAAGTTACACAATTTTTTTAAATTTAGTATTTAAATTTACCGTTATGTGAAAACCAAATTTTCCATGATATTTCGTTTTTCATAACTTCGGCACGCCTTTATATAGGAAATTGAAATTTTGAAACAAGAAAGAACTTTTAGAATTAATATAAGTTTCATCAAAACAATTTTTTTGTACCACCCTCTGTTTAAGAACTATTGGCCCATTCCATAAGAGTAGTGTCCTCTATCGTTTCGTGACTACTTTCCTCTTTTTTTTATTTTCACACTATTTCTTTCGATTGTCGTTACTTTTATATTTGTGTGTAAATATTTAATTTTTTTTTTTAAGTGCATTTCTCTGCCACATAAATATGAAATACGCTGTAAACACAGAGGAAGTGTGGTTTCGTTATCCCACAGACGTCGTAAGAGTTATTCCCCCTTACGACATTTACAGCCACGCCTGAACAGGAAAGACTGTATTATTGTGTACCTGTCCACATTTATATGGCAGAGAAATGCATTAAAAAAAATATATATATATAATTTAATAGCAGCTGGCTCACATGTCTGAACAGCAGATCGATTCAACATTTATTAAGAAACGCAACAATTTTTTTTTTCTCCCAAAAATTCCATGGGTGCTTCGCAAAATAGAAATATTCTTCAAGAGTTTTTTTGAAAGAACTTCGACTTTCGTAATACTTTCACTATTCTGTGATTCATTTAAAAATATGCTTGTGGGCATAAAAAATATATTTATATACATAATGAATATAAAAAGTCTAAAAATTATTTCGAAAAACAAATTTAAAAAATAAGGCAGAAAGTAAAATCAATTTTTTTATTAAGGGCGCACATTTTCTAAAAGGCAATTGACACATTTTAGAATTTTAACTTACACCAAAATGTCGAAGTTTTCTTAGAATTTTATGTGTAAGAAAAATTATGAAAATCAAGAGAGACTTTCTTCAGTTTTAAGAAAACCTTTGATAATTAAAAAAAAGCCTCTATAACGCATTTAAAATTATAATGTTGAAGTTTAAATATTTACTGTTTATTTTCAAAAAAATTTGTACTTGTGCCTAACTTTCAACTTACAGGTATCTAAAAACGGCAAATTTTCCATTTTTAACACCTATAACAAGGGTAAAAATTTCTGAGGTAGTTTATATTAATTCGAAAAAATTTTTCTTATTTAAAAATTTTAAGATTTTAACTATAACCGTCCTGGAGTTATGAAGGGTACCAAATCTTTCAATCAATTTTGTCATGACATAACAGTAAATTAAAATACTAAATTACAAAAAATATGTATAATTTTGATATTGATTTATAAAGTTGGTGTATACATGGTGTTGGTGGAACATGGTGTATACGTTTGAGTTTTAACCAAACAAATTGCAAAGAGCTTTTTCAACTTTGTAGTACTGTAATGAATGGGGCTACATAAAAAATTTGTTTTGAAGAATTCATATTTTTTTGTTAAATCTATCTATGCGTAAAATTACACATCTAGGGGCCTCGGTAGCCTAATGGGTAAGAGGGTGTGTGGGTTCGAATCCCACGCACGTCGTAAAAATAATTCTCCCTTACGACATTTACAGCGACGCCTGAAAACGAAAGGCTGTGTAATTTCCTTGTCACATTTACAGTCACGCCTGAAAACGAAAGGCTGTGTAATTTCAGATTACATTGTTTTATCATAAACCTGTATATTAGTTTTGGAAACAGACAAACGGCAGAGCGAAACTAATAAGTAAATTTTTCAACTTTTGTTTTTAAAATGTTCTAAAACCATTACGAATTACAAGCTTTTAAAGTAAAAACTTATTTAAATTTCCACTCGGTTACACTCAAAAATTTACTCATATAAGTTTCTACTCAGTTATGTCAAAAGTCACTCTATTTAATAAAGTATAACTAATAAGAAAAAATCATACCGTTGTGTCGTTAAAAACATTTTTAAATATATTAATTTTTTATACTAATTTAATTTGATTTATTTTATAGCTCCAAAAAATCGAACATGTTATCAATTTTCGGAAAAAAAAGATAATCCAGAATTTGATTATGATTATCTTAATGATGCTCCATTAACATCCGAAACATATATTGATGAACCAAAAATAATAACATGTGAAGCTGAATATGATTTTTGTTATTCTGTATGGAAATCTGATGATAATGGAACCAAAGTAATTATTCAACAAGGTAAATAAATATTTTTATAATAAAGAAAAAAATAAATTCCAAGAAATTTTTATATGTATATTGTTTGTATGTATATTGGGATCATTTAACTAAATCTCTATGTATTATTTTAATAACAAATTATATATATTTTTTTTTTTCTACAATATTATTCTAGAATTGATTTAAAACTATATAAACTTTTTGTTGCCGAACTATTACCAACATCAGCTAATTGTCCTGGTAATAATAATTTAACAGCACCATTAATATCTCTATGACTCATAGTTGCTCTTTTTGAAATTTTCATTAAATGTTTTGCTTCTAAAGCTAATTTTTCAAACATATCATTCATATAATGATTCATTATTTCCATAGCACTTTTTGATATTCTCAAATTAGGATGAATTTCTTTTAATACTCTATATATATAAATATGAAAACTGGGAAATGCTTTACGATTTGAAAGTCTTTTAGATTTTCGATTTCTTATTGTACGTCTATTATTTGAAGTATGATTCATTTTTGATTTTGATGTTTTAACTGATAAATTTTTATTTTGATTTTCTTTTTTTGTTAAACTACTACTACTATCAGTTTTTAAACGATTATTTAACTGTAAACTATTAACTGATTTTGGAGAAAGAGCACGTGATATATTTGAACTTCTTGTTGATTTCATAGACAATTGTCCAATCGAATTAATTGATGGTGAACTAACAATTGAACTTTAAAAAATAAAAATAATAATAATCAATTTTTAACCAAAATTAAAGATATTAAATTTTAGTTCATCTCTTACCTCATTCTTTTCAATAGTTAGTTAAAAATTCTTTTTGTAAATTAATAATATTTATTTAAAAAATATAATAATATCTAAAATATATATTTAAGGAGTTTTTTTATTTTCAATATGATCCTTGTAAAATTCTCAAAAATTATAAATAAAAAATAAATTTATTTTAATGACATTAATTAGTTTTTTTTTTTTTTTGTTCAATTTCGATTTTTTTTTTTTTAAATTTCTTTTTTAAGGATGTTGGCAACAAAACGCAAATACAGCAACACAGTGTATTCAAGAAGATTGTCAAGGAAATGTTTCCAAAAAAAGTTTATATTATTGTTGTTGTAATACTGATAATTGTAACAGAAATATGACCGAAGTTAGTCCTAAACAGGTAATTTGTATAACTTTTAATATTTTATGCTTTCAAATTAATAACGAAATAATGTTTTTTTTTTGTTTTTAGTCCGGTGTCATATCAAATGGGACATCTAGTCCAGTTACATCAGATTATAGACCATTATGGTTATCACCAATATTTTTAATAAGTTTTTCATTTTCATTTATTTTAATATCATTATTTGCATTTTTTGTAATATGCCGACAAACGGTTTCAACAGGGCCAGAAACTGCACCTTTATCACCTTCTGGACCCGGTTATAGTTCCAATTTACATAATGTTGATAATTTAAAAGTTCAATCATTAATTGGCCAAGGACGATATGGTACAGTTTGGAAAGGATTAATTAATGAAGAAGAAGTTGCTGTAAAAATATTTCCAGCCCAACATAAACAATATTTTATAAATGAAAGAAATATTTACTCATTGCCTTTACTGGATTCACCTTCCTTATTACAATATTTTGGTAAGAATAGATGATTTTTTTTGTAATACTTAATAATTTTTTTTAAAAAATATAATTTTTTATATAATTTATTTTAGGTTGCGATGAACGAAGAAATTTAGATGACAATTTAGAATATTTTCTTGTACTTTCATTGGCCCCATATGGTTGCCTTCAAGATTGGCTAATGGAGAATACACCTAATTATACAATATTTGTTAAAATGGCAAAATCAATATGTCGTGGTTTATCGCATATGCATACAGAACTTCAACGTGGAGATGATTTAAAACCATGCGTATGTCATAGAGATTTAAATACAAGAAATATACTTGTAAAACAAGATTTAAGTTGTTGTTTAGCTGATTTTGGTTTTGCTCTTAAAACATTTGGTTCTCGTTACGAATATAAAGGTGAAATGGCATTAGCTGAAACAAAAAGTATTTCAGAAGTTGGTACTGTACGTTATATGGCACCTGAAATTCTTGAAGGAGCTGTAAATTTACGAGATTGTGAAACATCTTTGAAACAAATTGATGTTTATTCTTTAGGGTTAGTTTTATGGGAATTAAGTGTACGATGTCAAGATTTATATCCACAAGGTCAAACTGTTCCTATATATAAAGCACCATATGAAGCTGAAATTGGTAAAAATCCAACATTTGAACAAATGCAAGTTTTAGTGTCACGGCATAAAGCAAGACCATTATTTCCACCAGGATGGGGTGGAGGTGCAGCTGGAAAAATT
The DNA here is from genome assembly GCA_947095535.1 of Poecilobothrus nobilitatus. Taxonomy (NCBI): domain Eukaryota; kingdom Metazoa; phylum Arthropoda; class Insecta; order Diptera; family Dolichopodidae; genus Poecilobothrus; species Poecilobothrus nobilitatus. The sequence goes on from OX352774.1 coordinate 28,132,331, forward strand.
ACCAAAGATACTTGTGAAGATTGTTGGGACCATGATGCAGAAGCTCGTTTAACAGCATTATGCGCCGAAGAAAGAATTCATGAATTATCTAATTTAAGGCCTAGATCACATATTAGTCGAGGTCCTAGTCCACCTTTAAGTGCAAATAATTTAGTTATAAACAATAATTCACCTTCAAAATTTCGTAGTATTTCATCATCAAATTCATATAATTCAAATGATATTACAACAACAACAACAACTAATACTTCAAATGGATTATTACATAATCAACAAAATTCTTTAACAACAAACAACACACATAATAATTTCATTCTTCCAAGAGTAAAAAGTTATAGCAGTGATACTGGATCAACTGTTCTTAGTATGAATTCTCCAATTATACATGTTCATCATAATGGTCTTGTTGGTGGTATACCTCTTGGAACAGAAAAAAATCATATTATGGTGGCACAACAAATTCAACCATATCAAGGTAGAAATCCATGCCAAGAAAGAAATTTGGCACCACAAAATAAAAAACAAAATCCTATTCTTGTAGAAAAAAGTAAAAAACATAGTTTTATAGAAAATGCAAATGAAAATAGTTTTTCTTGTTTAGAAGATGATGTATCCGTTGAAGATTTAATATCCAATAATTCTCATAAAATAATTGAAGAAACTTCTATAATGGGTGAAGGTTTCCCAAAGCAAAATAATACTGATAAAAAATTAAAAGGTTGGTATGGTGTGAGAGCATTAATTCAAAAGAAATTATTTCGAAAAGATATTGGTACTTCATCTTTAACATATAATGATGAAAAATCAAATTTAGTTGATAATAGATTAACAAATCATATTATTGCATCACCAACCAAAGATATTACAGTAAATTTTATTGATGGACGAAATCGTTATCATCATAATTATAATTTAAATAGCACAAATAATGTTATACAAATGATTGTAGAGCCTACAAATACTGTTGCAAATTCATCAGGTAATCGTCGACCTAGTAATTTAGATTTAACCCCAATTACAGTTCGTGTTAATGGTCTATCACCTGAAAACAATAAATCAAATCTAATACGTAATATATCTGAAGATTTTAATTCAAAATTTAAAAAACAACTCAGTACTTCACCTAATAAAATCTTAAACTCAAATATTTATACAAATAATAATAATATTAATTGTAATATAAATCAAAATAATTCAGTATCAACACCAATTACACCATCACAATTAATAAGAACAACAAGACAATTACCAAATTCATCATTATCATCTACAACAACAACAACAACAAATGGAATTAAAACAACAAAACCAATGTCTATTATAACATTAACACAAACAATAAATGAAACGCCATCATCTACACCACAAAATAATACAATTATTGATTCTACTATAATACATCCACCTAGATTAGTTATTAGTAATTCAGCAAATGCTGTTAAGAATCTTAATAATTCAAATAGTACACCAGGTTCAATGAGAGCATCATCAATGATGATTAATGATGATGCTGCTAAATTAACACGTCAAAGAAGTTTAGAAATATTTAAAGAAGTATTTAGTGGTAAAGGTAGCACAGAACATTTAAGAGATCCAAGTCAACGAATTAAAACACCTGGTGATGTTCCAAAATCTGTTAGAAAAATTCGTGCATCAAAAACATTAAGTTTATATGATGATAGAATGATGGATTCATCAAGTATGAATGGTCTATAGCATGAAGAGGTTCTGTTGTTGTTAGAGCTTTAAGAAATATTTTAAATAAAAATAAATAAAATACATATACATATATATGTATATATACAGACATCCATATACATACTATAAAACAAATATTTTATTATTGATTGTATAAAAAAAGTTAAAAAATTTTATTAATTTTAATCCTTAAGAAAAAAAAAGGATACGTAAAATTTTTAATATATTTTATTTAAATTTTGAAATTTCAATTAATCTCATATTAAAAATAAATTAATATATTTATTTTATTTTAATATATTAATTATATAAAAATTATTAAAAAAAAAAAAAAAAGAAAATAAATGTGTTCAAAATCAAATGACTAATTGACAACTCTTTATATACATTCATACTACATACATATTAAAAATTGGATTTAAAAATTTAATCATATATTTCGCATAATTTTTATAATTTATTTTAATTTTTATATAGAATTTAATTAATTTTCAATTAAAAGATAAAAGACCGTGTGTCTAAGATATTGAATTGAAACTTTTTTTTTAGGTGTAAACATTTTGTATTGCATTTTCTTGCATATTAACATATCCTTTACCGCCATTTTCATTATTTATGTTGAATTTCTTTTAATATTTTTAATAGTTTCTTACAAAATATTTCTTATTAGTTCATCTAATTTTCTTATAATTAAAATTTAGAAATAAATTAAATTAATTTTAAAAAAAAAGAAATCAGTTGATGTATATATAATATGTATAGTTTGTTACTTCTGATGTCAAGTTTATATTACATATACTTATTTAAAATTACTTACAAATTAAGCGCACAGTAGCGGTATTCTTTGCATTCAATACCAAGGTTTAAGTCAGTGTTTTTAGCATTTAAAAACATCAATAACTTAGAAACTAAATACCTTTTTCTTGGTACTTTTACATTTTAAATCATTGATCTAGACCTTAAATAATGGATGGAAAAAAAGAACACAGCTATTCTTGATATTTCTTTTTGTTTTTTGTTTGCAAACACATAATTAAAAAAAAATTTTTTATAAATTTGTATGAATTTACGCCTTGTACGTTTCATTTGAGTATAATTTATGCCGAATTTCTCAATAAGCAGATTAGATATTTGCCTAGGTTCTCAGATTTATAACGACCTCGAGCTTCTAAAAATTCGAAACAAAAAAACAATTATTTTTAAATTTTTTTAGCAATACCAATATTGCAAAAGCATCTGGTGATATCATACTAAAATATTTTTAAGCGTGTGTAAAGAAAGAAACATTACTTGGAACGTAAAAACCTAAGCAACATTACTTGGCCAAAACTAAATCATTTAGCTATCAATTACAATTAAAAATTGAGCTATAGTCAAAAATATCAAGTTTATCAATTATAATACCTTATATAAATATAGTTGATATATAGTTTTTCAAGAAATAAATCACCGAAAAAACAAATTAATATTTTTCTTTTGTCAAAATTTGATTAAGCAGTTTTCACACGCGTAAAAAATGTATACAATAATTTTAAAATTTTCTTAGAAGGAGCCATAAAATTTGATTTTTTCTCATAGGACCTTAACATGCCTTAATATCTATATTGTAAAACAAAACATAGAATCTACAATGCATCATGTTCCATATTATAGGAAAAATTTGTTTACAATGTAATGTAGTATATGTTCCATATTGTTCAACATAAGTTTCGGATGTCTAAAAATAGCATAAACACTTATAAAAAAAAATTTCGATGCTTTTTATGAATTTTTTACATTCAGTATTATACATGGATACATATTGTATGTATGCATATCGGAATTTTTATTTAGTTCTTAGTTATACATTTCCAATTGTTTTGACATTTTTCAGTAAATTTTTGAAAACCAAATTTTAAATTTTGCAACAATATGGAATTCACCCATAAATTTCACCTCTAAGTATAAAAATGTAAAATATAATTTGTATGGGTAGGTGTATAGTATCGTGTGTTACGTGGTATTACTTAATGGGTCGAATGCATAAAACTTAGCTTGAACTTAAATTTCACTTTTTTAAGCAAAAGCTCGTTTTGGCTTGCAGTTTTCCTTACCAAACTCAAAAACGAGTTTTTACTTAAAAAAGTATAAGATTTGAGTTCAAGCTAACTTTTATTATGCATTCGACTCATTATTATTTCTCTAGCTCAAGTTAATCCGAATGTATATTTTAAGTGATGGTGTTATACCTGTTTATAGTTACTTTTATTGATCCTGTAATACAATATATGCAGCAATGGTATTAATTACAATCGAGTATAGTTTATACAAATTTTAATATCTATATTATTTTCACGTTTTCAATCACAATTAACTTATAGATTAAAAATCTTTCATATATACATAGATATATATAATATAATCATATAATCATTGCCCAAAATGGCGATATAACAAATTTTTAGTTGTATCTGCGGTTATACTCTATATGGAGCCAACTTGGACTGACTGATTTTAAATGCTATAATTCTTTTATTTTTAAAGTTTTTTATTTTATTTTTCTTTTTTAATGAAAGTATAAATTATTAAAATTTTTTTAAGCTAAGTGTGAAAAATCTTTTAAATGGCTTTCATTTTCCTGTTGGCAGTTAATAGCTCTTTTTAAGAGATTTTCCGTTACGGTGCGCAATGTTTCTCACTCCAATTTTGCAATTTCTGTGTAAATATTCTGCTTTAGTTCCTGAGTGTTTTGTAGTTTGTTCATGCAAACCCGTTACATTGGAAAAACCCTACATCTTGCTGGAACCATATGCCACGATTATCTAGAACTACCGGACGTAAAAAATTTTCCAACATGGTCTGGTATACCGCACCGCTCCAGCGACGGTTTCTGGATGCACAATTTCATTTTCGAAAAAATATGGCCCGATAACTCGATCAGCTAAAGTTCGACATCAAACAGTGCATCTGACAGAGTGTAATTGTTGCTGATGCATTGCTCTCGGATTCTCCGTAACCCAAATTCGACATATCCAATTAAATGAAAATGCGCTTCATCGCTCATAATGAGATTGTTCAAAAATTTGGCATTTTCTGTCGCAAGTAAAATGAATCTATTGGCATATTGTAGCCGTTGTGATGCATGCTTCGGCAATAATTCTTAGGCCAATTGAATTTTATATGAAAATATCCTCAGATCAACTTTTATAAGCGATGTTCCTCAAATCAACTTTAGTCATGGCGATGTTCTGGAGATGCCCAATTGAGTAGCACATTTGTTCGTAGTTCATCACCTATTGTATCCCGATCCTCAAAACTCAACAATTTCAACAATTCAACAATTTTTACATGTTCTTGCACTGAGTATGATAACATTATAAAATTTTATAAAATTTTTTATTATCTGCAAGAAAACAAAAAAAATTATTAGCATTTCAAATCAGACAGTCCAAGTTGGTCCACCCTGCATTTGCATTTACTTTCCAATATTTAATATCCCATATAGTTAGTGATTATTATCATGGAACTGGAACTTCAGTAATTACATATTATGTACGTTTAAGTGAAAATATTTTCACAAAATCAATATATTCTTTAAAAACTCATGTTTTTCATAATAATTTTTTCTTAATTTTTTGTTTTATTTTAATTTAAAATTTTAACACTTTAGGAAAACATAAATTAAAAAAAATATATATATATATATAAGTACATATATTAAAATTTGTGTGATTATTAGATATAAGAAAATATGAATTTTTCAGTTTTTTTTGTTAAAAAAAAAACAAAAAAAAAGTTAATTGTGAAAAATTTTTAAAATAAACAAAAACAAAAAAAAAAACAAAAAAAAGTGATCAAAATTTAATTTAAAATTATTACAACTTGTAATAATTGTATATAAAATATCTATACGGATTTGTAAAATGTAAAATGTATAATTTATTTAATATAAAGCTATTTTTTTGTTTTTATTAAAATATTGAAAGAATAATAACTTTTAATTAAAAAAAAAAAAAAAAAAATATTAATTATAAGCATATAAATTAAATAAATTAAATGTATAAAATATTCCATTAGAATAATTCCAAAAACAAAAAAAAAAACAAAAAAGAAAAATAAAACGGTACAAGTACTAATGGCATTTTCTGTGTTAATTTTTTTTTTTTTGTTTATTTTAAATTTTTTAAATAAACATTTTATTTTTCCGAAAAAAAAATCTTTATACAATCTAACATAAATGTTTGTATGTTTGGATATATATATTTAAATATTTATATATATATATATTATGTATATAAAATATACTTATATACAAAAGTATACTAATATAGTTAGCTTAAAGCAAAAATATATATATGTATGTATATACATATATACAACAACAGACCTAAATTTATATAATTAATTTTATATTAGTAATTGTAAATTATCGCTTAAATGTTAATATAAAAATAAAATTAATATTAAAAATTATTTAATATTATTAAATAAAAAAAAAAAACAAACCCAATTAAAATTAAGAAGACTAGAAAAATTGGATAATTTTACCAAAAAAAAATCTTATGAAAATTTTTAGAAACTTTAATTATATATATGTAATTTTGCAAATGAATATATAAAAAATATAAAAAGAAATAATAAAAAAAAAAAAAATAAAAGAGAAACTAAATAAATAAATAAATAAATAAAAAAAAAAAATACTCTTTTAGATTCAATGCAATCACTTTATAATATAAAAATGCTTTTGAAAATTTTAGGGAAATTAATAAAATACAAAAGGAAAAAAAATATATATATACACATACATACATATGTATATAATATATTAATAAATAAAATAAAATAATTGAAAATCAATTATATTACCAATTAAGATCTGAATTAATTATAATTTTAATAAAAATAATTAATTTCATATATATAAAAATTTGTGTTGCATTTCAATTCAATTTTTAAAAATCTTTTAAATCTTTTTTTTAAATAAAAATTTAAATTATCTACAGATTTTTTTATGTTTTGAACAGAATGAACGCAGCCATCAAACAGATCATCAATGCGCGCATCATTATTTATTTCAAAGATAATACAAATCGTAATAAATGCTATAATAACATAATTTTTTATGTGTATTCAAATATAAGGAGAAAAGGAAAACAAAATGTTTTTATTTGAATTCCACATCTAGAATATAGATGCGAAATGATATGATAAAAATCTTGAAAATGTATTAAGGCCGTTTGCGAAATTATCGCACTTCGCATTAAAAACTAGATAATCGAACTAAATTTATTCCGAAAAACTCCGAATAGTGTGAAATATTATCCGGAATTCATCGCACACTATTCGCACACGAAATTATCTGTCAACACTAAATATTTCTCATAACCACACCAGACATACGCACTTCGCACTATTTTTGACAGCTAATATTATTGAATGTTTTTTAAAATTTTTTGAAAGAAAAATAAAGTAAATAAAGGTGTTTTTAAATAAAAATTCCCTTATTTAAAATTATTTTAAATATGTAACAACAAATTATTTAAAATATATAACAATAATTATTAAAATTAAAAAATATATTGTTGTAATAAGTTCATAATAATAATTAACATATTCAAATAAAATGGACCCAATAATTATGGCATCATAAATGTGCTAAATGTGCTAAATGTGCACATGTGCAATGTGCACAATGTGGATAATGTGCTAAAATAAAGTACATTTTTGGCGTTGTCAAAATAAATTTGACACAAAAATGCTATAAAAATATATGTATTAGGGTAATTTTTTGTTCTACTCCGAAATATTTATTAACTGTCATAAATGTTAGTCCGGAAAATACTAAAGTAGGGAAAATAGTGTGATAAACTGGGGAAAATAGCACGTAGGGGTAGTGCCAAGTGCTAGTGTGAAGTGCTAGTGTTATACTTTCGAAAAAAGTCTTAATACTTGGAGGTAAAAACTGATTTTTTTTTTTTTTGTTATAAAATATTGATATATATAATTCGGCTAATATTTCTTAAAAAATATTGATAAAAATCGCCATTTATATTTTTTATTAAAAAAAAAAATAATATATTTATTTATTCATTTATACTGCTTAGCACAAACAGTTTACATACAGACAACAATTATTTTAAATAACATTAAATCTAAAATTTAAAATTGAGAAACATTTATATACACTTTATAATCAAACTACAAAACAAAACAAAAAACAACACAGAATATAAACCAACGGTTTTTAAAAGCTCACATTTCCGTAAGACAATACAAACTGTTTAGAATTGACATTTGCACCAAAATTTGAAAATTTTCTTAAAATTTCATATAAGAAGAAAAAATGTTAAAAATAATAAGAGAGACACTTTCATCAATTTTAAGGGAACTCCGCATAATTAAGAAAAACGATTAACACATGAAAAATTATAATGTTGTGGTTTTAATTATAGTGGGTTTATTTTGAAAAATTAGTACCTAATTAGGTGCCTAAGTTATCAGTCCTTAATCGCCCTATCAGGCGATCGTATAAAAAAAAATTTCTGAGAAAACTTATATTAATTCTAAAAGTTCTTTCTAATTAATTCTAAAGATTTTAAAAATTTGAGAGGCAGTAGCTCCGTAATGGATGGGGCAATATGAAGGTGACACCAGAATCATGTCGAATATTCGCGGCGGCTGTCACAATTTTTTTCGCTATCCATGTACTTAAATGGAAGTGCCCACAATAATTGCGAATATTCGCGGCGGTTTTTTCGTTAGCGGCAAAATTAACATAATTTCTAATTTTACCGCCGCGAATTTTTTTGACTTAAAAATAAAATCAATTAAAATCGTTATCAATCAAAATCAATCAAAGTTAAAATAAATAAACAAGTGAAAGTGAATTTAAATTTTTAAAATATGAAAATGCAAAAAGTTCTTTTATTTAAAATTTAAAATTAACCGAATTTGCCGAATTGAACCCACTACTCAATAATTTGAATTTTGGTAAACTGAATGATTGTCATTTCTTGTTATCAAAACACCTGTTTTTGCCAGCCACCGCCGTCGTCATTGTGGGTCAATGGCGAAATTCTTCGACCGCCACGAATATTCGACATGAGTCTTGAAAAAGTTGTTCTAGAACATTAATATTATGAGGCCTACGCATGGTTAAAATTTCATTTCTCTATACTTTGAACGGTCGAACAGAGAAAAATGAATAGGCACATTCAAATTTTTTTTGGAAATGTGCTAAAAAAAAAATCGTAATAATAGCAATTGAATAATTTTTGTTTTTGTGAATGTTTTGATAGTGTAAAATCAATGTTGAATTTTTGTTTGTTACCTATAATAAGTATTCTAATGTTTCCATTCCTTTTACAGAGTAAGTAAACTAATCTTTTCTACTCCCAACTACACCAACCTTCGAGAAAGAGTAGATAGAAGTAAATACGGTTATGTTAAGTTAGCGTTCCACTTACCAACTACTCTCAATTACTCTTTTCGTGTAAAAGGAACGCAAATATTAATTAATAGGTTCAAATTTACCATAATTAGTCCTATGATTGCTGATTTTAAATAAATTAAAGGAGCGAAGACATTAAAGATTTCTAATAATAACAGTACTAAAAATGATAATGGATTTTACCCTATCTATTAGCCTTTAAAATCTCTGTAATGAAAATAACATCAGAAATTTCACGCCATAAAGTTAATGTATGTAGATCAATTAACTTTAGTCTTTGCTCATATGGTGGGAAGATAATAGGATTAGACCATGAGAAGTGGCAATAAACAAATCTAAGAAAATTTTTCTGTATTGCTTCGTTCCTATCAATGTGTACAGAATATAGGATCTAAAAATTCCTTCGACCAACGTTTTACAAAACGTTTTATAAAATAAAATAAAAAAAACAAATTTTAAATATTAACAACAACCATATAATTTTTAAAGTAGCAATTTTGCTACAATTAATTAACAAACAATTGTTTGTTAAAGCAAAATAAAATTAAAAGTTGATCAATTTCCGCTCGATATCGGAGATGACTACTTGATAACTTGATTGTGGCAAAGACTATATACATATATATGTGGCAAAGACTATATATATGTATAGTCTTTGATTGTGGTGATTGTTAGTGATTCCAAATATATTCAACTTTTAAAGTAGAAATCGGCGCCCATTTTGTTCGCAGTATTATAATTTTAAAATCATTCTAAATTATATTATTACATATCTACAACCATATCAGCGAACTAAAAAAATTTTCTTCGCTGAGAAAAATGTTACAGTGAGACCGCACCCGCCCTTTTAGTGTCTTTTTCAAAAAACAAAAAATTTAAGGCAAATTTTATTCAAAAACTTATTGAAGAAGCAACAAAGAGAGTTTAGAAAAACAACATTATGAAATATATCTAATATTAAAGTGATGACCCAATGCTCCCGTCGCTTCTAGTGTTGTATCCAGCGTCGCATTCTAAATAAAATAAAAACCAAATGCTAGCGTCGCTTTATGACCAACAGCCAATATAAAATAAAAAAAATTATTGCCAACGAGAGTAAAAGTAGAAAGTTACCCTACTCTAGCGTCGCTTTTCTATTTGGTCAAGTTCCATTTAAATCAATGTATTCTACTTAAACGTCAAAGCGACGCGAGCATTAGGTCAGCACCTTTACTGTCAAATAATAAACACAATCATCAAATTTTCAAACTCCTCTCTGAAGCGATGTAAAATTGTGTTTCATCATGTCTAATTATAAATGTGTTTCTCTAACGCGTGAAAAAATTTTCGTAATATTGGTAATACTTACTAGTTACTACTGTTAACAAAAACTTTTTTTTTTGTATTAAAAACTAAATTTGATATCTTTATTTTGTTTTGAGAAGTGAACAGAAGAAAAAGTACCTAAAGATTTTTAAAAATTTTAGTAATTATAAATAGACCATTAAATTATTTTATAATGGTATAATTATATTAAATTATACAAAAAAATTGTACAATTGATTTTTAAAAATTGTTTGTTCTTGGTAGATAATAAAAAATGTAATCACTATGGTTGTTTCATAGTTTTTAATAATGTTGGTAGTAAATTTTACTTAGTAAGCTTGAGTTTATTATTTGCTTAGCTACGTTCACAAGTTAAATTCAACTTGATGAACGCATTCTCAGATTATTATTTTGCATTGTTGCAATATTTTTGCCATTCTTGAAGTTTTTCATATATTACATGCTGGTGTTTCAATTGGTTCCCTGACAATTGGGGCCATAGGACAATTCGGACCCTGCAAAACTGGTCCCAACGACAATTGAGCCCAGCGACAACTACTACATACTACACAACATTAGTATGAACCGCAAACATAGTCAAGCCACAAATGTCATTCTGAATTATAATATGAATTTTCTATAATGTTTTCACAATTTTAAAGAGCGTACTATTCTCCTTCTAAATGAACTTTCCAGTACTTTTGATTAAAAAGATTTTGTAAGAAAAAATTTTGTGTTTGCTGAGACATAAGACATTTAGATTATTCTACACATTAAAAAAAAACAATTTCTCCACAAACTACAGTCTACAGATCTTCTTTACTTCGAAATTATAAGTGTAAGGGCCTTTCCGAACCATCACATTAGTACTTGACACTAGCACTTCGCACTTGCACTTTCCGAAACTACTTGATTATCGCACTAAATTTCTGTCCACATTACAAATTTACACAGTTAAAAAATTTTTAGGACTTAGGACTGAGTATTATCAGTCTTAGCTTAACACATATTTTTATAGCATTTTTATGTCAAATTTATTTTGACAGGTGAAAAAAAAGCATTTTGTTCTAGCATTATTTAAATACATTTAGAAATATTTATGATGGCTATGGCAATGTTGCGTAAATTTTGAATGCACATATTATTGGGCCTTTCTACACGAGTAGTGTCCTCTTTCGTTTCGTGACTACTTTCCTCTTTTTTTTATTTCCACACTGTTCCTCTCGATAGTCGTTACTTTTATATGTGTGTGTAAATATTTCATTTTAAAACAAAATTTGTTGCGAGAGGTAGATAATAAATATAAAAAAAAAGCACGCATAAAACAAATAAATTTTTTTTTGTATTTAAGTAACATAAGATTTTTTTGCCTGTAATTTTTAAATAATATATATTATATATGTATGTACCTAGAAATAGAATAAACTCTGTACTGTACTGTGCACATAATTTCTTTTTGTCAATAGAATGTATTTTAATAATTTCATCAAGTGAAAGATCAAAAATTACTTTACTTTTTTAAAAATTTGCTGCGACCGTTTCAAAAACTTTTTTCTTTAATTTTCCAAACGAGAATGAAACGTATGTACACATAAAATTTTTTTGACCCTCATAAAAATTTTTATTTGAGTTTTTGTTTGTGTTAGTGGACTAAATTTTTAAACTCTAAAATTTTGGTTTAAAAAATTACTCCTAAAAATCCCCACCACAAATTTAGTTTATAGGCAAGAGGGTATGAAACGAAGGTAAAAGTAAAAAATGACGAAAGAGGACACTACTCGTGTGGAAAGGCCCATTGGTCATTATTACACTGTATTATTTACGACGTCATAAGAACAACAGCTCGTTATTAGATTTGTATTCTTTATTTGTAGCGCTACATGAATTTTGCAACAAAAAAATTTTACGCTTAATTATCTAGCGACTTTTTATTGACGTTTAGGTCTTTACATTTAATGTCAAAAATTTTTGTTTACAAAATTTTGTGAGAATTTTTGGATTTCAAGCATTTTTTAAAAAATTGATAAATTGAGAGATAAAAAATATAAGATATAAATATAAGATAAATATAATAAAAATACGATTTAAATAAAATAAAAATTTACGAAATGTCACACAAAATTAAATGTCATTTAATTTTGCTGCAAGTCGTTCAGTACAAACATGCAGCGCTAAATGCTACACCGCTGCAATTCAGTATAGCGTTAGATTCTTTTGAACGCGACCATTGTTTACATTTGGGTGAAAAACGTACCTTTTTCCACTCCTTTTTCAACATTCATGTTTACAACAGGGTGAAAAAGGTACTTGTTTTGGCAAAATCATGTCAGAACGGTACATTAGAAATGAAATGACGATTTCTTTGCATTCCTTTTTCATTTTGTTCCGACACGTATGATCTTTCGTACGTGTTTTTCTTTACAATCGCTTTCCTCCCTTGCCTAAAAATTTTTGGAGTAACGTACGTTTTCCCCCCAAATGTAAACAGTCTATAGCAGTTGTAAGTTTGAAGGTGTGCTCTTTTATATGTATTTGCATTATCAACAACAAAGAATCACCAAAAAATGTGTATTCAAAACTATTCAAAAGTAACAAGTAAAGCTCTTCTGTAAAAAAAGCTTTCTAGTTTATGATGGTATGGTATGTAGACTGAGAGGGTATGAATAGAAAATGAATGCGGTCGTAAATAATACAGTGTAATAATGGTCATTAATTGTCAGTTGTTATTATTTTGATTTTTAATTTTTTTGTTAAAAGAAGAAATATGGAAGCTGCATTGTATGTACCTATGTTAGGTAGGTATAAATTTTCTATATTAGTTAAATTATTACAATAACCAAAACTTAACTTACAATTCTATTCTTTTCCAAAAAAGTTGTATCATTTAATAATAAAGAAATATTATTTCGCAGATTAATATTTATTATTTTACTCCTTCTTTTATTTCTTGTACTAATTTTTATATTTTTTTATATTCACTATACTTTTAAGGAAAAAAAAAAAGAATTATTTTTAGTGCAAGTGCGATCATCTAGTGTGGTTTTCAAAACAATAATTTTTGAGAGATAATGAAGTGTTAAGTGTGATGAATTTCGGACAGCACTTGGTACTTTTCGGAGTTTTCGGATAAAAAAAATAATGCGATAAAATAGTATTTAGTGTGAAGTGCAATATTGTGTGATGGTTCGGAAAGGCCCTAAGATCATAAGTATCACATCTATATGATATATAAGTATATGATGTCATATATGTAATAATATGGCGTTATAATAAATCTATAACATATATTATATTTTATACCGTAAATTTTTTTATAGAAGAAAATGTTGCAAAATTCAAGACAGAATATTTTGAAAACGAACACGAATTTTTTTTCAGTTCAAAATTTTTTTGAGAAACGAATTCAATATTAGAATAATTACTTAAAAAGACATATTTTTCTTTTCTTTACAAGAAATTAGCCAGCAAAATATAGAATGGAAAATATAAAATAGAAGATTAAAATTAGAATACCGATATTATAGTTACAATTTATAAAATAGTGAATATCATAAAATAAAGAGTTAGAAATAAAAAATTAGTTCTTTAATTAATTATTTTCAATTTTCTTATAAAGCTGGCCAGCTTTTAAACGCAATGGCAACTTTGATTTAAAAATTAGAATTACGACAGCTGTCAGTTACAACTTGCATACAAAAATACCATTAGTAAATTTGCTGATTGACGAAAATGTAATATAAGAAAAGTTAAAGAAAAAGTACTTCCAACAAAAAAAAGATTATTTGCAAAAGTTTTTCAATATTTTATGGGAAGTAAAATTAAAACTCGCAAATGAGGTAAAATTAATTTAAATCTTTAAAATTCGTTTTAAATATAAAAAAGAGATTGCATATATTAATGATAAAGTTATTTTTTGTTTTATAATTGAATTTTTTATATTTTCTTTCAAAGCGACAATTTTGAAGAGAGTCCTGTATCGGACAATATGGATATATCAACAACAACAACAATAGAATCTCAAGAATCTGAGGAAGGTACTAATAGTAATTACCAACAAACAACACCTTTAAATTCTAGTATAATTTCATTAAAAAATTCCTCTAATAATACGACAAACATGAATAATGAGAATTTAACATTTTTGACTGGCGGAAATAAAAATAATATGAATGGATTGCAACAACTGGATAATGATCCAAACACTAGAAATATGAAAATAAATCATCAAAAATTATCGCAATCATCTCAACGTAGTGAAGCTGTAAATCATCCGTTAATGCCTTTATCTCCAACAGGAACTGATTCAGACTCAGAACATGGACAATACCATAGATCTTTTAATTATCCAGATGTTGTGCCGCAAACTGAGCAACCACTCCGATTAGCTTTACCAAAATTAAATTCAAGAAATTCTAACATAAATAAGCATAACAATTTTAATACTATAAATTCGACTGTACACATGAATGAAAATATTGTCAACGAGCATTTTGGTGCAATTTGTAAAATTCAAAATAATGGTTCTCCAACAACAAAAAAACTACTTCATCCGCAAAATCAACGCAAAATAAATATTTTACGTGGATCAAGTCCAGATCTTTTAAGCAGTGGAGAATCAGAACAAGAAGTATCTCAATATCAAGCCTCAGTTGAATCTAATTTTCAAGCAGTAGCATTAATTCCAAATAACATTCCTGTTAGTCGCAGTGTAAGTGGAACAGTAAGGGAACTTTATTCACCGAATCAAAAATCTAATTTTGTTGTATCTCAAAGAAAAAAAAATCCAACATCATCTGATGTTTTATCAGATGATATTTCTTCATTAGATTCAATTTCGAATCATAGTTTTGATGATGGAATTGAACCTAATTTAGCATCTTTAAGTCCAACAAGCTCTTTAATGGATGATGATTTTGGTGGTGATATTCATGATGATTTTGATGATGATTTTGGTGATTTAGAAACACCAACAAATCCACAACCGGTTGAACCAATACCCCAATACTCAGCTGAAGAAGAAAGACGTGATTCTAGATTATGGCAGAAAATTACTCTGCCAGATGGAAAAGTTCGAGAAATTGATATGAAAGTAATTGAACCATACAAAAGAGTACTATCACATGGTGGTTATTTAAAAGCAGGAGGACATAACGCTATTGTTATGTTTTGTGCTTGTCATTTGCCTGATAAATCTCGAGCCGACTATCATTATGTTATGGATAATTTATTTCTATATGTTATAAAAACTTTAGAACAATTGGTAACTGAAGATTATGTATTGGTATATTTACATGGTGGTTCTAGCCGAAGAAATGTTCCACCATTTCCATGGTTAAAAAAGTATAAAATTTATCAATTATTTAAAATTATGTTTTAAAAATTTTTTTTTTTAATTTTTAGATGTTACCAACTTTTAGATAGAAGATTAAGAAAAAGCCTAAAAAATTTATATTTAGTTCATCCAACATTTTGGTTAAAATCTGTTGTCTGGATGACAAGACCTTTTGTTAGGTAAAAACAAAAAAAAAATAATTAATTTTTTTGAAATAATTTTTCAATTTTATTTGTTTCCTTTTTTTGTAGCTCTAAATTTTGGAGAAAATTAATTTATGTAGGAACACTTGAAGAATTATTTTCAATGGTGTCTGTTGAAAAAACTGCTATTCCTGATAAAGTAAAAAGCTATGATGCAAAATACAAATAAGAAACATCAAACTAAACTATTTATATTTAATTCATTAGTTTTAATTTTTTTCTAAAATGCATATTTAAAAAAAAAAAAATTTTTATGGTTTAATTGCCTTAAAAAAAACTTAAATTCAAAGATCTCGTATTATTTGTATTATTTTACATAAATTTTTTTTTGTTTTAATTTAATTATTTTTTAACTTTTAACATATAGGACTGAATTTTAAAAAGACATTTAAAGTAAAAATAATAACAATATTTTATTATTTAAAATATATATTTAAATATAAAAACATTTTAATTTTAGTTATTTATAAGCAATGTTTATAGTGATTTATATGTAAAACCATAACTTAATAAATTTGGTAGAAGTTGTAAATTAAAAAATGTGCTTCATAACAAAATAATGTATTGCAGATAGAATTTTTTTCTTTTTTTTGCAAATTATATTGAATAAAACGATTTAAAACAAAGTCTTCATTTTTAAATGGATATTAAAAAAGAAAACAAAAAAAAAAATAGGTTTCAATATATTCGATTGAAAATTTTATTTTATTATGTTCATTTTTAAATTGTAAATTAAAATATATACATTAATTGAAATTATTTAATAATTTTAAAGTAGATCATATTAATATTAGTAGTGACAATACAAAAAAAAAAAAAATAATAAACTTTTTTTTTTTATAAAATTATAATAATATTATCTGATATTATATAATAGAAAGTATGTAAATGTGAAATGCAAATATTTATAAGGAAAAATAAGCAATTTGAAAAACAAAAAAAAAAAAGTAATTTTAGTAAAATTTATCAAAAAGTTTTTAATAATAATTATTGTTATATAATATATTTTATTTTATTAAAAAATTTTTAAATTTCTTTTAATTTTATTATTATCACATATTATAATTATTATTTTTAAAGTTTATTAAATTTTTTTTTTCTTTTTTTAATTTATATGTATTAAAATTTAAATTATTAATCTAATAATCAGTAGAAATAATTTTGTAACTGAAAATGAAAGTAGAATTCTCATTTTAAATAAAAAAAAAATAAGCTTAATAATACATATTATATTATTTGAATAATATTTCAAATAGCTAGTGCTCATTCAAAACTTTAAAATTGTATAATATTGCGTGACAAAACAGATTAAACATATTCAAAAATTTCTCATTTTTATAAATAATATGTAATTCAATAAAAAAAAAAAAACAAACGTTTAATACAGGATAATAATAATAATTTTTAATATTTAATATTTTTTCTTTTATTCTGATATAAATTTATAAATAATTTTCTATTGAGTTACTCATATATTATACATTTTTATTTTTATTTTTTTATGGTGTCCCAAGAGTGAACATATTATAGCATTACAATATAATAAATGAATCATAAATAAACGTAAAATAGAAAATCTTTTTTCGACTGCTTAATTGTTTTTTTTTGGGTATTATCATACCAAAAAATAATTGATTCATTTTGGTCTTATTATATAATATTGTATTTATTGTAAAACTCTTGTACTTGTAAGACATCTTATATATTATATATACATATATATCTTAGCTAGGAAAATAAAAAAAATACATCGAATTAAAAATTTTACTTAAAAAAGAAATCTACATACATATTATAACAAAAACAACAAAAAAAAATTACTTAACACGAAGCTTAGAAATTGTTTTTTTTTTTTTTAGTAAATTTTAGAAAGCACAAGCATATGATAGAATATTTATAATAACTCTAGAATGAAGCTTTTTTCCACGAACAAAAAAAAAAAACATTAAAAATAAATAAATACAAGAAAATAAAATAATAAAAAATAAACATAAAAATAAAAATAAAGTAGTAAACCAAAGCAATTCTTTGTAAAAATTGATTATAACAATATTTAAACTTAAAATTAAAAAAAAAAAAAATAATTAAATATATATAGAAATAGTGTTCTTATATTAAAACATTTTTAGATTAATATTATAATAATTATATACATAAATTAAAAAAATAAATAATCAAAAAATTAAAATAATAAACGAAAAAAATAAATTAAAAAGAAATTCTCAAGTTATATAAAAAAAAAAAAAAAGAAATTTAAATAACATACATAAATAATATATATAAATAAATACATATATAAAAAACAAAGAATAAAAAAATTATTTAAATCATATAATTTACTAGACGATTAATGTAGACCAATTGTAAAAATAAACAAAAAAAAAAAAAAAAAAAAAATAACAAACTGCAAATAGACAATTTGAAATTTATTTTTCGAAAACTATATATATATAATTATAATATATGGAATTATAATAGGATAATGAAACGATTTTCAACAACACTTACAAACATAAAAATTAAAAAAAAAAAAAAAAAAAACTTTTAAAAGAAAACAGTAAAGGGATCGTTAAACCCATCGGAAAGAAAAACAAAACAAAACAAAAAAAATAAATTAAATTTATATTAAATATTAATAACACTTATTAATTATTACATGGTTATTACCTATTTATGTATATATATATACATACATACATATAATTTAGATATATTTAAATACAGTATTGAAATTATTCGTATACATAACATTTTTAAAGAACTGCAACACAAAGTTATCAATCATATATTTATTTAAATTACCATATGAACTTATTTTTTTTTATAATCATACTCTTTTTTTTTTTTTTTTCCTAAATAACCATTAAAATGTTTATTTATTAACATTTTTTTAAATCACAGATAGATTTTATGTTAAATTTTATACAAAAAAAAAAAAAAAAAAAAAAAAAAACAATTACAGAAAAAATTTTTGTATTGCAATAAAATCATTTACTCAAAACTATTTTTTATATAAAAAATTATTCAAAAAAAAAAAATAGAAACCATATTTAATAATATTTCATTACATATTCATAATTTATTCGCTTTACATTAATAAATATTAAACATATTTTTTAGCTTAATTTTATTGAAATATTATAGACTTTCTTTTTTTTTCTTTTTTTTTTTTTTTGATAATGTATAAGCTATACTTTAAAATAATGTAAGAAACATGTAAAAAATGAAAAAAAAAATAATTATTAAAATAAAACAAAAACTACAAAAAAGGAAAAAAATGATATTATCAAAAACTGTGTTGACTTTGTGTAAAAATATTATATTTAATAAGATATTAATAATAAAACTTGTAGGCTTTAATAAAAAAATGTGTAAATATATTATAAATATATATATTTAGTATATCTATTATGTATACTAAATTTATGCATAAAAATATACCATTATTAAAAAAAAAAAAAAAACTAAAACTATTTAAAATGTGTATTTTATTTTTTTAATTTAAAATAAATGTTTTTACAAAATATTAATTTTATTGATGTCAAAGAGCAGTATTTATATTGATTGAGAAAAATATGGTTTCAAGGAATTTATCAATATTCTATATATAATAGATTTAATTCGGGAGTAAGGTATATTAGATCTCAAATTAAATTTAAATTTAACTTGAAAACACCTTTCCTATTACAAAAATACTTTTCTGTTTGTTTTCTTTTTTTTTGTAGTAGACATAATACAAGCGTTAGTTAAATGATATTGTTTATTATTGTAAATTTTCAATTATTATTGTAAATAATTATTAGAAATCTAATAAGAGTTTAGACATCATGATAAAAATTTAATAACTAGAAATGTACAAAGGGTTAGGTATCACAAGAATTATCTCGTAATTGACATAAATACATAATTTATGTAATACCAATTATACTCTTGAGTTATTGTTTATACTCACGTACAGTGAAGCTTGAAGTGTTTGACGTTTAAAATCCAAACTTTTCAAAAACTCTTGACTTAACATGCATATGTACAGTCTTTAATATGAAAGGGTCAACATGCAATTTAAATATGGTATATAAATTAAGGCTATGTGTTGTTTCCGAAAGAAGGTCTTTTGACTAAAAGCAATTGAAATAAATTAATTTATACAAGGTAATCTAAATGATAAAATTAAAAATATTATTTTAAATTTTTCAACGTAATCGATATTTTATTTTATTTGATAAAAAATTATAATAATGAATACTATTTTTATTTTATTTTTTTATTTTGTGTTAAATTGGAAAAAAAATTTACAATTTTTTTTTTTAATTTTATTTTTGTTTTTAAATTGATATAATTATGTATAATGTATATTACAATTAATTAAACATTATGTTTACAAAATATAACTACTTTTTTTGTATTTGTTGAAAATTTTTAACTTTGGTATAAATATAATTTTTAGTATTTATTACGATTTTAAAATTATTCTTGTAATAAATATTCTTTAATAGATTCTAAATCTCGTGCTAACCATCCAGCATTTAATCGAATTGTTTCTATAGATTGTGAAACAGTTCTTTCTGTACTTGGAATAACATTTGCTTTAAAATAATTTTCAATTTCAATGGCGCGTTCTTCGGTAGCAAAATTTTCAGTTAAATATTTAATAAGACGTGCTAATAAAAATCCACCTTGATATTGTTTTAAAAGTTTTTCTGAATTTTCTTGAAAGAATTCCCATGCCATATCGCGACCTTTTGGATTCATAGCAACTGCAACTATAACAAATACTGAATCTTGAGCACGAACTTCCTCAGACATTGCAAAATCTATAACCTTTTTTAATATGTCAATATTTCTAATTGAACCTAATGCTCGGGATACACGATCTTTTTCTTCATGTAAATCACTTGATCTATAAATTTTTAGCATTTCTTCATATGTATGTTGATCCCCATCTTGAAGATTAGCTTTATAACATGCAGATCGTAAATCAGCTGGTAGAATTTGAACTTTATCAACATGTTCTCTAAATCTTTTTTTAGCCTCTTTGACAGTGTCAGGACATCTAAATGATACTAAACGATTTAAAATCAAACTACGTAATAAAGTATCCAAATGGGATTCATTTTCTTTGGCATCCCAACCTAATCGATCTGCAATAGGTTTATAAAGATTAATACCATATTTATTAAAGTCTTCAACTAAATCTGTATGTGACAAAAGTACTTGCAGTTTAGACAATGAATTGGTAATTGAGGACCAAACAGTATAATTTGTTTCATTACGATAAGCATCAATTAATTTTAATGCATCTGAAGTTTTTGCTTTACCAGCTTGAACCATTGCGAACAGATCATCAATTAGACCTAATCGATCTAATGCTGGCAATTGTAAGCTTTTAACAGCTGGAATTAATTGTAAAAGCATATCTGATGAATAACTTGTTCTAAAATATCCAACAGTTCCAGGATTAATTTTAATCCAATCATCTGCACAAATATCATCAAGAATAACAGTCTTACATTTTTCATCTAAAATAAAGCTTTTTGATATTTTGCCAGGCGATTTTACAGTTGATATTGCAATAGGTATCATCCAAAATTCATCAGTACTTTCCGAACCGTCTGCCATAAATTTAGATTGAGATAAAGTCAAAACACGCTTATTTTCTTTTTGTTCGGAGTGAACTGATACCACTGGAAAGCCCATTTGTTTAACCCATGTAGACATAACATCTGCAACCGGTTTACTACTAGCTTCTTGTAAGGCATTCCATAAATCTTCCGTGCTAGTGTTTTGATATTGATGTTTTGTTAAATAAATATTCATTCCTTTACGAAAATCTTCATCACCAATATAATGATGTAACATTCTGATAACACTAGCACCTTTATTATAACTGATTTCGTCAAATATTTCATCGACTTCTGATGGATGATTAACTGGTACTTCTATTGGATGTGAATTTTTAAGACAATCTAATTCTAAAGCTCTTGTATACATATCAGTTACGAACTGAGTCCAAATATCATATTCTGGGAACAAATGATTTACGCATAAAAATTCTACAAATGAAGCATATCCTTCGTTCAACCAGAGATGTGTCCACCACTCCATCGTAACTAAATTTCCAAACCATTGATGCGCTATTTCATGGCCAACTGTTAAAGCAATTGATTGCTTTCTAATAGATGATGTATTAGCAGGATCGACTAGTAAATAAGTTTCTCTATAAGTTACTAATCCCCAATTTTCCATAGCTCCAGCAGAAAAATCAGCTATTGCTATTAAATCCATTTTTGGCAAAGGATACGCAACATTGAAGTAATCCTTATAATATGGTAAAACTTTCGTTGCAACTTCGAGAGCAAAGCATCCTTGTTCTTTTTTTCCAACTGGTGTAAAAACTCGAACTAAAATACCATCACTCGATTCTCCTTCAACATAATCGTATTCTCCAACAACAACAGCAACTAAATAGGTTGACATTATAGGAGTCCTATCAAATTCAACTTTTCTCAAACCATTTTCTAAATTTTCTTCCTTTTTAACAGGCATATTTGATAATGCAACTCTATCTTGAGGAACTACCAGCGTTATATCAAATGTTGCTTTACATGCTGGTTCATCCCAACATGGAAAACAACGTCTTGCATCAGTAGCTTCAAATTGAGTGACACCAGCATAGCGTTCCTCATTATTCGCTGTAAAATATTTACTGCGATAAAATCCTTTCATCTTATCATTTAGCTCTCCATTAAAAACAAAATTTAATTGTCCTTTACCAACTGGAATCTCTTTTTCAAATTTAACGATGGCAGTTTCATTTTCAGTTGAAAATTCTACATCTTGAGCTTCAACAGTGTTATCGCATAAAGTAATTGTTGCTTTAGATATTTCAATATCTAAAGCATTCAAAGTAATTTGGGATGTAGGTTGCAATATCTAAAAAAGAAAAAAAAGTAAACTGATTAAACATTAAAACAGCATTAAATGAAAAATATAAATACATATGTATTTGTTTTTTCTTTTTTTGTTACAGAAACAGAATGTAAACAAAGCAAGTTTTTGTTTTAAGAATATAGCAATCAAAACAGATTGAAAATTTGTTAAAAAATCAACAAAAAAGGAAAAAAAACAACCCAAACAAGTTTTAGAAAACCACGCTAAACAGTATAAAAAATATAGACATAAACATAACGGAAATTTAACCAGGTGAAAGTAAAGATTTAATGTATTGTTTTGAATTTTAAGCGCATTTTATTCCGAAACAATGATTTAATGGGTTTTTATAATGATTGTGTGGAAAATTTTAAAAATCATGTATAGTTTTACAAATAAGATAATAGATCTGATAAGATAATTTTTTTAACTCTGAAATGTAAATTTTATATTTGATTTATTCATTTAATTTAATGTCTCAAATAGAGTACTTAAACTGAATTCAAATTATATTAATTACCGGATATTTTATACATGTTTTTTTTAGATAAACGAACAGTTACGAATTATATTCGTTTCTCTTTTTTTTTATTTAATAGTAAAGTTAAAATTAATACACTTCTCAGTGGCTGTATGACACAATCTAAACTAACTTTAACAAAAATTCTAATCAATACTCGCCACGTCTTCTCAAATACTTTTCATTTAAAATTTTATTAAATTACTTAATTGTTTTCTTTATCATATTTAGTATTTTAATATATTTTTTTTCTGTTTCTTACATCAATTGATATGGAAGTTTGTCCTTTAAACTTAAATGCTTGAAGATCAGGTGTTAACTCCAAATAATAATGTTTAGGTAAAACATTTTTTGGCAATCTTTGAAAATCCTTTGTTTTTGACATATTACTAAAGGTTCTTACAATTTTTATTAAATTTAAATTAATAACCTTAATGATCGCCAATTTTTTAATGCAGAGTTAAACTTTCCCTTCAAATGATGATTGAGCACTACAATTTTTTTTAATCCAACAAATTACAAAATCCAAAATACGATTACGATTACGAAATCTAGAAATTCATGTCATGCCGGTAACGAAAATTGACACTAAGAATCGAAAAATTAACAATCGATTTTTAAACAATGATGCTAATTGTCAGGTGTGATTAAGTCCAATTTTATAAAATCAAAATTAAAAAAAAAAACAAAAAAACTTGCTATAAACGGACCAGAAATATATTGAAAAAAGCAAGGCCATATATATAAAAATATAAAAATCAAATAAGTGTTGTCAAAATACAGCAAAATAATTTCAATTTAAACAAAAATGAACAATTATTTATTTACATTCTTTGACTTTCATATCTTTATTGAAAATAGTTGTACTTGAATTGAGACTATTACGGTTAGACAAAAAGCAAGATAGACAATAGAGAATCAATATGCTTTAAGTTTTTTAACAGACAATAGAATCTTTGTTTGTATGTTAAAGAACTTAAAAGCATATTGCATACAATAATATAATTAATGAACATTTTTTTAATCTTTCATAATAGTTTTTTTGTAATTGTGTTTTATTGTGTATTAAAACAATGAAAAATTAATTATTTTATTCCCATTACTCTGTTGCAATAATAAAAATTATTTATTACTATATACTATAAATTTTAATTATATAATATAAAATTTTAATTATAAATGTATTATGTAGCATTTAAATCACATGTCTATGCAATTTTCTAAAATCGAATGGGAAAAAAAATTAAAAAGAATGGTCAACTTGATTAAAAGCTTGGATCGCTTACAAAAACTGTGCAGTTTGCTACAATATACATAAATATTTTACAACATGCAATCACATCCACATTCCACACAAGAAAAACTGTATAGTTAAGTGAAGGCAAAATGCTTTTTCTGGCACGCTTATGTAATTCTTTAGAAATAACTACATGCTTTTACTTAAGGATTAATGCGCTTAAGTAAATTTCTGTATGTCACTATGGTAAATGGTTCACCAGTTTACTAATCAGTACAGAAATAATCACTAATAATATTAATAAATCGCGAAAAAACAAAAAAATATAAAATTCCACACATAAAATATTGACATTTACACTGAATCATTAATTTTCAAATCTCAATTCTTTTGACTAAAGATGAGTAGTAGTGAAACCGAACCATCACTATCATGAAGTGTTACCATCGTGAAAAATAAACGTGGAATGAAAATCTATATATAAGGCATGTTTAAAAATTTTTAATTCGGAATTAATAGATAAAGATAATATTATTGTAATTATTTTTTGATAAAAGTTATAATAATTCTTTCTTTACTTTCTAAAAAATTTTACAATTCTTTGTAATTTTATTTTATTTATAAGTGTTCTCACTTCCTTTCTTCAGAAGTCAGATAATGTAAAATTCTGTTCTCTTTAATTCTCTCTGAGTAATTTTTTTGATTAGTTTTTTACCAGGAAGTACCAATAAAATTTAAAATCTGCATGGTGTTTGTACGTTTGTCATAAACAAGCATGATTGTCATAAAAGTCAAAAGCGTTGTATTTATCTTTAAACATTTTTTAAAATAAATGAAAAAAAAAATAATATAATGATTTTATTATTTAAATTTAAATAAATAAATGTTAGAAAATAATTAATTAGTAAAAAATTTAATTTGGAATAACAAGATAAAATTAAAAATTTGTATTTTTGTGACTTATAAAGTTATTTGACTATCATAAAAAAAATTTCTATTTTTGGTTAAAATACAGCATAAAAATCATACTATAAATATTTAAGAAAATAAATAATACTGAAAATGTGGTGCTTTAATACGAAAGGATATTTTTAATTATGTTTTAATTAATTTTTTTGTATTAACTAAAACAGCCAATGTTAATTTTTATTAAATAAAAAAAAATAAAAGGAAAAGGTAAGAAAGTTTATTTATTGTTTATAGACTAAATTTATAAATTTGTAGGATTATTAAGAGTATGGTCACAAATATTTTTTCATTTCTTTTTTGGAAACTTAATTGTAACGTTTTTTTAATTGATTAACCAGTATTAACCTAACCTATAAAAAGCTACGGTTATTAAAGGATATTATTAAATTATCAAAAAAAAAAAAACTTAAGCATCACAAATATAAGTATTAATATGGACACTATTCAGGCAACCGGTTTCCTTATATTATGTATTAACCGGTTAATTAAATAAAAAAAATTTGGTGAAATAAATCATGTATTAAAGGATGTTAACTTAAAATTTTACAAAATATCAAGAAACGCCTTAAGCTAATATAAGAAATTATAATAATACATTAAACATATATGCATGTTTGTATATACGTCTAAACTCTAAATGTATATACATACATAATTTATTAAATTAGGATGATAATCAACAGCTATTAAATGCACTGCATATAGAAGATAAAGTAAGGTCAATAATTTCTAACCTTTGCTTTCTAAATGAAATCGGCAATAGTATATACGTATGTATGTCTGTCTGTAAGAGGAAATTTGCAAAATCTTGTGATGCTATCTATTCAAAAAATAAATTTTCAATATTTTTTAAGATAACAATAAAAATCTTTTTTAAAATTTGAGACAGTATAAAACGTGGTGGTATTAATGTTTTTGTTTTATATCAAAAGAAAAATTTTATTAAAAAATAGTTCAAAAAAAATTATACAATAAATAAATAAAAAATTGGGTGAGACTTTATGCCAAAAATAAATAGATAAAACATTTTAGAATCTTATACATATTTTATTTACACATTACATTGCATTAGTTAATATAGTATACAATTATGTATAATATATATTAGTATTTTTCCATATAATTAAAAAAATTTAACAATTAAATTCTAATTTCCATTCTAATGAGGTTTCCATGTTGTCTAGAAAATTAATAATTCATATCAATAGTAGGTTAACAACAACACCACAATATTTATTTACATACATAGGCATTTAACATATAAAATAATTTTTTAAGATGTTATGTCACAAAAAAAAAGAAATTATTTAATAGCGCGAAATTTATTTTATTTCGATAATAATAATATGTTTATTTCTTAATAATTTTCATATAACTAATGTAGAGAGCTTTCTGCATTGATATTTTAAATTGTTTTAAAAACTTGAATGAACTACAAATTAATTCTCTTTTTTGAGAATTAGCTTTCCCGCTTATTTCATTTTTCTTTAAACGCTGCTTAAAAATTTATATGATATGTATATATGATGTATCTGATGCATCTGTTTTTAGGTACACTTAATATTCAATATGTTGCGTTGCGTTTTAATATAAATCTTAAAGATCTTCTTTTATTTTTATCTTTTAATCTGTTTCTGCTAAGGATAATTTTATTTTATTTTATATGTATTATGTTTTTGTTTACATTAAACATATCATATATGTATAATCAGTATAATGATAATGTAATATTATTACTGATAGTCTATTATTACTAAGGCAAATTGTAATATGTTAAATACTATTATTATTAATTATTTATACAGTAATATTATTTATTTTAGCAAGAGGGATTTGTTTCAAATTATTATTACGGTGCAGGATATGAACCCACACTTCTTCGGTTAATACGTAACGCGCTCAACCACTTAGCTACCCATATAAGAAATAATTTTTTTCAGTAAATAATTTTTACAAAATGGTAACAAAAAATTGCATATATTTTGGATGAAATTTAATTCAATACGCCTAGAAACTAACAATATAAATTATTTAAACAAATTATTCAATAATGCAAGAAAAATATGCGTTAAGATAGAAAAAAAAATTAAGTTAATTTAAAAGAAAAAAATATTAGATAATAGTAATTATAATCAACAGTATGACATTTTTTTTTAAATATATTTAATTAACCTCAAAATTGCATTTCCTCGAAAAAAATATTAAATATGTAATTAAAAAATTTTTATTTGTAAATATTTATTTGATAATATACTCAAATACCTATATTTTTTTTTATCTCAAAGTAAAATAAATATATATAATATAAAATAGTTACTATATTTGTATGAAATTAATATTCAAATAATTTGTAATAAGTATAAAAACATTCTATTGCATTTAAAAAAAATTTAGTTATTTTACATACTTAGTGAATAAATTATAATTAATTTGTGTATAGGTACAACAATTATGTATTTAATTAATTTCATATAAATAATTTATAAAATTAACTAAAAGTTATTTTGTTAATGTGAATGTAATTAAATACCTAAAATTGTTTCAATGTAAGATTTTGTTTTTGTGTAAGAATTATTTTAAACAAATTTTTGTTTTTTTTAAATCTTGTTTTGAAAAGTTTATTTTAAAAGTGTAATATTCAAAAAGGTTTTCAATATAAGGGACCCAAAATGTATGTAGTGTATTGTGTTAAAGTCGGGTTTCATCTGTTCTGCAATTATTATTATTAATTTGTAATCAAAGTATTATGGATATCGGTTCTTTAATATATTTAACACAAAATTTCTTTAAGATATTAGAATTTAATATGGTTAATATTTAAAAAGTTTTTGT
This sequence comes from Poecilobothrus nobilitatus, assembly GCA_947095535.1. Taxonomy (NCBI): domain Eukaryota; kingdom Metazoa; phylum Arthropoda; class Insecta; order Diptera; family Dolichopodidae; genus Poecilobothrus; species Poecilobothrus nobilitatus. The sequence goes on from OX352774.1 coordinate 28,160,783, forward strand.
TTTGTTTTCTGTCATATCAAAAAGAATAGCTGTTTAAAATTTATACACGTTGTAAGAACTTTCTGTTTTAACTGAATGATTTTAAATTATGGATTTTAAAAAAAGAAACACAAAACTGCTTTATTTGCTAAAAAATTAAAAAGTAATCTGATTTAAAATTTTCAGAATCAACTTCAACTTTTAACTATGCCCAAATATTAATTGATCAATGTCTTATGTTATAACATTAATATTTTACAGCCATTTATCATGTTAGACATTTTATATGTATCATAAAATTTTGTCATCAAATTAAAGCTCAAACTATAGATATTTCAACAACAAAACACAATTTTTTAACACAATTAAGAGTTCCATGGTTTGAAATGCCAATTCAATAAGAAATTTTGGTGATACTTATATATCACAAGTCTAACATGATAATATGATGTTAAAGTAAACATAACAATATGCTCAATAATGAAATTTTATGAAATTCATATTATAAATGACGTTTGATTGGATATAATAATATATATTGCTATAATATTATTTTTTTTATATATATTTTATTTTTTTTGCAAAAATATTTTCATATTTTATTATTAAGGCTCAAAATTTTATAATTCAAAAATGCAATCAATCAATTTATAATGTAAATATTGAAAAGTATGCACATTTTATTTACATAAATACATAATCATATTTCCTGCTGAAATATGAACATATATACATACATAGGTATATATATATTTTTTTTTATGTTATTTCAAAACTTTTAAGGTATCGAAAAACGTTAAATTACTTTAAAAATTGAATTTAATTAATTTTTATTTAAAAATTTTATTTGACCACTACCGTAACGAGTATGGATTGTAATTATGCTGAATTTTAACAAATTTTAATTAAGAATGTAAAAAATTACATATATGTCTATAATTTAGTATTATAAATTATAATAAGAAGTAGAAATTGTTAATGTTTTATTCATATACATATGTAGGTAAGAATACTTAAATTATTATTTTTTTTTTTTGTAACATCGCGTAATATTATAATATTGTGGTATAATATTTAAATAATAAATACAATAGAAAAGATACGTATTGGGAGTTTCCTAAAAAAATTTTCTAATTAAAAAAAAAAAAAAAACAAATCCATTATGAATGGAAATTCCATTTAGAAGTTTTTATTTATTCTAATTATGTATACCTATCTATAAAAATTAATTTTCAAATTGATATTAGATTTAAATGTGTTTAACAGATGCTGTTTTTGTTTTTAACCCTTCAATAAAATTTCTGGCGACAATAATATAATATCACATTTTTTATTTATTGCTAAAAAAAAAAAAACAGATTTATTTTATTATAAATAAAAAACCCAATAATAAAAAAAAAAGATACTTTACAATAATCACTATAAAAATGTTTTTTTTTTTTTATTATTTATTTTTGATATTGCATTTGTTAATAATAAACAAATTTTATTAATTTTAAATAAATCTATTTGTTTCGTTCACTTAATTTTAAATTTTTTCTAAATTCTAAAAAAATTAAAAAAGGATTACATTTTTGCATTATCACTTTTGATTATAATTTTTAAAATATATATGTATGTGTGTATTTTCAGTGTAAGTAGTTGTTAGTGTACCTACTAATCTAATGCATTAAATATTTTATGCGATTAAACTTTTGAAAAAAAAAAAATTGTATGACACACTCTTTGGTAATCTGATAACCAAGGTATGCATAGCTACATATGTATCTATAATATTTTTTTTTTATAGGTTTCCCAGAAAATAACGCGGAAAAACCAATATTTACTAATTGCATACATATTATTATGCATACTACTTACTAGTATAATACTAACAAAGTTTAGACGCCAAATTATAAAAAAAATGTGCTTAGGTATACTTTAAATGCAAGTTTTTTAATTTGAATCTATGTTTTTTTATAACATTAAGCAATTACGATTAAATTACGTACATTAAAAATAGAAGGGAACCATTTAAAATATTGCACAAACTTTGTACAGAACAAATATTGCACAAATTATTATGGGTCTTCACGTAAAAGTACAAACTAATCTTGCATCGAAGGATCGGAGGATTTGAGGAAATTTTTGAAAAATTTTTTGAGAAAATGTGGTTGTGGTCATATATAAAAAATATGCACCGTATGATCAAAATATGCACCTAAACTAAAATATCCTCTAACTTAAGCTTATTGCATTTTATTTGCTCGAAGAAATTTTTTTGAAGTTTATTATTTAATTTGACTTTAGAATTTTGTTTTTAGAATTTATTTAAAGTTCAGAATTAATTTGGAATTAAGGTCCTAGTTTATTTAAAAATTATTTATTTTCAAAAATCGAAATTCATAATTTGTATTTTATTTTTCAAAATGAAAACTAAATTTCGTTTACAATTATTTCAATATGTAAGTTTATAATATTAGTAGGGCTATGGAACTTCACGTAAAAGTTCAAATTCAAAAAATTTTCTTACTTTACGTGATTCGTGAACGACCCGATCCAAAATTGAAATTGCAAACTAGAAAATTACAGATGACAGAGAACGTTAATTCGTATCTTTTCAGAAATGTTGATTGGTATTTTTAAAAAATGTTAATTGGTATTTATCTGTTAAATTATATTATTATTTGAATAAATATCTATTTTTCACTTTGAAAAACTAAAATATAAGTATAGTTGTTGTTGTTTCTCAGGGAGGGCATAAAGTTGCCTTTACACTTAGGCCCTGCGACCCTTTGTGCTCCCCTGCTCAACGATCCGCTCGCTTTCTACAGCGTCTCGTCGAGCCACTCAATTCCTTTTATAAATCGCACTATGTCTCCTTGGTTGAGCATTCTCACCTCGAAGAAATTTCCCCATTGATCCTCTCCCAAACTTCGCCTTTCGGTCCTCAAGTGGGCATTGGCACAGAACGTATAGTACTGTTTCTGCCTCTTGCCCACATTCCCTACATAGATTCAACTCTGTTATACCTATTCTTTCGGCATGAGACCATAGCAACAGGTGTCCTGTGCTAATTCCCAAAATATAGGCATAAGCTTTAAGTTTTGATTTTGGAAAATAAATAATTTTTATAGAAAGTATTTTTTATAGATTATTTACTTGAATGCTTTATTTTTATTTGATGCACTTCGAAAAAATTCCAAAACCGAAATCAAATAAATTCTAAACTCCAAATAAATTCTAAACACGAAATGTGAAATTAACTTTAAAAAAATATCCTCGTCTTAATTTCTTCGAGCAAATAAAATATGCAATAGGGTAGAGGATATTTTAGTCGAGGTATGAAGGATCGGTGCAAATTTTTTATACATGAAATAGCAACAATTTCTGTCAAAAAATTTCCTCAAATCGTCCGATCTTCCGATGCAACACTAGTTTACAGTTTTACGTGAAAACCCCTAATATTAACTCTTATGATTAAGTCTGGTGATGTTATAAAATTGATAAACTGTGACAATCTATTCTATCAAGATAAAATTTTAGTATCTACATTTGTTTTTTTTTTTTTTAATGTCGAGATGTTCAAGATTCATTTCTTGAACTCATTAAATGAATTTGAAAATTTATTATTCAGCTAAATTTATTCTTTAAATTGTACCAAAACGTTGTACCAAACTGTAACACTCCCCTCATATATTATAATTTATCGTTTATCATCTAGTGTTTATCTATCAGAAAAATTAAAAGGAAATAGGTATAATATTTTAATTTTGATAAGAGAAAACAAAGTGTAAAAATATGTGCAACATTTTTCTAATTTGATGTGCAATATTTAATTCATAGTATAACATAATAGGTACATACATATATAAAAAAAAAATATTAACTAATGGTTTACAAAATATATAATTCATAATTTTTTTTCTGGTTTATTGTTTATTTATTTATTTAGTTTTTTTTTTTTAAATAAACTGCATTATCAGTAAAATTGTTTTTTTTTCCTGTGTGAATTTTAAATAGGTACAAATTTTTTTTTTTTTATTCACATAACTGTATACAATTTAATGTAATATGATTTTTTTTTTTTAAAAGTTCATTCAATGTAAATTATTTCAAGTTTATTGTCGTAAAAATTTATATAAATAAATCGTTATCTTAAATATAAATAAAAAAAAACAGTAAGGTTTTAAAATTAAAAAAAAAAATATCAGAAATTGCATACATTATGTAAATATTTTTTTTTTTGTTGCCAGGTCTGGCAATTCTTTAAAAAATTAAATATATATAGGTATATATATATTATATATAATGTATATGTATATACAAGGTGTTTGCATTATTAGAGGCCAATTTAGTCCAGAAACATACGAGAACAACAATTTATATTTAATAAGGAAGGTTTGAGACAATTTTTCTTAAATTTTTGAATTAAACTTTTTTAAGATTTAGTATTTCATGGTATTTTAGTGTTTATATATCTAACGTTTGACCAGGTTTGACTAAATCTAAATGTTAATTTAAAATCCAATGAATAATAATCGAAATATGTGTATACATACATAGTAAGCACATATATATGTATATTATACATATTATACAAAATATATTTTATCTGGAAAATTTTTTTTTAAAATATAATATATTTATTTATTATAAAGCTTATATATATTTCGGCATCACTGCCATCATCAGGGCGAATACAATTTAATACTATAATATATATAGGCTTTATAATAAATAAATATAATATTTTTAAGACTTATAAAAATAAAATATTAATAAAATTATTTTGTGGACAAAAAGTATAAATAAAAAACAATTTTTTACTCAATAAATCTAATTAAAATGTTCCACAAACTTACGGTTGAAAAAATTCAAGGATATTCAATATATAAGTTTATAATATTAAAATTTGAAATAAATTTGAAAACAATAATGATACTTCATAAAATTTTGACCTTTGTATATATACTGGTTAACTCTACTACTGAGTAGGATTAAAAAAGTTAACTCCGTTAACTCAATTTGGCATTTCGAAAGTTTATTTGTTACTTCACTGGAGGTTATTAAATTGTACTCCGTCATTTCGATACGATTTTATCTGTCATAGAATAACTCTAAATCCAATATAGGGTGTTTTTCTTTTATAGTTCAAATTTGTGCACTTGCACAGATATCGAGTACCGAGTTCTGAACAGATTAAAAATATTTTATCTCTAAAGTCTAAACGCTCCGAAATAATTTTAAAACACAGTAGACCTTCAATCTGTCAAAAGTGTCAAATCATATAAAAAAATTACATTTTTGACATTTTAATTCAAATGCTCTACGATATCTGTAAATTAAAATTGAGCATTTAGATCATACTCTGAGTACACTCTGAATGAAAAAAGAAACACAAAAGATAAACTCTGATCATGCAGGTAGATTGGAAAAAGAAACATAATTTTTTTTTGACAGTTCTGGCTCTGTTCTGAACTAAAAAAGAAAAACCCCCTAGTAAGAAACGAAACGCTTTTCTCCTGACAAGACAACACAAACAACTTTCTAATTGTATTCAACAAGAACTACAAATAAATACAAAATGTCTACGAAAAAAATATTTTATAGTTTATTCTCAAAGTCTACCATTTTAAAAGAAATCAGTGCATTTGCTATTCACGACGCCGATTATTATTTAAATTAAATCGATTTTAATTGAAAGTAATTAGTTTTTAGTTTTTAGTTATAATTGAAAAAAGAATTTAATACAAGCTCAATAATATTATTGTTAAAAGTTAAAAAAAAAATTTTTTTCCCTTAAATTAAACATACAATATTATATAATATTACTGTACATTTGCATTTATTATTTACTTTCTCATAGATTGTATAACCATTTATATCTTACACACCCTGTGTATTTATATTCGATATTTTTCCCATATTGAAATATACATACATATAAAAAAATAATAAATGTAAGCATTTTTCATGCTCGCCATTTAATATGTTTTTTCCGTTTTAATTATTTTAAATATTTATTTTTAATATTTTAAAATACTTACGAGATCGAATTTCTTTAACACTATGTATATAGCAATGGCTCTAACTATGTATATGTAATTTAATTAGAAATTAAAAAGAAAAAATTGTATTATATATATTGTAGAAAAATTGTAATGAAAATCATAAAATAACTTATTTAAATTTTAACAAAATTTTAAATAATTTTTTTAGAAGTTTTTTTAAAAATGTAATTATATAAGTTCGATTTTTTTTAAATCTTTTCTTGATTTACTTCTAAAATGCAATCTTGGCAAAACTTAACTAAAAAGTAGCTTCTTCGTAGGAAAACGATTCATTTTAATTAATTTTATTTATATTCTGTATATCAGTTTGTATTTAATATTTAGTTTACTGTCAGTAGCTATACATTTTTATTTAAATTTATTTTCAGTTAAAATTTTCTTTTTTATAGGTATAAAATTTAACAAAAATTTGTTTTTTGCCTTACCTTTATATACATAAATACATATACGTCCATATAATACTGAATTCAATTTTTTGTTAGTTTTTTTTTGTTTATGTTTAACATTTTAAATTTTATTTATTTATTTATGTAATTTACGCCACCATATTATTTTCAAAGGTTATTTATAATGGTTATATACATATTATGTATATACATACATAATTATTTTTAAAAGCTTATACAATATTTTAATATTTACAACCACATATAATATATGATATATTGAAACTACACAACTACATTACATATTAATTAAAACTACAACTACATTTTAAATAAAATTATTAATTCTTTTTAATTAAATTTAATAAAAAATTAATTTTTTCACATAGATATGTAAATACAAAAATTACTAAAAAAAAATCGCAAAATTTATTTCAAACGTATATGTATTTATGTATTGGTATGTATATAAAAATGAGAATCGCAAAACAAAACGCATAAGTTTATTTAACTTATGACGTTCGTTTTATAAATGCGTTAATCGCATAATTACTACTATGTCATCGGTAATATCGTAACGAAATTATTTAAAAAATTAAAATCGAGACTCGATTAATAACTGATAGTTATTAATATTAATTTTTAATTTTAATAAAAGTAAAATACGATATGGCTGTTAATGTTTTTATTTGTTTGCTTTAAATAAAAAAAAAAAAAAAAAAAAAAAATCGAAAATATTATTATAAATTATTGTAACATTAAGTTTCGCGTGTTTTATGAAATATAAAAAAATTAAACCGACATTTTTTTAAGCGTGTTCCTTATTTTTCGTTTGGCAGTTCATGTCTCTTATATGTGGAATTAAGCTTTAATTATACATACTTATATATTATGTTTAAATAATTTATATTGTATTAATTCTAAGTTCTATACTTTGGGAAAAACTATATTAGTAGCACTTTGAATCGGATAGATTCTTAATAATGTATGTACATATCTAGTATGTATGTATATCAAAAAATGTAAAATGCCAATGCTAAGATTTTACAAAAAAAAAAAAAAATATGAATTGAAAACTATTTAAAATAAATAAAAACTGAAATTTAATAAATTTTTATTTATTTAACTATACAATAATTTTATTTATTTTTTTAAAACAATTTTTTTTTTTTTTTACAGCAAAAATTATAATAATGTTTGCAATAATGTATTTGGAATTTTTCATATGCACTCTCTGCATTTTCTCGTAGGTGTTTTAAAGGAAAATATACAAAAACAAAAAATCTATTTTTATAAATTTGTATATCCAAAAAAAAAAAAAAAAAAAATCCTTGTAATAGTTTTCTCTATATTTTAAGAAGGAACCTTTAATGGTATTACAATATATTATAGAAAATATACAGACAATAAAAAAAAAAGAAAAAAAAAATATTTTATTTAGTTATTTTTAAATTTTAAAAACATATTTTTAACATATTACATAATATTGCATTTTTATATATAGTTATGCAAGAATATTCTCTTATTTTCTCTCATAAGTATAGTATAAAATTAAAATATTTTTAAAAGCTTATTGTAATAAAATTTACCTTAGCGATAATTAAAAAACAAAATACATACATTATATATACATATTTTATATTTTTAATGATTTTACAATTAATTATTATAATTGTGGAAAAAAAAAAAAAAAATTATTACCTCGTGGATTGTTTTTTTTTTTTTTTAATAATTTTTTAAATTACCTACCTTATAAAATTTGAAATTACCTTATTGAATTATAATGAATCAACATTACATTTATATATATATATAAAAAAAAAAAATTAACCCTATTAATCATCAAATTTTTCTAATGTACTTTGACTTTTGTCAAATTTAAATTTATTTTAATACCTATGATATATTTAGGGGATCAATAACATAGAAGTTTGTCACATAGAAGTTTTAGAAATTTCCTTATAATATATTTGGCATTTTCAAATTGGAAAAAATATTCAGTATAATTTTAGTTTTATAATACACATTTGAATAGTTGATCGTTTCTCAATTTTATAGCGCTGTAAGCTGTAGTTTTGCAAGGGTTAGAGTTACAAAAAAAAAAAAAATTGTATAACATATTTGTATATAGGATCTAGATTCTAGGCTATGTCTTAAATATGATTTCTTTAGAATTTTTGTCAATCAAATAATATTATACTAGATAAAAATCAAAATATGTACATATATATATGGTATCATGTCGTTTTTTTCCCCTTATTGAAGAAATTTGGATTTTTTTTAAGTTATTCTAAGCGACAGTGATTTTCGTAATAATATTCAATAAAGTATCACTAGAAACATTCATATAATTTCAAACAGTTTGTCATTATTAATAAAAAAAAAAAAAACTGCTATTAATAAAAACAAATTTAGTATTGTAATAAATTATTATTACATTATACTGTTTTAAATTTAACAATACATATTTCAATTACATTTTATATTTAAATTCAATTAATTATTTTTTACAAGGTGTACGACTCTTAATGATTTTTCTATGTGTTTGAATGATTGTGAGTATATTATTGGTAATATTATAGCATTATTCAAAATTTTTTGTTTGCATGTTTTTAAAAATAAAATTAAAATCTTTTTCCGTATACATATATAATATAAATATGGGAAGTTGAATACCATTTTTAATATTTATATTGATTTCTTTGGACTTTTTAAGGTTTTATTAATTTGTACATTAATAACAGTTTTTTTTATGAAAAAAAAACATTTATTATTATTAATATTTAAAATATCTTAAATCAAGTTCGTTTCTATTTTCTTTTTAAAAACTTAAAATGCACACTATTATCCGCCCTTCTGGAACAATATTTTGTTAATATGTCTGATGATATATTCTTGATATGCCTGATCGTCCAATTTAAAGAATATACCATTGAAAGTCCGACACTCTGTATATATTTTTAAATGGTTCAATTTAATTTTATGATGAAAAAAATTATAAGTTATTATGGAATACAATATACATATGTATATGTACATATACTATTATATAAAACATTTATTTTATTAATTCATATTAATTGACGAAAATTGATTATATTAAAACACGCGTTTATATTATACATAAAATATAATATCTCAATAGTTCTCAAACTGTTATTCACTAAAAGCTCGATACATTACAAAGAAAAATGTTTATTGGAAAAATAAGCAGATAAATGATTATATTATACGAATGTTATACGAAAATTCTGATGAAAATATTTTCAGAAGAATTTTGAAATTTATAATTATGACTATGAGGGATTTTAAATTCTCTTTTTTTTTTGCTAAGGGAAATACGAATTTTCCAAAGATACCAAAAATATCCTCATGGGTGTCAAATTCTTACTGACTAAATCCGTTTCAACCTTTAGCCAATATAATGGGATGAAATCCTTAACTACTAACACAGTATATTGGCTAGGGAGTAAGGGGATAGGAAATAATAAGACAGAGATGTGAAAATTTTGGAAATGGACGATTACGACTGTAAACGTATAAATAATTTGCCTGTTATTCTTATTATTTAACGATCAGTGACAAAGTCATCAACAGTTAATAAAGCGTTTTTATTTTTTCGAAAATTTTCGTATTACAATTGACAAAATATCATATATATGTAGGTATACAGTTTTAGTCGCCATTTTACAATTTCGATTAAAAGTTAACAAAAAACAAAAAAAAACTACATATATTTCTCGTCAAAAATTGATAATTATGAATTTTTTTCGATCCGAAAAAGCTCTTTTTTTCCCATGGGTATCGGAAACGGATATTTGGTAAATTTGTAATAAAGGTGTTAAAATAAATCATATTGTAAAATTAATATTATTTTTTGTATTCTACATTTACTATATACATACTTAAACATAAAATTTATTTATATGTATGTATATAATGTAATATGTATATATTTATAGTTACTATTCTGATATAGTTTATTTATATCATATAGTTTTATACTTATAATCTGATATTAGATTATGTTATATATATACATATATTATATATATATATATATGTTTATTACATTTGTATAATTAATTTTTGTAAAATAATTAAAGATAAAGTTGTATAGTTAATAAATAATATTCAAATGTCAATAGTAGGTAATTCAGTAACTAAATGTCTATATACTGACTGACTTATTTTCTTATCTATTGACTTCTCGTGTTATACTCAAGATAGGTGAATAAAATGTTTATGGAAGTTTTTTTTTTATATATATACATAATATAAAAGCATTTATATTCATTAAGATTCTTTATTTTGGCTTTAAAAAAAATAATTTTCTTTATCATTTTATTACATTGTCATATTATTTAAGTTCTATATAGGGTTATAAAATATGTACATATACATTGTAATTTTAACTTTTCTTTCCTGATAATAGTAATTCTACTCTTTTATAAGAAACCATTCAATTAAATAAATTAAAATGGTTTTCGTATATACATATATTTAAATTTTTAAATTTTTATTTAATTTTTTTATTTTATTATTTACATATATGTATGCATTATAGATACATACATATATGTATGTACATATATAGGAATCTAACTACATATATGTATGTATTAAAATATTTTTCGTAATTTTTCTAAACTTTTCAAAGCATATACATACACATATACATAAGTATGTCGTTATAGTAAAATTATAAAAATATATTTTATAAATTAATTAAATTGGTTTTATTAATTTATGTTATATGAAAGATATTATATTTAATTGTTTTATTTATTTTTTTTTTTGTTATAACGTTGGAAAAAAAATCCTGAGATAAATATTTAATAAAAAAAAAAAAGGGCGTTGTGGAATGCGGATTCATATATATAATAATGCATTTGTTTTTTTTTTTTTTAATTTTTAAAAACTTCTCATTTTTCTATTTAAAGTTAAGGCAAAAATAATTGTATAGCATTCTGTACCGCATAAAAAAACTATATTTAATAAATAAATTTGTTTTTTTTTTTTACTATATATTTATTTAATTTTGTATTTAATATTTTATTATAATATTTTGCAATTCAGCATAATATTACAAAAAACATAACACACACATACACAATTCCATATATATGCATTTATATATATACTTATACATATATGTAACTCATATTTAAATGAATACTCCATCTTTATTATTAATTCTTTAATAATTATTATAGTCGAATGAAAAAGCTTTTTTAAAGCTTTTATATTATTGAGTGTTTTCAATATATTTTTAAAATCTTAGCGAATCGGGTGCATTCAGAGGTGTTATTTAAGTTATACCAGTCATCGTTAAGCAAAATATTCTAGCTGTAAAATAAATACAAAAAAAAAAAAAAAACAAAAAAAAAAAAAAGCGATTTGTTAGACGAACAAAAATAAAACCGGCCACCTATTATATATATTTTAAAAATTTTTTAAAGTGAATATATTTTTATGTTTTTTTTTTATTGTTTTTTGTTTTTTTTTTTTTGTCGTTGTAATAAATTTTTTTAATTATACTTTATGTTAAAGTGCTTAACAATGCTAAAAAAAAAAAATATTTTTTATCGATTTTTAAATAAATTTTAATAGGATGGAATAAATCAATTTTGTAAGTTTTTATAGTTTTATTTTATTTTTATTTTATTTCTATATTTTTTTTTTTAATATTAAAACAAATTTTTTTTATAATTTTATTAATTGTATTTTTTTTTTTAAATAAATTTGTTCTTTTAATTTTATTTTATGAATATTTACTTACTTAAAAATTATAATTTTATGTATGTAGAATTTTTTTTTAAATATAGCAAAAAAAAAAAAAACAGTAAATAACTGTAATAAAAATAATTGTCAATTTCGCGGTTAATTTTTAAAATTATAAAACCGTTATAAAAACTAAATTATATAGGAAATTTTGCAATATGACAACAGTAATGGCTAAAAATATATATGAAATATATATTTAATTATATTTTTAAAAATATTTTTAGATTTAATTTATATTAATTATATATAATTATATTAATTATATATGTTAATTATTATAGATAAATATTTTTTTCTAATTTTATTATAGACTATAATAGTTATTGCACATATATTATATAAATTTTTTCCTATATGTAGTTATTATTTATTAGATAATATAATAATTTTTTTTAAATTAAATAAAAAAAAAAAAAATTAATTAAAAACTATTGGAAATCATTTTGAAAAAAAAAAATTAAAATTATTTTCTATATATTTTACATAAATTGGTATTTAACTTAGGTATTATATTTTTTATATTAATTTATTTTGATCGTTTTTTATTTTGTAATATTTTTGAATTGTTCGTTAAATTCGAAGGCACGCTTTTTTTTTCTTCTGCTATATTTTGAAATTTTATTTTTAGTTTATTTTTTTTAAAAGAAACAAAAATTTTTTTGGTATTATTTATTTATTTATTTATATTAATATTATATACATTAATGTAGTGCAATATTATTGAACCATCGGCTACCAAGGCCATTATAGGTTTTTATACTATTATTAAATTATATACTAATATTATTTATTTTGTTTATATTATATACTATATATTTACATTATATTCGGTCGTAAGGGGGGTATATAAAGAAAAAAAACACTTACGACCTGTGCAGGGATCGAACCCGCACTCCTTCGGTTACTACGCCACACGCCTACCCACTAGGCTACCGAAGCCCCCTTTTTTGGTATTATATGCAGAATAATAATCTTTTTGTTTTTTTAGAAGAAGAAGAAGAAGTATTAATTTTTATAATATTAATATTTAAAAATCGTAATTATTTATTTATAAATGAAATATTCTACAAAAATATAAATATACGTATATGCAGATTTGTTAAAAATTAAATTTTGCATATTTACAGACGTTATCTACTCATTTGATTATTGTAAAATCTTATTCCTAAATAATATATATATAGTAAAACTTGAGTTAATAATATTACAAATAATATATAAAATTAAATATTGTTATCAAACATTGACTTTTATTTATATAAATAAATAAATAAATATATATATGTATAAATTGCTTTAATCTTTTAGAATTTATTAAGATAAGATATAATTAAGATGAAATTATCTTTTATAAATGTTAAATACTATAATATTATTTATTATCATTTAGAGAATTCTATTTTTTTATGAAAATTTTTATTCTCAAATTAAGTATGTTATAAAAACCATAATGTCAATTAAATTTTTTAAAAGATTTGTGTTATTTTATTTTTTAATATTTAATTTATTTTAAACAACAGGATATAGTTATATAATATAGTATTTTTTTTTTAATTATTTTGTGAAGTGATAAAAATCAATTTTTTTTTTTTTTGGTAAAAATAAAAATTACAAATTAACTTTTTAATCTCATTAAATTCAATTGGTATTTTTCTTTTTAAATTATTAATTCTTATATTATGTCATACATTACGTACTGGATTTAAAAAAGAAAACATTTTTGTTTTTTTTTTTTTGTTATTTTATATAAGTGGTAAAAAAAAAATCTCAGTACATTTTGGTTCAAAGTCAATGACCATGTTACAATAAAAGAATTTAGAGTAGGTTTTAATATAATAATTGTACACCTATCGTCATATAATTAAAAACATTTTCAATTCAAATGATGTTTTTTTTTATTTTTTATTGTTAGAATTTCGTCTTTTTGTTTGTTTACTATAAGTTTAACATTTTTCTTTAATTTTTCGATTTATTTGATTTTTCTTTAATTGATTGTATTTTTAAAATAATGTTAAATAATATATTTATAAAGTATTACCAGATTACTAATAATATTATTATGACTTAATATTTCTTAGTATAAATATTACTAAGAAACACTTCTAATTATTTAACCGGAACTGTATACAATATTTTTTTTTTATTAAAGGTAAACATTGTATGTGATTTGCATATTATCCATTATTATGTGTTAAATAAATTTAAAATAATTGATATTTTGAAAAGATAACTTTTGCAAATCATTTAAATTCAATTTTCCTTGTATATATAATATATGTTAACAAAAATAATGTATACAATTACATACAATATACCCTAGTATTTAATATAAATGTCTAAACATTTGCTTTTTTTTTAATATTAAGTTTGTTAAATTTCAAAAAGAATTGTATAGTATAACAATACTAAAAGAGAATTTTATCTGATACTTATATGAGTTTTGGCGTAATTTCCGAAGATGGCAATATTGGCGGCTTAATGTTGTTAAAATAAAGGACAGAATGTAACTATCTTATTTAGTTTAGCGCTACAGATCTTCATGGTCTGAGCCTGACTCAAAACATCCTTGAATTTTTTATGATTTCGCTAAATTTCTCTCTAGTTGGAGATCTGAAACTTGATGATGTCCACCGATGTTTCATCACTTTGTTCTAGACGTCTTAAGCCATAAGGTTTGGATTCAATTATTCTAGACGTTTTATGCCATAAGGTTTGGATTTAATGGTTCTCTTTGCTGGAATATTTTCGTTCATACGTTATATGTGAGCTAGCCGGTGAAGTCGCCTCAGTTTAATTTGTTTAACTAGTCTCTCGCCATACTCATAAAGTTCGAAGTTATATCTTCTCTTTCAAATTCCTTTGATTGACCTGGGACCATATATACGACGAAGAATCTTATGCTCAAAGGTACTAAGTGCCTCACTTGCCAGTACATAATAGATTAACATAAAAATGTCGGGATAGAAAAAAGGACTTGAAGAAAACTATAGGTTATATGGTCTCTTTAAAACAATTTATTTTACAATAAAAATAACAAATTTCATTTTATACAGGAAGTGTAGAAGAAGAAAATTAGATAGAAAATGGAAAAATATATGTTCTTTATTTTATTTTATTTTTCCTATATCTAAACCGCTTGGTAACTCTAAATCTCAATTAGAGAAATATTATTGTTATTATTATGTTATCTAATGAAAATAAAAACTCAAAGTTAATTATTTAACAAAAGTATAAAATGCCGATCACACAGATTAAAAATAATCTAATTGTAAAAATTAAGTTTTATGGCAAATTAACTTTTTGAATTCTTTATTAAACTTTTAAATTTGCAATACAAATTTAGTTTAAATATGAAAACTATATTTTAATAATACAACATTAGTATAGTAAAAAAAAAAATTTTTTTATTTATAAAATTGTGTAAAATATTTAAAAATTTCATTGAAAACAAAAGAAATTATTATTAAAATTTTGTCGTTTAGGCCATTTTTACTATATTATACATGTACTTATTATGCTAATTTTTTGTTTTTTGTAATATAATTGTGCTAATTTTCACATTAATTAAATTCTGATTTAATTGTAAAATTAGAATGTATCTTTTGTCTAAGCTTAAAAGTTGTTTTTTTTTTTTTTTGTAATATAATTTAACGAACCAAATGATAATGACAATGAATAATCATTTGTAATTGTTACAAAAAAAAGAAATCGTAAAAATTTAATTAATATTATCTAATAAAAATACAGTTTTCTCAAATAGTATGTCTGCCTAATTATCCAAAAGTTTTAAAATAAAAGTAAAAAACAAAAAAAAACATATAACAGGCAATTTAATCGTTTAAAAAACCTTCGGCTTATTCACGCCATTACTAATAAGTAATAATGAATTTTATAACACTGACAAACAAAAATTTTTGTGTTTTTAAATTTTTTTTTTTATTTTTCTGATTGATCTTAGAAAAAACAAAATTATTTTACAAATACATGTATATTTCATTTCTTTCATGTTTGGTCTGTCAGAAAAATGAAGATTTTAATTATGTATATAAAATAATTAACAATTCTGTCCTAAACATATGCAATTTATTAATACAATAAAATTCAAATTTTTTTGAATTAAAAATAAATTTTTCTTATTAAAAATAAATGACAGAGCTGAATTTCCGTTTAATTAAACACATGGCTTTTTAATAGAGCGAGTATAAGTTCAAATGCTACACAGATAGCAAGTTTTTTTTAATTACAAAAGAAAAAAAATCCCCGTGTTGTTACCAAATATATTCTATAAATATATAATATTACAGTATAAATTAATAATCCGGTTTAGTAATATAGCATTATAATTTAGTAATTTAGTATTATTCGTATGTGATTTGTAATAAAATACAAATGAATAAATAAAAAAATGACTAATTTATTATTTTACCTAAAGTTATGCAATTTCATATGAAATTCAATTTTAAAAATACAACAAAAAATGTCTAATTTATTCAATATTTAAATTTTCACAGAATTTTTGTCGTCTAGTGTAATTAGTTGACGTAAGTAAAAATGATGATTAGACAAAAGAATTACATTCTTATGATAAATAAAAACAGTTTTTTTTTTAAATATTTTTATTACTCATACTAACACAGAAAATTATGTAACTTGAACTTGAATATTTATTGAATTTATATAATGTGGGTGGACTTAAAATCTCAATTATATAATATTATATGTATATATATATATACCTATATGTATAGTAGAATTACCGAATTTGATATTATTTAGTCTGCATAAATTTTGAGAAAAGGAATCACATTTAAATAAATTATAAATTTATCATTTTTTTTGTATTCAATTTTATTTTAAGATTTGGGTCGAAGTAAATTGATTAATTTATATAGATATAATATATTATATACATATTATGTATATAACATTCAATTATTTAAAATATATCGATTAATTTAATCTTTTATAAAAGAGAGTAGCATTACAGAATACATTACTGTTAAGGTGTTAACAGTTACATCTGTCTTTTACTATAAAAAAAAAATACACTTATTTTTTAAAGCTTAAAAAAATACCAACAACTCTATTAAGGTAGTATGGTGGGTACTTATGTACTTAAATTGAATACAACGCATGTGTTGCCTTCTTGGAAAAAAAAATTTAAAAAAATTTTTTTTATACCTATTAAAATTTTACAATTAAAAATAAAAAAAAACATAGAGGCTTAAAATTTTAAACATACGTATACCTTCTTTGCTCTAAATGGATTTGCATCCATTATTTTTATTGTATTTTACATTTAATTTTTAATTTCTTTTTTATATAAAAAAAAAATATGTTTTTCAAAATTTAAAAATCTGATGTTTTTATTTTTTATTTTATTTCTTGTCGATATTTTTAGAGCCTTTTGCTTTAAGACATGTTCACCTTCTCGGAACATGTATTAAATTATAAATACCTTATATGTACAATATATGCATAACTTTTTTACTTTAAGTAAAAAAAAACCGGCGATTTACACACTGCTACACCTTATTGATGAGATAAATCTGATTTGATAGGTACAGTTATCAAGATTATATTGGTGTTCGATTTGTTAAAAATTTAAGAACATACATTTATGTTAGTACTAAATTTTTATAATAAACGTTATTTCTGTTTCAGTAAACCTATCAGCATTTTTTTTTCGAACAGATTGTACATATCTAGGTATATAATATTGTAAATATGTAGTAAAAAGTAAATTTGTTTATTTGTTAATCATTTTTTCTTTTTTCCATTTAATTTTCCTTTTTTTTTTATTTCTTCTTTTTTCCTATAATGAAAGTTTCACCATTTCCCAATTACATACTATAGTAAATTGAAAATATTCTTTGAGTATAGATTTTATTTAACAGCTATACTGTATCAAATGCAATAAAAAAAAATTATTTTTAAGATGGAAACACCTAAAAATCTTTTTTAACCCTTCTATACTACAATAAATGTCAAAAAAAAACTATTTATATAAATTGAAACAATTAAATTTCAAACTAAGCTATAAAAAAAAAAGAAATTGAAACTCTTACTTAATTTAGCCAAAAAAAAAAAATTGTTTTATAATAAATTGTTTACCCCAAATTGTTTTGTTAAATACGGTTTTGATTGATTGAATGAATTTCAATTAAATTGAAATGCTGGGAATTTTTTTTTTTTTAATTAAGTTGATGTTTATTATTTATTTTTTTTATTGTAATATTTTGTTTTTTTTTTGTGTATCGCTAAAAACTTTTTTTTTTTTTTGTAGTATACTCGTATATATTTTATTCCAAGTCAATGCTTATAATATGAAATGCTTGTTAAAATTTGTTTCTAATTTTTATGTTGACTTGTTTCACTTTAAATTGATTGAAAAAAAAAAATGTAAATAATATACAATAAAATTGATTGATTTTGCAGACATACATAAGTTCAAAAAATTTCATATTTATTTTACATTTTTTTTTTTTTCATATATGTTTATAATCTTGTGAAAAGTTTAATTTTTTTGATCTATTTATTTGGATCATATTTAATTGCACTTTACAAAAATTAAAAAAAAATATACGTTTTTTAAGTATGTAAATATCATTATAGATTTAGAACAGTGTTTATGCTACTAAGCATATTAGGCATAATCACAATACAAATATCACAAGTATTTTTCATGTATGAATCTATGTATGTGTGTAGTTTCCTTATTAATGCATAATGTGATGCATTCAATTTTATAAATGTACATACATATATAACGATAGCGTATTATCAATAATACTTTAAAATAGTTTTACTATAAAGAAATATTAATTTTATTATCAAAAATTATTTAAAATTTTTTGTAATAAAGATAACAATGTTATATTTTGTGGGATGTAATAATTTTTTTTTTTTCACAAAATTTTTGTATAAGACTATATTCTTATGAATATGTATGTCGTAATGGCATATTTGCCATTAGAGAAGAACAAAAATTAGCATATTCAACTCCTGTGTTAAAACCACTCTAACATATGATAGTGAGTCATGGCTGCTAACGAACACCATCAAGAATAAGCTGCAAGTCTTCACAAACAAGCACCTAAGAATCATATGCAGAATTTTCTGGCCGAACAGAATCAGCAATAAAGATCTATGGAACTTAACAAATGAGGAACCCCTAGTAAAACAAATAACCAGGAGAAGGTGGAAATGGATCGGGCACACATTAAGGAAAAATGAAAATTATATAAACAGAGTTTCGCTATGTTGGCACAAGGAGGTTCTAGAGCTAGAGGTAGACCCAGAATGACGTGGAAGCGTACTGTCCTAAGTGAAATAAGCAGATGCAATTTGTCCTGGAGCATGATTGAAGAAAAAGCGTTAAGCAAAGAAGACTGGAGACTTCAAGTGGAAGCCCTATGCTCCCTAGTGGAGTAACAGGAAAAAAAAAAAAAAAAAAAAAAATGGCATATTTGCATTGAAAACGTTTTTTAAGCTAAATATTACAATAAAAATTTTATTTTTTATGATCGAGAACTGTTGCGATTTTGAAATACATATATTTTTGTATGCATATATGTAAACATATATATTTTTTTTTTTTCAATAAGATTAGAAAGAAATCCGTTTCCGTGAGGTATGTAATTTTCTTATATAGAAAATAGGGTAATTTAAAAATATATAACCTACTTATAAAAATTTTTGATATATTTTATGTGTATAACAACATTTTTAATCATTAATGCTTGTATTCACGGCTTCGGATATTTTTGCCGCACTCATTTGCGCTACATGTTTTTTATATGAAAATTTGAATTCTTTCATTTTCTAATTGATAACGTAAGACTACCAACTACAGGCGATCTCTGAAAACCTTATGTGGATATTTATATATGTATATGAAATAATTTAAAAAATATTAAAAATGTACATAAATATGAACATTAAAATAGTGATTGTAAATTGTACATTTAAATAATTAAAATAAAAACAAATTAAATAATTAATAAAATTACTTTTGTTTTGTATAGACTTATGTCCGCATTATGTTTTTAAATTTAAAATCCAGATGTCGTATATTTGATTTTTTTTAACTGTGTCTATTTAGTTCGGAAGTTTTTTTTCTCTCCGGAAAAAACTAGTTTTAACTTTTTGTGCGGAAAAATTTTGAAGAGAACAGACGCGGGTGAACTTAAAAATAAAAGCTAAATTAGTGTTATTCTATAAATAACATTTTCATAAAAAAAATTAATTTTTTTTTATATTTTCTTTTTTATTTCATCAAATAAACAAAAATTTAAAATAATTTAAATGTCATTTTCAAACTTCAGCTGTCTAAATGTATTTCTTCTCCAGAAAAATTGTTCTGAAGCGGGTGAATCGTTGTTGAGAAAATTCTCTTTTTTTTTAAATAATTCAGAATAAATATGCCGAAGCGGTGAACTAAGCATAACTATGATTTATAATAATGTCTTGAATACCCTAACTTTCTAATTTACTTTATCCATTACTTATGCAAATTTTTTATATAGAAGAACAGAACATTTTTACTCTTCCTGCTTATTCAATTTTTTTCAAATAAAATGTCATAAAAATGACAGTAAAAAAAAAAAAATAGTTCCCAAATCATAAATAAAATTTGAAGTTAAGTTAACTTTTTTTAAAAAAAAACAAAAATACATACTTCAACACTTTTTTGAAAAATGAGAAAGTTGAAAATTTCATATCAGAGTTCAGAACTTTTATCTGAAAGAATGGGTCGAATGCATAAAACTGATCTTGAATCAAAATTTTCGTTTTTAAAACAAGCATTCGCTTGACTCGTGGGTTTTGTATAAAAAAGTAAACTTTAAGATCGAACTCAGTTTTATTCACTCGACCGACCTAATGAATTCAGCATATGATAACTTAAGCAAAAAAACTTTGGATTAAAGAAATTTAGTTACAATACAATGAAAGAAAAGCTAATGATTGTATACAGAAAAAAAGATTCGATTATACAGAAAAAAAAACTCTGACAGAAAAAAAAACTCGGCCTACTCTGACACAAACAACATTTATCTAGACGCCAGATTACTCCTAGCAAGATAGCGCACAAATACATGAACATTTTTGACAATACTATTACATTTTTTCAACTATCTTTTTCACCACTGTCTTGACATTTTTTTAGCTAGTAATTGCGATAATAATTTGACACTTCGAACAATTAAAAATGGCGACAAATGAAAAACAACATTCATGTCAAATAATTTTTTTGAGGTTGTTTTATTTTTCATTTGATATTTTGCTTGTGTCTATTTGAAACATGAAATATTTTGAAAAAATAAGTAGCATTTTCAGGGCAAATTCAGATTTTTACTAAATATTCTCAGGTATTTGCTGAATAAGTTCATATTTTTTTTTTTGAATTGAATTGAATTTTGAGTTTTACTAAATTAATTCAGATTTTTACTAAATAATTTCAGATTTTTTTTATTTGGAATTCCGATTTTTACTAAATAAATTTACATAATTTTTTTAATTCGAAAATTGTATAAATTAAAAACTTTAAAAAACTAATTTTTATAAAATAAACTTGAAATATTTTGATAAAATATAAAATATACTTGAAAAATTTTGATAATAAATGAAATGTCTTAATAGTAAAAATACCACATACGTCACACGAACAGTAATTTGACATTTCGTATTACACACTACCTAATGCTAATCTTAACGATCTTATCTTTACAATAAGAACGACTATTAAGACGTAAGACCTTTCGATTATAAGTTATGAATAAATTGTATACCTATAAGAAAAAAAGTTTTATTTGAGAAACAATTTCGAATTTGAACTTTGTCTGTTATTTAAATATATGTATGTTTTGACATTTTGTACATATGTTTGTAGGTATATTAATGATTATTGTTTTTTTTTTGTTACTATTGATAAGTAAATCAATACAATGATCATTTAAATTTAATATTACATACATACATGTGTACATAATTTAAAGAAAAATAAAAATTTATATAAAATATTAAATTATATAATGAAAAAAAAAAAAAATAAATGAACAAAATTAAATTTTTATACAAAATAATGTTGAACCCGGTTGTAATTAATTCAACTGACCAAAGAATTAAATTTTATTATTTAACTCGACAAAAATATTATTTTTTATGTAAAATTTTTATACCTACTTCATACATATATACATACTTACCTATTTACATTATGTTATGTGTAAAACTTAAAAAGGAAAAACATAAAAAAAAATTTTCTCAATGCAATTTTTTTTTTATTTTTAGATTTCAAAACGAATATTTGTGCAAGTATATAATACATAAAATATAATATATGTATACACATGTATGTATGTATGTAGGTACTTAAATAATAAAATACGGGTGAGTAAATGTTTTAGAAATAGAACAAAAAAGAAAATTTTAGTTTTATGTGTATATATTTTTTTGCAAAAATACATAAAAACATGCGCATATTATAGCAACATTTTCTAAATATATTTCGATTTACAGTTATGGTGATATATTTAGGAATGCTTTAGAATTTTCCATGAAATAATTTATTATTTAAAATTCTTTTTTTTATTTAATGATATTTTTGCTGATTCATTATTTTTAAGTATAAAATGTTCTCAATTGAAAATGTATAAATGGTAGATATAATTTAGAAAATTTTTATTTCTTTGCGAAAATAAAAATCATAAACTTTTATTATAATATTATTTTATAATAAATGTTATTTTATTATAACATTTTTTTTTTTCTTAAATTTTTTCGGTTTTAAATTTCATGGTTTAAAAAATAAAAAGTATTATTTGATTCGACTTAACAATTTCCGAATTGATTTTAATTTCTCATCCTTGCTTTGTAAATGTATTTATTTTTTTTAATAATGATGATCGTACTTATATTAAAAAAAAAAATACGATCCTTAGAAAAATTTTTTATATAACGGGCTCTTACTATAGAAAAATATATAGAAAAGTTTTCATCTTAGTTCCTACTTGGTTAGCAACTGTCTGTCATCCTTAAATAAACAGAGATTTCGATATCTGTCTGGGTATTCATACATAGTAACTTTTTAGCTAATTGTAGAGCTGATTTTGAAATTCTTCGAATTCTTTCAGAAAAGGAGAACCTTGGGGTTCCCATTAAAACCTATAAATATTTAACTCAATAACAAGCCTATTCACTTAAAAATTAATGTGAATTAATGTTTTCTATTAATTCTTGGCAAAATGTAATCAATAACAAACCTGTCCTATATTATATTTTAAACGATCAACTAGACTTTTATCTTTAAATCGCGCAATATCGATAATATAATATGAGTTTTAACGGCACACTGTCCGGACGATAGACATACCAGAATGTTATATCTTCTTTTATATGACTCTTGTAAAAGCTGCAAATTTGAGGAGAAGAGAGGCAAATTTGAGCAATCAATCTATCACTTTTTGTGTGAATACCCAGTTTTTGCACTCAATAGTAATCTCAGGATATTTCAATGGGTCTGAACTGGCCTAAGTGTACATATGCTGCCTCTTTCTACTTACCCATATATTCTGCTCAACAGAAGGTCCTTAAAAGGAAAAAAGCGAAAAAGAATGAAGAATATAAATTATATTTACATATTTTTAAATTTATTTTTAATTTAATTGCCGTAACTGTATACACGTCTGATAATGAAGATTATAGAAAGTTTTTTGAACCCTATAAATATACATATTCCGTTCATTGTCTTCTACAGGGTTTTTGTTGTAATAAAATTAAAACTACTAATAAATATATATAATATTATTTTAATAAAATTAAATGATTTTAGTGTTGCCATCTGATTTTATTTTAAAGAAATCAACTTATTAGTTACAATAATAAAAATTAAAAATAATCTTTTTCAAATTAAATACAATAACAACTGATATATTTCTAATTAAAAAAAAAAAGTAATTTTTTTATCAACATATATTCGGCAATATAAGAATCAAATCAAATTTTTCATTTTTTCATTGTTTTATTCAAAAAAGTGTTTAAGAATGTGTCAATAATGGATTTACATTTTGGTAACACCAATATTCATGTCATTATTATTTCTAGATAGTATAGTTGATCTTATTCTTTCGATCTTTTACTTTAAATTTTTGTTTTATTTACTTCCATCTGCTCTTTCTCGAAGGCTGGTGTAGTTGAGAGTAGAAAAGAGTTTTAGATTATTCTGTATAAAAGGAACGCAAATAATCTTTTTACACCAAGAAAAGAGTAGTTGAAAGTTATTGATAAATGAAACACTAATTTTTTCTTTTATTTACTTCTATCTACTCTTTCATGAAGACTGATGATGTTGAGAATTGAGAGTAGAAAAAAGTAATTTACTCGGTAAAAGGAACGCAAACATTAGGAGTTGTAAAATTAATCAAAGTTATGGGATTCGATGACATAAATTTTCTTTTACACTATATAAAACATAAAAAATTTTTTAATTATAGTTATTTGGTATAGTAATTCTAGATTTAAAAATTTTTTCACCGTTCTATAGTTTTAATATTATATAAAAAAAAAAAAAATTGTTAAACAAATTAATTATTGATTAAATTTTCAATAAAACAAAAAAAACAAAAAATTTTTAGAACTTATTGTACTTATAAAAAAAAAATTACCATTAATAATTAATTTATTATATAATGTTAGATTATTTTTTAAATAACAAAATTTTCACTTAAAGAAAATCATTCAAGGAAAGCTTTTGTTTTTTTTTTCTTTTTGTATGATAAAGTATGAAAATTTAATATTTAAGAAAAGCCAAAAAAAAAAAAAATTAAAAAAATTTTAAAAGGAAATAATCATATCTATATTATGAAAATTGTGGCCAATGATGCCTAAAAAAAAAATAATAATATTAATTAATTAAATAAGTATAATTTATCCCCACTTAATTTTATATATATTTTATATTTTTTTTTTTCTAGCAATTAATTTTTAATTTTAATATAAATTAAAAGAAATTTAATCTATTTATATCAATCTATAATTTAATATTTTCGTTGATTGATCTTCTTTAATTAATTAACTAAAGTTCTAAAACATAGTGTAATTTTATTAAAAGAAATATATCTGATTTATTTTTGTTTGATATCTATAAAAGGATTTATGTCCTAATTTATTCTTTTCAAATAACTAAAGGATAATATTAATTTTTAATTTAAAAATTAAGAAAAACAGGTAATTGATTATATTTTTATATAATATATACTTTTTTTTTTTTTTATTTAACTGAAAACTTTTTTACTTTAAGGGAATATTTTTTTATTTTAAGTGAATACATTTTTACTTTAAATGAAGAATTGTATTTTAATTTATGTAATACATTTATGTATTTGGATCTGATATTTAATTATTTATACATAATATATATTATATATGTTAATATGTCTTCAAGTAAAAATGTCTTCACTTAAAGTAAGAAAATCTTAATTTAAAATAAAAATTTTTCACTTTAAGTAAAAATATTTTCACTTAAACTAAAAAATGTTTACTTTAAGTAAAAATATCTTAATTTTTTCATTTTAAGTAAAACAAAATCTTCAGTTAAAGTAAAAATGTCTTCATTTAATGTGATGACCCAATGCACGAGTCACTTCTAGCGTTGCTTCTTCGGTCGGCTCTAGCATCGCGTTCTAAATAAAATAAAGACCAAATGCTAGCGTCGCTTTATGCTTATGCATTTTTAATTCTAGCTTTATGCTTTTTCAATGCTAGCGTCGCTACCAACAACCAATATAAAATAAAAAAAAAACAAAAAAAATTTATTGTCAACGTGAATAAAAGTAGAAAATTGCTCTACAATAGCGTCGCTTTTCTGTCAAGTTACATTTAAAACAATCTATTCTACTTAAATGTCAAAGTCACACTAGAAGCGACGCGAGTATTGGGTCATCACCTTAAAGTAAATATGTCTTCAAAGTAAAAAAAAAAAAGGATAAGAATAAGAATAGCTATGGTATAATAGAATAAAATAGAGTCAACTTTTTTCCATGTAAATGATTTTAATAATCAATTAACTGTAAGTTAGTTTAAAAAAAAAAAAATCATTATAAAAATTTAAAACTATTTTGTATAGGATTATGCAATTTAAAATATTTATTCGTTAAAATAATATTTATTATCTTTTGGTATAAAAATATTATATTATAATATGTAGTTAGTTACCTTATATATACAAGAACAATGCGATTTTCTAGTAATCCGTAAAAATAAATACATCATATTCGGATCCAATCATTTTTTTCAATAAGAATCCAAGAACTTATCAAGAACCACTCCCCATTTGTGTTGCACTAAGATAAAGTGATAAAGTGGTTTTAATTTAAAACTACATTAATAAAATTAACTAAAATTGAAGGATTTTTAATTGATTTATTATATCATACACAATTTTTGCAATGAAATAACAGTAATATAAAAAGTGACAGTTGAAAAGTTGAAAATAACTCTGAAAAACGTTAAAATAATTTTTTTTTTTTTATTTTCAAATGTGTCTCTGCGTCTAACAAGAAAATTATATTTTTTGTTTTTAGTTATATATGATTCTTTTGCATTTGACTTTATATACTTATACATACATATATGTATATATAATAACATAAGTAGATATAAGTATGTAATATAGGTAATATTTAAATAAAAAAAAAAAAAAAGAATTTCTTGGCGTGTTAAATTAACAATATTAACAATATTGCAATTAAAATTAAATGTCTTCTTTTTAACATATGACCCGAAAATTTTTTTGGGTTCGTGTTCGTGTTAAAATGAAATATGGAATAATTATTTTTAAAATTTTATATCTCATATCATAACCACGTGCACTTATGTAATTACGTAAATGTACATAAATGTACGTAAATGCTATAAAACAAAAATAAATACTATATAAAACATAAACAAAAATAAAATTTAAATAGAACAACTCTAAAACATAATGTAAAATCAGGTAAAACTTTAAAGTTTTTTTATTTTTGTTTTTTTGTTTTTGTTGTTGTAAAGGTTATATGATAAGAAAATCAATTTTGTTACATTTTAAAGAAAAAATTTAATTTTGTTTTTTTTTGTTTTTAACTTTATAAATCGATCAAACGATTTTTTTTTTTTTTTTTTGGTTTTTTTGAATTAACAAGTTATTGAATATTAAAATTTGAAACTTATCTCATTATTAGTTTATTCGCGTGCGGCGTGTCTCGCAAAAATAAAGTATGTTCTCATATTATAAGTTATATTTATATACGTGCTCGTCAAAATATAATATGTAACTAAGTATGTAATATGTATATCATGCTTACATATGTATGTATATGCATTGTCAAAATATTAAACAAAAATAGTTAAAAATATATATAATATAAATATAAATAAAAATAAATATATATAAATGTATTGTGATTTTTAAAAAATAAAATAAATAAAATGTAAATAAAAAATTAATAATAAATTTTTAGCACTTATGTGAAAAAGTTTAAATCGTAACATAATTTAACAATAATATCAATTTGATTCAGTTTCATTTTATTATTTTGTAATATTGCATGCATTGGAATTAATTAACACGTTGAGTTCTGTGTGTACGATCACTGAACATCACTCAAATGTTTCAAAATTTCGGTGCACACAGGTGAACATAATAAAATTGCAATAAGTTTCACGTGTATCACTGGTGAATATTTCTCAAAATTCTCCAAAATTAGGATTTAGGATAGAAATTTTAAAACATTTGATATATGTATGTTCATATGATGATACATGCGTGAAATCCAACGTAAGTTTTGTTTTTTGCTCATCGGTCAATGTCGGATTTGATGTGTTAAATTTATTTTGTTATTTTTTCTTTTCTTATTTTTAATTGCAATTTGAAAAATACATTTATGGATACTAAATTCAAATAATATGTAACTATATATGTATAGTTACACTATACTTACACTATATATAGGCTGCATCAAATGCACATATCTAAAGCACTTAAAGTATGTAAGCCTACATAAAAATTTATATCAATTTATAATTCATGAAGGCAATCACCTCTATTAAAAATCTTTAGACTTATTTAAATATTAAATTAATTTTTTTTTTTTTTTTTCGAAAATTTTCGATCAGTTCCTTATTTTCTTTTTATTAGATAGGTTTTATCAAATTCAATAATATAAAAAGTTATTCAACTATTACTAGTTCTTTTACTTTATATACGTTTTTCCATACAACATTTATATTATTATGTGTAAATATTGTACAGTTTAAATTAATCTGGTGTATAAATTTGCTTATATCCTTATTATGATTATTTCGATGGAAATATTTTCGGAAAAATTCCGAAATTTCAAAATTATAATCTATCAATATTAACAATGTATCTCTATATATTACAAGCCGGACACAACAAAAACTTTGTGAAAAGAGCTTATTATTGTTAATAAATCTTATGGAAATTTTATTTTTATGTGTGGACCTTATTTGTGTCAATTAATCCAATTATTATTTTCATTTCATTCCTTCTTTCCTATAAACTAATTTTGTACTGGGAATACCATTCTTCTTTTTTGAATTTAAAAGAGAAAAATAAAAATAATTTTAACTTTTATTTTATTACATATGTTCCATACTTCTCGCTTCAAAATTTATTTTCAAATAGACATATTATACTTACATATAAAAATGAATCTAATTCGTGAAGAACCGTGTTAAGAAAATCCCCTAAATCCAATCTAATTCGTGAAGAACAATAGTTAAGAAAATCCACTTGAAAAAGATCAAAAATTTTTAAAAATGATTTTGTCAAATTTTATTACCGATGATATGACCACAACATATTATTTATATCATGTTAAAATAAATAAATAAATAATTATTACTGAAACTACCGAAACTGAAACCAAAAGGGTTAAACAATTTTTTTTTTTTTTTAATTGTTACAATAATGTAATTAACAACAGTTATTCTGTGACATAATTACTGATTCCGAAGTAAAAATTACTATGGCAAACAATTTATTTTTCGTAATTTAATACATACATACATACCTTCATATACCTATATATATTTTTTTTCGTTATTTTGTTAAGAAATTGGAAATTTTAAATTTGATATTGCGTGTTACATAAATTTTTTTGTTAATAAAATGCATAGTTTAAATAACTATGTTTAGTTATTGTTTAGTTATAACTATAGTTTAGGTGTTTAAATAATTTTGTTTTTTTTTTTGAAATTAAAATGCCATTGAAATTTGTTTTTTTTTTTTTTTTTTTTTTTTTGATTACCCTTGAAAAAGTTTAATAAGTTTTCTATAACAAATCAATTAAAAAAAAGTGTTTTTGTACAGGTTGTCGCATAATAAATAGGAAAAGTATAAAAGGAAATACATAATATACCTATAGATAGAAGATTAAAAGAAACTAAAAGTTCCATGCATGTACCTACGAATCGTTTGATAAATGTATTAAATTATTTGATCTTATGGGATCTCATAGAATCAAATCTTATAAAATATGTTACATACATATATAGATACGTCATATAATTTGTTTATCTTTACTATACTTTTTTTTATTCCACTTCTTTCTCTTGCTCCACCACGACCAATCCTCTTTCATTACTAAATGTAACTCAAATAAAAATTATTTTCGTGCTTTTACTTTTTTTTTTTAATAAACGGTAATTTTTTTTTGGAATTTTATATACCTACCTAACATTTTTTGTTTTTTTGATATTTTTCACGTTAATTGTACATCCTGTATAATAAATCTAATCAAAAATATAAATTTCGTAATTTTTTTGTAATTTTAGTTTTAAAATTATTTGAATGGAAAATCAGTAAAATTTTAAATTTTCAAGAACATACAAATGATATGCGGCTGACTTTAAGGTTTTAATAAATTAATTAATATGATAATTATTTGTAATTTACCTAAAAACATAAAACATTAAATTAATTAGCACGACGTGTAAAATTCGAAATTCAGTCTTTCAAAATAAATTAAATTTAATGTTTTACAAAACATAAGCCAGCCTATAGACATTATACCAGATTATACCATTACTAATAAGTATGGTCTAATAATACTGATAAAATTAATACTAAACGTTTGTAAATTGTAATTTGTGTACTTTAGTAATTCTCAAACTAATTAAATGTAATTTATGTATGTACATATATGTATGTACTATGTATGTATGTATGTATGCCTAAAATAATTTTTTGGTAATTTTTTTGGTGTTAATATTTAGAGTATATATTATAAAAAGTTGTTTAGATTAATTTTTTCTTTGGGTTTGATTTCATAAATTGTATATATATTAAAATAAGTTCTAAACTTTGAAAAATTTACCACTTTTTATAAAATAAAATAAAAATCTTATACAATATTTCAAAAAATATTTTATTACAATTTATAGGTAGTTAGATAAATATTGAAAAATTTACATTTTAGTTATTATTATTATGCGAATCTTATAAACATGCATAATGATACTTTTTACGGGAATCAATCATCTGATTCTAAGAGCTTATGCCGAAAAGATAGGCATAGCAGAAAAAAATGTATGCAGGAGATGCGGACACGAAGCAGAAACAGTACTTCACGTGCTGTGCAAATGTCCGAACTTGAGATCCCAAAGCTGAAGAACTTTTGCGAAGGAACACTTAGAAAGCTACTCTGAAGTGGGAATGCTCATTAGGAGAGACAAATTATAAAACGTGTCATGAAGGGTATAATAAATTCGTTCAATGAGACGCTGTAAAAGGCGAGCGGACCATTGAACAGGGGAGCACAAAGGGTCGCTGATCCTAGGTCAACGCCTTCCCTTCAAAACAATAATAGTCTTTATTTGATATAAAGGGTGAACCCTTTATCTTTCCGATGTGGGCCATTTAAATAAATCTTATTATAGTTTTTTAAGTGGATATTGATTAAATAAGGTACACGCAAAGTGCAATATTTCCAAAATTTTGATTATGCGACATATATGTCTATTTTAAAAGCGTCTTTTTTTTTTATAATGTTAATAATAAAGGCCCAAGTAGTTTCCCAGATGTAAAGTGTTAAATTTTCAGAGTTAACAAGTATGTTAAGTGAAAACGTTAGTATTCATTTAAATGTAAGTTTTTATTCTGGTGTTTACTTAGACATTAAACCTAAAAAAAATTAGGTATGTATATGTTGTTTCAACAGAAATATGTTAAGAGATTTTCAAAGCTATGTATATACAAACATGATTATAAGCGTTCCGCAAAACTATTAAAAATTACGCTAAGTGTCAAATTTTCAAATTAATAATATGCAAAATGGAAAATCTGTTACAAAAAATACAAAATAAAAAAAAAAATTAAAAATCATTTAGCCGTGAAAATAATTTTCAATAATTATTATATTAGAAAAGAAAAGAGTATAAAAAACTTTGTTCCGCTCTTCTAACTTAAATAAAAAGTTTAGCAAGCTTATCAAACATTTAAAAAATTGCTTTTCTGTACAATTATAAATATGCGATTTAGCCATAAGTGTGCTCTAACTCAGCCATCGATATATCCAGCTATATACATAAATACTTATATATAAAAATATATTTACACATTCTTACATAAATGTATTATGCACTAAGTAGAGATATAAATAAAGTAATAAAAAAAAATAAAACTTTAGACTAAATATTTCTGCAACTTATTTAATATTATTATGTTAATGATATTTACATTTTTTTCGTCGCTTAGGTAGGCTCACTTTTGGTTTGTGAAAAATATACTACAGTAAAACACGGTTATAGTCACTTCATAAATTCCAATGACATTTGTGATTAAAAGCGTTTTATACCTATAGACGTAGTAACAAAGAAAATCTGCTGAAAATTAAAATTTAATAAAATAGCTTTCATTTAACAATTTTCAAATTAATTTTATTAATAAAACCAACATAAATAGCTATTCCGCTTATAACAAAAAAAAAAAAAAAAAATTAAATAAAATATCTATATATACTCGTATATATGTATATAACATTAATATGCTAGTACGGATGTATTTACTATTGTTTACAAAATCAAATTCTGGACATCCAATTTTGGGATTAAAATCAACATCTAACTTCTCCGTACATTTTTTTTTTGCTTGTTCCATGATAAGAGGTCCATTTATCAAATCGTTTCGATGTCATCATTTTTTCAAACAATAGAAACGTTGCTTTGTCAATTTCCTTATATTTCCCGTCTCTTCTCTTTTTTTTTTCTTGCAATGTTCTTAATTTTCAAAGTTAACTCCTTAAATTTTTCTTTATTTTTAAAAATTTTAGATATTGTGGAAACAATTAAGATATTGTGGAAAGAAAAAAATCATAGTTATATTCTTCTCCAGATTGTTTGCGGTTTTTACCCTCACGTAACTTATGCAATATTTCAAGTTTTTTTTTTAATGCTTATTATCGTTCTTTTACTAATTTTGTATTTTTAATGTATATATCCTGAAATAAAGTTGAAATATTTTCTATATTTAAGTTTTACAAAATCTTACATATTTAATAAAAAACACTTTGATTATTTTACTTACCTTTTAAATTTTTAAGAACAATTTTTATTTTTGATTTAAAATTAAACTGATTTTTTTAGTTGTACATAAAACCCAGTAACTCATATTCAATGCATACATGCATTGCAATTTACCAATTTTCATATTGCCAATTTTTATTTTGTTTAATTTTTTTAAGTTTCGAATATTTCACGATTTTTTTGCATATGACTAAAGATGACTAAAAACGATACTTTACAGTATGAAATTTATTAGTTAACTTAAAAGAAAAATGTTGACTATAATAGGGGGTTGTGACTATAAACGTTTATGACTATAAACAAATGAAAGTACATGAGAAAGTGATAAAAAATATAGTACTAATAAAATTCTTGATTATAAACGAATTGTGACTATATATGAAAGTGTCTCTATAACCGATTTTTACTGTATTGATATTTTCGCTAAATATTTACATATATAATATAATATAATACTTAAATATATTATTTTATCTCCTAATATATACATCAAATATAGAAAATTTATTTTAATTAAAAAAATATTGCTTATCACAAATTAAATTAATTTATTATAATATATTTTTTTTTTTATTTTCAGTTTGATTTCATGTTTATTTTTCACCTGGTGATTTTATATAACAAATAAAATAAAAATTTTAACAAACTTTAATTGGCGGTCAACTTTTCATTTTTCAAATATAAATTAATTATAATAATCAAAAAAAAAAAAAAATAATATAAAAACTCAAGAAAGAAGAAAAAAACAAAACAAAAAAGGATTATTACAAAAAAAAAAAAAAAAAAAATTATTTAATTTCATTCTTTTTCTTTTTTTCAACACAAATAATAATAATGGCTCGTCATATATTTGTAGCCTGTGTTGTATGCTTATTTTGTGCAGATCATTTACCCTGTCAACAACATTTTGAATTGGGTGATGGTATACCAAATGTAGGATTATTAGAAAGTATAAATCCAAAATTTCAAAAACAAAATGATATTAATATAATAAATTCAATATCAAAAAATAATAAAAACAATAATAGAAAATTTAATAATGATAATGATAGTGAAAATTCTGAAACAAGATTAACAATAAAAGATCTCGAAAATAATTCTAGACTACAGCCTGATAATAATAAAATAGATAGTGACATATTTGATTCAAGGAATCCATATAGAAATCAAATACCAAATAATTATATAAAATTAAAAAAATCTGAAATTAGACAACTTAAACGTCAAAGAAGACATGCTGGTCATGATCACGGTGATGAAGATGATGATTTTAATGAAATAAATGTATCTCCAATAACAAAAAATTTTGTTACACAACTCTTTTTACATTATGGTAGTGAAGGAAAACAAATGAATTTAGAACAGTTTTCAGACTTGATCGATCATTTACATTTAAATAAATTAAAATATTTTAAGGATAATAATACAACTAATATTAATAATAATAATAATAATAATAATAATACTATTAATAAAAATATTGAATGTCCTAGTGTTAATGAATTATTTGATATAGTATATCCTGAAGTAAAAGATAATTTAAAACGTGAATATGAAGAACTAGTTAAAAATCAACCACCTGAAATATCAAAACAATATCGAATGAGTGATCCAGTATATACATTAACTAAAAAAAATATATATTCAATGTGTCCAATTTTGTTATTCCAAGTTGCATCAAGATATCAAACAGATAATGAAGGATGTATTAAACGTGATTTATTAATAGAAAAAAGTGATTCATTAGAAACTAAAGATATTAATGATCCGGATTATAATAAAAAGAATACAGTTTTAAGTAAATACATTTTTTAATAAAATCAAAAAATAATTCAAAATTATTAAAATAATTTTTTGTTTATTTTCAATTTAGTTTGGACATTTTCATTATTAGCTGTTGTATTGTGTGGTCTATTAGGATTAGTTGGAGTTGCGGTTATTCCACTTATGAATACAAAATTTTATCAACCAATTTTATCATTTTTAGTTGCATTAGCTGTTGGTACTATGACAGGAGATGCATTATTACATTTAATACCACATGTAAGTTTTATTTTTATCAATCAAAAATTTTATTTTATTTCTTATTAAATATTAAAAATTAAAAGAAGATCTCATATCATATTCTTTAAAATAAAAATTTTTTTCTAATATAAAAAGATATATTTACATTAATGTCTATTATATTTTTTTTAATTTTAGAGTTTAATGTGTGCACAAGAAGAGGAAATGGTACAAAAAGGACTCGTATGCGTTTTAGGCATAGTTGGTTTTTATGCAATTGAAAATAGTTTTACATTAATTTCGGAATATCGTAAAAAAAAACGTAGGAAAGCAAATTCAAATTCAAGACCAAGAGTTGTTCGTACTATGGAAAATAATCATCACGAAGAAGATGGTGCAGGTGATAAATTATGTAAAAGTAAATATAGTACTGATTATTGTTATGATATGGTAGCAACAGAGAATGCAAACGATGTACAAAACAATATACAACAAGAGAATCATAGTAATAATCTTTATTTTATTTTATTTTTTTACTTTAAATGAATAATTACAATTTTGAAATAATAGCACCAGCCGATGGTTTATATCCTAATGGAAATGAAAATGAACAGCCATTACCATTATCAGTAATATTGAGAGAACATGATCATACACATCATGGACATGCTCACAAACACGGTCATGTGCATTCACCACCATCAACAATAAGTGCTGTGGCATGGATGATCATTTTAGGAGATGGTTTACATAATTTTACCGATGGAATGGCAATTGGTATTAACATTAAAAATTTCATTTTAATCAAAATTTAATAAAAAAATTTTTAAACATTTTATATATTATCAGGTGCTGCATTTTCTGAATCTCTACCAGGAGGATTTTCTACATCATTGGCAGTATTTTGTCATGAACTTCCACATGAATTAGGTGATTTTGCCATTTTAATTAAAGCTGGTATGACACCAAAAGCAGCAGTTGCTTATAACTGTTTAACTGCTATTTTAAGTTTCTTTGGTATGATTTTTGGAATAGTTTTTGGTGAAAACGATGATGCATCACGTTGGATGTTTTCGGTTGCTGCTGGATTATTTATTTATATCGCTTTAGTCGATATGGTAAGTTATATTTTTGTTTTTATATTTGTATATATATTTTTAATTGATATTTATTTTTATATTTAAGATGCCGGAAATGACTTCAGCTCATAATACAGTGCAACAGATCTTTTTACAATTACTTGGCTTAGTTGGAGGATTGATGTCTATGCTGCTTATTGCAATATATGAACATGATTTAATGACTTTCTTTGGTGATGCTGGTCATAGTCATAGTTGTCCTGGTGATAATCATGGGCACGTACATTCACATGCGCATGGACATTCACATGCAAGTGGTAATTTACATGCAAATGGACATGGCCACAGTCACTGATAAAGCTTCAAGGTTTAATGAAATAACAGGCAAAATATTTTAAATTGTCATTGAAAAAAAAAATCAAACTTTTAATAATAAGATATATAAAATGCATACATTACATACTTAAAAACAAATAATAGAAATCAAAACACATACTTTAAAAATATGTTTACTTAAATAATAAGTAAATTTATATAATAAAATATGTTAAAAGAAAATATCTCACGAATAAATGTACTTAATATGTATAAGACAATTTAAAACTATATTAATGCAAGACATAAATATTTCTATGAAATATAATTCATCCTTTTATTAATTTGACGACAATTGCAGAAAAATGTTAAATTTAAATCAACGATTTTTAATTTTATAAGTTTAAACAAACCTAATATTTATTTTAGTTCTCCAAGATTTTTTTTAATTTTAGTACAGAGAATAAAAATTTTTTTTTTAAATCATAAAAAGTAAAACTTTAAAATATGAAAATAAGATTAAATAAAACTAAATTTGAATAATTAAAATTTTTGATATAGTTTTATGTTTTTATAAATACGTGAAATTGTTATATTTTATGATCTTGCATATATTATTTAAAAATATACATATTTTAATAAAATTTATATAATCAAATTAATTCGTATTTTAAACCTGAACACTAAAACATATGGACAAAATGAAAAATAAAAAATTTTTTTTGTTTTTTTAGGATAAGATTTTGCAATTATCCCATATACATAAACAAATTATTATTTAGAAAGGATCTTTATGAAACTTAATAAGACTACTTAAAATATTAACTTAAAGTACAATTCTAACAGATTTTTGTTTTATATTAATTTAAAGAGTGAAAAATAGAAGGATAATCCACCATGTATATGGGTATAAGTATAAGCATATATTTTTTTGATTCGAAAAAGATTTTAAGTTAATTTTAAACATTTTTAAAATAAAATGGAAGTTTAAATACAATATTTTACTATAAATTAAAAATGACTGCAAAATTTATAAATAAGATAAAATTTTCTTAAATAAAAATAAATAAATAAAAAAATAAACAAAATAAACCTAGTTTAAAAGAGTTAATAGAAAGCCTTTAATATTTTTTTTTTAATTTGCATTTAAATTTTTTTTTTTTTTTATTAAATTTTTGAAAGAAAAATATGTTAATAGCTTACTATTTACAAAATTGTTTATTTTACATTTTAAATTTAACACCCCCAAAAACTAATATAAGCCAGTTCATACGTTTTAAGATATATCAAGTCTTTAGCAAATTAAAGTAAAAAAAAACTAAATGTAACATTAACGACTTATTATAAATTTTCCTAAAATAACACTTGCAATTACTAACTAATAAATATAAAAAAAAAAAAAAAAAAATTGAAATAAAAACAATATATTGTTACTAGAATTCAAAAATAACCAAAAGAAAAGAAATAGTTCATTGAATTTACTTAAATAATATTATAAGGTAACTTAAATGTTAAATAATTTCTATTTTATAGATTTTTTTTTATGGTTTTATCAAATGCATGAATAGTGATAGTTAAAAAAATGCATTGCAAATGGATTTAATTTTTAAATGTATATTTTAACTATAATAAATCATAATGAAAGAATTTTTATTATTTTATAAATTTCTTTTTCCTATATAATTTTCATTTATACAATATTTTTTTTTTTTAATGTAGATAAAGAAATATAAATCATAATACATATTAGCAGAATATATATACTGAATTTCACACCACTTTTAAATTTTGGCAAGCTTGAAAAATTTGAACGTTTTTACGATCGTTTCTGTTTAGTAATCTTAAATGTCGACATTATTAGACAAATTAATATTACTTTTAGTTTTTTAACAACACCATTATTGATATATAACATATACATTTTACGTACGTATTAACATACGTTTATAACAACTACGATAACTAAGTATTAATTGTATTTTTATTGAAAACAAAATTGTTATATTTAATATGATCATTATGTTTAAAAATTGAAAATATTTATTAATAATTTTATTTATTAAATTTTTGTAGCTTATTCAAGAACGGTATAATATATCATTTATATTCTATTTAATGAAAATTACATTACAAATATGATATGTTATGCAATATAGGGTTAACGAAGCAAAGTAAAATATTAATAACAGGAATTTTATCATTGAAAATGTATCAAAATTATTCAAATTATCAAATATCAAAATTATTCAAAGTCATATTAAAATATTATCTTTTAATTCGTTCTTTTCACTTTTCTGTACTACTTTTTCTAATGATTTTTAAAATTTGATAAAACCATAATAAAAAGAATTCAATAAAATGAACTATTTCATTTACTTATTTACTCTTATTAAAAAAAATTAAATTAAAACTTGATAAAAAAAAAAATCAAAATGTAATTTTCATTTTAATTAATTTTATATATGTATAGAAAAATTTTCATTAAGTTCTCCTTTTTATATTTAATTATTATAATAAAATTATACTTTCAAATTAAAAACAAGCAAATTTAACTTGTTGAATAAATATTTATTTTTTTATTACAAGTAATAGCTGCCAATTTTGTATAGAAACAATAAGAGAAAATCAAATAAAAACCGAATTAAATGAAAATAATATTAATCGCTCATTATGTATTACTTCTTCATCAAATCTATAAATGTAAAAATAATAAATAAATACATATCTAAGTTTTGTAGCAAAATAATGATGAATAATTACTTAATTTAAATAACATATAAATTATATACATAATTTACCATTCAATTTATTAGTTAGTTCCTTCAATTTTAGATTTATTTCTAAAGAAAATATATATATATGAAAATAAAAATAATTTTTTAATACATAATCCTTTTTCCAAAGATGAATATTTTAGTTTTATGTTTTATTTAAAACCATATTATTATTTATAAGCAAACTCAGTTTGTAACACATTTGTCATAATAACAATTTAATGCATTAAAACTTTGATTATTATTTTTAAATTATAAAAATTGAGCGTATCTGCAGCATATTTAAAAATAAATTAAAATATATAAATGATAAGTTTATAAAATAAATTAAATCAAATATTAACGTTCGGTTAAATAAAAAATATTATTTTAATGAATTCATGAAAAAAAAAAATTAATTAAAATAATACTTAATAAAAAAAAAAAAAATGAGAATATAATTTTCATTTTAACTTATATATGAAGAATTTTCATTCGTTTTTTTTTTGTATTTAAGATTTTTTAAACATGTAATAAAAAGATTTTTAATAAATAACATAATTAATGAAATTTTATTTACTTAAAAAAAAAAAAAAAAAATAAGTAAACTCATATATTCACTTTGTGGGCAGTGTATTAAAAGTGTGTGACTTTTTAATAAAAACGGAGCTAAAATATTCAGATACTCTTTCCCCCTCTTTAAAACCTAACTCTTTTCTTTTCCAATAAAACCTAAACATATCTTTTCAATAAAAATTATTGTATGTACGTTCACTATTTCAATAAAAAAAATTTCAACATATAAATTTATTGTTAAAATAAAATTAATTTATAAACTTGAATTTGAATATTAATTTCAAAGGCAGAAAAAACTTCTAAACTTATATCTATCTACCTTCTATCTTCAAAATTTTTAAACAACACTTATTATTTTAAGCTTCTTAAATTATACAGAATTATTTAGGCAGTTCATCAACATCATTGGCGTTGAATAAAAACAATCAAAATATATTTTTATTTTACTTTAGCCTTAATCTGCATGAAAGCTACCTGTTAACAATAGATTTAAACTAAAATTTTTCAAATACACTGATTATATTAATGGGGAACTTATAGATAGATTAAGATCTAATTTAATGAAGTCTAAACTTTTTTGATATAAAATCAATTTTAAAGTCTTAAGGTTGACTGCAACAACATATGAAATATAATAATGGCGTACATATGTGGTTTTTAAATAATTGAATTAAGTAAATTAAGCGTAAAATATTAATAAATAAATGTTTAGTCAATGTACTAAGTTTTTATTAATTACAAAAAAAAAGCCAACAAGTTTAAATACTGACTTAATCAATTTCTGATATTTTACAATGTCATACTAGTTCGGATACAAAAATAACTACCATTTTAAATTTACTTTATTGTACAACTTTTGTATTTTTATTCATAAAGGAAATTGTAAAGAATAAAATTTAAATATAAATATGGTAAAACAATTATTTGTACACTTTTATTTTTAATTTTATAA
The DNA here is from genome assembly GCA_947095535.1 of Poecilobothrus nobilitatus. Taxonomy (NCBI): domain Eukaryota; kingdom Metazoa; phylum Arthropoda; class Insecta; order Diptera; family Dolichopodidae; genus Poecilobothrus; species Poecilobothrus nobilitatus. The sequence goes on from OX352774.1 coordinate 28,201,250, forward strand.
ATAAATATTAGCTAATGAATATCAGATTAAAACATTTTTTTTAATATAAAAATAAAAATATTAAAACTATCGTTTTTGAGATCTTGTTTTATTATATGGCTTCGATCCATTTCTGTATTTATGATTTTGATGTCTTGAAGTAGAATACGACTTGGTTTGTTTTGTATTTTCTGTATTATTCTTATTAAATTGATATTTTTGAATAATTGGCGTTGAATTTACTGATGTTTTATTTATTTCGAAATCATCATCACTATTTCTTTGCAGTGCATCTAATTTGGCTTGAATTGCTTCTATTGCTAATTCTTTGCTAATTTTATTTTGTTTTGAAACTCCAGCAGCTAAAACTGGAATTTCTATTTTTGGCTTCGGTTTTTCTAGTTCATCATAATTGATATTTTTAGCTAAACGTACAGCAACATTTTTTATACCAATCAATTTTCCATTTAATTTTTCTAATGCGCAAACTGAATCTCTAGTAGTTTTGTAAGTAACAAAAGCATATCCTCTAGGTTGCCCAGCTAATGGTCCACTTTTATGAAAAAGCAAATCAAATTTTTCAATATTACCATATTTTTGTAAAATTTTTAATAGCTGATATTCTGTAATTCTTGGATCTAAATTTCCAATCCATAATCTTCTATCTTCTATATTATCCATTAAAATTTTGAATAAATTAAACACTAATTTTGTTTTAAAGAATCATTACTATATATTTGACTAAATATTTTATATTAAAAATAAATTAATATTTACTTTTCTAAACAAAAACTTTAATGTCAATTGTCAATTTGTCAAAACATTTGGTTTTACTCGTTCTATTTTACCCAATAAACACTTTATAACTTGTATCCAGTTGACATGTCAGTTATTTCTTTTAAATATAAGTATTTTAATACGAATTTAGCATAGTTAGGGTTACGAATGCTTATGCTACATTAATTTTTTAATAAATTTTAGTTGCAAAGAGAAATAATATATTTACATTAATTATTTTTATTATTATAAAATATAATAGTTATTCTATTGTAGACAAATTTTGTGTCCTTATTTTTCATCTCTGAGTTCAACTAAATAGTAATACTAATATAATATTTCATTAAATTTATTTCATTTGATTGACAAGATAATTTTTTTCACAATATTTTAATTGATATTACCAGATATTACCAATATTACTTTATCTTTAATCATCTATCGAATCGACATATTCAATCCATATTGTTTCCGTTTTTTAAGTTTTAAAAGTTGACTGTACTGTGAAGGAATTCTAAAATTTTTAATAATGACGTTCTGTCTTCTGTCAAAAAATTTGTACCGTCAAGAAGTCAGGTCAAATCGGTTTCACTTTCTTTAATTTCTGATTGTAATTGATTGTAATATCATTTGGTTAATTAATACTTGCAGACATTTAAATTTTAAGAAATATACAATTCAATATTATTAAGAAAATATGAAATATTTAATATCTGAAAGATTTATATCGAGATTTTTATTCCTAGCGTTTGGTGTTTTAATACTTTTGAATAAGTCAATAGTTAGAGGTAATGTTGGATCTGGTGTTCATAGACGATTTGAGTACAAGTACTCTTTTAAACCACCATATTTAGCACAAAAAGATGGAACTGTTCCCTTTTGGGCCTATGGAGGAAGTAAGTTCTTTATTTTTAATTCAGAATTTAAAAATATAAAAATTTTAAAAGTTGTTTTACACGTCAGTTATATTCTCTATCACTTTTACACTTGTGATTTTCCACATTTTGTGAGAATGAAATAGATAGATTAATATAATAATCGTTACGATAATAGTGACACGCGTCCGATTTTTATACACTTTGTTTTGGTCAGAAGGATTATCCAATTTCTAACTGATATCGATAAAAATGAATTAAAACTTAAATTTAAGTTTTTATTAAAATGCTTTTTTTTTACCTTGATTTTACCAATAATATATGTTTATTTATATATTAAATGCCTTCAGAGATTTTTAGGCCTTTTAATCAATTTAATAAAATAAAACAAATATGTTTTTAAATAATTTTAGATGCCATTGCAAGTTCTGAAAGTGTTCGTGTAGCACCATCATTGAGATCGCAAAAAGGTGCTATCTGGACAAAATCTCATACAAATTTTGAATGGTGGGAAATTGAAATTGCATTTAGAGTAACAGGACGTAATCGTGTGGGAGCAGATGGTTTGGCTTTTTGGTACACTGAAAAACAAGGTGATTTCAATGGACCAGTGTTTGGTTCTTCAGATGCTTGGAACGGTTTAGGATTATTCTTTGATTCATTTGATAATGATAATAAGCATAATAATCCTTATATTATGGCTGTTTTAAATGATGGTACAAAGTTATTTGATCATCAAAATGATGGAACAACACAACTTCTATCTGGATGTCTGCGTGATTTTAGAAATAAACCATTTCCAACTCGAGCAAAAATTGAATATTATAATAACGTTTTAACAGTTTTATTCCATAACGGAATGACAAATAATAATGATGATTTTGAAATGTGCCTGCGTGCAGATGGAGTTCGTCTACCAAAAACTGGTTACTTTGGTTTATCAGCAGCAACAGGAGGCTTAGCTGATGATCATGATGTATTCCATTTCTTAACAACATCTCTTCATCCACCTGGTGAATTAGCTAGTGGGCCAGGTAGAGTAGAAGATTCGGAGAAATTAGTAAAAGAATATGAAGAATATCAATCAAAACTACAAAAACAAAAAGACGAATATAGAAAGGAGCATCCAGATGAGGTAATAAAATATTTTAAATAAATTATTATTTATCACTTGCTTATGAGAAAATATTTTTGTAGCATAAAGAAGAAGATTTTGAAGAATGGTTCGAATCTGATAATCAGCGCGAATTACGGCAGATTTTCCAAGTTCAAACTCATATGAGTGACGCCATGAAAGATTTATCACGTAAAATGGATGAAGTTATTGGAAGACAAGAAAGAACTTTAGGTTTAATATCAGCTCAACCACAAATACAGCCCCAAGTAGGCCAGCAAGTTGGTTCTGGAGGACCAATTACTGTAACAGGAACAATAACTAGAACTGAAGTAGATATGGTTATAAACAATCAAAATACTTTAATAAACACTGTTAGAGAAGTCAAAAATATATTAAACGATGTGTATTCACGAACAGATTCAATTATAAAAAATCAAGAAAAGGCTCCGACAGCTCAAATACAGGCTGGCGGTGCATATGATATGCAAAGCATTATTCATGAAATGCGAGATGGTTTAAATCAAGTTAAACAAGAAATGCAGCAAGTTGGCCAAAAGTAAGTTATTTTTATTAATTAATAATAAAATAAATATGTATCTTTAAAATTTTTGAAAAATATTTTTCCCAAAAATATTTTAATTCAAAAGAAATCGTAATTTAAATATGAATTAAAATTCTATTTTATTGTAAATTACTTTACAACAACATTGTAATCAAACAAAGAAGAAAATTGAATTACATACCTTTTGCACTGACATATTCGGAAATCATCTGTCAGACAGGTACATATACCTGTTAAAAGTTAGTTTTATATACTAATACATTTCTTTATAAGTCAGTTGTAATTGTAACCATGCGGCGCTTAAAGTTATTTTACAATAACAATTTAATACATACAAAATAGTATAACACTCACACGAACATGTATTTAAGGGTGAAAATGAAAACGTAAAAAGTTATCTTTTTTAAACAGGTAAAAAAACTAAAAACAGGTATTAAAAAAAATATTTAGCAAAAAAAGTGTATTCATTAGTATTCGTAAATGTGGCAAAGTGACTAGAAAGAATTAGCAGAAAATTTTTATTTTATTAAATTTAATATGATTAAATTATTGAATTTTTTTGTTTTGTTTGTGTTTTGTTTATACAATGTAAAAACTGAAACTTGTAACGAAGATATTTGTGGATCAATAGTATCAAAATGTTTATTAATACAAAGCTGTTCATGTAAAATTGAAGATTGTTCATGTTGTAAAGATTGTGTTTATTGCATGGGACATTTATTCCCAGAATGCTGTAACTGTTTAAATTTATGTCCACATCATAATGATACATTTGAAATATTAGCACCTAAATCACAAGTGAGCGATTTTGTCGATCATATACCAGAATTATACGATACACTTACGGCAGGTGACGAGGAAGATAAATGGACAACAATAAGATTAACTTTTAATTTAAAAAAAACTATAAATAAATTTGTTGATAAAAATGCGTCAAATAATAATAATAATAATAATATTGATGATCATTATGACCATTATGATACTTTTGATGACATCGATGTATACAGTAATGTAATGAAACAAAAAGGTTTAAAAAATAGCAACGAAGTATCATCAAATTGTACCGTGATATTTTTAAATCGTTGTTTATCAAATAATAAATGTTTAAAATTCTGTAGTTCAATGGGCGCTGCTAAAAATAGGTGGTTTCATGACGGTTGTTGTGAATGTGTTGGTTCAACATGTTTGAATTATGGTTTAAATGAAAATCAATGTTCCGAATGTCCAGATATTGATGATAATTATGATGATGAGGATGATGAATATTACAGTGAAGAACATTATGATTACGAACCCAATGAAACAAATTAAAATGAAATTTTAATATAAGATGAATTTGATCAATAGGTTAATTTATATGTATATATGTATGTATGTAATTATGTTTTAACAAAAATATTTTTGTAATGTGAATAAAAATAATTATGAATTTTATAAAATATATTGTGTTTTTGTTTTATTACATTTTTATAATTAATATTTAAATTATATTGTATTAAAGTAAAACTTTTAATTTATTGTCATTTAATTTTACAGAGTTTCACAACCATCTGGTCAAATGGGTTGTCCCACACAAAATTGTGTAGGAGTAACAATGTTTTTAGTCACAACTGTAGTAAATTTATCAATTTTATTATCATATCAGTTCTATAAGTGAGTATAATTTTTTTTTTTTAATTATTAAAAAATAATTTTTAACGTTATATTTGTTTTTGTGTTTTTTTCTTTTTTAGAAGCAGAAGTGAAACGCAAGCGAAGAAATTCTATTAGAATTTTAAATTCTCTCTTAAATTAAGATAGACATTAACTTTTGAACTAAATTTAATCGATTATGATCATTTATTCAAAAATTTGAATTAATTATAATACGAAATTAAGAAAATTATTATTTTTTAATCTAATAATTTTCTTAGTTAAACTGTTAATATTAATCATTAAGATAAATTAATGTTAAATCATTAAAGATTAGTTCAATAGTTAATTTTATTGATAAAAATTGTTAATTTTCAAACTTTAGCTTCATTTATTGTTTTGTTTTGTTTATATTTTCATTTGGAAATTTAAACTATTTAATACATATATTTTCAAAAGAAGAAAGAAGAAAAAAGAAATATTCTCATGATACTCAGAGAATAAACATTTCGTCAAAGAGCGGCTAGTGTTTTTCAAAATACTTTATTTATTTAATTTTGTTTTTTTCATATATATGTATCAAAGTAAAAAAAAAAATACCATAAGTGAACATCACCATATAAAAACTCAATAGGTTAACAATTTATTTAAAAAAAAAAATAATATTGTTTAAAATTTATTTTTATACATTAAAACATTTAAATAATTTCTTTTAATTTTTGGTATTTCATTGATATTTTGATATGGTATGTTCTTTTTAAAACTTTATTCAGTTCTACTGGCAAATTCTACTTAATTTATGTGTGTTTTTACAAAGTATTTCTATCAATTTCTATGCATTTATTTCATTTCTTTTATTTTAATTTAGAAATTCTTCCTCAAATATAAAATACAAATTCTAATTTTGTATTTAAAATAGTTAATAAAAAATATCATCATTCCAAGACAAAAAAAAAAAATTTAATTTAAGTCAATTTTAAAATAATGGTTACGTATGTTGCGTAAATAGTAGAATATTTTATATTACAATTTCGATGTTATAAATTATGTAATATGTAATTATGAAACAGGAAAAAAAAATGTAAAATTACAATAATTTTTTTATAATAAAATTATAGGAAAAAGTAACCTTGTGTCAAAATGTGTAAGATCTGTTCTGAACATAAGCCAAATTATACGAAGTTATATTTCTCGAAATTAGATATTATAAAAACAACATTTCATTGTGTTTTTTAGCTAATGGTCATATCAGTTCTTACAAAATTTTTTTTTTATTTTTAATTTTTATTTAATTTTTATAAAAATGTAATTTATAATATTAGTAAAAGTTTATCAAAAAATAATTTTTACTTAAATAGATAGTTTTTTTTTCTTTTATTTTAATTGAATTTTTTTTTTTTAAGTATTGAAATTTTTTCAATTTTACAATTAAATGGCAAATACATATTATCTTTTTCCTGTCCCAATTTAATTTTCAATGACTCACTAACATTCTAACAATAACGATTTGAAACATTTAATTCTTCCTTCTTAACATCTTAACATCAAATTAATTCTTCCATATATTTAGAAATGTTTTCTGCTAAATGATATTTAACTTATAAATGTTGAATAATTTAAACGTTGCTTGTTTTGAAGCGAACATTTGAAAGAAAACTTAACTTTTTTGATACGAATTTTGCCAAATTTTATCTATGTTAATAATAACTGAATTTTAACTGAACTTAATCATTTATCTGAAAAATAGAAAATTTTTATTTAAAGGTGAGTTTGCTTTAATGACGTTTAATATGAGATAACAACTTAAGGAAAACAAGCCTATTAACAAGTAAAAAAAAGTACTGATGTCTCTGAAGTAGATCTATAAAATCTATAATATAAGATCTATAAAAGTGAAGGGGTTAATCCTATGGCAAATAAACTCAGGTAGTATTGGTTTAAATCAATAACAGAACACTTTTAATAGAACTTTAATGTTACTAAAAAAAATTTTTCAATCCGTCTTGCGACCATATATAGTGTAAATATAGTGTATATAATGTTTACAAAATAAATACTATAACTTATAAATTAATAATAATTAATTAGTATTATAGATTACATCCATAAAAAAATTTTTCAAAATTTTGCTAAGAGTTTAATACATATATTTTGTATACATATACAATACACATACATATATACATAAAGAAAATAATAAAAGTTTAATGTGCACGCTAATTAGTTTGTAAATAGTAATACTAAATAGTTTCTCTTAGTTTAATATGTTTTTCTTTTGTTTATTTTTGAAATTTGTCAGTTGTTTATTTTAATTTGTTATGAAATATTTTTATATTTGCTTACATATTTGCTCTTTGTGCGAAATATTGGAATTAAATAAACATAAAATTAAGTAGTAGATGTAAAATATATGAATATATGTAAGTAGATTTTCTATTTAATAGGCATTTTGTCTTTTTATGTACAGAGGTATAGACAGAGTATAGAATTTTGAATACAAGCTGAGCAAACTCAGTAATCAGTATGATTTAATAAATTAAAAAACTCGAAAACTATCATTTTAATAAAGTTATAATTAAAATTCGGTTTTATCTTTAATAGGAAAGATATGATATGATCAGATATAATATCATCTAATACCCTAGTTATAATTGTGACCACGACTACGGCTACCAATTTCAAATCTTTGTAAATCATTGTTTTGAGTTACATATAAAAGCGCTACGACGATGATTCCTGCTAATATAGTTGAATTTTTCAAAATTTTGAAGTCGCGTATTAGAGAATTGCCAAAATGTCTACATTTTTGATTTGTCATTCAGTGGAAACAAAGTATGGTTTAACAACTATACATACATAATATGTATGTATGCAATGTACATAAATAGCCCTATAGTAGCGCAACAAGGTAATTCGTAGCCGGGGTATACTTTACATTATGTACATTGTTCGATTGCCTTGAAATCTTACATAACGGTACCTAATGACGTCATCTATTTTCATAGAATATGACTTTTGGCGTAAAGGTCATTTAAAGGTCAAATTGATTATTTCGAAATTTTCCTAACATTTTATAGTATTTTACTTAAATAGTTATATTTTCGTCCACGATAGTATATAGGAACCAATGTTTTACAATATTGTAGAGCATAATACTATATTTAATATATGTACATTTCGTTTTATCTTAATCGGTGGTACCGTTTCTGAGATAACTGTAATATCAATAGTGGAGTTTTAGTAAAAAAAAAAATTTCAACTTTCAAAAAAAGCACTATACATGTGCAATTTTCAAAAAGTCACGTATTTTTTGAAAGACTTTTCAGAAAAGAAAAAAATGTTAACTCACAAGACTTTCATGATTGACCCCTTATTTACGTATGCATCTTAATATTATAAATTACATACATACATACATATATACATACATATGGATGTATGTAAAATTACGTAAAATTATTATCTTATGATTGGTAATAAAAATTAAAAATTTCTTTCTTTGAAAAATCGTGAATATAAAAATAATAAATCTAAAAAATAAATAAATCAAAAGCAAAGAAATCTATACTTTTTAGCACATTTTTCAAAAAAGAAATTGAAAAATTTGCTTAGTTTCAATCTGTTCATGTGTCCCTTTATATACAAAACTTTTACATCCTTTAAAATAGATCATGAAATTTTAACGATGGATAATATCTAAAAAAAATTAATGTTTTAGAACAACTATTGTTACGCAGTCCAACTCATTACGACGCTACACCTTCGAGTTCATTTGTAATTTATAATTTAGTACATATTTTCATTTACCGTTATTTAGAGGCAACATTTTGCTTCCTTCATATCTCCGCAACGCTTTTAGATAGAGCCTAGAAATTTTGAGAGAAGTTCGATTAGGGGTCAAAAATTTAAATTTTACTATTTTTAGGCACCTCTCATTTGGCTTTGAACTTAAAAAGAACACCTAATATTGAAAATACATTGACTAGGTAATTGATTGTCATTTCTCGGTTTCAGTCTGCTGCATTCAGAATTTTTAAAACAAACCAATTTGAATATTTTTGATTATTGTGTTAAGAGAACAAGTTAAAATTGAATAAATCTAAATCTATAATCTTTGAATATTAATAGATGATACATGGAAAGTGATGATTTCTAAAATTTTGAATTCCAAAAAATTAACGCCAGATGTAAATTGAACAATAAAACCTAAAATTAAGATTCTATCTGAGCGTGTTTTTAATTCTAGTTGTTAATTCAAGAACCAGGGCGAATATTTTCTCAAGTAAGCTGAATTGACTTTGATTTTTATTTTTGATTTAATAAGAAAATTTTAAATTCAAATTTACATTTCATTTTTATTACAAATCGTTTTTTTATTCGTTCGTTTTTAACCATAACCAACCACGTGCTTCACCCATCAAAATCTTATTATTTCAATTTTCTATCTTGTTCTTTAAAATCTCCTTTTCGATTTTTTCAGTATTTATATAAAATTTTAAGTTAGCAAAAAAAATTTTTTTTTTAAACAACTGCAATTTGAACTTTAAAATATTTTAATAGTGTCTAATATTGAAAACGTAATTTCTGTTGCGGATCGAATATTCATTCGATTTTGTGAAACTAGTATTCTTGAAAAATCGAGTTTCAAAAGTGTATAAGTGTACAATAAGCCTAAAAATTGGAGTTGCAATTAATGAAACACACTATAAACATTATTTTACAGAATTTATAAGTAACAAAATATTTTAAAGCGCTATTTGCACGATGTAATGGTTCAACGGTTGAAGCACCTTACGTTAAGCTAAAATTAATAATATGATATTCCGTTGATGTATTATTGTTAATATATATACACAATACAATCTAACGATAATTTTAGTTCGACAAAAATATTTATGCATTGATTACTTTATTAAAGTTAAAAATTTTAAATAATAATAAAATCAAGTTCAATGGTTGAACAATTCAAAATATACTATACGATTTCCATTCGACGAATGTATACAGCAGACGGTTGAATATTCAGACGACAAATTCAACAATTGTTCAACAGTTTTTACAAATTTATTTATTCTTTGATCAACCGTTGTACCATGTAATAAGCGCTTAAATTACTGAAGTCTATATTTTTATCAAATAATGATACTATAGGGTGTTCAAAATTGAGGTATCATTTTAATTTTAATAAAAAAAAGACTTTTTTTTGAAATATTAAATATATTTTTATTTTAATTTATTACAAATAGGTTCCGGTTAATAATGAAAAATTATGTCGGCCAAGTGGCCCCCTCTACTACTTCGGCAGGCTTCCAATCTTTTACCAAAATTCTGAATCACATTGTTCAATAAACTGTTCTCAATGGTTGAAATTTCCTCGATAATGTTGTTTCAAGCTCTTGAATTGTTGTGGGATTATTGCTGTACACTTTCGATTTCACAAAACCCCACAAAAAAAAATCCAACGGTGTCAAATCGTACGATCTTGGTGGCCACATCACTCCTCCTCTACGAGGAATAATGCGATCTTCGAACTTTTCCTTCAAAAGATCCATTGTTTCTCTTGCTGTGTGGCAAGTGGCACCGTCCTGTTGAAACCACATATTCTCTAAGTCCAAATCATCAATTTCCCACCACAAAAAGCTTCGGACCATCTCCCTGTAGCGATTTTCATTGACCGTAATCGCATTTCCATTTGCGTTTTCAAAAAAATATGGTCCGATGATTCCTCCTGACCACAAACCACACCAAACCGTAACTTTTTGTGGATGTACTGGTTGCTCTAAGATAGGCCTTGGATTCTCTTCACCCCAAATGCGGCAATTCTGTTTATTGACGTAGCCATTGAGCTGGAAATGAGCTTCGTCGATGAAGATTATTTTGTTAAAATAATTCTCATTTTCTTCTTGTTTTTCGATTGCCCAAGAAACGAATTGCCGACGTAATGCATGATCAGTTGGTTTCAATTCTTGCGTCAGCTGGATCTTATAAGCCTTTAAATGGAGATCACGATGCAAAATGTTGAATAATGTGGATGGTTTGATGTTTAATTGCTGCGAACGATGACGAATGGAAGTTTTTGGATCTTCTTCAACACTTCTGCTCACAGCTGCTACATTCTCGGTTGGACGGCCACTATGTTGATAAATGTTGCCTCTGTTATCAAGAACAGATCCAGTTTCTAGAAATTTATCAACCATCAAATTTTGTTCGAAATTTCCTAATTACATCTTGAAAACTTTTACCATTTTCAAAAAATCTTGTAATAACAAAAACACGTTGTTCCTTCGTGTAACGTTCCATATTAATTAACCGGAATGTATTTAGAATATACCTAAAGAAACCTCGTATAAAAATTCCAGGTAGAAAAAAAATGGCAGCAAAATCAAAATGATACCTCAATTTTGAACACCCTATATTAACATGTTGTCATAAATTTATGATTACGTTATTCAGTAGATAAGTCATATATTATATAATCATTTTGATTTTAAGGAATATCACAACTTAATACCGTGTTTTAGACATAATTCATCGATTCTTTTTATTTAATCTCATATACATATGTATGTATGTATTAATGCATGTAAAATAAATTAAAAAATTGCAGTTGCAAAGACTAATTTAAAATAGCTTAAAACTATGCGGAAAAAATATAAAGTATGTCAATCAAATTGTACAAAATAATATTATGAAAAAATAATTAATCTTATTTAAGGAAAATTTTATGATTCTACATACATACATAAGTACATACATACATACTTACACAAATAATTATGCCCTATAATTTATTTAAAATTAAATAATTTTTAAAACGTTGTTTATACATACATAATATGTATGTACGTATGTATGTATATCTAAACATAGTTTCACTTAGCGTTTTTTCAGGAAACTTTTATTTAAAAATCGTCAGAAAGTTGAAACTAGTACTTATTATTATTACATTCAAGAACGACTCGAATTGAAAACTTTAAAATTTCTCTAGTTTTTTTCTCAAAATCGTCTTAAACCTTTCGTCTTTCGAAAGCAGTATACATAGGTACATTTTAATATAAGTTTACTACATGTAAGTATAAGTATAAAAAAAGAACATTTTTGCAATTTAAAATTTAAATTGTCTTGCACAACCTTTTATCATAATGTATGTATTTAAGTTGATTGCAACAAAGCCGTTATACAGTTAAATTGCATAATTTGTGTTATTTTATGTATAGTGATAAATGAAAAACTAATTGTATCTCGTTTCGAAAAATCGCTCTAAAAAGGGATATGTAGACAGCATCACAAAATTTTTCAGTAATAAAATCTTGCTTTTTTTTCAAAAACTTGCCTATAATAAAATCTAGCACAAGAAAATTTACAAAATATACACCACAAAATCTTGCGATAACAAAATTTTAAAAAAGTCTGGGTATACATACTTTACTTTAGGTACATTGTCCAATTTCTTTGAAATTTTACATAACGGTACCTAGTGACGTCACCTATATTTTATAGAACATGATTTTTGGCGACAAGGTCATTTAAAGGTTAAATCGATTTTATTTTAAAAATATTCTAACATTTTGCAATAATTCACTTAAACCGTCATATTTTTCGTCTTCGATAATATATAGAAACCATAAGTTTAAGTTCCGTAATATAGTAGAGCATAATACTATGTTTAATATACGTCTGGTTTCATCTTACTCGGTGTTACCGTTTTTGAGATATTGCAGTTTCAAGTGGGAATTTTTATACAAAAAAAAAAATTTTCAAACTTTCAAAAAAAGCAATATACATGTGAAATTTTCAAAGACACCCTATAGATTTAGAATTATACCGTTAGAAAGGTATCTTCACACCCTTTTGAACGGTATATAATAAGTATGGTATTTGATGGCAAACAGCACCACCAGACGATACACACGCGAAATTGAAACAAGAATTTTAATTAAAAATATATTTCCATACTTTATTTCTCATATATTTATTTTACCTTTTTGTTTTTTGTTGGAATATATAAAAAAAAATGCAATTAGAATGGATTTTAGAGTTGGATACAATGTCAGGGTTATAATAATTTGTTTAGGGGGAGTTTGGCAGCACCCACAATTTTGAAAATTTTGTTATTTAAATATGTATGAAAAAATATAATTTTGATGGATTTTAGAGTTGGATTCAAAATCAGCGTTATACGCCTTTTACAGAATATTTATATATATGTATCTACGATATTCTGAATTAAGGGAGATTTTAGAGTTGATTACAAAATCAGGGTTTCAATAATTTATTTAGCGGGTTCTAGTGTCATTATTTTTTTATGCTTTGTATAAAATCGGGTAGCTGGTAAATGGTATAATACACCCATTTCCACACACCCCGAAATAGTTTTTTGTGGCGTTGTTGTTCGCTCGTATAAGTTCATAAAATTCTATTTTTCAATCCTTTTTTAATTAACAATATATTAATAAATATATGTATATAGAAATAAAAAAATATGATAACAAAAAAGGTTGCCAATAATGCAGTTTGCATTTACAAAAATATTAATAAATTTAATATTTAAAGTTTGTTTTTAATATTTTAATTTCGATAATTAGGTAACCTTTTAAATTTATTAAAAAACATTTTTGCTTATAACGGTATTAAAATTACTTGTTTTTAAAAGACTTATTTTTAAAATAAATACAAAATTTATATGTTGTACTATTTTAGGAGTTTTGAGAAATGATATACATATACATAGATATCTAAAACTTACTTACTTACAAAATTAGATTTACTTAGATAAATACATCATGTAATTACATCTCTATATTTTATTATTACAGAATTTTTTTTTAAATTTCTTCATAGGTTTATATGAAATTTTTATATTTCCTGGTGTTTACCTGACCAATTTTACATACATATGTACACATTTCAACAAGTATTTTTTAATAAAATTGCTTTTTCAATTTCGCGTTTGTGTCCTCTGGTGGGACTATTTGCCAACCCATACAATACTTATTACATACGGTTGAAAAGGGTGTAGAGACACCTTTCTAACGGTATAATAATAAATATAGGGCGTCTTTAAAAATTCCACATGTAGGTATATTACTTTTTTTGCAAATTTGAAATTTTTTTTTGTTTTTATCAAAATTCCCACTTGAAACTGCAATATCTCAAAAACGGTAACACCGATTGAAATAAAATAAGATGTATATTAAAGAAAGAATTATGCTCTACAATAATGTACAAAATGGTTTTTGTATACTATCGTGGACAAAAAATTTAACAGTTTAACTGAATTACTGCAAAATCTTAGAAAATTTTTAAAATAGTCGATTTGACCTTTAAATGACCTTGTCGCTAAAAATCACGTTCTATAAAATATAGTGATGTCACTAGGTACCGTTATGTAAAACTTCAAAGTAATAGGACAATGTACCTAATGTAAAGTAAATCCAAAAGTTTTATCAATCGGGGAAACTGAAATAAAAATAATAGTAAAAAATCTCACTATATGAAATGATTTTGTTTTAAAATATAGGTAGGTACATCGGAAAAAAAGTAATACCGAGGGATTTTAGAGTAGGATTCAAAATCGGGGTTATACCCTTTTTCCAAAATATTTATATAAATGTATATGTGACATTGTGCATTAGGAGGGATAAATAAAATTAAAAAAAATTATTTTAAATTTACATTTGAGTATATTTTTTTTCAAAATTTTTTGCATTCAACATTTTTTTTTCAATATTTTTAATTCGATATTTTATTTTCCAATAAATAGATCCACACCCACATAATTTTCTATGTCGAATAAATTTGGCGCCCTGTTTTACTATGCCATCTGTACACATGGAAATGCCGGCCCTGGATGTGTGCCAAAAACTAAAAAACCTAGCTCTATATTATTAAAATTTCTCTTCTATTTATATATTATTGTTAAGAGTAACAGAAAATTGATGTTAATAAATAATGTATTTTATAAAATGATAGCGGATTAGTAAGTTTAGGCACAGTTCAATTGTAGTATGCCATATATTATTTCATCGAAGTAAATTACGTCGCAATTTGTATATGCAACATTTTGTTTAAATTTCATGATAGAATTTGGTAATGCAAAATTTTGTAGTACAAGTTTCCATACCCAACCCCTCTAAAAATGTACATATACAGTTAATTTTTCCCATGATATATAATAAAATTAGATACATTGCACACTACACACTACATCGCCTGTGATACAAATCAAATTTATTACTGCCTTGCTAAGAATAATAACATAAGAACACTCTTTCAACGTAAAATCATTGAAATGTTGAATAAGTAAATTATATTTTTTTATTTATTAGATTTTCTTAAATTTTTTTTTTTTTTTAGATTCTAACAATAATTTTAAACTTCATATTCGAATTTATAATATTAAAGAAATTACAAATTCTAATTACAAGAATGAATGGTCGTGTGTGCAACGAAGTACAAACAATTTTTTGATCAAGTAAAAAAATCAATTAGAATAACCTGTAAAGGATATATGTATATACGTTTAGATTACATTCTTTGTATCCTATTCTATAAGACTATATCTACAGAATAGTTTAATTCACTAAAATGAAAAAAACAACGACGTAACGCATACAAATAATTAAACAATTCATATCTTAAATTTTATTGGAGGTAAATCTTTACCCAACAATGAAGCCAGTTGTGAAGACAAAAATTTAGTCAACACATACAATATTATGTTCTTCAGATTTGTAAAAGAGGATTTTATAAAGGAGTTCATAATGTACAAAAATCAGAAATGTATGTATAGCTGACTTGATTCATCTTCGAGTTCATCATAAAATGTTAATATTACTTTTCAGATTTATCTATCTATTAATTGAGATAAATGCAGAAGGAGAACAATATGAACTATAAGTCATATATACCGTTGGCTGTTCTTTATTATTGATAGCCATCTTATTCGTATATTACATTAGACGTATATCATATTTTATATAGAAAATTTGCTTCACATACATATGTATATATGTAAGCACATTTTTGTTTTTATAATCAATTATTTGTATTTACGGAAAAATGTTTCGAAGTTTTTGTTTTGCAAAAATATAGCTGCGTTGGGAATCATCGAAGACATGATTATTGAGGAGTAGAACGAGCGCGAGTCCTGTATGTGGTAAATATAAAACAGCAATAGATGAAATAAAAAATTAATTACAATATGTATACATTATATATATACATTTGTTTTTATTTTAGCGCAAATTCAAACATGAGTCGGTAAAAACTTTGACAAGTAGAATATCTAAATTAATATAGATAAAGGTTCTTATATAAGTAAAATGTCCAAATGTCTATCTGTACATACACAATATGTAAGTATGTACATATGTATGTATGTATGTATATAGGTACATTTCTTTAAAATCATCAAATTATTTTCGTAATAAAATTAGTACATATGTATGTACATACATATGTATTTTTATTAAATATTACGTTAATTTTGATGAAAATTTGAGAATATACAATATGTACCTATAATAAAATACAAAAATTATTATTAGTAATTAATTAACTATATACCTTATATGTATATATATTTTAAACTCCTACTCACAACTTTAGATTAAAAAAAAAAAAAAACATTTAATTACTACAAAATAATTTAAAAAAAAAACATATTAATTAATTTTAATGGTGGAACTTTGCGGTAAACTTTAAAAATAACTCCAAGAAAAAAATTAAATATTATTACGGAGGTTGCGTGGCGCCAACCATTTTTTAAATCATTTGTACATAAAATATACAATGTATGTATGTAACTAATATAATATGTATGTATCTATCTACATAATGTATAAAACAATCAAAAAGCCAATAGCATAGCTATTCTAAACCTGGTAATATTTTTTTATAAAGTTATTTCTTTTTTTTGTTTTTGCCAAATATGGTAAAATATTTCAATATAACGGGATTTGTTAAAAATCCAGGGTAACGAAAAAATATTTAACTTATCTATAAGGGGTATATAGAAATACAGGCATACATTTTTAAATATGTATTTAATGTATAACAGAGTACATAACAGTTAAAATTTTAACCAATCCCGTTATTGTATTCATTTATGTAAATGTCAATATGTGTTTTTTGTATTATGTTTATAATTTCTAACTAATACAGTAACAATTTAAAATTACTTTTGCGGTTATTTGCAAGCAAAAATAAAAAACGATAATTTTAAATGAAAAATATGTACTTATATACATACTTATGTACGTAGGTTAAATAAAAATAAATACTTATTTATTTATACAGTATATATGTATGTAGATACAAAATTTATGGATTTATATAAGAAAAAAAAGGATACAATACAAATGAAAATACATATATGTATGTATATGTATTTATGTACATTTGCTTTTTTGAACTTGTTATATAAATATTTAGTTTGGGGAAATTTTTTATATTTTATGAGTTCATAATTGCAGTTACATACATATATGTATATGTACATTGTATATAAGTAGGTACTTAAATCAATAGAAAAATAAATTGAGAAAGCCAAAATGTATAGCTTTTTTTTCAAATTAACATAACATTTAACTTTAAATACATAAGTATGAATAATAACAGTAAATACACTGTCAACAATAATGTATATATGTACATAAAGTTATTTACAGTTATTTGCATCATAAATTATGTATTAAAATAAAAAGAAATATTTGCAGATTATAAAATTATAATTCAAGTCATGCTTCATAACTATAATTAAATCTCTTTTCGTTTCATTAATTGGAAATAAATCGCTTTTCTTTTCATAAGCTATAGAATTTAAATTTGGGCCTTTAATAAGGTTTTAAGTTGCAGCGGTATTTCAATCGAAAAATCATCTATATACATGCATATATCGTAACAATAAATAAATAATTAATAAGTAAATCTTGTATTAGATAATAATATATGGGCCTCATAATTTTGTACAATAGTGTGAAGTAGGCTTAATAAACATAAATTATTAAAAAAAACCGAAGCTAAGTTTAATGTGCATATAATAAGAGACTTAATCGATTCTTCTTAAATAAATGAAACTGACAAAAAATACAAAATCTATAGCATACTAGTTATATACTTAGATGAACATATGTAAATACATACATAATATTATGCAAAAAGTGTGTAACCCTGATTTTTTAACTAACTAATATAACTCTTCCTAATTACTGTTTTTAGCTTTTTTTATTTATTGTGTTTAGCTAGATCGTTTTCATTTATGGACAAAAAAATTAGGGCGAAAAATTATATAAAAATATTTTTCAATAATTAAAAATTGAAATTCAGTCATTCTTGAACATTATGACGTATTGACTTTAAATAATCTATAGTTTATTTTTTATATTTATAAAATTTACATATTATAATATTTTTATTAAAAATTTGAATGAAAACCTTGAAGATGTCCTTTTCTAGGACATTTTGTGAATCATTCTATAAAAACCTGTTTTGGTTAATTTTTGTTTTTTTTTTTGTTTTTGCAGATTCCACAATACAAAACAATTACAAAATTATTATATACAGTTACATATGTATTATATATATTTACATATATTTATCCATTTATCTATGTATGTAGTTGAAATTTTTATGAATATTATATAACATAAATAAAATTCATCTTATAACTGCTCAGTATATAGTAATAGTGCAGAAATCGCTATCGCTATATCGCAGAAATTGAAGAGAAGTAAATGCTTTAAAATATCAAATTTTAGTTTAACATTATACTTACATACATATATTATTTATTATACATATGTATAATAATATATAATCATATATTAAAAAAATTTTAACTAAAATCATATACATTTAGCAAAGAATAAAATATTATATAACTAATTTTTTTTTTAAATATCTCTACAACACTTCTTTAAATGATTTTAAAACTTTTATATTTTTATAAAACTTTGATAAGCTGATTATTTTCATTTTCAATAATAACTTTATGATTCCCATTGATCTTTGTCGATTTCAACCTATCTTTCCATATTTTTTGGTTTGAAAACGAGATTAGAATGTTCCACATCTGCAAAAGAGAAGTCCCCAACTGGTTATAATATTTATAATACAAATCAGGTTGTAAGTAAGTATGGGCACAAGCTGCTTAGATTCAGTTTAACATTTGGTTTCATTTTGCTGTCGCCACTTAACAATTTCTCTATACCTTTTAAAACATTAAAATAAGGACTAATGAAGTAATCAATGTGCTATAACTTTTCTAGTAGATATATACGATTAGTTAAAGTAAGATAAGGTAAGATAATGCTTGAAATGAATGGTAAAAACGATTTTATTTTATTTTAATATATACATAAATAGTAATAATTATATTTAATTAAATTAATATTTTTTTTTTTATGTTAACTTAAGTATATTTTCTTATTTTGTTTATATTTAGATTAGGTTAGATTGTGATGTTCACAGAGAACTCTATATAGGGATCGTAAAAATCTATTACGATTTTTTATTAATTAAGAGACAAGTCAGTCGAAAAAGATATGTGAATCTTGTTTCAAAAAGTTTTTTTTATTATAATTAAGTTTAATACTTTTCTAAAATATCCACAATTTTCAGATTACGTGTTGGTGACTTTTAATTTAACGTCATAAACGTTTTACAAAAGTAAGCTTTTGTGACTTTTTTTCGGTTTTATTTCATTTTGTAGTATCAGAATAAACCTAAAATCGCGATTTCCTAAAAGTTGGTCTATTTACCGGTAGAAAGGACTAAAGTCAAATCCGATATATCACCGAGTCTATATATCTCCTATTCCAGAAAATCTTAAAATAATTAATGGAGTTAATAATATAGGCCTGCTGAAATCTATATAGCTAAGAAAAATAATTATAGCAGTCATTTTATAATTGTTTCAATAATTTCAATATTAATTTTGTTCCAATAATTTGTTTAGCTGTTAGGGATTGTAATTGTATCCCCAATTTTCAAGAACATATTTTTATCAAAATAATCATATCAGGCATACAATAAAAATTATCTATAGTTCTGATGAAGACAATCTGTTAAGGCAATACAGTATTATATAGTATTAAAACAATCTGTTATTGGGTAATCAGTATTCTGAATTACAAACAAAAAAATTTTTCATTTTTTTAAAAATAAGATTCGACCATATTTTCATTTTGATGTCGGTATTATTTCCATTTCAAATCAGGAATTAGATCGAATTTCAACGAATCGCAAATATGTCTTTTTATTTCCTTGTCGAAAACGCCAATTTTTTTTGTTTTATTATGTTTTTTAACTTAAATTACGGTATTCATATACGTTTTAAATCCATAAGCTTCTAAAATGCTTATTGATTTGTTTTGTCTTTGTAAAATTTACACAAAAATGGTAAAAAATTTTTATGAAAATAGTTTTAGATTGATATCGAATTTTTACATTTTAGAAAATCACGTTTCTCACATTGGTGGAGAAATCACAAATCAAGTTCGTTTCTCACATTGGTGGAGTTTTCATAATTTTTTTCGACTAGTTCCTGCGTTTGTTTTAGCTATATATAATATACTGTTAAGATTGATTATTAATCCAAAGGCATAATGACGACACCGTGACGACAATGGGACGTAATTTTATTTATATTATTGTATTTATTATAAATACTTTTCATACAGTCGACAATGACGACATCCCGACATATACCGTAATTTGAAATCCCGTTCTCACGTCGTTGTTGCCGGTACAGTGCATTAATAAGAAATGCATATTACAAATATGCATTGTGTAAATTGGATAACGTGACAACGACTTGAATTTAATATTAAATTTATAAACAATGTTATGTATAAAATATACGTTGCTGTTACGTCCGACAACGGTTTACATAGTGTAAATAAAAATCCTTTGTCGTCACCGTAGGTCGTTATACTTGTCTTTGACCTTTATTATGAAATTTATATATATTTTGTTATATATGATTTAAAGTTCTACTTTAAAAAAAAACTTAAATTAACAGTAACTACTTTTTGGTTATTTTTGTATCACCTTAACAATTCAAAGAACTTAAGGCTATCTTATAAATCACGCTTTTTATTTACTTTTCATATCAATTTTAGATTTAGTATTTAAGTTTTCCATTATATTTAAAAACTATTTCTATCTTCTCTCTCACACTGTGTTCTCTTCATAAAAACTGTGAAACTTAGAATGATTTATAAGAGAATAAACTCTTATAGTCAGATCGCTCATTATTATAACGTATATTTTTCGACGAGCCTTGTTAATTTTTTGAAAAGTTTAACAAAAAGATATAAAGAACTTTTCTTTTGAAATTCAAGTATATAAAAACTATATTTATACTTTCGTTAGAATTTTGAAATATTAAAATCTAAACAACCAGCCGTACAGAACAAAAACAGAACCTTAAGTTGACACATTAAGGAATTCAGTCAGCAATAATATATTGAATCACAGTAAATTTTAAAATAGAAAAACTGGAAAATTAAAGCTTTAAAATGTGATTCGAAACTTGGACTTCTGAGATTTTTTCGAAAAAAGAAGTAATTACAATTAAAAATATTTTATTTTATTTTAGGCTGTGTTGCCTTGTATTTATAAATTTAGAAATTACATTTTATTTATGCAGACATCTTTTTTAAAAATTTTGAATCTAAATAAATTCCATTTTGAAGCAGTAGTCGGCCGAATACCACCTGGCATCGAACAATATCGGCAGAGCTCTAGCAAAAAAATTATAAAAACTAAGAGGAAATTTAAATTAAGCACATATACAATCTAGATTAATGAAGGAGGCAAGTTGATGACGCACCCGAGAGGAGTAAAAGGAGAAAAAAAAATTGCATTCATGTAATATAACATACTTTGTTTAAAATTTTATAATAATTTGAAATTAAAAAGGAAAAATTTAATTTTAATTTTTTTTATATAAAATATAAAATTATATATAACGGTATTATACTCTCTATATATTATAAGTACGTATATATTGTGTAGCCAAAATGTCTTCCATTTTTATTTATTTTATTATAGGTACATGTATAAAAATTTCCTCCGCATTACTTTTGATTTAATATTTAAAATAATATAAGAAAAGATTTTTTTTTTTACAAAAAAATAAACTGGAGCCATTTTGACTAATGTTTTTTTTTACTCATGTACATCATAATATATATATATACATGAAACACACACATAATTCTATAATTTATTACATATAGATTTATATCATTTTTCGGGCATTGCGTATAAAATGTGTATTGAAATTATATTATGTTTCTACAATATTTAAATGGAAACTTTGTAGTACTCCATTTCCTTTTTTAATTATATGTATATATTTTCAGAATATAAAATATATACATATATATAATATGATACCTTATTTATATATATTTATTATATAATAAAAAAAAAAGAAAATGCGTTTTTTACTAATACATATAAACTAAAATGTATACATATATATTATTTATTTGTTTATTGTTATATAAGAATTCATATTGAATTTAAACATATATACATATATTTTATACTTATATAAACTTCAAATAGGTAGCATTTTATATAATTATATTTCAGTATATAAAGTACATAATATGAATAAAGAAATCCGGGGATTTTTCTTTTACATAAGTATAAAAACTAAATGTGTCTATATATATATATATATATATATATATGTGTAAATAAATATTGTTATATACAATGTTATATAACATAATTTTCTTTGCAATACGAATACAAATAAATTATTTTTTATTTTGTCAAAATTTTCAGACTCAAATTAGATTGTAATTCTTTGAAATATACATAATAATTACATATATACATTTTATATATAAACTAATTAAATATACATATTACATAATTATAACAATATTTAATTAAAAAGTAAAAATATTGCATACATTTTGGAAAAGGTGAACAAATTTTAAAATAATACAAATCAAAAAAGAACTAAACAAATTTTTAAAATATTTTTGCTTAAATCACTATTTGAAGAAAGGTTAATTCCCAAATCTACTTGAATAAACTAAAAGTTCTTCAATAAAAGCTGTGAATTACTATATTTACTGCTTTTAAACGAGTTTTAACTATATAATTTTGAAACGAATCAAGCATACTTGTGAATTTTGGGTAACAGTGGATCAGAAACTTAGTTTCAAAACAAAAGTCACCTCAACTTGATTATTATAATAATGCTAATTGAACATTGGACGGACTTTCTTATGCATTATTCTAAGGAATTTGTAGTTTCTTACATAACTATGCACTTTTATTTGATTTATGCAAACTAATTTTAGAGTATGTCTGTATCAAGTTTGGTTAGTTTTCAAGGATTTAATCGTTTCAGAAAGTATTCTTCGTTTTGCTTTAAGAACTTTTTCATGGGCAAATGCAATTCATCTAGTTCCTTATGAGGACAGATTATGTAATCTTAATTGATTTTCATATACTCTAATTACTTGTAGACTAATGGCCGGTATCTCTTATTATACCAAGTAATTACTAGTCCCTAGTCCCTAGTCCTAGTATTGAATTATTTAATATTAATTCAAAATAAGATTATACGAATCAATTATACGAAGATATTGCGTAAAGTGTACACGTTTTCTTCTCATTTCGATATTAATGATATAGTAAATTTGTATTTCTATCTAGGATATATTACACCTTAGTTTTAGTGTTAGAATATAACTTATTAATACCCGTCTTACTAATAATGCATACCAATAAATTGAAATGTTGACGATGTTATGCTTGGTTTATCTGTAAGCCTTTGAATCTTTATCAGTTTTGGCTAAATTATGTCTCCTCACCTATAAAGCTTGACCTAAACGCAATAAATTAAAAGTAAAATAAATAAAATTCTAGTGTAGATCTCGGTTTTCCAATTATAATATGCTAATATATCTGCTGCACCATATATACTTTTTTTTAAAAATTTTAAATTTTAGAAATCTTACCATTAAAATTAAATTTAAAATAATGCAGATATTTGTTAGGGTCAGAAAGATCTTAATCATTTAGTTTTTGAAAAAACATTTATTATAAATTATATAAAAGAAATAAAAAACAAATAAAAAAATTATTATAGTTATTTAGTAAATGTTTAAAATAATTTACTTCTAAAAAGATAACCTTAAATTATTAAAAAGAATTATGGTAACTATAAAGACTTGATGGGAAATAAAGAAATAAAAAAAGATAATCAATTATATAAAGACTATTAGACTTAGACTTAAAGCCATTCAAATCGAAAGACTACTAAGAACAAAATACTAAATTTACAAAAAAAATACAATTAATCCAATTAAGCAAGATTTTTGCGAAAAAATAATTTTAAAATTAAGATAACGATGGAATTAAAAGGACAAACTTCAACAAAAGTACTGGTATAAGGAGAACAGTAGAAGACAGTATAGAAGTAATTATTTGCTTGTACTTAATTGAAAACAATAACTAATTAAGAACTTGAATTGAAAAAAATATATGAGTATGATACAGAACGATTTTAGATTTTATTTACAAAAGTTATCATCTATATGGCATAAAATCAGCCCGTAGAGTTCAGAATAGTTTATGTCCGAGAAGGTATAGGGAATCCTCAAATTTTCTCTTTCCTCAGATTTTATGGAGAATCTTATGGAGAGAACTTATGGAAAGTTTTTTTCATCACTTTCTCTTTACAGTTTCCTCACTATGTGTTATAAGGTATACCCATTTTGCCTGCAAGGATTACTTTCAACCACTTTCTAGTGATTAATTAATATAACTACAATCAAATCTACAACCAAACTCTGATAGCTTAGTTTTTTAGTAAATAAAAGGAATCTTGTAAGGCAGAATATTCTACAATATTTTTAGAACAATGTACGATGGATTGAGGAAATATGAATGATATCTAAAGAATACTGAAAATCATTAGATTATAAAACCTAAAAAAAAATTAAATTTATGCTAACAGAAGCAGTCTTAACTCGCTCGTTAAAAAATTGTGCTAACTCGCTCATATATATACTTACGAAATTCAAATTAATGAATTTAAATTAATATATATACTTTAATACATATATCTAGTTTTTAAGACTAAAATCTGAGGAAGATAGAATTTAAGTAAGCGTGTTATTTATTCATTGTTGAACTTTCACTGTGACACTTCCGCAAACTAAAATTTTAAAATCTCCACATTGTTTAGGAATTTGCTCACTTTAAAATAGTTATGAATATTTCAACGAAATTTTATATTTTCAACTATTTATTAAATGTTTTAAATAAATATAAATAAAGCCTAAATAAAAATAGGGAATTCTTAAAAATTGTTGAGAATTTAAAATAAAAATGGATATGCCTAAAAGTATGCTATGTATTTGTGGAAAAAAATAAATTCAGTCAATTTTTTTTTTATTTAGAATTTATCATTTTGTATTTACAACTTATTTCAATGCTTTTACAATTCATTTTTTCTTTAAATTATTTTTTTTTTTTTTAATATTTTATAATACATATAAACTTCCCAATTTCTGACATGTTGTGATTTCCTGTTGATAAAATATTTACTTATCAGATAGCATTTTTTTTTTTGCTGCATTAAAACAAAAAAAAAAAAAAAATATATATATATATTTTGTATTAAATGATGCATAAAGTAAAACAACATTTTTTTTCCACCCTCTAATAATAATAAATTTATACAGAATTTTATTTTTCAACAACAGAAACAACAACGACACTAAAGGCAAGCAATAAAAAAAAAACATCCTTTATATCGTTTTTAAATTTCATCAGAACAACACCCCTCTAGTTTTCTTATTTTATATAAATATGTGTGTGCTGACGATGATGATGACATTTTCTGTCCAAATTCGAATTTAAATGTTTTCTTATTTTTTTATATCTTTAATTCAAATCTTAATTGTCTACTTGGATATTGCATTAATTTTTTTTGTTACAATTTATCTAAGAAAAAAAAAATGTAAACTTTATAAATGACAGTAATTTTTATTTTTTTATTTGTTGTTATTTTTATAGACAAAAATACTTTTTTTTTCCATATACACTTTTAAATATAAAAATAATTTCAAGATGAACAATAAAGATTGAATGAAAATATTTTAAAATAAAACATTTTTTTTTTTTATTCGAAGTAATTTATTGAAATAATTATTCTGAAATAGTTTTTTAATTGGTTTTTGAAAAGTTGGATAAACATTCCAAAATATTCAAAAAAAAATTATTAACTATATATAGAAAATAATGTAAAGAAATGTAATACAAAATGCAATAAAGACTAAATTAAAAACTAGTAATCTTAAAACTATGATTTAAAACCAGAAAAAAAAAATTTTTTTGTGGGGTCCCTACAACATACAATGTATGTTCACAATTATACTGTCGTACATCCAAAAAATTTCGATTTTGGGAAATCGACTTTAAAGTTTAGGCAGTTTAAGCAAAAGTTTCCTCTCTTGTTTTATTTACATTGATAATATGATTCATTGCCTATATTTTACCGTTATAAAAAATCGCTGCTTGGATCAAATTTTAGGAGTTAGAACGTGCTTTGTTCGAAAGCACTTTGGAGTATATGCCATTTTTTTAGTAATTTTGAACATTCATATATGTACGACAAAAAAAAAAAAGGCGGATATACGTTATTTTATTTTATTTATTTTACTTAATTCAAGTATTTACATATTACATTTAGATAATTATACTTAATCTAAAATTAATATTAAAGTTATACAAAGCAAAATTTATTTTATAAAAAAAAAAAAAATGGTTATTTACTTATATTTAATATTTCACAAAATTTTTACAACAAAAATAGTGAAGAACAATTATGGAATTTTTTGATCACATCTTTACTCATGTTTATATTTATTATAGTTTTGTATTGATTCACATTTATCAACATTCTATTAATCGGCTCGTATTTGCCGTAATTAGTTCTATGATATCTAATCGAAAATGTATTTTCGGACCTGAAACGTGTACGTATGTTGATTGAGTTAATTAATATGTTGTTAATGTAGTGTGAATCTATATAGTTATGAAATACCTGAGTAATAAAAACAATACCCATGACTGTTCGTCTGCATTCTAAAGTATTCATGTCAAGTAATTTGAGACGATTGATATATGGAGGCAATATAAGGGGATCGGCCCAATTTAGGTTTCTTAAGGCGAACCTTAGAAAATTTTTTTGTATTGCTTCAATTCTAACAATATGTTGATGATAGTGGGGAGACCAGACCTGATTTGCATACTCCAGAATAGGACGAACTAAAGTCATGTAAAGAGATTTTATAATATATGGGTCATTAAATTCTCTACGAATAGGACGAACTAAAGTCGCGTAAAGAGATTTTATAATATATGGATCATTAAATTCTCTAGACCATCTTTTTACAAAACCTAGCATTGAGTTTGCTTTACTAATGATCTTGCTAATATGTGTATTAAAAATAAGTTTACAATCAAAAGTTACACCAAGATAATTAAATTCAGTGACTCTTTTTATTAAAAGTGTAATTATTTGTGATTAACTTTAGGAAACGCGTAAATGAAATGACGGCACATTTATCAATGTTTAAAATAAGATTGTTACATTTACACCAGTTCATAAAGTTATTAAGATCTTTTTGGAAAGAGTAAATTTTTATGGAACTGTTCTGAATAATCTTAGTAACGTCATTTATTGAGATAATAAACAACAATGGTCCAAGATGACTACCCTGTGGTACTCCAGAATTAGCAACAAAAGATGCTGAAATTGCTGTTCTGAAAAGAACACTATAGCTACGGTTATTTAAATATGAATCAATCCAGTTAATTAAGAAATAAGGAAAACCATATTTTTTTAATTTATAGAGTATTACACTATGAGGTAGAAGATCAAACGCTTTACTTAAGTCAGTGTAAACCATGTCAGTTTGGCGCCCAACTTCCATTGTTTTCAAAATAGTTGAAGCTATTTCTGTAAGGTTAGTTACAGTTGATCTCTTTTTTACAAATCCATGTTGTTCATTCACTATAAATTCAGAAGAATAATCATAAATTGCACCAAAGACCATAAGCTCAAACACTTTCGGCAAACTAGAAAGTTTAGCAATAGGCCTATAATTCACGACATTACTTTTTGAGTCTTTTTTATGAACTAGCCTTATGTACGATTCTTTCCATAACTTAGGGAACACCCCAGAAGCAAAAGATTTATTAAAAAGAAGTGCTATAGGATTAGATAGGGAACGGGCGCAACGCTTTAAAATAATTTCTGGGAGATTATCTGGTCCAGGAGCAGAGTTATCAGCCAATTTAGTTAGATAAAGCTGTATTGCGGCTGGTGTAAAATTAATATTTTGAAGAGGTAAACTTGGAAAGTCTTCCAAATGGTTAAAATTAGATTCATCAATATCGAAAGAAGAAGTAGAATAACTACCGGCGAAAAAATCTTTAAAATAATTATATATAACAATTGAGTCGTTAGAATTCTGACCTTTGTAAGACATATAATTTGGATATTGATCGGATTTACGTTTTGAATTTACAAGCTTCCAAAAAGATTTAGGATCTGTACGAAGTTGCGAAGCAATTTTACTAATGCTTCATATTTATGACTTAGTAAGGATTTGAATGCGGTAAATAAATTTAGAAAATTTGAATAAGAAATATTATCCTTCTTTTTTAAATATGCATTCCACGCTTTATTTTTTTTATTTCTAAGAGTTTTTAGTTCACCATCATACCATGGTGGGCTTGAATTGATATTTCTATAACGAACTCGAGGAACATACAAGTCAAATCCATGGTAAATTACTTCGTAAAATTTATCAATCGTTTTATTTAAATCATATATGTCTAGTAAAGAATTAAAGTCAATTGAAAGAAAAAAATTGTTAAGCATATAAAAATTAGTTTTGAAAAAATTAAATTTATATGAGATATTTAATGACGATTTATTTAAACAATTATAATGAAATTGAAAACTGAAAGGGGGATGATGACAATCAATTTTTGAAAGAGGTGTTGCCGTCAATATTCTAGTTACATTTACCCAGTCAGAAGTAAAAAGAAGGTCTAATTGTTTGTTTAATAGATTTTTAGTTGAAGAGACTTGTTGAAGTCGGCATGCAAGCAAACTATCTATAACTGTTGATTCGACATTAGAGGTTAAATTAGTCGGAATGTAGAAACATTCCTCGTCATGAAGTTGCCAATTAATATTTGGCAAATTAAGATCCCCACATATTATGAGTTCGTCAAGGTCATTTAATTTTAATATAATAATTGAGTAATTTTTTTTTTAAAGTATGAAATTTCGGCTAACTAAATTTCTCAGAAAAATACGTAGAGCTGATTTTTCATGAAAATAAAAAGTAGAAAATAATTAATTATTTAAAATGAAACAATGACATAAATATTTTGAAAATAAATTCATGATATTATTTTTTCATTTAAGATTTTATTATTTATTTTAGACTTTTTGTTAACTTAACACAAACTTTCAATAAAATAAATAAATACAATATTAACGTAAAAATTATTTATTAAAAATAAACAAAGAAACTATTTACATTTTTTACAAGTCACAACGAGATTACAATATTTAATCCAATCCAATATTAATCTAAATAACTAATCTAAATTATTTTATTAATTATTGTAACTTCTTATTCTTAGACTTTAATAATTGTTAATTGCATTAAGACTTTTGCAGTAGGTATACTTAAAATTCCAATAACGTAAAAGAAATATATATATAATATAAAAATTATGCCAAATTATACAAAAAGTGCACTGGTTTGATAACAATGATAATAAAATTTTTTTTAAAACAATCGCATAAGTGATCGCAAAATAAAATTTTAATAAAGTAAGTAATTTAATTTTTTTGGTTAAATAAACTCTTAAAATGGTCCACAACCGAAAGGAAAAGTGCCCATCCTTTGTAGGTATATTTATATATACCAAATATAGATTATAAACTCTTAAAATAATGTATACATCAAGTGATGGTAAAAATGAATATAAACTTTCGATATCTTATTTTTTCTGTCCACCGGGAATGATTTTGGAAGTAAAATTTTTAACTGCTGTTCAAATAGATTCCCAAATAAATGATATTATCTCAAGTTATAGAACCTAAGAACATTTTTTAAAATTTAATAATCAAAATTAAATAAAAATATTAAGTGGAAAATTATTTAAAAATAAAAGAGGAAAATAACTTAAACATAATAAAAATTAAAAATGATATAAGATATACATAATATTAAATATAACAAAATTTAAATGAATACTTTACTTTATTTTTAGGTTGAAGTATTTGCTAAAACATCATAAAATTTGGGAACATATACATATAAATAAAAAAAATTAAAATAGCCTTAATTAAATTCATTTTTAAATTTAAATAATTAACATAATATATATAATTTAGTACTTAACATAAGTTGGTTACTATAAAATTGTCGAATATTAATCAAACTTTATATAAACATGCTTTGGTATAAAAAACAAAAAACATCCCATGTTGATAATGGAGTTATTAAGAGCGTTTAATAGGCTTTTAAATTTTTAATAATATTTTATGCTTACCTGTAAGGTCTCAAAATTTCCTTTGTGAAAATATTTACTTATATTGTTAAAAAATAGAAAAATCCTAAAAAATTTATATATTTGCCTTTAAAAGTAAAAAAATCTAAACAATTTATATTTCTATAGCTATACAAAAAAAATGTTATTTCTTTGCCTTTTTCAACATGGTTTGGTAGATTCTTCTATCTGAAAAGGTTTTCCAGTTTTGTTCCGATGTTATAAATATTTTGCAAAATAAGGTTTTTGTGCAGTCTTTTGTTTTAAAAATAAAATAATCCAACGAATAAAAAATATGAATATATCGTATATATATGAAATCGAGTTGATCCGTTGTTTTTTGTTTTCTTGGTTGGTTCTACTTCCTGTTAAATGAATTATTTTAAACTTTATAACGTATGTGATTTTCTATATCAGAGGTATTTCCTTACTTAATATCATTATGGTCAATTACATATTATGATAACATCCACATAAATTTGTTAAAAATTTCTTTAATGACATTTAAGTTTTTTTTTTTTGTTTTTAAATTAGCAAAAACATTTTAATATAATCTTAAAAAGACTCGTAATATAGAATTTTAATTCCATACAATGGTAAGAACTTGCTAAAAACTCCTAATTTTACCAAAAGTTAAAAGTATTTTTTTTTTTTTTGTTTCCTATCACATGAGAGAATTTGCATTTTTTTTTATTCATTTCTCTGCCACATAAATGTGGGAAGGAAATTACACAGTCTTTCTTGTTCAGTCGTGGCTGTACATGTCGTAAGGGGGAATAACTCTTACGACGTGTGTGGGATTCGAACCCAAACTCCCTCGGTGTTTACAACGTATTTTATACGCTCTTACCCACTAGATCACCTAGGTCTCTAATTGCATTTGTTATTGAAGTTTAAAAATGTGGTCTGAGCTCATCGTATATTGAATTTATATATAATTTTATTTAATAAATTTGATGAGGCATTAAGCAAATGGAAATTATTTTTAACTAATTGTAATGTTTTTTACTCCTACAATTTTTGTTTTTTTAATGTTTTACATACTATAAAAATTTTCTTTATTATGTTTTAGCAATAAAAAAAACTAAAATTTGTTTAATTTCATGTAAAATCAAAATAAAAATAAAAAAAATTAAATAAAATTATATCTGATAAATTTATATCTGAAATAAAAATATTTTTAGTTTAAATCAGATAAAAATTCACATAAACCCTCTAAAAAATGTTTGCAATTTTTGAAAGATAAAGTTATAGAAATGATATAAAACTTAAAAACAAAAAAAAAAAGTATAAATAAAATGTTTTTATTTGTAAACCCATTAAAATATGAATAGAAATATAAAAAATAAAATAAAAACAAAACTATATATGAAAACAAATAAATAAAATTTAGAGTAACAAATTTAATTTTTTTCTAATAAGGAAAGAAAAATGAAAATAATTTTGCAAATATTTATTACCACCCATGTATAATTTTAATTCATTGCAGTGATTCTCTTGTTATTTATTTATATTCTTTTATGCAATCAATTCTTTAAATTTACAATAAACATTACTTGTACATATATATATTCACATAAATTTCGATTATCGAATTGATCAATGGTTCAATGAACATGATGTTCACAAAATAATAAAATAAAAATATATATACATACATACATAATTTCAATATCCTATATAATAATCTTAGAAAAGATAACCCTCTCCAGTTTATAAAAAAAAATAATAAAAAAAAAAAAAATATTTAAAACAGGAAAAAAAAAATTATTTTTAGACACGCTGAAGAGATAAACCAAAACTATTACCAATGTAATTTTTCTTTTTTACATCATAAATAAATAGTCACTAATAATTCTGATCAATTATGCTACCATAATATTATGTTTATATCTACATAGTACATATATATATATATATATATATATATTCTTTTAAATCCCAAATCCCCTCTTCTCAAATTTTACTAACTTTTAAAGAATAAATTAGAAATAAAGTATATATGAGTTATTTGATTTAAGGTTACCTATTTATCAAACTTTTGAAGATAAAAATAAAAATGATTTTTAATCTTTTGTTAAATTTATAATGTTTTTAGTTTATTTTAGTAAGTTGAACATATTAATTTTACCATAGAGAACAGTATCAAATATTCTATCTATATCGGAAATTGAAACTCTTATTTAAGGCCGTTTCTGAAAGTATCGCACTAGCACTTTACACTAGTACTTCACACTAGTACTTCACACTAGCACTTCACACTAGCACTTCACACTAGTACTTCACACTATTACTTCGCACTACCACTAAGTACTATTTTCTCCAGTTTATCACATTATTTTCCCCACTTTAGTATTTTGCGGACTAAAATTTATGACAGTTAGTAAATATTTAGTGGTAAAAGAAGTATTATCTTAATGCATATTTTTATAGCATTTTTACATCAAATTTATTTTGACAACGCCAAAAATGTACTTTATTTTAGAATTATCCAGCTACATTTATGATGATTATAGCAATATTGGATGCATTTTATTTGAATATGTCAATTATCATTATGAAGTTATGACAACAATATATTTTTAAATTTTTTTAAAAATAAATTTAAAAATATATTGTTGTTATATATTTAAAATAATGTTAAATAAAAATAACTTTTATTTTATTTTACTATTATTACTATTACTATTATTTTACTTTATTTTTCTTTCAAAAAATTTTAAAAAACATTCAATAATATTAGCTGTCAAAAATAGTGCGAAGTGCGATGATCTAATGTGGTTTGAGAACACTAAATATTTGACAGATAATTTAGTGTGATAACATTAGTATAATTTAGTTTAGTATTAGAATCTTTTATAAGATCCTTATATTTAGTTTTTTCAATTTTTTTTTTACGAGAGTTGATGGAAAATATCGAAAGTCACCCAAAGAAGCTAAATAAAGTTTCTCTAGCTAATTGAGTTCGACTTTAACCAACCAAAACCAACAATCTTTAACAACAAATTTTATATACGGTTAGACCATTAATAAAATTTATCAGTTCGATTTTCGAGAAGTTATATAGAAAGTATGCTGGAAGGATGTTTGTATATCAATGATATTGAATCGGTACTCAAAAACTGTAAGATAGCATTATTTGCTGATGATTCCTTAATATACATATACCAGATGCAAACCTATATGATATTATCTTAAAGTTAAATGAAATCTAAGAAATCTTTATTTTTGGATCAATATGAATAAGTTAAAATTAAATATATTTGAAACAAAATGTATGGTTTTTAATTCGAGGTCAAAGCCACATTAATATTAATATTAATGGTGAGTTTAGTAGAAGTTGTTTCAATGTTTAAATACTTAGAATTCGTTGTTGATCATAGGTTGAAGTTTGCGGAATATCTGAATTTTATTTGTAAAAAAAAATCTCAAAAAAAATTGGTATTTTGAGAAGAATTAGGCGCTGTGTATCAAGGGAAACAATAATATTGCTGTATAATTCATTGGTGCTGCCCCATCTTGATTATTCTGTCACAATATTATTCGGCACTTCAATAAAAGAGTTGTCCAGACTGCAAATACTACAAAATAAAGGTATGAGAGCAATTTTGGAATGTAATCTAAGTACGTTGATCAGGAGTACTAGTACAGTATGTTAAATGAGCTGAAATGGGATGGGAATCCGGTAAAGGATTATCTTCAAAGTATTGATTTTTATTTTTAAAATGAAAGTTAATTTGTTACCGCTTTATCTCAGAAGGAATCTAAGATGTATGTTATAGTGAATCTACAAGTTACAATTTACGAAATGCTAACGATTTTCGTGTGTGTGAGCAGATTCAACAGATCATCGCACGCTAAATACTGATATGTGTAAAGGCCTTCAAATATTTAATGGATTACCTAATGGAATCAAAAATGTGAATATAATATAAAAAAATTTGTAAAATTGTTAGACGATGACGTTAAACATAATTTTTAACGAGTATTAATAATCGTATTTTAGATTAATTTTATTTTTGTATTATTTTAAGCAACTGAAATTAATAATGATATTAAAACATTTCCATGAAATAAGAATTGTAATATTAAATGTATTAAACTGAATTAACTAATAAATAAAATAATAAAATAAAAAAAAAATGTTTGGGAAATGATCGAGATTGGGAAATTTAAGAATTATAGAGAACGTAAAAGAAATTTTTGAGGCATATTTTGAAGAATGATATTAATGTTCTTCTTAAAGTTATCACACTACGAGCTACGAGCTTGTACACACTACGAGCTACGAAGTAATTACATCGTACACACTACTACGAGCTACGAAGTAATTACATATTAAATTTTATTATTTGTGATATATATGCCTACTTTATTTCTAATTAAATTAATTAATGAATACATCTTATGGACAATATTAAGCAATAAGCCTGTAGAATTATCATATTTTAACAGAAAAATATATCGTTCTACATATTCCTTATATATACGTAATGTACAAAACCACTCTTTCCAATATGCAAAATCGTTCTTTATTTATTTTAAAGTATTATTGTTAGTAGTTCCAATTGAGAACCACATAAAACGATTAATTTTTACCTGGTTTTGTCTGGTCTGATTAGGTAATCACTTTCTGGTTTTTAAGGAAGCTGAATATACAACTTTGTTTTCTATAGTAATCCTCTTTTGGATATTTTTTCTTTTTATGTTTCAAAAAGATGAAGTTCGTATACATAATACATATATTTATAAAATTCATTAAAAAAATAACCTGGTAACCCTGTCAAATAACTTTATATCATTGACTATACTTTACCTATAATTTACCCTTGTTTTGATCGTTCTGTAGAATAGAAGTGTCATAGAATTTTAACTTAAAATGAAAGCCGAAGAACACTATCTAAGTAACTCTGGAATTTTTCAGTGTTAAAATTTTAAGATTAATACAAAAATAATTTAACAGGAAGAGAGAGAAAGAAAAAGAAAATAGCGAAAGTTATTTATACTAACAAAAATAGTTAACTTTTATAATTATTATTATCTGTATATGTATATAGATAAAGAGAAAAAAAAAACGAAATGTTAATATTTCATCAAATAAATAGAAAGTGATTGCTCATATTGGTCTACACTGTACATAGTATATAGTTATGTATTGCATTCAGACATCAAATCACTTTATTTAAGGGTGAATTATAAGTTTTTTTTTTTTTGTGAAAATGATTTGTCTATAATTTTTTTTTCTCTACTAAGTTGAGTTATTGACATTTATATTGCTGTCATCTTCCCCATAACAAATGATATTCTCCATGACAATGTATATAATATAGTTTTTATGACTTTTATTTTCTAGCAAGTTAATGTAACAGGGTTTAATATTTTAATTTGCATTAAAAACAGGCGAACTGAACAAGTTTAGAAAAAAAAAATAACTCCAAGTAAAGTAGTAATGCATCTAACTAATGACGTAGTGGATAAGTGGCTGGCTTTTCAATTGAACTCTTTCGTCATATTCAATATTATAAATTTATGTAGTAATAGATTATGTCCATTAGGTTCACACCCGAATGGAAAAGAGCCGTTTGGTTGTGTTTTTATAAGATGCAGTCGTCAGTCGATGTTTTTATAAGATGCAGTAAATAATATCGTCACGAATAGAGAGAGAAGAACAACCAGAAGAACAACCAATAGCGCATCAAATAAGAAAAAGAAAATGCAGGTGGATAAAAATAAATAATTTTTGTATAAGATAATAGATGGCATACAAATATAATATATAATTTTGTTTCAAAATCTTCTACAATAAATACAACCGAGTGATTAACGGCTTAATTAGATTTTACATTAGCCAGATTTTGTTAGTCAAAGATAAAAATATTTGATAAGCTTGGATAATTTGAGCATAAGCTTGGATAATTTTTAATTTCAAGAAATTAAGAAAAATAAATTGTTATATTATTTGGATCCTGGCACGAAATAATTCAAATTTGGAGATGTTTTAAAAATTTTTTATATAAAACGATTTTTACATTGAAACTTCCAACTCTGTTCAAATTGATTTTAATAATTTTTTTTTTATTAATAACTTTGGCGAAAAAAATATATTTTTATTTTCTTGTAATTTATTTTTCTTAAAAACAAAAACAAAAATAAAAAATTAAAACCCTATAAAGAAACTATCAAAATCATCAAAACGGATGACTACAATTTGTCTTTCTGGAAGATTTCTTTTATTATTCTAGGAATTTATTATGAATGTTCGGTTATTCAGGGTTGTTTTCTTATCCTGTGCTAAAATATTATCAATTACTGAATAATATTTTATATGGCTTATGTTACAATTAAATATCAAAATTTATCAAAACTCACAAATATTTATTACGGCACACATGTTATGTTAAAAGTATTGACAAGTTAATGACAAGTTATTGACAAGTTAATTTTTTGGTTTGTATTTGTATTTAAGAATTTTGAATTACAATTAAAGTGAAAAATAAGTTTGACCTTAGCTTACGCTGTCTGATCTTTAATATTTTTGGAAAATTGACGTAATCAAACCATCAAAATCAATAATCTTTTTGTGAAATATGAAATGGGACGAAGAATTTACATATAGTTAATGTTTAGAAAAAAATGTTAATGGGTCACCTACAAAATTCCAATTTACAAAATCCAAATCACAACTTCTGTCTGTCTTTAATAATTGGTATTGTATTACAGTATTCTACATATCATATTTGATATATTGAAAAAATAGAAAAAAGTAATATTTATTTTATATCAAAACTTAAATAAAATATTACAATTCAGGGGCAACTCCATTTTTTTAACTCTAAAATACTCTCGTAATTCAAAATCTTGCATGCGTGTACATATATAAATGAATATACATTTTGGAAAAAGCACAGAAATCAAAAGATTTTGTAAAAACTTTATAAATTTCCTAATACATAATTATTTTTTTACATACACACAAACTTCGAAATAGTTTGGATTATGTGATTACTGATTTTTTGAATTTTATAAATTTCTGAAGATAAAAAATGTTTGAATTTTGTGGATTTTAGATTTTGAGAATTGGGATTTTCTCTATACGATATACGATTAGCATCGGCCATCCCACATATAATAGGATGGCCGAATAGAATTAATCCTACTTTTATTGCTTTGTTTTGATTTTTAAACATTTAAATTCCATAGATTTGTACTGATGCTATTATTTTTACAAGAAACCAAATTTAGTATTTGTATAATTTTGGAATAGATAAAGCTAAAAAAAATATTCGGGAGATTATTACTTTATAAGAGCAAAATGCTAATAACTTTTTTTATTTTATTATACCATATGCACAAACTGAAAATAAATAGGACAGCTATTTAAAATTATCAAACAAATATAACATATCCTACTGGAGTCTTATGGGTGCTAATAACTTTTTTTTATTAGCAAAATTATTATGGAAGGTATATTCAAATATAAAACTTTAAAAATTTAATTCAGATAAACATCCATATTCTTCAACACTTATCATACGAAGTGTATCACTGATGCATTCCTTTGTTATTCTGCATGACGCTAAAGTGATGTTTTTAATTGGATGGCATGTCAAATGTCAAAAACAAAAGTGTGGTGTTCTGCAAGACTTTTCGTACGAATCGATAGCCATTTTCTATCGCGTCAAAATAATTCAGTGATGTACGTATCATCTCTGCCATTCGTAGTTATTTAAGCTGTTTTTAAGTTATTTTTAATGTTTTTTTTTTTTTTTTATTTATTAGTAAAAATAAAGAAGTGTAAGTAAACAAAAAAAAAAATTGAATTTTGTTTTGATTATGTGTAAGATAAAAATTTTAAAATAATCTTTCAAAATTATTATTTATTATTAGTAACAACTTCTTAATCGGTCACAAAGTAATATGCTTAAGTAAGATTTTAATTAAACAAATAATATGCATTAATTAATGCATTAATCAATTATTACCTACTAATTATCTTATCATATGCAAGATAATAGACATTTCAAAAGTATTTATTTTATTGTATTTCAAGAATTTAAATATTTCAATAATTACAAGGAAGGAAATATAAAATTGTGTGTTGGGCACATTTCTTACATTAATTGTAACATACAATCATTTATCTTACAAAATGCTTAAATGTAAAAAATCTTGGTGGAAGACAAAGTCTTTGTTATATTTTTATTCAATTTTTGTTATTTCCTTTTATTTATTTTTATTCTTATATATATTAAAATAACCCTTAAAATTATTTTTATTATTTTTTTTCTATCGTTTTTTTTTACAAAAAACTAACCATTAAGGTTTTTTTTTCTTTTTAATATTGTTTTTATATGTAAGTATTAAGTATCTGTAGATAGAAATTAATTTATTTTTTTTATTTTTATGCTTAAGAAAAATAAAATGAAAATAAATAAATATGAAAAAAATAAAAGAATTTAAATTATGAATATTATTTGTTAAGGATCATTTTAATATTAACGTTGTCTAATATTAAAAAACAAAAAAACAAAAAGTCAGCATCAATGTATAAGTAAAGAAAAATAAAAAATCAATTTTTATAGCCTCGAAATTTTTAAAATGACTTCACAACTTTTATCGTTTACAAAATTTCTTTAGTTACCCTCAAATATCAGAATTTACAATAAATATCTTACAAAATATTATTGGATATGTATATAATTTTTTGTTTTTTATTTTTATAAATTTAAATAAATTTTGTAAAACATAAAAATGTTTTTCAAGAAAAAAAAAATAAATAAAATAAAATTTATTTTGAATATAAAATACAATTATACTTACCGTTAATGTTTAAGCATTTATTGCTAAACTTTTATATTAAAAATTTTGTTTTTCTACCGAATGTTTATTACCATTTTAGTTGTATTGAAGGAGACATGAAAATTTTTAAGATTGTTTCTAGCCGATATGTCTTCAAAATTATATAAAACCAATGTATATATGTATAATATAAAATCATTTCATAATAATTCTTATACTTAAAGTTAAATCGAAAAGTTTTAGCTATTTTCGGTTCTATAATAACTCTAAGAAGAGAAACAATCGCAAACAAAACACACACAAATAGACAGTGAAGCAGTTGTAAAACTCTCAAGCACTAAAGTCTCACAAAATTAAATTCCAAATAGTATGGGAGTGCTTAGTAGAACTAAATCGCTTGAAAATAAACAATAAATTAACCCTCTACTGGGTATTTGAACCCTAAGGTAAGAATGAAAATAACGAAATGTATCTACTTGCAAAAGAAGAACCTGCACCTCCCTTTAGAGATTTCGAACATTTTTGTGGGATAGAATATAAGGAAATTCTGAGAATCTATAACAGAAAATAATATGAAAAAAATCATAGAAAACCATTCTAACAGAATTCCTCTGGGGACACTTCCAGTTAAAAGGACACTTAAAGAAAATTTGGAATAGAAAATGACAGTCATGAAGATGAATTGCCATCATTAAACTCTCTATAAATCTTTACTTTCTTAGGGGCAATAGGGTTGACAGAAGCATTATAAGTGGAGGCAAAACTCACGACACGTAATAATAGGGGGAACTTAATAGATCTAAAATAATAGGTAGCAGATTTAGTTACACCCCTTAAAACAATAATCTAATCTACCATTATAAGTTCGTCTAATTCCGAAGTATAGATATAAATATAAAAACGTTAAATGGCTATGTAAAGCCGGTCATACTTTATAGAAGTATAACACACAGTAGATATCAAATAGTTAAGGACAAGTCTACATATAAACAAATGTTCAATGAATAATATATGATGCAAAATCTTTTGAGCCGAATCCCAAACTTTGGATAAGACTTTTATTGATACCTATTGATTAATATAAATTTAAGTGTGTAAGTGTTTTCTTCTTCCTTTCGACAAGGTGGCGTCAACAGAAAATGCGCCAATAAAAGGAAAACAAATTTTTAGAAAAACAAATTTACTATTCGCCATATCTACAAAAAACAATATTTTTTTTTTTTTAATCATTTTCTTCAAGGAATTACTGAGATAGAATTACTAAGAAAAAAAAATAGACAGATCTACATCAAAAATTAATTTAGAAGGATAGAAAATCAAAAATATCTCATCAGATATGAAATTACGGCACTTGTTTATTAGGAGAATCAATTAAAATTATAAAGCAGTCAAGGAAAGAAAAAAGAAGAAGTTTTCATGTATTATTTGAATTATTTTTATAATTATTAAAAATTCTATTACCAAGTTTCGATATAATAAAATTATTCATTTGTAACTTAGAGAAATGGATAGATTCATTTAATATTGAAACTTTTAAAATATGATGTCTCATAAAAATGAGTAAAATCTATAAAATAAAAAATATCCCAACCTCTTACCGAGAATTTTACAATTTATTACTGAAATTTTAAATAATAAATATTTAAAATAGTTCGTAAAAAAATCTGACAGCAGGAATATAAAAAAAAAGTTTTTTTAAAAAACAGTTACAAATCTATTTTTTTTATAGTCTTTTAGTCTTTTAAGTTTTAAACATATATTATGCAATGTTTGTCGTTTTTTCAATAATTCAAACAACATTTTTTTTTTAAGTAAAAAAAATAGTATCTTCTATATTTATTACCCTAGGAAAAAACAACAAAAAAAAAAAAGCATTTCCTTTTCATATTTATAAACTTTACTTTCTTAGTCATGTGCATGTAAAACCGGAAATGTATAGAAAAAGTAAGAAAAGACAAGTATGTATATAGAAAAATAAAAAAACGTCCTTACAGGATGAAAATAAATTTGTTTTGATTAAGAAAAATATATAAGAAACAAAAACGAAAAACAAATTTTCGATGAAAAACAAAATTTTCACAAAATCAATTCTGAAATCCTGCCATTAAATTAAATATTTTTTTTTTTTTTTTTTTTGTTTTTGTTTTTAGTATTTTGTTTTGAAAGATTGATGTCCCGATGATTTCAATTGAATTTCGATTCTGATATGCCCTATGTTTCAATCTATTCATAGCATATATCCTTTTTATTGATATCCTTATTGAAGTGTAGACTTTTTTTTTTTTTTTTTTTATTTAATTATAATTCAATACAGTAAATTCCCCTCTAAAATGAACTGATCCTTAAATATTGTATTTTTTATATTGTAATAAATTAAATTTTTTTTTTTATTCTTGTTATTTTGTTTTGTTAATGCCGTTGTTATAAAATCCTAGAGTCATCAAAACATATACTGAGTTTTTTTTTTTCATTTTTGTTGGATTAGTTCCGGTTGTTGCACGGTTTTGTCCGGTTTCTGGTACATTAAAAATTACAAAAAAAAAGAAAACACAA
The DNA here is from genome assembly GCA_947095535.1 of Poecilobothrus nobilitatus. Lineage (NCBI taxonomy): Eukaryota > Metazoa > Arthropoda > Insecta > Diptera > Dolichopodidae > Poecilobothrus > Poecilobothrus nobilitatus. Next base: position 28,243,173 of record OX352774.1, read on the forward strand.
AAATCTTAAATATTAGAATGAAAGAATTGAATGAAGGAATCGTGTGTCTTGTCAAAGGATTTATGGTTATTTTATCTTTTATATCTAAAGGTTTAGATTTTTTTAAGAGGGGATCTGAAAACTACATAATATTTGAAATTAGTTAAAGAAAATACATAATATATAAATTAATATATTATAATGTTGTTTTGTTTGATTGTTGATATTTTAAAGAAGATTAACAAGTTCGATGGGTTTTTCTTTGTTAATTTTTTAATGATATTAGATTCAGCGTTTTGTTGTATCGAAAAAATAAAACATAAATAATTTGAAACTTATACGATATAAAAATTTTTATATTTTATTACTTAATTTAATTTTACAAAACAAAATTAAAACGAAAAATACCAAAAAATAAAAAACACAAAATTTTTGAATGGGAGTGTATTCTTCTATTTTTTTTTGAAGAATTCTCTAGTTATATGAAAATAGAAGTTGTTGTTGGGTCGGTCAAAGGTTTTTCAATGTGATTTATTAGAACAAGAAAATTTTTTTTTTTTTTTTTTTGAAAGTAAATTTAAAATTACAGATAATGTTCTTAAATTCTGGAGGACACTAATGGTCAGAAAATTTTTAATTTATAGATTTTTATTAACAAGTTTTTTTAAGTGATTTAAAAATATAAATTGAATATGTTTGAAGAACATGTTGTCCTTTGAAGTGCTGACTAGTTATAATAAATTAAAATATATATATTTTTTTGGGTTTTGGAGTTTTTTTTTTAAATTTATTGCTTTTAAATTAAATTTTAAGGATTCATTAAAAATTGAAAATGCGGTTAAAATGCAACTTAATCAACTTGTATACATAAATATTTTTGCAATAGTTTTGGTCTTTAGGGTATTCATTTTTCAGTTGTTGATACTTGATTGTATTAAATTGTATATATTAAGAATCACTTAATATTGTGGTTTTATTTAGAAAAACCAGATTTTTGACTTTGGGACAAAGTATATTAATAATATAATAATTTTCGTTATATGATTGTTTTCAGTCAGTTATATGTGCAATGATATAATTATGCCATATCTTTTCTTTTCATCAATGTCATTTATTCAATGCATTAATTTAAACTTTCTGGTTCAACAGACTATGCTTTTAAATTTTTTCATACAAATAATGAAGTCGTCATGAAATCCGATTGGAGACACAAACCATAGCGATTTTGACTTTTGAACATAACACTTTACTATTGTGATTGTTTTTTCTAATTTGCGACTATGAATTTTAAAAAATTAACTAAAAAAATTTTTAAGTTTTAAATGAAATTTTAGAAATGAATAACATAAAACTAAATTAGCATCTTCCTTATGTTCAAAATTCGGAATTATAAAAAGTGCAATGAGAAAAAAAGACTAAACTAGGATTTATTTTACTCCCATCATTTCTTCTTCGTCATCTCCTGTAGCTTTTGTATTTTCTAAGAGGATATAATTTGCCATGAAAAATCTATAATTTTTGATTTGATTGTTAAAATAAATGGTTATATTCTAAAATTCAAACAATATACAGATCACCCATGCAGCCTGATATTTTCCTTCAATATTAACTTTATTAAGCATCAAAATTTTCCAATGTAAAATTTTATGTAACATGGTTGGTTCGTATGGAATTAGGTGTCTATAACAATTAACGCAAAATTAATGTTTAGTCTTTAAGACTAGTTTTAATATTTTAAGACTGGACTGGATGAGATTTTTAGTGTGTTAAAGTTTCACTTAACTGTGTTGCATACATTATCTTCCTATGATACTCATCATCTTTTACTCAAAGAAAAAAAACATTATTAAGATTGTATAAACCTTAAGATTGAAAACTGAGCCATCAATTTTACATAAATTCTCATCTATTTAACAGTATTAAATGACGATTTTCTTTTTATATGTTTTATTCAATTAAAAGATGGTCATAGATTAAAATTCCTGCTTGATGTTTTAAAATATATTAATTTCCGGTTCAGATCTAAAAGGATTAATATTTCGTATTCGAAATATTTAAATTTTTCAATTGCAAAAAATTTTACTCATCATTAAAGATTTACAGATTTATATTAAATATGAATATAATAAACCTTGAAAGAGGATGCATGGACTATTGTATAATTCTTGTATAAGATAATAGATGTCGCACAAATAAAAATATTTATTTGCGTTCAATAGCCTTGTGCAATGGTTACAGGCGAGTAATCAACGGCTTAGTGAAACTAATGATTTCAGAAACTGAAACTTATTCATATATGAATAATAAATTATTGAGTGGACACCCAATGCTCCTTTTAGGAGAGGCAAAGAGAACACATTTTTTTTTTATAATGTATTATAATATTATGTATAAAAAAGATTTTCCCAAAATATTATTTTCATTTACTTTTTACTATTTTTAAATCATTTCTATAATGACTTCTTGATTTTTTCTTTCCTTTTTCAATGATATTTTAATCTAAATAACATTAAACAAAAAAACAACAGAATAATTTATTTAACAAAATAATTATATCCTTTTTTAACTGTGGTTTATTAAATTGCAACCCATAGAGATGAATAATTATTTAAAAAATAAAAAAATAAAAACAAAATTTCATTGTTAAAACCCATCTCTTTCTTTTTAAAATTCAAATTATTTTTTGTTTAAAGAAAATATTAAACTTTTATATTTTCAAAATGCTCATTTGGGAACTTTTATACACTTCTGTTCGGGATTTCCATTTAAATACAATTTCCTTAATAAATAAATTGTTTTACAGTTTACACTTAATAAAAATTAAATTTTGTTTTTTTAAATTACCGAGACGTTTTTAATTTTTAATAAAATAGATTTATAACTAAAAATGAATATAGAAAAAAAAAAGTTTTCCAGAAATGAATGGACATTTTGTAAAGTTAAAATTTTTTATCATATTTTTAAATACTCCCTGGATTATAATATTGTATTAAAGGGAATGATGGATTTTTGTTTGTTTTTCTTTTGAAAGAGAAAATTATTATTATTATTATTATCATTATTTTGTTACTTTATATATTTTTTTTTTATATTAAAAGAAATTAAATTAAATTACATTGTCTATCTGTTTGTTGCTTCATTAGTTTATTTCAGTTTAAATTATTTATTCTTATGTTGAAATTAACGGTAGATGCTAGAAGACTAGGTATACATGCTAGAAGACTATGTATATATGTGGTTCACTTTCTTTGCACCTGTTCCAATATGTCAAGGAAAAGGTGGAAATATCTCGATCATTCTATTTCCAAATTTCAGATGCAGATCTCTCTGAAGATGCAGACATGGATCTAAAAAGTATTGAAAAGTTCAGGGTAATATCATCGTGTCATAAATCTAAAGAAATTTATTATCAACTCTGGTCTAATAGGATTTGGTAGTATACACTACGGAGCTAGATTTTGGTGACCACTGACGCGTTGGTTTGGTCTTTATCAATAGAAAGATAAAGCAATAATTATTAAATGCAATCAGACATTTTATCATCACTTTTCTCAACACTGTTAACTCCATACTATGTAATATTATGCTCTAATTGGCATGTAAGGACCTTTTTTAAAGATTTACCATTCACTTGTTATAATTTTACTAAATCTATTTGTAGATTATTTTTTCTATCTTTCTTACAATTTGTATTGTTGTTGTTTCGATCTTAACTTGTTTTGTTTAAGACATTTTATAATAAAGGTGTTAAAAACCATTAACTATGCAAAATAAAATTTTAAAATAGAATCTTTATTAGAAATCAAATGTGGAAACATATTTATAAGAAAAAAAGTTGCAAAAACTACGAAGTGAATTAGCTGTAGCATCAAATATTATAGAAATAGAGAAAATATTTTGGATAGCTATTCTATCAGACAGCCAAGCAGCCATAAAGACACCAAACTCACAAGCAATGAAATCCCAATTGAGAGTGCTTATATAGTGAAACTAAACCGCTCGAGAACTAAAAAATAATAAAGTAATCCTTTACTGGGTACTGTGGACATCTACATATATAGAAGAAAATTAGAAAGCGGGTTGACTTGTAAAAGAAAGAACTGCAACTATCTTTACAGATCCCGAAACTTTTTGTGACATAGGTAAACCCAAAATAAGAGAAGCAGTAAAAATCGAAGAGGAAAACTGTCGGAGCAAACTATTGAATGAAAATTTTGGGATCAGACAATCTAAGGAGCTTCGGGAAACTATAACCGGAAAAGATATGTTAAAAATTAAAGGATTCAAGAAAAATAAACTGACAATAACAGGATTCCTGTCAAGACACTTTAAAAGAAAATTGGAATAGAAAATTACGATACATGCTGATTTTGTCAAAAAGAAGAGGAAATTTCAGATCACATACTCAAAAACTGTGGAGGTTTACTCCGAATAAGATATTTGCATTTAAGACCATATTGCTTTGCCGAAGATGAACTGCGCCAGAAAAAAACTCTATATAAATCTTTACTTTCGTATAGGCAGTAGGGCTGACAGAAGTATTATAAGTGGAAGCAAAATCCACAATACGTAGTAATGGGGAGATCATAATAGATCTACATCAAAAGGCCGCAGTATAATTTATACCTCTTAAATACATCTAATCTATAGTATCAAATAAAAAGAGAAAACATTCGAAATTAATATCACTTAAAACTCTCAATAAAACTCACATTATGTGTTCTACTGCAAATCACATAGTGATAATTATTTTAATTATATTAAATTTTTTTTTGTACATATACACTTTATATTTTATGGTCTATAGACATGCTAATGTTGGTCTTATCTTGTTAAATTTGAAAATATTTAAGTTGCGAGAAAAGAAAAATAAACTAAATTATAATGATTATAATGTTTTTGAATTCATTAACCATGTCATTCGAATTAACACGTCAAATAATTTTTATTTCTATACTTATTCATTTTTTTTATAGTTTTTTTTTTGCTTTTTATTGAAAAAAAATCATTGGATAAATAAATATTAAAAGAGTTTTAATTTAAATGAGGGTGACAAACTTTGAAAATTTTCAAGGATGCTATTGTGGTGTTTATATCCTTTATATAAAATTTTAAGATAATTTAATGCAGATGTCCTTTATGTCATTTTTTCTGTCTTCCTCTCATCTTCTCTCTTTTTATGTCTGTTTTTTTTTTTTTGTATAATAAATATTTTATTACTTTCTATAAATATTATTTAATTTGTTTTAAATTTTTGTTATGGGAAATGTACATTTGTTTGAATAAATTTTTCAATTTATAAATAATAATAACCATAATAAAAGACTGTTTTTTTTTTTATTTTTTTAAGAAAAACACTTGAAAATTTAAAAAGCTCTTTGTAAAATCTCGATTACAAATGTGGATTTTGTATAGTCATATAATTCCATTCCACTTTAAAAAATTGCTATAAATTTGAAATTTCAAATATTTTTTAACAAAAATGAAATTAAATAACAAATCAATAGAAATAAAATCAAATGAAATAATTACATTTAACGTATAATCTTTTCTAACGCCATCATCCTGTGCCAGATAAACTTACCAATGCGATTAAATCATTTAGAAAAGTATTTAATACATACTAAAACACGAAAAATTCAAGGTGAACATCAAGTGATTGTTCAAAGTGATGCCGCTAAAATTTAGAATAAATTCAAATACATTATGACAACTATATTAATTATATGAATAAATTCAACGTTATACGATTTTTATTAAATTTTGAAAATATAAATATTTTCATTTATATAAATAAAATACTCTCGATAGTTTCAAAGTTTACATGTACTATTTACTAGCCTCATAAGCCTAACTTTTGTTTTGAGAGATAAAACGAAACATTCAAATATTTTTTTTTTTTTTAATGCATTTCTCTGTCACATAAATGTAGACAGGAAATTACACAGACTTTCCTGTTCAGGCGTGGCTGTAAATGTAAGGGAGAATAAGATGTAAGGGAGAATAAATTTTCGAGATTCGAACCCACACCCCCTCGGTGTTTACAGCGTATTTTATACCCTTTTACTCACTAGGACACCGAGGCCCCTCAAATAATATTATTCAAATTATTTTTTTATCTTTAATTATAATTAATCTTCTTGAGTTTCAATATTACGAAACTCATTGTTGCGTTCAGTATTTTGAATCTCTTCAAGTATCCTGATAAAATAGCAGGATATTAAATCAACTGAAAAACTGAGTTCATAATTAATTTTGGTTAAACTAAAAAAGAAGAAATAAATCATAGTTTTTTCTGTTGTTTTAAAATTTACTTTTAGTGTTCAAATCTTGTAAATATTCTGTAAAAAGTCTTGTAAATATATTAGACCAAAATTTAAACAAAATATATATATATATATTTATGTAAAAATTTTAAAAAAATTAATTGGACGTGCATTGATGTACAGAAAAAACACTTCATTAGATATTAATTACGGCGCAGGTACATGAACGCGTTTTTATGACTCAACTATCAAAGTTGTTCCTATTCCAGTTTTAAAATTTTTTGGATAAAAAGAAAAGTCTCTTATGCTTAAAAAATAAAAGAATAGATAAATGGGGAAATATGAATCTGTGAAACTTTGAATCGAATGTATAAAATCGAACTGAATTCTGAAATCTCATTTTTTTTAAACAAAAACTAAAAGTGAATTGTTGTTATCTGACTCATGGCCACAGTGGTTAAGTCGCCAACCTATCAATCGGAGGGTCTTAGATTCAAACTCCGGTCAGGTAATTTCATATCGTAATAATGTGTATCATATAATTAATAGTAATAATAATAATCATAAGAGACTTTTCTTTTTATCCAAAAAATTTTAAAATTGAATTAAAAAGGAAGAAAAATAATAATATGATTTGAAAACCAAAAATTAGCAAGAACATTTTACAACTAAGTAATATATAGTTTATATTCTACAAAGATAGCAAAATTTAATTTAATTACTCAAATTTATTAATTTATTGTGTCATTGACCCAAAACCTATTGTACAAATTGTTTTTTTTTTTTTTTTTTTGAAGAAATATAACAATTACAAATTTCATTTTATTTAATCTATATATAATAAAATTCTTCGTGATTATTCATAATCACTAGCGATTATTAGTAATAATTTATAATAATCATATAATTTTTTTTCTAGAATAAAGGAATTTACAAATAACATAATATTTTATGTAATAAAAATTTTACCAAATGGTTATTAATTTAATATTTTACTTAAAATATATATATATATATATATATATATATATATATATAGATATGTAAATATATTTTTTCATAATAATTTCAATTTTAATATTAATTTGAAATTCAAATAGTCATAAAAATTATTAATATATTTTATTAATATACGTATATACGATACTAAAAGCATTTTATAATATTTGAATATTATATTTTAAGCCCTATAATAAAAATAATTTTCATTTCATTCAATTCCATTATAAATTATTTTTAAAGGAAAAATATCAGAAAAAAAAAAAAAAAATTAATACACCAGTTATAAGAAAAACTTTATTTGGCAAGTACATTAACTAATTGAATTAACAATTTGAAATTTAACTTAAATTTTTATTCCCCTTTCATTTTTTTTTTTTTTTTTTGTATTTCAGGATATTTCAGTCAGTCGTTCCAAAATAAAAATATCGTATAAGAAAAATATTAGGACAGATGAAAATGCATTCCAAAAAAAAAAAAAAAAAAAAACCAATTTTAGAGCCAAATGAAAAACAAAAAACGACCAAAAACCATTTAATTTTTGCAATTGGATCATAAATTTCAATTTATGTCCTATTTCAGGAATTTATGACAGCAGACGATGAAATTCATTGTATATATTACTTAAACTTACTTATATATTATATTTACTTAGGTATATGATATTTGTATATATAAATTGTTAAATATGTATACTTTTAAGGGTTACCAGATTCATTTTATCTAAATAAAAATATTTACTTTTATTTTACATTTGAATCGCTTATTTTACATTTAAATCGCTCAAAAGATTAATTTACCAAAATATACTTAACTTTTATAATTATCTAAACAATTATAATTATATATAATAATTATATATATATAATTATCGTGACAATTTGAAATTAAAAATATAATGTAGACAACAATGGCAAGAACACCAAAGTGATAACTAAAATGACATAATTCGATATGTGCAAATGTCACTTAGCGATATATGTATGTCCAGTTCCACTTATGGAATCATAATGTTATTGCCTATAGTAAATCAAAATCAAAATAAATGAAACGACTACTATTTAAGGAACGAAAGATAACGTTAGGTAAAAGTAACAATTTGGCCAGAATAAACTTAAGCAAACGTAGAAATATTCTATCAATTGTTTAAAAATACAAAATATCAAAACTAATATTTTTTTGTAAATTTTGAAATAAAAAAAAATTAATTTGTTTAATAATTTTAAACAGCTTGGAAATAGGCATATGTTATAGATTCGTTAAGTTTGGTAAATCGTTAAATATAGTTCTTCTTATATTAATTCGGTCAGAATGGATTTACATAGTAAATTTGACGTTTTCTTTGTTGATAATTTTTTTGTGGTTTCTATTATTATGTCTTTTAAACTAAGGCCAAATTATAATGACGCGTCAATTCTACGCTTGTTTCATTGCTACGCGTGCGGCGATACATAAAATTTTCTTCAAGTTATAATCACGCGACACTACACGCTTGACATTTTATAAAAACACAAACAATTTGTAAACTGAAAGATTTGAATTTTGTAAAGTTAAAAAAAAAATTCAAAAATTCAATCAAAATGATAAATTTTTTCTTCAAATTATCCATTTTATTTTAATTATTTTTTTTTTCACTAATTTTTATATTGTGTTGACTTTCGGCTTTTCTTTTCATTTTGAAATTTGATTGTTGTTTTTGTTTTTCACACAACGCGCGCAAATTTAGAACAATTGTCTATTTTAGAAAAGCGTGGCGCGTTGCTACAACGTTGCTACATCATTTTAACTTGAGCCATTTTTGTGTATTCTACTTTAAATGTCATCGCGCCGCACGCGTGTAGATTTAACAACGCGTCATTATAATTTGGCCTTAACTTATAAACTTAAACTTTAACGTCAAACATATTTGCATTTTTTTAACTCGCTCATTTTTTATTTCTTAAAATTTTATAATAATTATTTTCTATATTACTATTTTCTTTGCTATGTTTCTTATGTTTGCTTATGTTATTATTGTCCGACATACTTATATTATGACAATGGCTATGTCAACATGATCAAAAAATATGACATTTACATATTATTAACTACATCATTTTGGTTAACACTTAATGAATACAAAGAAATATTACCATACATTTCTTTAATTAATTGTATGTTAACATACAATTCATATTTTTAATAATCCATCTTCCAAATTTCATATCCGCACGAAAAAAATTTTAAATATAATTTCATGTCAATTGCCAAAATGTGAGTGAAGTATGAGATGAAAATAAATAGGTAGTGATGATCGAATTGCATAGAAATACAAATTCGTTTTTTATTTACATATCAAATACTTTTGGTATTTTTGGTCAAGTTTCAAGTTCCAAGTTCTTTGTGTATTTGTTTAAGATCATACTCCATCATAGGAAATAATGTAATCCATTTCAGTTGTCAAAGTACCTATTCAAAGGAAGTAAATGAAACAAAGTACATATAAACATTGAGCCATCATCTTAACTTCGATTTGAGTACTAATCTTAAATATAATAGAAAAGTTATTGAGAATATTGATATAAATATAAATTGACATTTGACTGTATATTTGTATTTGACAATGGAGAATACTTTTGACATTTTACTTTTTGAAGAAAAGAAATATAAGTCATTATTGAAATAATAAATTCTAGAGTAGAGTTCAAAATTACATTACAGTTATTATGATATTAAAAACTAATCATGATTTTATTTAAACATTTTTATACATATATTATAAAAATTGTAATTTATAACATCTGGTAACCTTGTTTTGTATATTTTGTAGGTGGTAGTAAATTGTTATGTACAAAATGGATTCTGCAATAAATGATTTTGCAAAAAATTTTTTTTTTATAATTTAGCATAGATTTTTATTTAATTAATGGTTTGTGGAAGATTTAAAAATAAAAATTTTGTATATTTTTTTTATTTTAAATTTTATTTGTGATTTAAAAAAAAATTAAAATTTGGGGGAAATGGTTTTACATTTAATTAATAATAAAATAAATTCAAAAATATTCGTTTTTAATTTAATTAAAATTTTTATTTAAAATAATATGATGGAAAGTTAAAACATTTGGCAGCTTTAACTATATACCAAAAAAAAAAATTGGCTTTCTTGTCTTGATTCTATTATATTAATTGCTTTTAAATTTCAGATTTATATTCATATACATAATATTCGTATCTAAAACAAAAAATTTATTAAAAAACACGTAATCTTCATTTCTTGAGAAATTTTGTGGATATATTCTTATTTCTTAATGTGATATTGTGCCAACAAAAAAAGATATCTACACGTGTATTCAAATTTTAGGACCTAAGACTATTACAATAGTAATGAAAAATGATGAAGCAGACGATTAAAGAATAATGATGAAACAGATCTCAAGGTGAATTAATATTTAGTATATGCTTTACAATCTTTTTATAATTTTAAATGTTGTTATTAAAGCTAAAATTGATTCAAGAAATATCTATATAGGTTATATGCATAACAGTTTGAAAAATCAAGAAGAAAAAGTACAAAATTTGATATCTACTATTTAGGACAAATTAACAACATGATGGAAAATCTTTAATTATTTTATCAGAACAAAAAAAAAAAGGAACTACTGAATTAGGGAAATTACAAATCTCTTTAGTTATGGTTGGTTTATATGGCTGCTCTCCAGAAATCTATCAAGAAAGCTCAATGAACACAAGACGCAGTTTTGATACCATTTCCTTGTATTTTTGGTTGTCAACTATATTGTATCAGCAGCCGAGAGGTTTTGAATAAAATTAATTCTCCAATTTAACTTTCGTATAACCGATTTATGTCAGAGATGGTAGAGAATCTCTAGATTTGGTGTCTCATCCTAGTTTGTAACAAAAAGGAGTGATGGAGACAAGAAGGAGTGATGGGAAATGTCCTTCACCCCTTCCTTTTTAATGCTTATACACTGTATGTTTTAAGAGATATCTATTAGTGCACAGTAATAAAAACTAGTATAGGCACTTAAGTATGTATAAATCTTCAATGTTGCTTTCAGATTTGAAAAAAGAACCAGTTTTTTTGTAAAAAATTCTGATCATATTCGAACTTTGTTTATGTATAATATTCCGCTTTTTCTTGTATATCTTTCCTCTTCTTTCATCATCTAACAACTGATGCAGACAGGCTTAACAGCAGTTGTACTAACAGTTAAACAATTTGGAATAAAAAATAAAAAATTTAAAAATATTCAAATATTTGACATCTTCTACACTGTGTATTGTAAAGAATACCTATATATTCTGTACAACATGGCTTCCTGTTGGACGTTCTTATAAACGGTAATCAACGCTGAAACTCTAGCAGTGCGGTCATCTCTCTAGCAATTCCTTAAAAAATTGAAGAAAAAAAATAATTACATAAATGAAATTTTCAGTTTTAAAAATTTTCAAATTCTTTTTTTTTTTTCAAATTACCCAAAGGTATTTTACAAAAGACCTTTGTTTAAATTATTTTTTATATATATGTACCTGTTGATTAAATGGTAACTGCAAAAAACCCACTCATTACATCTGACAAAGAAGTTAATTAAACAAAATTGATCTTGTTACAAATTCTATAATAAATTCAATTTTTATATTTTGTACAAGGGTGCTAATAAAGTTTTTTTTTTTTTTTTTTTTGAAAAATTATCGAAAATCTTAATAATATAAGGACCTTGATCCTTGATATTAATCTGTAACAGGGATTTTCCAATTTATTTAACAAACTAAATGTGTAAACAAAAACAGTTCTTATGTTTTATTTTTAAAGTATCAATTTACACATTCAAAATAACATTCAATTACTGAACAGTTAAAAAGTTAAAAGATTTTTATATCTAAAGGAAAAAATAAAAACAAAAAAAAAAAAACAGGGACAATCTATTAGATATAAAAGTAATATCTAATAAATGTGAGGGGTGACTCGTATATATGTATTTTGTGAAATTAGAGATTGGTTACAAGGGTGCAAAAATTATTTTTATTTGTTATCATATATATATATATATATATATATGTAATATGTATATATATATAATATATATTTGTGTTATTCGTGTGGTTTCATTTAATCAAAGAAATTGTTTTTAAACTGAATTTTTCAATATTTGGCATTTAGTGGCACAGTGAAAATCAATTTATTCCCTAAATATGTACTCATACACAAAATATAATATTTTCATATATGTATGTATTTCAGCTCTTCACTGTTTTTATAACAAATAAATCCCAAAAAAAAAATAAAATAAACTTAATCTTGTGTTTTCTTAATGTTATTTTCTATCATAATTCATGTCATATTGATATGATTCATGAGATTTTTTAGGAATTTTTTTTTTTAACAATGGGAGCAATGAAGGGTAGTTGTTAGTTTTGATTTTTCAATCTTTTCTTAGTAAAAAGGAATAGATAATTGATTTTTTTGTTTTTCTTTTTAAATGTAATTTAAAGTACATACATATAACAAAATGCCATATGTATTATATTTTAGAACTTATCTAATTTAAAATTTTTTTTTGTTTTTGAAAATACAAGTTTTTTTTACTTATTTTAAAATTAAGATATTTTTAAGACATTGAGTTTTGAGGATTTTAAATAAATATTTAAAAAAAAACTTATAGATATAGATTTTATAGAATGAATAGAGAGAAGATTTTCTATTTGAAGGATCATTTTCAGATTCGATGTTTAGACTCTATAGATACAAGTGAAATACTTTTCTTTTTCGTTGGAATTTTCAACTTGATATATATACAGTTGAAGTATTGGACGGTTCATATTAATGGTATTTTTTGAGTAAATTAATTCTGATTATTCTTCTTCTTCTGATGCCAATATCCACTGCTGGATGTCGGCGTGTTAATTTTATGTTAAGTTGGCTACAATATTGGCATATTCCATTCTATTTGTGGCTGTATGAACTAATTCTAAAAATGTGTGCACTCCTTAGTCAGTCCACTCATTAATATTTCTCAGCCATGATAGTTGCTTTCTGCCTATTCCTCGTCCTCCTTCTATTCTGCCTTCGACAATAAGCTGTAGTAATTCATATTTTGTTCCTCGTATAATATTTACTAAAAATAGGCTACTTTTCGTTTTTTAATTATTAAATGTAATTGTCTTTCTTTCTGCAGCCTCTGTAGAACTTCCATATTGGATATGTGATTTGTTCAAGATATCTTTAACAAATATCTATAGATCCACATTTCAAATGCTTTCAATTTGTTTATTATAGCTAGTTTGAGTGTCCATTCCTCTACACCATATAATAAAACTGACTAGACAAAACATTTAAGGAATTGCAATCTTAAGTTAATGTTCACATAACGATTATTTAATATTTTTCTGTACTTATAAAAAGTATTTCTAGCGATTTCTATTCTGCATTTGATTTCCTTATCAGAATTCCAGTCTTCATGTAACCAGGAGTCGAGACATTTAAAACTGATTACACGTTCTATCGCTCTGTTATCCACAGTGATGTTTTATATTCTGATTATTAATAACATATATAAGTGCATATAATAAGTATATAAAATATAAGTGCAAACATTTTATGTTCAACACTGCAATTTAAATGATCTTTTTAAATCATTTCATCTTCGGCTTTTCAAAAAAATATTAAATTATAATTTACAATTAATTATAAATATAAATAAAATGAAATTGTACAAAAGAAATAACAATTAAAAAAAAAAATTTTTTCGCAAAACGTTTGGATTATTGTACTATCTATAGTAACTAGATTATAGAGTCTCGCATACGCTTGATCAAAGAACCGATAACTTCTTAGTAATATGCTAAAATAATATTTTTTTTTAAGTACGTTTAGACTTTACAACAATTTTAATTTAAAAAACAAGAAGAAGAAATTTAATTTAACACAAGTAAAACTATTAAAATAATTTAGAAAATTAATATTGTGATTTGATATTGACTTTTACCATTCCAGCGATTTTTTTTTTTAAGTTTTTTTTTGTTTTGCACATGAAATGATTAAATAATTTGAAATAATTTAATTAAATTTCATTTTTTTTAAATTATTTTCTTGATAGCTTATTGAAGAAAAGAAATAAGCTTCATCCACAAATATGGAAGGTACTACAACTTAAGTATGAAAATTTCAAATTTAACTAATGTTTTTATAAGTTTTTTATGGACATTCCAATATTTCAACCTTAAGTATAGCCATATTTAGAAATCGATGGAAATTGTTAAGACGGTGGTTAGACGTCAATATTTCCTATAGTTTTTTTTTAATCCCTCTTCTTTCTGCTCTTTTACCTTTTACTTTTTGTGTCTGATCATAATAAAAAAAAATTTATTTTTAAAACGAATAGTAGAAATTTATAGAACTTCAGAAAAGTTTTCAAGTTTGACCGTATTTAATAAGAGTTAAAAATGTCAAAAACTTGTACAAAAAAAATGTCAAAAAAAATGGAGGCAAAATAAAAAAATCTTTATTTTTGAAATTCAAAACAAGTGAACAGACAAGGATGAAAAAGTGACGCTTTGAGTATAAAAAAGGGATAAAAATAAAACTTCTAACGCCATAGTAAGGTTGGTCCAGAAATCACCTCAAGCTTTCCTTGAGGAAAATGTAATTGACTGCGACTGAAAAAACAAAAACTGTACTACTGTATTTTAAAACAAATTATGCGATACACGCAGTATTTCCTATGATAATTATTTTTCCACAAAATGCTGCCGTCGTCCATGTAATCAATATAGAAATAAAAGCGAATCTTATACAATATTTAAATTAGAAAAAAAAAGAAGTTTTTTTTTAAATATTTTACTTTAATTTTAAACTTATCTAATAAACATTTACCTTAAAAAACCGAAAGAAACAAAAAAAAATTAAATGTTTTATCTGCGTAAACATAATTTAAAATATGTTTTCAAAATAAAATGGCTCTTAAATGGTAAAATGACTAAATCTTCAGAATTCAAAAGAAAAAAAGTGAAAAAAAGGGAGAGTGGCATATACATGTATTTATTTGCCTGCGCACTCTGAATAATCATTTAACTATATTTTTGCAAGTGACCTTCATAATGATTTAAGGACTATAATAAATCAGGGCTGTGTGCTTTTTCCCACAATATATGTATGTAAATACGAGGTTCTGAACTACAGGGAATTTCATATACATTTGGGGATAAAATCAACGTTTTATAATTAATTTAGCGGGGATTAGGGGATGACAGCCTTCATCATTTTAAATGTTTTGTTGTTGAATTCGAAAGCATTTTAGAATTGGGTTTAATATAATCTGGATTTTAATAATTTGTTTAGAAAAGGGTTCGACACCAACTGTTATTTTAATAATTTGTTTTTGAAATATGTATTTAAATATTATTAATATTACAAGAATTATAGATTTCAATACTTTGGAATTGTTGAACACTGTAAATTACATGTTCTTTTTGCAGTTGCGCATATATTAATAACTTTGCCCATAAAATTATAAAAGGTTTTATCTAGCCAATATTTCAAATTCAGTCTAATGAAATTCAGCCAAACGATAGACAGGCAAATGAAAATGCAGGCAAGTGACATCCAGTCAAATGAAACCCAGGCATGTGATAGTAACCCAACCCAAAACCCAACCCAAAAAAAAAAAATTAAATAACAGGATTAAACAATAAAAATTTATTTTTTGATTTAATTTTTTAATTTTGAATTTTCATTGCAGATTTTAATTTTTAAGTATAATTTAAACAAAAAAAAAACTGTTAAAAAGTGTAAGTAATAATAAATTTCTTATAAGGGGCCTCGGTAACCTAGTGAGTAAGAGCGTATAAAATACGCTATAAACACCGAAGAATTGTGGGTTCGAATCCCAAACACGACGTAAGAGTTATTCAAAAATTATAAACAAAAAAAAAACTGTTAAAAAGTGTAAGTAATAATAAATTTCTTATAAGGGGCCTCGGTAACCTAGTGAGTAAGAGCGTATAAAATACGCTATAAACACCGAAGAATTGTGGGTTCGAATCCCAAACACGACGTAAGAGTTATTCCCTCTTACGACACTTACAGCCATACCTGAACATTAAAGTCTGTGTAAACAAAAAAAAAATTTCTTATAACATGTTTCGCTCCTCTAACTTCTTTGTATAAATTATTGAATTTTGAATTTTATCATTTTAATATAAAATTGATAAAAATTCTTAAAAAAAGGCATTCTATAATATAATCCTTATTCTTTATGAAAAACAATATTCAGCTAATAAATATTAAAACTTTTTCTATATATGTATACAATTTAAAATTATTTCATTAGTTGCATATTTTTTATATTCTAAATTAGTTTTCATATATTTTTTTTTTGTTTTTGTTCAATAATTACCATTTTCATTTCAACATTGAACATTTAACCTTCATTTGACTTTCATTTGATTTTTTTGTTTCTTTTAATCAAGTATAAAAAGAAAAAAAAATTTTAGAACAAAGAGAAAACAAAAAATAAATTGTATCGTATTAAGAAATATTTTATTAAAAATATAGATCACATACATACATATATATAGATAAAATTGTAGATACAATACAATATAAAAGTATGTTTGTTTGTACATAAGCTAAGTTTGTATATTTTATTTTAATGGAAACAATTTATTACAAAGTGAAATCATCTTTTTTAAGTATGCCTATTTAAGCCATTTTTTTTTTTTTTTCGTCCTGTATTAAATTATAGTTTGAATACAGAGTGGTAGAAAATTTATTATTTAAATTTTTTTTTGATTTTTCTTTTTATATGAAGTAATTATGTTTTTTATCCTAAAATTATACTATAAAAGATTTGAAAAATTTCAAATATATTTAATTGTTTCATAAAAATGTGATATGAATATATAGATTAGATTATAAGTTATTGTTTTAAGAGATGTATGTAAACAGCGACCTTTGATGTAATTCTATTGTGTTTCCCCTGATACTACGATACATGTTGTAATTCACCTCCACTTATAATACTTTTGTTAACCCTAACTGTCTCTAAGAAAGAAAAGATCTAAAGAGAGATGATATGACTATAAAAAAGAAAACTTTTTAGAACCTTATCTCCAGTTTTAGTTAACAAAACTTAATAATTATTTCATAAACTTCTTATATTATGATTTTTTGTTTCTAATAACAACATATTTAACTTTTTGCGGAAATTTATTATTAAAAATTTATTAATTATAAAACAATAATAAAATTATTAATATAATATACTTAGCAAATTTCAGAGAAATGTTGATGAAGGTAAATGTTATATCTATACAGTTTTTTTTATACCAGGTTTTTATTTCTTTTACATTATTCGATTTGTTGGCTATAGTTTTCTTAATTATATCTTGATTAACTAAATAACGATAGATTTTTTCTATCGATTTCGATTATTATATACTGAAAAGCCTTTATTATATTGATCAATGATTTCATAACATCAACATAAATTTAAAAAATATTTATCGAAGGTGAAATACTTATACTAACTCGTGAAATGAAATATTAGACATCTTGAAATAATATATTAGATTACCATGAGAATCTAAATATTAGACATAATGTATTTATTTAAATTGAGTTAATTTCTATTATAGTTATTTTTGAAACGAAGTAAAAATAAAATACATTACTAACCAGCCATATTTTATGGATTTTTTTTTTACAAAAACTTTCACTTTGACTATTACAGGTCGCCTATTAGAGGTATAAGTACTAAAGTCGCCTTTTAACTATGGTCGGTGCAATATACAAAATGGCGATTGAGAGGCTATTAAAAATAATTCTTCAAAAAAAAAAAAAATTAATTTTTTTGTCTTCAGTAGACAATACACACATCCTATCTTGCAATATACAGGAGTTAAATTTTAAAGAAAGATGGTGGGACTTATAATTTTAATCATATCCATATATCTACTTATGTCGATATATATATGTATGTATCATCATAAATAAATACATATAAAGTTTATTCATTTTATATATTATTATAATAAAAAAAAAAAAGCTTCTGGAAATAAATATTGATAGTTATCTTCTTTAGAAGCAAAAATCACATTTATATTCGTCACAATTTTTATCTGTTCAAATTAACTAGAACTTTAATTTATCGCTCCAATTTATTTTTTGTTTTTTTTATATTTTTATTTTTCTATACTAAAAATTGTTATTTTATATCTTGAAAATCAAAGGACTTTACTCCCTCTCTATTTATTGCAAAAAAAAAACTTCTTTTCATATACATATGTATGTATGTATATATGCATGTACATATATATTGTCCACCCAATAAAAAAATAAATAAAAGAAAACTTGAAAAAAATAAAAATAAAATAAACTTTCTTTTAACCAGAAAATGGTAAAAAAAACAAAAAGTAATAATTTTTTTTTTCTTCATTTTCTTTTACAGTTAATCGAAATTATCTTCAGTAAAAAAAAAAAAAAAAATAAGTTTTTGTATTCGCAAAAGTTTATTGGCGCCATTTTATTATTTAAAAAAAGAACAAGAATATAAAAACAGGCACAAAAAAATAAAAATGTCAATGCTACGCAAGCACATTCTAACGGATTAAAAAATATAATATGGCGAAATGTTTGTGTATTATATATTATATATAACGGTATTATTACAGAGGCGGAATATTTTTTCTCTTTTGATTTTTATTTTGATTGTGTACTGAAGTATAAATAAAAAAAAAGAAAATTAAAAGTTGACAAAATAAAAAAAAAATATTCTTTGTAGATTATGGAGAAAAGAATGGGGGAGCAGATATTTCTAAGAAGAATATTAAAAATAAAATAAACGCTTAACAAAAAAAAAAGAAAAACAAAAATAATAATTTCTGATAACCAAGACATTTTAAGAAATACTGCAAAAGAATGAATTTAAATAAAAAAAAATGTTTTCAAACAGAAATAAAATTAAAATTTATTTATTTCCTTAATCTTATGTTGGTTTTTTTTTTTTTTTAATAGATTAATTAAAATAAAACCTATTATTTAGAAGAGTAGAAAAAAAATTTTTTTTTAGTACTTTTTAATCTATTTTAACAATGTTGTATAAATTTTTTTTTTTTTTTTAATTTATTTCGTAATTTTTACAATAATTCGTCTGTTAAAAATTTTAATAGTTTTTCTTTTGCCAGTTTTTCCTTAGAAAATTAAAGGATGTAAAAAGAAAATATAGTGATAAATCACTAATACTTATAAAAATTTATTGGTAATTATTTAAAATATTTATTTAATATATACATATGTATGGAAAATTAAAATAAAATGAAAATTTTAATTTGTTAAATTCGTGGAGTGGAAATTTGAAAATTTTCAAAAAAAAAAAAATAAAATTTTGCAAATAAAAATTGAATTAATGTATAATTTTATTATTATAATATGTATTTTGTTTTATTAGACAATATCTCAAAAGTAACGTTAGAACCAAAAAAAATGAATTAGTTAAAAAAAAAGTTAAAAAGTTAAATGTTTTCATTTTAATAAAAAAAAATAGGTCTAAATCGTGACTGGACAGTAAGATTTTATTACTTGAGAATGAAAGTCGATAAGTTTATTATTTACACATTAATTACATAAAAACTATTTCAACAATATCAATAAATTTTTTATAAGGTACATATTCAAAAAAAAATTAAATAATTTGACTTTTAAAGTATATTAAAAATGTATAAGTGTTAACATGAACACTGAACAAATTCTTTATCGTTAAATAACGATCAGTTATAGAAAAGTTTTGAATTTTTCATTCTTATTCACTACACTAACAGAAAATGCTCTGTTGCAAGGATTTTTGCAAAAAAATTTAACCATTTTCAATTAAATATTAATGATACCTATAATTAAATATTAATATACCTATGTTTTAACATTAAACAAGAACAATATAGATTAGAATTTCGAAATTTTCCCAACCGATACAATGGAAGACTACAATTGTTTTTAAAAAGTAAAATTAACAAAAGACTTTTATGAACACCTATACTGACTTGTTCAAAAGCATTAATCAAAAGCATCAGGACAGATAAATATACAATTGATACACGCACTACTTAAGAAGTTCCATCAATCTTAACATCGTTTCAATATGCTAAAAAGTTGGTTATCGGCAATAATGAAATTTAAAAAATATTTTTTTTTAGTGGTCCGAAATAGACAAATTAAATTAGAAAATATTTTTCCGCATATCTACATAAAACTATAAAGCTTGTCTACAAATTCTCTTCGCAAAAAATTTTGTAATTACTGACACCAAAGGCATCGGATCGTTTCGGTATACATATAAAGAATATTAATATCATATTTTTAAGTTTGATAAAATATTCATTGGACAGATACAGACCCTTACAGTCATAAGAAAGCATTATACAAATTACAAAAACATAAAACGATTTCAAACAACACAACACAAACTATCTAGTTTAGGTACACTAAAATATATGTGTGTGCATGTACGTATGTATGTACCTATCAAGGTACATAATATAGAAATAGTTTTCGAAAACTTACAAATTTTAAAAGGACGAAAAGTAAAAATAAATTTCTACATACCTATATATATTATACATAAGGCTAATCTAATATATTTTACACTTTTTGTATTTTCTGCTGAGTTGAAAAAAAAAAATAAAACTTAAAGATCAAATAATTTTTTGTAGGTATAATTAAAATTTTCAAATATCGTAAAAAAATAAAAATCACTCATATTGTAGTTTTTGTGAGTATAATAATTACTCAAAGGACAATAGAAAATAAATTATAATAGCAAATTAGTCTGGTTATAATATACAAAAAAAAAATATGTACTACAATAACAAAAATTTTTTTAATTCTAAATCATAAATTTTATATATTTACAAATAATAAAATAAAATAATTTATTTCTTAAATTATCAATTATTAACTTTTAGAAAAATGCTCAATTTGCTATTATGTTGAATGTCATTTTGTTTTATTTTTACTCAACCCTGTTTCAATATTGCATTTTCAAGATTTTTTATTTTGAGTTTTTTCTTCAGTTGTCATTATTTTTTTTTTGTTTTTTGACATTTATATATTAAAAATATAGTAGTGTAAAAAAGGCACTAAACAGTTTTGACAGTTTTGTCATGGGCGTATTGTGTAAAAAATTTGTATATTTTGTATAGTTTTAATAAAAAAAAAAAAATAAATTAATATCCTTTGTTACCCAATCAATGTGAGTAAATTATTTATATTTTATATTTTTAATTGAATAAATTGTGTTTTATGAAAAAATTATTGTGATAATAAAAATGAATATTGTGAATTTTCATTCAGATGGTTCGAACTAAAAGTCATCCGCCATCTTTCATAAATAAAGAAAAAAAAAATAAAAAATAAAAAAATAGAATTTTATATTTTATTGAAATATATTTTTGGGTATTTTTTTTTTTAACCCTTTATTTAAAAATGATATCATATTGATAAGAATCTAAAAATAAATTATGTTTATCTTCATATGTAGTTTTTTATTCTAATTTTATTTAATAAAATATTATTTTTCATAAAAAAAATTATTTTATACCATATATGGACACTAGATGGAGATCTTATAAGGATTTTTTTTTTTTTGTAGAATATAAAGAATATTTTCAACCCACATTTGTTTACAAATTCTTTTATGGTTATTATTAATGAATTTTATATTTTGTGAAATTAGGTGTTTATTTCTAATTAAATAACATAAAAAAAAAGAGTTAAAATAAAATAAATTATGTTTTAAAACCTTTCTTTCATTTCTTTAAATTCTTGATTGAAGAAAATACATTAAATAGAATATAAATATGCCATCAAGGTCATTGATTGAAGAAGTGACAGAATTATTTTATTTTTGAGTTTTTTTTTTCTTCGGTGTACATATATACATATATAAATTTAGTAATAGTTAATTATTATTATTATTAATGAAATATTTAAACATGATATTCTAGATATTTTAAAGAAATAATAAATTTTCAACTTGTGATGTAAACTTATTATATTTTTTTTTTTATTTTAATTTTAACAGGTATTTTTGTTGAATAAAAACTTGTTGAAACAATTTATAAAAGCTTTACTGATTAAAACGATTACTTGATTACGTTTAATTTTTTTTTTTTTTTTTTATCTTTTATGTTATAAATAATTAATGATATGCTTTAAATTGTTATCAAATTTTTAATAAACTAAAATTTTATTTATTTTGTTTTACATTGCTTTTATATACACACATACATAACTTCACAAGTATTTACATATAATATATGTAGCGTATTACGTATTTCTGTAGTACTGATTTTATTGAGCGCCATGGTTTATGTCTGAATTTTAAATGATAAAATAATAATTAATAAAATTCTATTGTACGAGTACAGTATTTGTGTACATATTAAATTTAATCAAACATATTTTATAAAAAATAAAAGATAACAATAGATTTGATAAAGTTTTTAAATCATAATTTCTGTTATTATTATCTAATCATTTCAAATACCGATCTAATAATAATTTGTCATATATAAAATAATCAAATTTAAATGATATTTTTTAAAAGAAATCAAATTTTTCAATTGAAATTTTAATCAAATGAATTTCAATAATTTTAATACCAATCCACAGTCAACTATAAGTAATTTTTAAAACAATTTTTCTTATAATGTTTGAGAGTTTGAGTAAGGTACAACTCTTTTATATATTCGCAACTATACCAGCCTTTGAGAAAGAAATAAAGAAGAAATGACAGCATGCCAGTAGTAAATAAGTAAACATCACGATGGTTTTAATTAAAATTTTTCAACAGAAAATTAAGTTTTCATTGATTAACTACTCCTAAGCCCAACTACTGTTTTAATCTCCTAGAATAGGTCTCCTATACTCTAG
The DNA here is from genome assembly GCA_947095535.1 of Poecilobothrus nobilitatus. Taxonomy (NCBI): domain Eukaryota; kingdom Metazoa; phylum Arthropoda; class Insecta; order Diptera; family Dolichopodidae; genus Poecilobothrus; species Poecilobothrus nobilitatus. The sequence continues at coordinate 28,266,342 of OX352774.1, forward strand.
ATCCTATGATGTCCATAATATAGGGAATCCGTAAAGTTGTTTATTATTCATTTTAGATTAGGTAAACTTTAGTTTCATTACATCTATAAACCGTTGATTATTCGTTATTTAAAAACATTAAACAACAAAGACATATACTTTAAAAGTTATTTGCGCGCCATCTATTTATCTTGTACAAGAATTAGTTTTATTTTTATTATTGAATACATATCTATTTATGTTTATATTTTGGTTAATGTTGGTGCCATACAGTAGATATATATTACATAATATATTAATTATAGGTACTATAGTTACAATAATATAACAAAAAGAAAAAAAATAATATTAAATACAAACTAGTACCGGAAAGGTCAATGTGTACGTATTTTGCAATAAACAATAAATTCGGAAATGCATCACGCATCACAAAAGTATCAAGTTCTAAAATGTATCTACAAAATATTACCGAAAGCATCAAGTTTTTTTTCGTAACACTACTGATTTAGATGCGCAGTTTTTGAGCAAACTTCGAATCATATAATTTTATAATACTTTCGTTGCTTTTCTAACCTGAGGTTTACATTGGATAGTATTATAATAATAAAAATGGTAGATGATAGCATTCGAAAATGTGTTCGAAATATATTTTCGGGAAATTCTTCAATTATTTTAAAATAATTTTTTGCTTTGCGTATAACTTTAATTTTTTTTTTTTTCAATAAAAGAGCAAAAACAACATTTCTCTTTTTTTTTTTTTTACAAAATTTTTTATATAGTAAAGGTGTATTATATTCTGATGATTCGCAGTTGTCCCAAAACGTGTTTAAATCTATATTAAAACAAATCTTATTCATCTTTTTAACTCTAATTAAAAATTAAAATTAAAAATATTCAAACGTCAAAGCCATCAATTGTGAAAATATAAACGTTCTAAAATGTCACAATTATATCAGCAACATTATTGCATCACATCATGAATTTTGTAGTAATACAACAGTGATACAGTATCAATATCACATCATTACCAAAAATGATGCATTTCCGAATTTACCCTAATAAAACTGATAATTTTAAGTTTAGTTCTTCAGATTTAAAAAATTCTAAATTATAGACCAATGTGTAATAAATAAGTAAGCATTATTTAAAAGTCTTATAATATTACATTATATTAAACCAAAATTTTAGTTTCTGGATATTAGAAAAATTCTTTTTCTATTAATAAATTATTATTTACTGTATAAACATAATTTTTCCGGAAATATCAAAAGTATTACTCCTAGAATTATATAAAATTTAAATATAGCGTAGGTTTTAAGCTTTAGAAAGTTGAAAGTAAATTTTTCTAATGGAAAAAAAAAATCAAAATTCTTATAAATTGTGTGTTTTTTTTTCTTTTTTTATCTAATTTACATTTTAAAAATTTAAAAATATAATTTATGTTCCTACATATAATTGTATTGTAAGAACAATATTGTTGTAACTTTTGATCATAAACTTACATTTAATTCTCATATTAACAAGATTATTAATAAAGCAAATTGAATGCTAGGATTTATAAAAACGATGGTCAAGATAATTTAATGACCCATACCCATATTATTAAATCTCTTTATACGATCTTAGTTCGTCCTATTCATGAAGTATATAAACTAAATCTGGTCGCACTTTCAACATATTGTTAGAATTGAAGCAATACAAACAAATTTTCTTAGATTTGCTTTAAGAAATATCAATTGCGCTAATCCATTAATATTGAATCCATATAATATTGATCGACTGAACCTAATGACATGAATACTTTAGAATCCAGAAGAACAGTGATGGGTATTGTTTTTATTATTCAAGTATTTCATAATCATATAGATTTACAATACATTAATAATATATTACCAGATATTACGAAATTCAATCAACAATAGAACATGTTATAGGTTCGAAAACACTTTTTCCATTAGATTTTATAGGACTAAACTATGGCAAAATATGAGCCGATTAATAAAATGTTGAATGTGAATCAATACAAAACAAAAAAAAATATAAGCATGAGTAAAGATGTGACAAAAAAAATCAGCCAATCGTGTAGTGATTAACATACTGACCTTTTATACGAAAGGTATCGGATTCAAACCTCGGCTGGGTCATATTGATTAATAATAAATAATATAGATGTGTCTTAAATATATAATTAGTACAATATAATTAAATTAAAAATAAGTATATGTACATGTCTTATAAATTATAATATCATATATGTAATATATAATAAAATAATAATAATAAAAACCTAATTGTTGTATAAGATAATAGATGGCGTAGAAAGAAAAAAAGAAGCGTCTCGTCTCAGTCTTGTACAATAGCTACTACAGCCGCATAATCAACAGCTTAGTGAAATTAATGATTCACGAAACTGAAGCTTAGTCAAATATGAAAAATAAATGACTTAGTAGATATCCTATGATCCTTATAGGAGTGGTAAGGAAGAAAAAAAAGAAAAAAAGAACAATTATAATATTGTCAATGTAATTCTATCAATTCTACTACCGTTACTAAATTGTATTCTCTATTATTATTAAAATTTCATTTTGATGAGTATTAAGTATTTTGTTTAAAGTAAATGATAATGAACTAATAATTAAATAAGAACATTAAAATAGTAAAAAATTTTTGTTTTGCATTCTAAATATTAAAAATCAGTTCATTGATTAAATATTTGAAAAAATTTTTTTTTTATATATTAATTAATTTTCTATTGAAATTATTGGTAATATTTTATTAATAGGAGGTCCTATATGGTTTCATTTTATTCTTTTTCATTTCTTTTTTATTATTTTTTAATGATATTTATAGCAAAAAATTCTATCAAAAGAAAATTTAAAATAGTTTTTTACTTTTTGTTTTTTTTTTTTTCGAAAAGCATGAAACAAAATGATTGAAATCATAAATTTATTTTTAGCAAAATCTATAACTATAGGTACATATTTTAAAATTTTTCTCTTTTTTTTTTTTTTTTTTGTACTTTTTATAATTTATTTATTTATTTATTGTTCTTTTTTTGTTTTTTTTTTTTTCTGAGCATGTTTCTACCCTATTACTTATTATTATTATTGCGGTCGTCGACATTGTTCATTCATTCCATAATGCAAATCATATGATAAAATAAATAATCTTCCATTAGTGATTTCTTTTATTTTTTTGTTTTTTTGTTTTTCCTATTTTTTTAAATATTTTTTATTTTAATTAAATTATTTGAAAAAACGGAGAAGAAAAATAAATATAATAAATATTGTTCTTTTTATTTTTTTACTCGATTAATTTTTATTTTGTATATATGTATGGGATTTGCAATATTCTATATAGATATAAGATATAAGGTTTTGTGAAACAAATATGAAGTTGGGCGTTGTTATTCAGATCAGATGCATATATGCAAATATTTTTATTCTAAATTGTTTATTTTGGGTGTTAAAAAAATTCATAGTTTATATAGTAAAATGTTCATTTAACGTTACGTATATAGTGTATAGTACTAAAGTATGTACATATATATATATACATTGAAATGAACAAACAATTTTTGTTGCTTTTTCTTTTTTTTTTCTTTTGTTTTGTAATAAAAATTTATCAATTAAGAATTTGAAAATTAAATATCAATGCTAATATTGTGCTCTAAAAATAATTTTATTACTAAAGAAATTTAAAAAAAAAATTTGTAGGTTGATTGGAATTAAAATGTATGAATGAAATGATAGAAAATGTATTTTTTAAATTTTAATTACAAAAGATAAATTATAATACCTATAATGATTTAAATACATAGTATATTTTTTTTTTTTAGTACCGAGCCTATATATAGTTAAGATAATTTAATTGATTTTATTTTTTGTGTGAATGAAGTTTCGTATTGTTTTTTATAAAATTAGGAAGTTGATAAAATTTTTATTTTTTAAAAATCCTTTATAAGTTAAAGAATTTTTATGCAAAAATAATAACTGTAAAATTTACTCCAATATTCAATTTCTAAGAAAATAGGATTGGTAACTTTCCTCTTCCTTGTTATTCTTCTTGTTATAGTATTCGGATTAATAAACCGGTGATGCTAAGTTATTTATCATTTTATGTGTACAAAAATTATAACCATATTAATTTATTTCTCTGCCCTATATTCATTCATGTTAGTGTTTGTAATATTAAGTTGACTGATATAAAATTACTATGCATTTAAGAATTTTGGGCATTTTGGCAATTCTGTAGTTTTTCTGCAACATATAAAGTTCATCAATTGTTAAATAAATAAATAATTGTTGCAGAGTATTCGAAATGAGGGTTAAACTGTTACAAAGTACATAACTATACATACATATGTTTATAGGACACAACGTATATTTTATTCCTAATTGGTTTAAGAAAGACAATGTATTTTGACAATCTTCTCTATAATGTAACATATGTGTGTCAATAAAATTTAAATTTATTGTTTAAAAATAATCTCAAGATATTTTAATCTCTTCTATCGCTTCCATATTTCCACCATCAATGCATAAATATTTGCTGCGGAAAGTTGTCACATTGTTTTTAAGCATTGATCTTTTAACCTATTTTATTTCAGCCATTTGTTGTTAAATCTTCTTGTAATAATATTTCACTGTAATGAGCCAGAAGTTTCATTGTTAAGGCCTCAGAGATTTTCGAAGGGATTTTAGAATTGAATTCAAAATCAAGATTATACGTCATTTACAGAATACATATTTAGATATATGCATTAGCGAGTTTCTGAATTAGGAGAGATTTTAGAGTTGGTTGCAAAATCAGGGTTATACACTTTTTCCAGAATATGTATATATAATCCTCCTAATTCAAAACCCGCATGTACATATATCTAATTTTTCTGTAAAAGACGTATAATCCTGATTTTGAATTCAATTCTAAAATCTCTCCCAAAATCTCGAGCAATAGGAGTATTACTTATATACATATTTTGGAAAAAGCATATAACCCTGATTTTGTAACCAACTCTAAAATCCCTTCTAATTGAGAAGCTCGAATATATATAATATTAGTCGGTCTTTAATTTCAAAAGTTTTGTGCGTTCTGTCACTGCACCGATTAAAAACTTTATTTTTTTTTATTATGGCGTCTAAAAAGGTCACTTTTTATTAAATGAGTAGTTATTTGATTGTTTATTATTTTATGTGCTCAATAATATTTTCTAACTAAATTTTACCATCAAAATATATGTATATGTATGTAATGACCTTATTCTAATATTGAATGTGTTTTTAAGTTTTATTTTGCGTTTTTTTTTTGTATTCAATTCAAAATTATCTTGAAATGCAAAAATATTATATATAGATTTGACCAATTAACTCATCATTTAGTCACTTTATTTTTTATTTTTTGTTTTATTTCCTTTTCCTTTTCTTTTTTTATTTTTATTTTATTTTATTAAATATTGTACTACATACTTCGTAAATTTTATAATATAATTTTTTATTATTTTATTTTATTTTTTTGTAATAATTTTATAATGTTGTCATTATTTATGCCAAGATGCAATTTTTTATATTAAATATTATATTTTTGTAGTTCAATTGGCAATAAATTTAGAACAGCGTAACGAAATCAAAAACAAATATGTATGCATGTATGCATGTATACATATGTACCTATTCATTCATAGTGTTTCAAAAAAAAAAAAAAAAAAAATTTGTACTTAGATAAAAAAAAAAAAACTAAAAATGAATTGCAATTTGCAATTTGTTTTCTATTTTAAGTTAAAAAAAAAAATGAAACATCAGTAGAAGTAAAATTTGTTGAACATAATTGAAAGTGTAATCAAAGGAATACAAAAAGCAGAAAAAAAAAAAAATTGAGGATACGTGATATCGTATATAAATAATTTATCAGTTTTAGTGGCCATATGGTGTGTAATTTTACTGTTTTTTATTTCATGATTTGTTTCATAGTTTTGCTTTTTTTTTTGTTTGTTTTTATATTTATTTTTAATTCAGTCTAGTTGATATTAGACAGATTATTAAATATGTTATTACAAAAAATTAAAAACAAATTCTAAGGCATATTCATTCTTTTGCTATTATAGTTCATTGTATAAAAATTTCTTATATTAATTTTTTATATTATACAAGGTTAAAGTTTTAATATTTATATATAGTATCAGACATATTGATTAGTACAATCATTAGTTAATTCATGATTTTGAGAATTATATCATTAATTGATTTAGTCATCATTTACTTGGGTTATTTATTATACTATTATTACTTAATTACTGTTAAAGTGAAGTTAAATTATGGTTAAAAACTAAAAATTTTATTAGTAAAGAAAACGCATTCTCCTATTGGTTAAACATTGCAAATTCATTGCAGAGTTGTTAACTCTGCAATGAATTTGCAATGAAATTAAAATGAACTTAGAATTTGCAATGAAAGTGAAATTAACCCTGAAGACTATACGGGTGTTATTATGCTAGTTAAAGTGTGGCACTTAGTGTTAATTTGTTAATACTGGAAAACGTTGATACTGAAATATTGAATTGGTGTCTCTTAACATAGGCTCAAATTTGCAGAGTGATAAGTAAGTGTACCTATATCTGATGTTTGCTGAGTGCTGTGAGATATTGAAAGAGGAAATAATATCCTATACTTTATTTGTTCACAATAAATGAATATCTTGCTGAACAAATATGATATCGCAGACACTATACAGCGTGACTGAAAGAAGATCAAGTTAATCAAAGAAAGTTTAGCCTCTTATTCCGGAAAAGATATTGGATTAGCGTAAGCATGATTTCGTAAAGTAAAACGAAGAATTCTTTATTAATTTTTGAAAAAAAATTTGAATCAATTCAACACGTAAAATGTGTATATCATATGATAGAGGGATATCATAATTGAATATTTAAGGATAGGTTTTATATAAGTAATAAAAAGATGTTTCATGATATATAGAGATCAGATAACTCGTTTGAACAATGCATAACAAAATCATAAAGTTAAGTTAGTTTTATTAATTATGATATTCCATAATGACTCTGGATGTGCAATCTTATCGAGGATCAGATCCAAACTCTTTCAATGACTTGATCGTTACGAAGATATTTTTAATTAATATATAGTTCAGTTAAGCTTATAACTTTGAAAAAAAACATAATTATAGGTATTTATTAACATTCAATTCAAAATTATTGTTAAATACTGTATATCACTCACCAAAATGATTAAGATTAGCAATTCGCAATCATGAATGGAAGTTAATGGTTTTGCAAATTTTGGTATAATCATCATGTATTATAATCTATACAAATAATTTTTTTGTTAAATTAAAAACAAATAAGCAATTTAAAACACAAAAATGATTTAAAAAGTGTATAATTATGAAATTTAAATTTTTATAAAAATGTAAAAGAAATTTTGGACAAAAATTTGCCTACAACTGAAAACAGAATCTCCAAGATAATTTTGAAGCAGTATGTATAAAAATAAAGTTTTTCTTTTAATTTTTTATTTACGTTGTATCCATTGTAATAGAATATACCATTTTTAGTTACCTAAATTGATATCTAAAGTTTCTATTTTTCAATATTCTAAGTAAATAATTGAAATAAACAAAGTACATACATATATTGGTTTTGTTTAAGAAAGAATATACTTAGTTTTAGATCAAAGTATCAAATAAATCTGAACTTTTTTAAGGACTACATAATATGGTATTAAATTACATTCTTTTTTTTTAAATATTTTAATATTACACAAAAAGGAAAAAATTATTTTTAAATTTTATTTTTCTATTGAAAAAAAAATATTTTATTTAATTTTAAAAGTAATTGTAAAGCAAATAGATATTAAGTTTCCAAAAAAAAAAAAAATTAATCGATTGAATTCCTCATTTTGTTTTGATATAATTTTTTTTTTGCTTTGCGCGCAATATTTATTCTTAAATGAAATTGTTCATTTTATAAAAGATTTTTATTGAGTTCAAATATACATATATATTTATATACATATTTAAATTAGTTACCAATTTTATTAATAAATAAGTATTTTTTTTCTAATTTACAAAATAGTTTTAGTATTCCAATATCTTCTATAATCAATATAATAAAGTTTATCATTAAATTGATATTGAAATCTTTTGTTTTTTAAATTTGGATTTTCAAATCCTCCTTATTATATATACATCATAAAAAATTTCTTAAAAATAAAAAATTTCTTAAAATAACTAAGGTACCTCGGGGTAATAAGGCCCTAGCTAAGGAAAAATCATTAAAAAATTAAAAAATATCCAATATATTTTTATAACTTCAATATATTTTCATAAAATAAAGTTTTTTCAACAAAATATCACAAAATAAGGGAATTCAGTGCTTTATAATAAAGGTTATTTAAACTTAAAAAAATCATAGAAAATAGGCCTTATTAAACTTTGTGAGTGTAATAAGGCCTATATTTAAATTACTCCATTTATAATTAAAAACAAGTAAATGTAACAGTAAGTCGATGCAACCGACTTATTAATACCCTACACCTGAATAATTCGAATTAAATTAAAAATCCATAAGTGTTTTTGGCAGCTGCTTGAACTTCTTCCCTTTTCTGTCTTATTCAACTCGAATTTCAAGAACGTAAAAGAGGCATCCGCTTGGGATATGCTTGACACCCTTGTATAAAATTTTAAGTTTCTATCTTAATTATTTTCGAAGATTGGTAGTCCTTGGGATGTTTGTGTCAGCTACCCGAATTGCCACTCCAATTCATCGAATCCATCTCAGGAACATAAAGAAAACTTGCCAGAACACCATTCTATTAAATTTAAAGGTTCTACTTTTGTTGGTTTTGGAGATATGCTCGTTGCTCTTGTGCTCGTCCGGAAGTTTCCAAAATACGAACCCATGGTTCAAAATCTTTCAAATGTCAGTTTCCAATTTTACAGAAAAGGAAACATAACAGAACACCTTTGTACTAAAAATAAAAGTTCTATCTTTGTTGGTTGTGGAGATATACTCGTTTGCTCTGGGGCTCGTCCGGAAGCTTCCAAGATTTGAACCCATGGACCAAATCCTCACAAATTTCAGAAACATAAATCAAACATGAAGGAACACCATTCTGCCTAATTTAAAGGTTATATCTTTGTTGCATTTGGAGATAATATCATTTGCTCTGAGACTCGTTCGGAAGCTTTCAAAATCCGAACCCAAGGATCAAATCCTCTCAAATTTCAGAGGCCTAAATCATACATGAAAGAACACCATTATGCCAAAAGTAAAGGTTATATCTTTATTGGTTTTGGAGATAATCTCATTTGCTCTGGGGCTCGTTCGGAAGCTTCCAAAACCAAACCCATGGACCAAATCCTCTTAAATTTCAGAGACATAAATCAAACACGAAAGAACACTATTGTACCAAATTCAAAGGTTCTACCTTTGTTCGTATTGGATATAATCTAATTTGCTCTGCGGTTCGTTCGGAAGCTTCCAAAATTCGAATCCACGGTTCAAATTCTTTCAAATTTAAACCCATGGCCAAATCCTCTCAAATTTCAGAGACTTAAATCAAACATGAAAAAACACCATTCGGCCAAATTTAAAGGTTATATATTTGTTGTTTTTGGAGATAATCTCATTTGCTCTGGGGCTCGTTCGGAAGCTTCCAAAATCCAAACCCATGGACCACATCCTCTTAAATTTTAGAGACATAAATCAAACTGGAAGAAACATCATTATAAAAAATTTAAAGGTTCTATCTTTATTGGTTTTGGAGATAATCTCGTTTGCTCTGGGGCTCGTTCGGAAGTTTCCAAAACCCGGACCCATAGACCAAATCTTCTCACATTTCAGAGACTTAAATAAAACATGAAAGAACACCACCCTGCCAAATTTAAAGGTTATATCTTTGTTGGTTTTGGAGATAATCTCATTTGCTCTGGTGCTCGTTCGGAAGCTTCCAAATCCAAACCCATGGACCAAATCCTCTTAAATTTCAGAGGCATAAATCGAACGGGAAGGAACATCATTGTACAAAATTTAAAGGTTCTATCTTTGTTGGTTTTGGAAATAATCTCATTTGCTCTGGTGCTCGTTCGGAAGCTTCCAAAACCCAAACCCATGGACCAAATCCTCTTAAATTTCAGAGACATAAATCGAACGGGAAGAAACATCATTGTACAAAATTTAAAGGTTCTATCTTTGTTGGTTTTGGAAATAATCTCATTTGCTCTGGTGCTCGTTCGGAAGCTTCCAAAACCCAAACCCATGAACCAAATCCTCTTAAATTTCAGAGACATAAATCGAACGGGAAGAAACATCATTGTACAAAATTTGAAGGTTCTATCTTTGTTGCTTTTGGAGATAATCTCGTTTGCGGAGATTATCTCCAAAAGCCCGGAATCATTCGGAAGCTTCCAGAATCCGAACCCATGGACGGATTTTGTCCAGATTCGAACTTAGCCTTTCTTTCGTAATTAGTAACCTACTATATAAATTTCATCAAGATAGCATCATTATTTTTTGAGTTATCGTGCGTACGGACGGACGGACATCGCTAAATCGACTCCGGCGGTGATCCTGATTCAGAATATATATACATGTCTATACCTAACTCGCTTCCTTTTGGTGGTTACAAACACCATACCAAAGTTAATATACCCTATACTTTAGGTGTAGGGTATAAAAAACATAAAATTAGAATAACTAAACAAAAATTTCAATAATAAAATGGTTTTGTACTTTACATATTGCAGTTTTAAATTGTTTTTAAATCTTCTTTTCTTGATTTGGGCTTTTGGTAAACAAACCTTGGTAACTGTTGTACCTCTATAATTTATCGCCTTTTTTCTTTTCATAATTGGTGTTTCTTTTTTAAAATTTGGTGTCGGTAGCAAGATTTTGAATGTTGCAGATGGTTCTGTTGGAATATCTTGAAGTTGAGCAAGTGGAATATTATCTTCAGAACTGTTGGAATCTGAAGAGTTAATCATTTGTTCTATTTCAGTAGTTGTAAATTTTCGACGATATCCTGTGGAAGTTGACGGAATTGGTGATTTCTTTTGTGTATCGCTATATTGCGTATTCTGATTATTAAAAGAGGGCTCTGGCGTATGCTGACGATTATCATCTTGTGGGAATTGGAACTTCTGATAAAACTGGAGCAAAGGCAACTTCTGGTATTGCTGTTGGGTTAAATGGGTAGAGACCAGTTGCTCTAAAACCACTTGTTATGTTTTCATGAGTCATACATTTGGCCCACACTCGCGAAAATATTGCGTTGAAACGTGTTTTGGTTAACTTTTCGTTCGGGTTTTGGTCCAAATACAATAAAATCTCTTGGTCCCAATGATGCTCAAAAGATCGGTACACTGCTTTGTTCAAAGGCTGTAGCTCATGAGTTGTATTAGAAGGCAAGCAGTATAAAACCATATCCAACTTTTCAGCTTCATCTACTATAGTGATATCCAAATGGCAAGCGGCCCCATCAAAAATTAACAAACATTTTTCAGAGCTTTTATATCTAACTAAGTGCTGAAGGAACTCTACAAAGAGTTCATTATTCATGTAGCCTTTAGAAGATTGCTTTACTAAGGATCCAGCCGGTAAATTATCTTTTAATTCAGGTTTCATTCTTTTGCCTTTAAATATGATCATTGGAGGTATAGCAGCGCCAATAGCATTAACACAGCCAGCAATAGTAACACTTTTTGCATGCTCTGATGCTAACATGTGCACTCGTCTAGCTCCCTTTTCAGCTAAAACTGATTGTTGGTGATGTAGAGTCAGGCGGCATCCTTTTTCGTCCATATTGTATATTTTCTCTGGATATTCTTTTAAATTAAGTTGAATATAAATATTTTCAATTTTTTTAAAATGATCATCAACAATGAATTTATTTAATTTTTGAGCTCTGGCTTGGTTCATGAATTGCGCTTTTCTAATAGAAATATTTTGGTTTCTATTCAAAAATGATTTCATCTAGTCTCTGCCAGCTTGTTTTGTTATCATATTGAATTTATGTTTAATATTATTAACTTCGCAAAATCTGTAAACATGACGTCGGATAATGCGTGGGGTTAAAGGTAAACCTATTTCAGCAAACTTAACAATTCTTTTAGCCAAGTCGCCCTTCTGTTCCTCAGTTAAAGTAGCCTTGCGACCAAGTGATTTTTTTAAAGAACCGCTTTGAAGATGGTTCCGTATTGTTCTCCAAGGTACGCCATATCTTGCAGCTGCAGCATACGTTGACAACAATCCTCTTTGAACTGCAGATACCGCAGCGAGTAAGTTGTCTTCGCTCCACAAAGCTCTTTTTGGTGTCATTTTTTATCACTAAAAAATTGAATAATGTATACATATTTATATATATTCAAAGCATCAATTTTATAATTTAGAAAAAATATGCACACTCATTTACGTTTGAAGTAATACTAAACACGCAAATACGACATTGGCGATACGACAATACGCAATACGACATCTTTGGCTTTGTTTTTGCGTTTTTTGGACGTTTAGGCCTTATTATTCGCGAGGCCTTATTACCCCGAGGTACCTTAATTCCTTTATTTCTTTTAGTTCGAATTTAATCACATCAATTTTCTAATTATTGCTAAGTAATTATGAGTCTCGAAACTTCATTATTATATTATAAAGTCAGAGTTGATCGTTTTTGGTCGGAATTTTCTATACCTTTTTTTTTTTTTTTGCAATCAATTTTATAACTCACAGCCGGATATTTGTGTAATTTTTATTATAACCATAAAAGTTTCAAATTAAATACTTAATGGCGGTTGTCAATGAAGTTTAAGGCTATTTATCGCCTACTTTAGTAACTTATATAGAATACAATAACTTAAAATAGATTTTTTAAAAACTTTGTTTAAATAAAAAATAAATAAAGATATTTTTACTCTAAAAATCTATAAAATATTTTTTCACCATATTTATAATTTACATATTTAGTACAAATGTTTAACAGTTCTTAATGAATTTTAATAAATACATACAACTAAAATAGAAACATAATTATAATATAGTTTTTACAATAAATGACGACTTGCTACTTACAACTTTTATATACATAATTAAAACAAAAACTACAACAGCCATAATTTTAAAATTGATATCTTTTTTTTTTTTTGTTTTTCTAGAACTGACTATAGTATATACCGACGTATACGTGACATTTAACTTTTATTATGCTTTAACCAGGTTTAACTTTAACCAAATAATTTAATTTTTTTTTTTTTTTGGTTTATTATATACATAAATGCATATATACATATGTATAATGTACCTTTTGCGTATATACAGCGTGTTTTCTAATTAAGTGAACTATTTATCACTGCATAGATACTTAACATTACTATATATCACTGCATAGTTACTAATGTAATGAGTATAGATACTTTTTTTGTATGGGAGGTAAGCTTGAGCTCTTCTCGTTTACAAAATATGGAGATTTAAATGAAATTTCAATATTTTTTTTTTAAGTTTGGAGGGACTATATACTTATGAACATTTTGCAAAATATATTCGAAGAATTCTTTTAAAATATTCTTTGAAACAAGTACCTATAAATTCAATTTTCCATTATTTACAATTTCAAAATTACGAGCTTCTAAATTTATATAAAATGTAGAAATATTTTAACAATTGTTTTTTGAAAAACGCATATTTATGTCATGACGTAAAATATAAAAATCTCAAAATTTCCGTAGCTGAACATACAAAAAATGTATCTACTCATAAGTATGCAGTGTTTTATAGCAGTGCATTTAATTTAAAAAAAAAACCCTGTATAAATTGTATGCGTTCCATTAAATCTCCAAAACTAATTAACAAAAACAAAAATATATACTTATGTATAAATATTCCATACATATTTATATATTTATACTCATATGAACATGCATGTATGTTCTGGACAGGTTATTTTATTGCACCTGATTAATAACTTTAAAAATAATGTGTTTTTTTTTTCTTGTTTATTTTTAGAATCTAATAAATTTAAATAAATAATATGTAATCTGTTGTATTAGTTACATATATATACATATATACATATATGTATATTAATATACATACATGTAGTATTTATCCCTTTATATCATTCAATTTATTACCATATATTCATTTAATTATGTAAAATATAGAGAAAAAAAAAAGAAAAAAAAAAAGAAAATTTAAATTTAATTTTTTTTAATTTTCTAAATTTAAAATAAAAAAAAAAAAAAAAAATCTGTATAATATGTATATTTAGAGTGGAATTTCCTTTTGTATTTATTATATTTCTAATTTTTTTATATTAAATAGTATGTCATGTAGAGTATAAATTTTAGTGTACCTATGATAAAAAAAAAAAATACCCTCCAACACGTATACATTTACAAACTGTTAAATTCTTAAATCACTAAAATGAACTTATAGTTGAATTTATTATCTTTTCTACAAATAAATTTTAATTTTATTTTAATATTATTAACTTTAATACGATATACATATATGTAGTTTAAGATTGACATAAGGTATGTTTGACTTCCCCCTTTTATTCATATGTTATTGCATCTCAATAAATTAAAAAAAAAAAAATTTTAAATATTTTTTGTTTTTTTTTTTTTTATCTTAATTTTTATCGTGCTAATTCCACCTACTGGTTGAAAATGTAATATATCAGATACTTGTAAAAATGATTAGACGCTGAGCTAAAGATAAATTTTTGTTTTTGTTTTTTTTTTTTTTGTTTTTATTTATTGTTTTATTTTCTAAGAAACATTCCATACTCTTTTTTTTTGTTTTTTGTTTTTTGTTGTAACATAAACATTATAATTTTAATGATTAAAAATTTTCTTATGTTATTGTAGATATTATGGCGGTATTATTTAGTATAAGTAGCTTTTGTTTACTTCTCATATATTTTTTTAATATCGCTCTTTTGGATTTTGTTTTTTATTTTTATTTTTGTTTTAATTTTTGTATGTAGTAGATTATTATATTTGTATATATGTAGTATTAATAGTAACTTTAAGATACTGTATAGCAAAGCATACAAATTGTTTGTTGACGTTTAGTGCATTGCATGTTGCAAAGTACAAAACTTATATTTCTTGTTGAATATATTGTACTATTTTGTACAGAGCACAAAGTCGTCTATCTCTCAAAAATATTATAAATAAAACAAAAACCAAAAAAAGAAAAATATAAAATATAAAATACAGATTATTAAAGAAACAGAAAAAAAAAAACAAAAAAAAAAAAAAATTAAATAATTGTTTGCATGGTGTTATTGAATGAATAACCCACCACCAGACACCCAGATATGGTGTGGAATCTTTAACTGGTATTTAAAACGGATATACATATACATATATACAACATATATGTATATTTACATAAAGAAATAATATTAAAAAGATATTTAACTTGTACAGTATAATAATTAAAGTAAATATTAAAAAAAAAGAGACATGGTCAATTTATAAGACAATTTTTTTGTAAAATTTTTTTAAATTATTTTTTTTATGTCGCTCAATTAAATTGGTGTAAATAGAAAGAAATAAACAAAATTTTAATTACATAAATCCTGTTACAATGTGTTATTTATTTTAAATAAATTTAAACTTAACATGTTTCAAGAGAAGTTGCCTAATTAGTAATATTAATGATTCCTTTTCCTACTTCAAGAAGAGAACAGCGGGTGAGGAAAACTGGGAGAGCTTCTCTGAAGTAAGAATGCTCAATTAGGGAGACATCTTACGAATCACAAAGAGACTCGGTGATACGCTGTAAGACACGAACGGGTGATTTAGCATCGGAGCACAATTGAGTCGCAGGGCCTAAATAAGTGTATGGGAAGTTATAAGCCCGCGTTCCGAAACAACTACAAGAATCATTTCCTTTGATTATTTAAACTCAGTTTTATCGATTTTCATTGAATTTAAATTTACAAAATTACTTTTAGTGCCGATGTACACGTTCATGTTTTCTTTCAGCTTAGACGTTCATGCTTTTGACGTTTCTTTTTTTCTCACAAGAGAAAACGAGACACAAAACTTCAATGAAAAGTTGTGACATGAACCAAATTTTCAGTCAATTTTTCATTCATCTCGCAATTTTCTGTCAATTTGCTGTCATTCGTAATTTTTTTATAAAAGTTTAGGTAATTTACTGTGAAAAAAAAAAAAAAATATGTAATAGTAAAAATAATATTAAAAATAAGATTCGAAAATATTATAACGTAAAAAACTACGTAAATTTATTTTTTGAAAAATATTTATTGTAGTTGACCATGTATAGATAAAAATAAACTCATTACACCAAGTGTAAACACTACTTTAAAATATTAATTCCTTTTAAAATTAATGATATTAATTTTAAGATGATATACTTATTTTTTATTTAATTATATTTTATTACAAAAATCTATATTATTTTTTATTAATCTATGTGACCCACTCCAGCTTTAAACCTGAGATTTTTTTTGATAGAAGGCCGATATTTGAAAAAATAAATTAACTCAAATAATTGAAAATATTAATTTAATATTTTAGATAACCCTTCATTTATATTAATTGCATATATGTATGTAGTTTCAATTAAAGAATTGGATATGATTACATTTGATGACTCAATAGGTAAATTTTTATTCTATAATATCTATCAATTGCATTAATTTTAATTTCTTTAATAACGCGGAAAAAAATAGCGTGTTTAAATTGAATTCACCTTAAAATTTACATCTATCAATACACTACAGTGTACACATATTAATTATACACCTGTCGTGACCTATATGTACAATTATATTTTATATTAATTAATTAATATTTTTTAATTATACGGTTTATAATTTTTCCATGACTTTAACGTATATCATTTATTTTATTAAAGACAATATTCTTAAGTATTTGTTTATTTTGTTTGTTTTAAATTCTTGCATATGTATAGGAGAGAATTTTCTCTTTAAATTTTTATCATTATTTTATTTTTTTTTTATTATTAGAGCAAAAAAAAAAAAAAAAATTGACTAAAAAAAGCACCAAAAGCAAAAAAAAAAAAATAATAAAATAACAAAATCAACAAGAGTTGTGTTTTTATTTTTATAAACATTTATGAGAACCGTTCATATCGAGTGTGAGAAAAGAATATAAAAATTAAATTTTAGTAGAGTTTGTACTTTTCCAACGTTCGTGTGTTTTTTTTTAATTATTAATTAATTTCTGTTAAATTAAATAAAATTTCCATAAACAAGAAAAAATTAAAAAGAAAAAAAAAAAAAATTAAAAAGTAATTGAAAAAATCGAAATTTCTTTCATTTTTACTAAAATATAAAATAAAAAGGAAATTGTGTCAAATAATATCGAACCCCAAATATACAAACAAGTTGTATAAAAAATTGTATATAATAATAATAAAACAAAAAAAAAATAAAAAATAAAAGTACGGAAAAGAAATTTTAAATACCCTCCTCCCCATGAGAATTTTATCGTAATACATAATCATCAGGTATATCCTTTAATATAACGGTTAATATATACAAAAAAAAAATTTTTATTTATTATTATAGTTTTTGTTCAGTATGTGAAGTTTTTTATGTTTATAGTTAAGTTAAATAATAATAAATAATAATAAAAAATATATTAATTTTTACTATTAATATATTATAACAGTATATTAATACTTTCTTTAATAAAATCTTAAAAATAATAAAAACATTCTACGATTAATATCTAATTGTTATTTTCCTTTTATTTACATTTGTATATATATCCTTATTTTCATTCAAAAAAAAAAAAAAAACAGTACACAAAATTAAAAGTGAGAAGAAATATCTTAATTTTGTTTCATATTTAAGTTTATTTTTTATTTTTTTTATTTTTTATGTTACTCTAGAGTCAATGCAATTTTTCATATGGTAAATTTTTGGTTTTTGCGCACTGGTCAACAATCAATTTATAATTCAATTGAAATTTAAAAACAAAACAATAAAATATATATAATTATATGTATATATAATTTCCATTTAAAATTTAATTATAAAAATTAAGTTTTAATTTTATTTAAAATTTAATTAAAAAAAATTAAATTAAAAAATAAAAATTAATCATAAAAAAAAAAAAAATTTGTGATACATTTATATCTGTATTTATTTATAATAAAATTATATAAAAAAAAAAATCCAATATTAACGGTTAATAATAAAAAAGACCAGTAAAAATAAAAATATAACGGTAACTCTTATTAAAATTGTTGCTTTTAAGTTTTTATTTTTTTTATTTTTGTATTTTATACATTAAAAATTATTTTTATTATTTAATTATTAATATTTTTTTTTATTATAATTATTTTTAATTATTAATTTTCAAATTAATTAATTAATTAATATATAATATTTAATTTCAAATATAATATTTTTCAGTTGTGCATGAGAAATGTGTTAAATAAAAAAAAAAGAAAAGAAAATAAATCAGAATAATTAATAAATTAATAACATTAATTATAAATATTATAAAAATATAATATATTAATACATATAAATATATGTATTAATTAATATAGTGAAAAAAAAAAGAAAAATAAATTTTTAAATAATATTTTATTTTATTTTTTTATTTTATTTTCTGGATTAATTAAGACAGTATAGTTGTTGTTGTTTTTACTGATCTTATAAAGTAAAAAAAAAAAAGAAAAAGAAAAGGAAATCATTTGTGTTTAATTATATTTGATTGTTGGTGATGTAAGTATTTTATTTTTTTATTTCTCCAATTTTTTTTTTATTTTTTTTTCATTATTTAAATATGATGTAAATACAATACTCCTTTAATATACCTATGTATGTATTACTATTATTAATTTAATAAAAAATTTTTTTTTGGTATTTGATTTTTCTAAAGAAATTTTCATGAGTAAAAACAATTTATTAGTCATTAATAAAATCTGTACATACGTATTATACATATAGTAAGAAATAAATGTAAGTACATTTATTATTATAATATATATTTATAAATATTACAACTAAAATTCAGATTCAGATTGCGATTCATATTTTTTTCTTGATTGTTTTCGATTTAAGTACCTAAGTAATTCAATTTATTTTTTTTTACCCACATACTGATGATGATAAAATTGTTTGATAATAATGACTAATGAGTCACAGAGGAAATAGCAAAAAGAATCTTAAGAAATATACAATATAATGTACATACATATATATTTACATTTCTTCTTTTTTATTTTTTTTTTTATGTTTTTCTTTACACCCCTTTATATCAAAAAATTGACTTTAGACAGAAATGAATGGCGCTTAAAATTAAGATACATAGAATTTAAAATTTTATTTTTAAATTTTTATTTGTTTGTTAATAGTCTTTTTTTTTTTTTTTATTTTTTAGATATTTAAATTTATTTTAAATTTTAATATAAATCTTATTTTATTTTTGTTCTTATGGTATATAATAAGTTATTGTTATTTTTATTATGATGGTGTTTTTTTTTTTTTTTTTTGTTTTTGGTTGACTTTATTATCATGTTTTATATTTTTTTCATTGTCGTATTTTGTTTTTTTTTTGTATAATTTTTTATTCTTATAAGAATTAAATTTTTTTTTTTTTGCATTTAAGTAAAATATTGAAATTGAAAAAAAAAAAAAAAAAAGTTATGTATTTTATAGTTATATGAAAATTTAGTTATTGTATAATTTTTGTTTTTTTTTTAATTTATATTTAGAATTTTTCTTTTTTGTTGAAAATTTTAAAGTAGAAAAAAAAAAAAAAACAAAATAAAATAAATAAAACAGCTTTTTATTATTTTTCATGAGTGATGGGAGATCAACAGAAATAAATTTGTATGTTTAAAAAATATATGTATACATATATACTTAGAAAAAAATGATGAAAATGAAAAAGAAAAAAAAAAATTTTAAATTAAAAGAAAAGAAAATAAAAGTCATTTTGGCACAGGTATTTTATATTTATTAATAAATTAAGCGTGGGGATATTTCTAAACAAAAATTAAAAGAAAAAACAAACAACAAAAAAACAAAAACACGAATTATTGTACAATTTTTATTGAAAAAAAAATATTGATGAAAAGTCTGAATTTTTAATATTCATTTAAATTTTTTATTTTTATTTTAAATTTAAAGTTGTAGATAATAGTTTTTGCGACTTCTATTATTAGAACATTATGTAAAATTGACATTATGCATTATGTAAAAAAAACTAAAAGTATAGGTGGGTACCTGATTAATATTAGGTTGATTAAATAAAAGCTACATATATACATTTTTAATTTGAAATAAAAAGAAAACGGTATAAAATATTAATATAGGTAACTTTTCATTTCGATATTAGTTCATGACATTTGTTATTTAAAAATTTTTTTATGTGAATGACCGCCTCTGGAGTTTTTTTTAAAATTCTATTCTGGAACACTAATTTTTCACCACTTTTTCACATAAATTTGCCCTTATGTCACCAATAAGACGAATAATGTTGATTTTAAGATCATTGAGCGTTTCTGGTTTATTGAAGTAAATCAATGATTTAACATATCTAACCTCAAAGAAAAAAGTTCAATAGATTTATATCGTATGATCTTGGTAGCCAATTCAAATCAGTATTTCTGGTGATTATACGGTCATTAAACTTTTCTCTTAATAAATTGATTGTGTTATGAGATGTATATTGCATGGTGCACCATCTTGTTAATACGATATATCGTCCAAGTTGAAATCATCTAATAGCACAAAATATTAGTATTCGCGTTTTTGTAGCATTCTCCATCGACGAGTACTGCACGGCCTTTTTTATTTTCAAAAAAATATGATCCTATTACATCTCCAAATCATGAACCAAACTGTTAATTTTTGTGGATGTAAACGTGTTTCATGAAGAGCATATGAATTCTCTTCATTGTAAATGCGACAAATTGTATGCTTATTTACAAAGACATTTAATTTTCAATTATGTTGGCCATAAATGTCACGTAATGCGCGAAATTGTAGATCGAAAAGATTTATTATTTTTGTAATAAATTTTGACAATTTCTATATGCTGTGCAACTGTTTATCTTTTCATGGTGATTTGCCAAACAATACTAAATACAAATGTGAATTTTGGAGGGAATCTGGAAAAAAAAAGTGGTTTAAAAAATAAATAAATATACTAAGTTGATCACCCTGTAGTTGAGTACTGCACTTTAGAAAAGATACACTAGCATTCGCCCGCCCCTCGAAATTCGAGGTGTTTAATTAGCAATTACAATATTAATATATACAGTATAGTTTCTTTATGATTTTATTTAAAATGTAAAAATACAATTTTCAATAATTAAAGCCTTTATGAATTTAAAATTTCTTTGTAAATGATATTTTTTGTAAAAACACGATTATTATTATCTTTTAGAAGTTGCCCTTGATTTATTGAGTATTGGAAACTCAATATATACCTATTATAAATGTATATATTATAAGAAGCCTAAGATGGTAAATCATTGAGTAAAAGGGTTTTAAATATCTATTAATACAGATTAAATATTATGATGATATTATTATGTAAAAATTTATTTCGTTTAAAATATAAAAAAAAAAAACAAAAAAAAAAACAGAACTGAATCGAACTTGCAAAATCAAAAAGCAACTATTAATAACTCCACACTCTACCGCTGTACTAAACACTAAGCTAAAACTTCAATCTTTATATTCAGTTATATTGTGAAATTCCTACTCCTACCATACAACCAATATTTTAAAATTTTTAATCGAAAACAAAAATAAAACAAAAATATAACGGAATCAAAGAGCGTCTTTTTTGAAAATGTATAATATAGGTATAGATTATACATACTATATGATACATATGTATATATACTTTACATGGGTTTTTTATAAAAATGGAAAATTATTAATGAAAATCAGAAAATTTTGGAAATATATTAATTTTGTAAGATGGCTATACTGAATATTTATCATTTAAAAAGAAAAAAATGAAAGTTGGTTGGTAAATCATTGAGTAAAATGGTTTTAAATGTCTGTCATTTACAGATTAAATATTATGATATTATATATTTTTTATATTGAGAAAATTATTATAAAATAACATTTTTTTTTAAAATTCCCATTTGCATTGTTTTTATTAAATTAATTTTACTCAATTTTGCTATTGTGAATAAATATTTTTAGGTTATAGTTATCGATCACTGATCGTTAATGAAAAAATCAAACAAAATTAGTGATTAAAGTTATTCCGTTATTACATTTTTTTTTAATTTACTATAATCTTATGTAATTTACAATGATTTAATTTTTATTTAGTTTTATATTCATTAAATTCTAATCTACTTCATTTTGTTTTCATGAAAATTCAAAATTCCATTTCGATTAAATATTGTTCTTTTTTAGTATAATTTATTTTTATTTTTATTTAATTTAAACATTAAATATATATGTATATAATATATATATAAATCATTATATAAAAAATCACAATAACTATAATATGACAATTAAATATTTAATTTTTTCATTTTTTTATAATTGAATTTAATTTATAACAATAACCTATATATTCAAAATATTACTTTTTGTTGAGCTTCTCATGTTAAAATAAATAAAAAAAATTTTATTTTTATGTTAATATGTACAAAAATGTTAAATATGTACATATTTAAAAATTTATTTAAAAAAAACATAAATGAAAAGTTCTATTTTTATTATAATATACGAAAGTATATACTTTTTAAGAATGGTTTCTTTAATAATTGGATTTTGTCACTCAATCCTCTTTCAGTTTCATTTCAAATTTGCTATACTAAAGAATAAAAAACAACTTAATATTATTAAAGTTGACAACTTAAAAAAAAAAAAAAAAAGAACAAAAAAAAAAAAAGAGGAAAATATGAAAATTTTAATATTATGAAAACAACAATAAATTATTATAAATGGGAGTGAGTTACAGAATGAAGTCGATTATTGCGAATGTTATCAGTAATGGAAAAATATAATGGCATCAAAGTTCGCCAATTGGATAAGAAATTTGTTGCTGTTCCCCGATTACAGAACGCGATCTGCATTTTTTTAAAAAAGATTATTTTTAAATTTTTTTGTCATTATTAATTATTTTCTTATTAATTATTTTTAGCGCTTCAACTCTTCGATACACTTTATAAATTCTAAATATTAATGTAAATATAATCTTATTGATATTATTGTTATGTTACGCAAGATTTAACTTTAAAAGCATTTAAAATTTTTGTTTTTTTTTTTTACATAGAATTATTTGCACACCTGAAGGTTTGTGTCTCTTTTTTTTTTTTCTTTTTTTTTTTTTTCTGTACATTTACATTTTTAGTTATCATTTTTCCATATAGAAATTTTTTTTTTTTATTGAAGTCAATAAAATGACAAATGATGATGTCATTTTCCAATTCAAAAAAAAAAAAAATTCAAAAAAATTTTGCTAACCTAAATTTTGAAAAAATAAATAACTTGATTAGGAAGCGAAAAAAATGGAAAATAAAAGAATAGCTATATGGTTTTTTTAATATACAAGCTGGGTACATAAACCGCAATTTTAGACTATTCCGTGTTTATTGAAAGTGAATTTTTGATTATCGAAAAATAACTATATATGTATATAGTAAAACGTATTTTATTTTTTCTAGGCGGGTTGGGTTCATCAAGTTAATTTTCAATCAAAAAAAAAAAAAAAAAAGAAAAAGTTGCTATAACCAAAATTGTTAGTTATTGTAAGTGGAAAATTGACTAAAAGAGACTGTAAAAAGAAAAACAAAATTCTAAAAATTGCCCAAAAATATTGAAGAAAACCAAAAAAGTTTTTCTATCTGTTTTATCTTTTTTATTTTTTTCTATTTTTGTTTTTATTTGTTTTCTTATTGTCCATGCAAAACAACTACAATAAGCAAACAAAAAAAAAGGGGGACAAGGGCGTTTTAAAAAATATATATAGATATGTATTTCTTTTGCTCAGTTTTCAGTAGTCAGTGGCGAACATTTTCTTTTTTTTTTTTTGCTAGATTTAGAAACTATACTGTACAGTCAAACATTTTTTAAGCCCATTTACGTTTATTTGAGCCATATACAAAAATGTTTGCATAACTATTCTACAGTTTAAAATTAATTGACTTTTTGCCTTAAGCTGGCGTAAGTAATCGTCATAATGACCTTAATTGCAGCATCTTCCTTTACAACTCAATATATTTTAACTTTTTTGTGACAGTACCTTGCATTATGTTTGTTTGTAGCGGTATCTTTAAATCTTTATTCTGTGTAAATAATAAACGTAAAAGATTGTATAAAAAACAAGTAACGGTATATAACTAAAATTTCGACTATAGTATTTTTTAGAATTTAAACTACTAATAGAGAACTAATAATAATACTTCTATTTTGATGATGAAAATTTGAACCAGGTTTTAAATATTTCTATGAAAGTAAATTACTTGTTTAAGATAGGTAAATGTTTTAAAATGAAAATTCGATAATAAACTTACCTGTTCTTTTTAACTCCCTACAACGCTGTTTATGTAAAAAAAATTAGGAATCATCAGGCTTTTTCATAAACGTTATATGACTTGACAATTGAATTATGCATGACTGACTATAATCATATGATTTTAGTTTATGACGATCACACTACAATAATCTATTGACGTTTATTGACATATTTTTATTGCATCCAATAATTTAATTTGTTGTCTTGACCTTAAAAAACAACTTAGATAATTTCAAACAATTAAATTTTACTAATTAGTAATATATACCTTCATCCTCATCTATTTTCAACAAAAACAATTAAATGTAAACTAAAGAAAATGACACTTATGCAGTAAGTATAAAATTTCGTAGTGCGTACGTGACTTTTTTCTTCTAATGTATTTGTGTTAGACGATTATTGCAATGTAACTTTAAGCAAATTATGAACCATTTATATTGTGCGTTTGTGGAAAAACCTATTATATTCTAAAGGAGCCAGAATTCACTGCACCTTAACTTATGCAGTAATCGATTTGTTTCAAATTCCAATATGAAAATTGAATTTTATGAACAGTTTTAGATCTCCAGTTCCTGTCCGAACTAGATAAATGTTATGTATCTATCACTTTAAAATAGAATAATTTCCTATATAATAAAATTTGTTCATAGATAAAAGCTTCGAACCAACCCAAATTTGTTTTTTTATTATTCCATTCGACAATTTTCGTATTTAATGTCATGTCACTGACTTGTTTGTTTTTTAGAAAAATTAATATTGAAATTTACAACTAAAAATCGTGATATTTGACAATTTAATCATTTAACTATATGGTCTGCCAAACCTTAAATACGTGCAGTCATAACCATGTGAAAGTATAAGTTTTTTTTTTTTTTTTTCCAATTTTGAATTTAACAATTTAATACAGGGAAAATAACTGTAATTGAATTTAAGGTATTAAAGCTAGCAGATTTTTGAAATTTAAAAATTAGAATTTCTGTGATCAGCTCCTTCCTTTAGAAAATATTTAAAATAATAATTTAACAAGAATATATTTGTATTAAATTTCAGTTATAAAATAAATTTATTTCCAAGCTTGTTTACATTGTTTTAGTTTTACAAATAAAAATTAATATTCTTCTGCTCCTTCACCTTCACCGTCGCCCGAATCCATACCAACTTCTTCATAATCCTTTTCTAAGGCAGCCAAATCTTCACGAGCCTCGGAGAATTCACCTTCTTCCATGCCCTCACCAACGTACCAGTGAACAAAAGCACGTTTAGCATACATTAAATCAAATTTATGATCTAAACGTGCCCAAGCCTCTGCAATGGCAGTAGTATTAGCCAACATACAAACAGCTCTTTGTACTTTAGCCAAATCTCCACCCGGCACAACAGTAGGTGGTTGATAATTGATTCCAACTTTGAAGCCAGTTGGGCACCAATCAACAAATTGAATTGTTCTTTTTGTTTTAATAGTTCCAATTGCTGCATTTACATCTTTTGGTACTACATCACCGCGATACAACATACAGCATGCCATATATTTACCATGACGTGGATCACATTTAACCATTTGATTTGCAGGTTCAAATGTTGCATTAGTAATTTCGGAAACGGAGAGTTGTTCATGATATGCTTTTTCAGCAGAAATTACTGGAGCATACGTTGCTAATGGGAAATGAATACGTGGATATGGTACTAAATTTGTCTGAAATTCAGTTAAATCTACATTTAGAGCACCATCAAAACGTAATGATGCTGTAATTGAAGATACAATTTGACCAATTAACCTATTTAAATTTGTATATGTTGGTCTTTCAATATCTAAATTTCTACGACAAATATCATAAATTGCTTCATTATCAACCATGAATGCAGCATCTGAATGTTCTAATGTTGTATGTGTCGTTAAAACGGAATTATATGGTTCGACTACAGCAGTTGCTACTTGTGGTGCTGGATAAATTGCAAATTCTAATTTAGATTTTTTACCATAATCTACAGACAAACGTTCCATTAATAATGATGCGAATCCAGATCCAGTACCACCACCAAACGAATGAAAAATTAAGAAACCTTGTAAACCGGTACATTGATCTGCTAACTTACGAATTCTATCTAGTACTAAATCAACTATTTCTTTACCAATGGTATAATGTCCACGTGCATAATTATTTGCCGCATCTTCTTTACCAGTTATTAATTGTTCAGGATGAAATAATTGACGATAAGTTCCAGTTCGTACTTCATCAACTACTGTTGGTTCTAAATCAACAAATACAGCTCGGGGAACATGTTTACCGGCACCGGTTTCACTAAAGAATGTATTAAATGAATCGTCACCGCCGCCTACAGTTTTATCTGATGGCATTTGACCATCAGGTTGAATACCATGCTCTAAACAATATAATTCCCAACATGCATTGCCAATTTGAACTCCTGCTTGACCAGTATGGATAGATATACATTCACGCATTTTCGATTGATTTTTATTATTTTATTTGATTTCGTTAAGCTTATATATTAGTTGTTACTTCCCTTTTCTAAATATTTTCGAAACTTAGAATAAAAATGAATTAATTATTTTCAATTTATAAATTTATTTTATGTTTCTTTTCTATAATTATTCTCTTGAATTCCAAATTGAAAATGAAATTTTATTTATATATAAAAATATTTAAAAAAAATCGATAATGTATAGCTTACTGTGTAGGTTTAATAAATTAAACTTTTTTTTTTTAAATAAAAGACAGGATTTGAAGTAGGTTTCATGTTTGTTGTGGCATGTTCTAAAGTTGAATTTCAATTAGAAATAAAAAGATTTGGTTTATTATCTGGATAATAATAATAGCTGCTACAGTGGAGCTATCTTTGGTTATGTCATACAGGAAGGTGTTATATACTACTGCACATTGTAACCCACTGATGGCCCTGACTCTGTAGTAAAATAATAATATTAATAAGTAATACTAATACAAATAATAATATAGCTGCTACAGTAACAGTGGGGGTTGTCTTCAATAATTATCTCATGCAGTAAGGTGTTATATACTACTAGATGTTGTAACGGTTAGCAATATACATAGTGATACTGATAATAATAGGCGGGTTCATTGTTTCTTTACAGTCTCACTCCCAATTCAATGTTTCCGCATCCTATTTCCTATCCTTTCCGATCCCTACTACCTAGCCAATGTACATTATATATAAATCCACCTCCCCCTTTAGTCAATATAATGGGATCAAACCCTTACCTGCTAACGCAGTATATTGGCTAGGCAGTAGGGATAGGAAAGGATAGGAAATAGGATGCGGAAACATTGAATTGGGAGTGGGACTGTATGGAAACAATGAATCCACCTATTATTATCAGTATCACTATATATCTGACAGTACCAAGGGAAAATTCTTGGTGTTTTTGGTAGATTCCCACCTCCCTTAAGGGGGGAGGCAATCTGTTTACAATATATATAGGAAAAAATATAAAATATAGTTTTTAGCGGTTGCCACTATTAATATTCAATATTGTTTTTAAGGCTATCAGAGCTGTAAGTCCTACAACTGATCAATAATACAAATTTTTAACTTTTACTATTGTATAATTTTAAATTTTTATGTTGTGCATTTGTGCATTGGGAATAACAACTTTCTGCATAAACCTATAATAATTTATAGTATAAGATAGTCGAAGTTAAAATTGTGTGTTGTAGATCAGCTGTAGATGATCATATTTAAACCTTTTTAAATATTATGGTATATTTCAAACATCTTAAAAAAAAGGTATTTACAAAGGTATATGTAGGTTTAAAGAAATGATGATTGAATCTAAAGACAGATTATGATTCATTTTTGTTTTTTTTTTTGCAAGTAATTTCAATATCATTCAATGTTCCATGAAATCACGTTAAATTTACCTGCAAAATATATGTAATAAAAATGTAATTTAAAACAGAAACTTAACTATTACTCAGTTTTATATACATATATATTGAATGATGAATCATATACTGTTTAAAGTACAAAACTATACATAAGTCAAAAAAGTTTACAATAACTAAGTGAAATTTATACTAAATACTCAGAAATTTCAATAACCTCCGTTCAACTTGTGATCTGCTGAAAAACAAAAAGAAAAAAAAAAAACAAAAAACATATATATATACCTACTTAAACATAATTAAAATTAAAAGTTTTATGTTTTTCTTATTATGCTTGTGGGTGAAGTGGTCAAAATTATGTTTATTTACAACATAAGCATATTTTACATAAATCTTTCAATTTTATATACATATTTTTTTCTTTTTGTGTGTTTTCCCTATGTCTAAAAGCTATTAAAGTCAATTTTTTTCTTCATTTTTTTTTGTGTATGATTAATGTTTTATAAATAAATTTATAATTAGACTATAGAAAAGAAAATGAAAGTATTATAAAAAAAAAAAAAAAACAGAATAATATATAAAAGCCAGAAACCAAAGAAAAACCAACGCACAAAAATTGTTTTTTGATTTTGAAAAATTGTAAATGGCAATTTTCCAATATCCTAAAAAAAAAAAAAAATTAAGAACACGATGGACGACGCCCCAAACGAAACGAAATAAACTAATTTCTATATTAATTTTCTTTTGATTTTATTTTTTTTTTTATCTTTTTCTGGGTAAATGAACCAATTTATTTATTTTTTTTTTTGTTTTTGAGATTACATTTAGTGACCATAATTTTAAAATATCATAACTTGTAATATAATTAACAATATTTGTTGCAGTTGTATTTATTTAGTTGATATTGACATGAGATCATATGATTTAAAATACTTATTATTTAAAAATAAAATGAAAATTTAAAAATGCGTTTATTAGTTTTATTTTGTCCGTTTGTCTGTTAAAACTATATTGTATATTCCTTTGAATTTACTTGCATTACTAAAATATTTGAAATATACTTATGTAAAATAAACTTACTTTTCCGCATCTGATCTTCTCAATATCTATAAAACGTACATTAGGCCGAAAATGGAGTACAATGCACACATTTGGGCTGCAGGGCCTCAAACAGCACTGGGTTATTTAAATAATGTGCAAAACAGAGCTATTCGTTTGATCAACGACCCCAGTGTAACTTCAATGCTCACTCCACTCAGCCATCGTCGCACAGTTGGGTCACTGACCTTGTTTTATAGGTATCTCGTAGGGATTAATACTTGTTCTAAAGAACTAAAACAACTAATGCCTCCACTCAAAGTTTTCCAACGAAAAACAAGGAGGGCAACAGATGCTCACCATGTTGAGTTATCAAGATGGCGAAATACAACGTATGGAAATTCGTTTGTTATGCGCACGTCCCGTTTGTGGAACCATATATCATCACATGTGTTCCCTAAAGTTGGTAATTCTTATGTGTACGATTTACTTAAGTTTAAGAAGAACATTAACATCTTTCTTCAAAATGTCCCTCCAAATTTTCCTACCTAGCCCCCATAATCCAAATTTCCAAATTCCAATTTTCCCAATTATCCTTACCATATACCTATCCCCAAAACCAAACTGTACATTCGTATTAAAGGTTCCATCCTAAAGTTTGGTTTTAAAAGGGGGGTGGTTTTGGTTGGTTAAAGTCCAACAGTACCCTGAGGAAGCACGTGCAGTTCCTCATGGTGACTTTCGAGTTTTCCACCAACTCTCGTAAAAAAAAAAAAAAAAAAATGTGTTTTCCCCTTAGAATTTCTCATCGTTAAATTTTATCCAGATCCAAAAGTAAACATATGCTACACAACACTACAGCACTGAATTTTTATAACCTCTATAATTGTTAATATACATCAGAGTTGTAGAGAAATTTCAATAGGTACACATTTTCTGGACAATTTATAGAGGTGACAATCTTCAAAAGACAGCAAGAAGTCCTAAATCTGCTTGTTAGTGCGAGGTTTTTTAGTCATTTAGATCCAATTCCTCTTCACAGAATAGTTGAATTAACATCCTATACCTGTTTGCAAACGTTAATTCAACATATAGCTGGGAAGGAATGAAAGGAAATTGATGATTTCAGTTAAGAAATATATAGGATTAAATGGGAATTTAGGATATAAGAAGGAAGAAGTTGAATTATTTTTAAAATTTTTACAATTCATAAGAATTGGGCAACACAATGCACCACTATTATAATGTTAATACGAGTATAAATATTACATAATTTAAAGATGCATTTTACGAAAATGTTCCTTTCAGAGTTCTTGTTCGACTCTAAACATGTGAAATAAATGTGAAATAATTACTTATGCGTTAAATGTGAAATAATTACTTATGCGTTAAGTTGAATTTTTTAAAAAACTCTTAATTCAATTTTATTAGTTAAGTATTATTCATAAAAATAACTCATAATGATACAAAAAATCAGAATCACTCTGTCAAATTGATTTAAGTTTAAGTATATATTTATTTTTTAATATTTATCTTATTGGTTTAACTGTAATAACAATTGTTTGAGGAAATTTAAGCTTTTTAAAAAAAATTTATAGTAAATACCATCCTATAAGTATTGATAAGATTATGATGTATATGTAATATCTGATAATATCTAATAATAATGCAAAAAAAAAAGTTTCAAGAATTAATAAAATTAAGTATGTATAGATAAGATAATAATCATCCATATCAAAATTTATTTTATTAATAAAATGTCTTTATTATATCATAAAATAAATATCCATTTTCAATTTGTTGAAATGATAAATCAGTCGCTTTCTTTTTCTAAATAATCATTTTACAATTTAAAATTAATTTAATTTCTCACTATGCAGACAGATTACTACTATGTACTAGAAACCGGGTTTATTACATTTATTTAGATTTAAATTGATTGTGAAGTTTTTAAAACATTTATAGTAATTTTATAGTAGCTTTGAGTTGATCAAGACAAAATGTGATAGCCCCGTGCGCATTGGAATTTATAAATTTTCATAACTAAAGGCGACTTCAGACTATGTCGACTTATGATTTTTTTGGAATATATTGCTTATGTTAAACAGTTGATTACAGCTGGCTTTAGAAGAAGTGGTCGTCCAAATAACATCTGGCGCAGAACAATCAAAATGGAGCTAAACTCAATAGATATAATTTGGGAATGTGCAAAAACAACAGAACCTAACAGTGTTCTATAGAAATTTCAAACTATAGTGAAGGCTCTATGCTAAGAGGAGTAGAAAAAAAACAACTGCTTAGTTAAAAGTGTATTGTATATCGGTAAAAATATATTTTGTGTTCATTGTTTTGTCTTTTGTTAATACCAATTGTTTTCGGTTTGATTTATAAAAATGAAATTTGTTGTTAATGGATGTTTTTCTTTTTTAGTTTAGAGCAGAGCCAGAACTGTTAAAAAAAAAATTTATGTTTCATTTTTCACTCTGAATGATCAGAGTTTTTTTTTGTGTTTCTTTTTTCATTCAGAGTGCGCTCAGAGTATAATCAAAATGATCGATTTTAATTTACAGATATCGTAGGGCATTTCAATTTAAATGTCAAAAATTTTATTGTTTTTTATATGATTTGACACTTTTGACAGATTAAAGCTCTATTGTATTACAAAATTATTTCGGAGCGTTTACAGATAAAATACTTTACTATATGTACCTACTTGATATCTGTTCAGAGCACAAATCAAAAAGAATAAAACCAATAAGAAAACACCCAATATGACTAAATAATATGTTACATAACATAAATATGTCGAATGACACTTTTTTATCAATTTTTTTTTATAATAAGACTTTTTTTGTATTGTAGAATTTGTACAATACATACTCCAAGTCATATGACTGTGTGAAGTAGTCTTAATTTAAATAAGTTATCATTAAATCTTAATTATTTATTGATTCTTGCAAAACACGATTTTTTTCATTTTGAATGTTAACCATATTTCTGGATATTTTATTCCAGTGAACATATTTTAGCACTGATCGAATATTTTACATATCTAACTTCAAATAACATCAACACGATCATTGATTATATTATGAAAATTTAAGATTTTTAGTGATTTAATTTTGAACAAAATAAATATAGTATTTTTTTTTGTTAATTTTTTTTTTTTTTATTTTTTTTTACATATTTTATTAATAAAAAATTTTAAAATTGTATTTAAAACAAAAAAAAAATCAAAATATAAACAATAATATTACAATAAGCTTTCAAGTTTTTAAATATTAAAAACTGGTCACACAGATAATTTTTTTGCTTTTATTTTTATAAATATTATTATTTTTTTTTTGTTTTTAAAAGTATTAATGACGTAATCACCTGTACACTAAAACAATCAGTGAAATCATAATAGAAAACAAAAAAAAAACAAAAAAAACCAACAAAGTTAAAATAAAAATTTAATTTATTTATTTTTTTTTTTTTTCATTATTGTTTTAATTTTTTGTGGTGTTTCACACTTGTGAGATCGTCTTGTTTACATACAAATGAACATAATATACTTATATACGCGATCATATATGAATATAAATATATTGTAGGTACATATACTGACAAATAAACTGGCAGAATACCATATTAATGTAAACAAATACTATATTATAGAAAATGAGTAATAATTATTAAAAATAAAAACGATTTAAATTTCATATGAAATTGACATAATTTTCTTAAGAATTTCTTTTTTAGTTTTTTTTTTTTTAGATTTTGTTATTATTTTGTATTACTAATCAAAATCTTTTTAACTAAAATTACTTCTAGAAAATTTAATTTTTTATAGACTTCATCTAAACGATTTTTATTTAAATTTTTTTTTATTTAATTTTATATTTTATATACATATATCGAAAAATGTTTAAATAATATTTTTTAAATTATTGTTATAGGTATTTTTTTTTTTTTAATTGAAATTAGGTACCCTTGAATGATGTCGAAATTTTGTGGCGGCTATTTTTTTTTTCGTCAGTCATGCATTTAACTGCCAAGAATGTCAAGAATGTTGACTGCCAAGAATAGTGGCGGATTTTCGCAGCGAACTTTTTCGTTGGCAGTAAAATAAAATAAATTCTAATTTTTTCAAACAAATGACATGAGTATGAAAGATAACTTAGTAATCAAAAAATATTTAAAAATGTCCATATAGTGAATCTCATAGACTTAAAATTAAAAAAATTAATTTAGAAGAATCACTCTTCCAATAATTTAAACCATTTTGTATAATTTTTATAATCTTTATTTTTAATTATGATATTTTGTTTTTCTTTTGATTTTCTTAGTTGTCATTTATTCGTACAGCTGTTTTTTGTCAGTCGCCACCGCCATTATTCTGTTTCATTTAAGAGTTGACCTTCGCGAAATTTCGACTTTTGACATTTTCTTTCTAATGGTGACAGCAGCAACTTTTATTATTTTTTTTTAAATTTGTTTTAACAATTTAAAGAAAATAATTTAATAACAAAATAAAATGTTGAAAGGGCATCACTTAGTATTTTGCTCATAAAGAAATTTTACGATTTATTTCTTAAATTTTTATTTAAATTATGAATCATGTAATTTTAATATCAAACGATTTTTGACAGAAAAAATGACATCTGTTTCGTAACTAATGTTTTCCTGAAAACTTTTTAAAAGGACAGTAACTTGCTAAACTGTTAGTATCGAAGGTTATGTGAAATTTAAAATAATAAAATTAAGCTTTATTTTTTTTTTTATGGAGATGTTTTTTCTAAATAGAAATTGGTACCTACTTTGATTTTTTTTTTTGTAAAAAAACACTTTGTAACGCATTTAAAATTTCAATTAATGAAACATATGTGCCACATATGTGCACAATGACGTTAATGCACGCTTCTTAAACAAAGCAAATTTCATTTAATTTTTTAACAATTTGTAATTTGAAACTTAAATAATAGCAGCAGATAAGAATAAAAACAAAAATTTAATTTGATCTTTAGCTTTAAGTTTAAAAAAAAAAAAAAACAATAAAACTTTTAAATTGTTTTAAATTTAATTCGTCATAAGATTTATTTGACAATGTTCGAAAGAAATTTTTAACTTTAAGTTAGAAAACTTACTAAATTACTTGTAACAGTTTTAGATAAATAAATTTTAAGCTATTCGAGTTATTTTTTTTTTTTTATAGATAATTAATATTTTATTATGTAAGACAATAATTGTATTTTAAATTAATTAAATATTTTAAAAATTTTATATTCTATAAAATATACCACAAAACTTTCTTGAAAACCACAAAAATTCTCTTTTGACAATGAAAACTGCTTTTATGTAATACGTAGTAACTATATTTTATTAATATTATATTGTTTACTTATATTTAAAATCAAAATTTCACTTCTATTGTTAACTACTTATTTTAAATTGATCATCATACTTATTTTAAACTGCTTTTTATTATGACATAAGTAAATTTTTTTTTTCTATACATTTGAACTTAGCGTAGTTATTTATTTTTATATTATGTAAATTTAATTTACTTTGTATCATAAAAATTCATATTTACTTTTTACTTGTTCTTTTTCTTTGCTTTAAATTCTTTGTTGGGGTATAGGCGATATCTGTCTTAACGCAGTCTATAAAAGGACAATCCAAAATGAAATCGTAATTTGTAAAATGTTCTTACATGTACTTCCTTAACAAAAATGGATTCTCTTTATCTTTTATTTTCGTACTATACATTTGACACTTCAATACATAAAGAAAGCGAAAAAAGTTAAAAGTTGAACAGTGTTTATTATGGAAGCAGATATTGTAGATGCGGTATTACGAATAGTCATTTTGCATATAGCGTCATGACAAGTTATTTTATTTAGGGTCATGACTCATGATTCATGATTTCTTTAACAATGCTAATACTGATTTAGTGAGAACTCAACACATTTAATCTTTTAATGTCAAATAAAAAAATGTATTCTTATAATATTAACTAAGTATTAAAGAATTTTATAACAAGTTAAGATTGAATTAATTTTATTTTTTTTTATCAAAACTTTTAATAATAGCTTGAGTTAGTTTTTTTCGATTTTTTTTCAATTAAGCTATTTTAAATTCAAATTGATTGATTCGAAGCTTAAAAAAGAAAACAAAATATGGATATACATATATTAAGAACAATTTACACTACACGATATAAATTAAGTTAGTATCACTTAATATACTCAATCAGATTTTTTACATACTCACTCAATAGGAGTAAGTATGTAAAAAATCTCGTTAGAAAATATACAAATTTTTTTTCAATTCACCTCAATAAGAAGTACAGGCAATTAAACCATTAACTAAATAACCTTTTATTCATAAAACTTAGCTTCAATTTTTTAATCATTATTTCCAATAAACTGTTCAATAATTTGTTGATTTCTCAGCAGCAGTAAATTGTATAAAATTATAATATACACAAATACTATATTGTGAGCCATCTATTATGTTATACAAGAAGCATTTATTTATTAATTATTTTTATATGTATATTACAATATAAATAAATACGATATAAACTATTACAATATAAATTACTGCCTTTTTAGATATAATTGAAAGATCTGCCATTTTTTCCATAAAAGGAACAATTTAAATTAGTTCATCGGCAATGGTTAATAAAGAATGAAGACGATTTATTATTAATTGTTTAAATAAATTTGAACTTAAACATTCTTTTACATATAGTATATAACAATAGACTTTTGCGACTATAGATTAAACGAATTAGTTAAATGCCTTATTTTACAGATGCCTTATGATAGATTAAAAAATATAAAAAACAAGACAGAATGTAAATGAACAGTTTTTAAAAGCGGAAATTTTCAAAAGGTAATGGTCAACCTGTTTAGAATTGTAACTTGTAATAAAAAAAATTTCTTAGGAAACTTATACTAATTCTAAAAGTTCGAGGCCCTATCTAAAATTGTGCCGGGGTTATGAAGGTAGAAAAATCATGTAAAATTTAGTTTTCACATAACGGTAAATTTAAATACTAAATTTTAAAAAAAATGTATAATTTTGATATTGATTTACAAAGGTAAAAAAAAAATTCTTATCAAATTACGTTTTCGGATTGAAAATATGTTAAGCAGAACATGAGAAATCCGCATTTAAAAAAGGCTTTTTCAAAGTTTGAGGGGCTCTAGCTTCGCAATGAATGAGGCTATATGAAAAAGTTGTTTTACAACATTAATTTTTTTATGAGACCTTCCCATGGTTAAAATTTTGTTTCTCTATCTTTAACGGTGTAGAAGTTTTGTAAACAGATGGACAGACGAACGGACGGACAGAGTGAAACTAATAGGCGCATTTTTTCAAAATTTTTTTGATAATATACTAAAAAAAACTTGTAATACTTATTGTTAAACCATATATACACATCATAATTAGATTTATAAATTAAATAATTAAATTAAATTAAAGTAGAATACATAATTAAGAATCTTAAGATATGGAATATAAAAAGAAAAATTAAACTTTAATTATACTTAATTCAATTAAAATTTTTTTTTTTTTTTTTTGTATTTTACAATTAAAAACACCATATTTTAAACTTGAAATAATATAAAACATATTAAATTAAAAATGCTCTGCCTTGAATAAGAAATTTTCAAGGTCGTTGTTATTATATTCCTATTATTAAAAACTAATTTAAAATCATTAAAAATGAGAAATTCGATTGGAATAAAAACATGAAAAGAATAAAATTAAACACTTTCATTTTTAACATTTTTAAGTGTTTGTCTATTATGATCGTAAAATTAAATAATAATAAAGAAAAAAAAAAAAAAAAAAAATTTTTTTTTTAATGACATTCAATGAATGTTGCGATTTTTATTTTTAATTTCTTACAACTTATTCATATTTAAATTATTTGTTATTAACAAAATACAAGATAAGTATAAAGTTTATACATAAGAAATACAAAAAGTTAAGTTCTTTTATATTATTTTTAAAAATCTTCACAGAAATAAAAATTAAAAAAAAAAAAAAAAAACACGACCGGAAATTTATACTTCAAATATGGTGATCGTTACATTCTTAACTCCTATAACACAAAACAAATTAAATTATATATATATAGAATAAATTATAATGATTTGTTTAATAATAAAATACAATTCATTTCATTTAAATAAAGTCACTCTGTGAGTTCATCATAATTCATAATAATTATTTTGTTTGACAAATTAATTTTTAGAAACTATAATTGTAACAATTGCTATACTCCGGAGTGTATTTTCTTTTCTTTATTAATATTTTCTTCATTTCTTTTTGCTTCTTTCACTATAATAGCGCTAATATAGTCAATAATTCTGTTTTACTTTAGAAAAACACTTTAAATTTATTCAACTGCAAGAAATTCTTTTTGTTCTGCGTGATAATGGAAATTAACTGATTTAAATTGATTTTCGTTAAAAAATAAAGTTTAACTCTTTAAAGTTCTTAAAAAATAACTCAATTCAAAATAATAACTAATAAAATAACTAATAACTTCACTTCGAAAAAAAAAAAACTCTCCAAATTTCCGCCTTATAATCCTCCATAATCCTAATTATCTTAAACTCAACTTTCCAATTAATCCTTTTCACATCTTTATCTCCAAAACCAAACTGTACATTATGTTATGTGTTAAAAGACCATTTCTGAAACTTTGGTTTTAAAGGGTTTTGGATGGTTAAGGTCCAACACTACTAAAAAAAAACCAAGTGCAGTTCCATTGAGTGATTTTCAATGTTTTCCACCGTCCTCGTAAAAAGAAAAATTATTGCATTTTTTTTTAAAAACTTTTGAAATAGCAAAAATATAGAAAGCAAAGTATAGAAAAAAGTTCGTCTTAAAATAATTTTTTTTTTGTTACGGTCTTACTTTCAAAAATATTTTAAAAATTTAATTTGGATTTTGCAAACAACTCTAACCATACAACTCTAATTTGAACTCTTAATTTAGAATTTCGTATGTATGTACATAACCTGAAAAAAGCGTGTAAAATCTCGATTTCGTAACCGACTATAAAATCTTTCCTAATTCAAAATCTCACACACACATATTCATGAAAAAGCGAATATCGTATTTCACTGACTATGAAATTCCTTCTAATTATAAATAATTTTTTAAACTGTTATGAGAAAATTGTGAAGAAAACATATTATTTAACTTTTATTTACAGCTATATTTAATTAAAAATTATTTGAAATTAAACTGACGAATAAGTTCCACTGATATTATATTCGAAACATAACTTTTAACTAAAAGTAGACAGAATTTTCATTGAATTTTATTATGATTTTGAAATAGCTATAAGTTTCATGACTCTTAAAGTCCATTTAAGCGGTTATAATTTCCATGGAACTTATATACGTGAAAATTAAGTCATACCTCTGATAAATGGAATGGAATTCTACAAAATAAAAAATAGAGTGTTTTGATAGCAAAAGTTTGAATTTCAAAAAGTATACTTAACAAAATAAAACCATTTCTTAAAATAAGAGAGTTTTTTTTATCAGTTTTTAAATAAGTTTTTGTAATTTACTTTGTTTAAATATATTAACAAAAAAAAAATTATAATTAAATAAATAAAGCTCTAAAAATACCAGTTTTAAATAAAGATAAATTCACGGTATCTTCAAAAAATTGTCATAAATTTTATTTTACCTTAATTTTTAAAACAAATATATACGTATTTCATTTTAATACGATAAGTTGGTTTCAACATTTTTTTTTTTGTTTTTTAATCTGATATAAAAAAAAAATATAGGCTTATGTTAAAATAAAAATAAATATTTTGAATTAAGCATAATGAACTTTTAAAATTTATTTATTTATTTACTTACTTTCTATTGTCATATGCTTGATTTTTAAATATACATATATACGATATAATATATTTTGAAATAAATATATAAGTATGTAACTTTGAATCATTTTCTAAACATTCTAACTTATCTTTTATACTTACATATCTAAATTTTAAAAAATTAAATAATATTTAAGAGTTTTAAACTTTATGCAGTTCTTTTTAGCACATTTCCAAAAAAATTTTGAAAAAATGTGCTTATTAGTTTCACTCTGTGCGTCCGTCCGTCCGTCCGTCTGTTTACAAAACTTCTACACCGTTAAAGATAGAGAAAAAAAATTGTAACCATAGGTAGGTGTCATAAAAAAAATAATTTTGTGGAACAACTTTTTCATGTAGCCCCCCCGCCATTACGGAACTGCAGCCCCTCAAACTTTGAGCCCTATTTTTAAATGCATATATCTTATGTTCTGCTTAAGATTTTTTCAATCTGAAAACGTCATTCGACAGGTATTTCTTTTATCTTTGTAAATTAATATCAAAATTATACAATTTTTTTAAATTTAGTATTTAAATTTACCGTTATGTGAAAACCAAATTTTGCATGATTTTTCTACTTTCATAACTCCGGCACGCTTCTAGATAGAAGCTTGAAATTTTGAGGCAAGAAAGAACTTTTAGAATTAGTATAAGTTTGCTCAGAAAAGTTTTTCGGACCACCCGCTGTTTATGAGCTATTAGGGCTTAAAAATTGAAAATTTGCTATTTTTAAACACCTGTAACTTAGGAACCTGTACACATTTTACTTCTGCAAGATATAAAAATTAAAGCTACAATAATATATTTGTACGTGTGTTAAAGGTTTATTTTAATTGTAAAGGGTTCCAAAGTTGCAGCTCTTCAAAATTTCGAAAAAGCCCCATTTTCAGATGTATATATCTCAGGCTTTGCGTAATAGTTTTGTAATCTAAAACCGCCAGAAGATCGAAAATTTTATTATCCATATAAAACAATATCAAATTTATGTAATATTTTGTAATTTACTATTTAAATTTACCGTTATGTAATTGCATGAAATTTCTTTTTTCATAACTCCGGCACCCCTTTAGATAGGAACCTGAAATTTTGAGACAAGAAAGAACTTTTAGAACTAGTATAAGTTTGCTCAGAAAATTTTTTGGTAACACCCCCTCTTTAAGAGTTATTACGCCTCAAAAATTGAAAATTTGCTATTTTTAGACACCTGTAACTTAGGCACCTGTACAAATTTTTCTTCGGCAAGACATGAAAATTAAAGATTCAATAATATATTTTTACGTGTGTTAACGGTTTTTCTTAGTTGTATAGGATTCCGGACTTACGGCCCTTTAAAATTTCAAAAATGTCCTATTTTCACGTTTTTTCTTATTACATGAAATTTTCAAATTTTTGTGTAAGTCACACTTCTAAACAGTTTGAATTGAGTTTTGGAAATGTGCGCTTTTAAAAACCGTTGGTTTACATTCTACCTTGTTTAAATTATTTTATAAATGGATTAGGGCTATTGTAGAAATTGCCTAAATTAAATTTGCAAGAGAAATCAAAATTAAAACGAGTAGTATACAAATGCATAGGTATTCATTTCTGGGAAACGGAAATGTATTTCGAATTATGGAAGATTTTAACTTATAGGCAATTTACTGTAACTGTATTTTAAAATGTACGCGTACTTAAACAATGCTGAACCTACTTATATACTTATATGCTTCGACATTCTATATTGACTTTTAGTCGAAATTTTTAATTCGAAATATTATGTATAAATCAAATCAATCATATTGATTGAATTTTTCAATTATCAATTAAAGGACATTTTATCAACTTTCATTTCATATAAAATTATAATATG
Source organism: Poecilobothrus nobilitatus (assembly GCA_947095535.1). Lineage (NCBI taxonomy): Eukaryota > Metazoa > Arthropoda > Insecta > Diptera > Dolichopodidae > Poecilobothrus > Poecilobothrus nobilitatus. The sequence goes on from OX352774.1 coordinate 28,307,476, forward strand.
AACTAATTCTAATTGATTCAGTAAGCAAACTATCATAATTATATATAGTTTCTATAAATAAACAAATTGTTATATGATCCTAGATTTTCCTAAATCCCATTTTTCCCCAAGAATCTTTCCGACATCCTTAATCCATCATCCAAACTATACATTTGTATTAAAAATTTCATTCCCAAAGTTCAGTTTAAAAGTGAATAGTTTTGGTTGGTTGTTAAAGTCCAATACTATATCCAGAAATATCACATTCACTGGATGCATTTTGGAGTTTTCAACTGACTCTCGTAAAAAAAAAAAATAATAAATTGATTCTTTCTATAACAACTGAAATTTTATATTCAAGTAATTGTCTCTATATATGTATAATTTCCCAATAACGACATCTTCTACAATCTATTCATTCCTGATGATTACTCTTTGATATTCAAAGGAACAAAAAGACATTATTGAATGAATCTGAATGGGCAAGATTTTCTAAAAGCTATGTTGAGAACTTTTTCAACATAAAAACGACAGATCCGTTGATTTCTTCTAAAACTAACTTTTCCTTCGCAACAAAAAAAAAAATCATTAAATCTAATATATAATTATAATTATTTTACCTATACATAATATAAATAAATGAATTATGTATTATATTAATTATTAAATTACAATTAATTTTAATTAGTATATAAACTCTCAAAAATATGTTACTACATTTTCTAGACCTCAGCTTAAAGCATAATTATTGTTTTAGTTGCAAAATTAAGAATTTATAATTTTTACATTTTTTTTTTAATCTTAGTTTTATGACCTCTTGTCAATTTAACGAATTTAATATACATATGATATATATATATATCATAAAAATTTTAATGCCTACTATACGACACCACTACTATAATTTATATATATATTCGTATATACCTATATATATTTTTTTTTTGTTTTAATCTATAAACCATATTTGATGTTGATTGTGTAGGCGCCAAGTTAAACCAATTTTCATTGATATATGAATTACATATTATTACCATTTTATTTTTTTTTTCTTACTTTTCTTCTTGTTTAATTTTTTTCAACACTCTTATTTCGGAAAATTCATACTGTTTAATAAAATAAAAAAAAAAAAGAATAAAAAAAAATGACAGAAACTAATTTTTTTTTTCTGGTAGGCCTACATATTTGGCATGTTATATTCGTTCACATATTAATAATAATAATAATAAAATTTGACCTTATATTCATTCAAATTTAATGAGAGTTTACTAGAAAAGAAAAACTGTGGGTGAATTTTTTTTTTTTTTTAATGCGAGGGAACGAATTGTCAACAAAAAAAATATAAATACAAAAATTATAATTTAAAACAAAAAAAAAAAAAATAACAAACTGTCAAATTCATTCATAAGTTTGTCTTATGGATATAAACTTACAATTAAGTATATATATCAGTACATAACGTAATGTATCAGTACTATCGATATTTGTGTATATAAAAATTTTTACAGTCGCAGTTAAAATAAAAAAAATTCGAAAGAAGCTGGGATCTGTTAAGATATTTCTAATAGTGCAAATCATCGAAAAACACTATAGAGAAATGAAATGTGCATGAGTTTTTTATAAGTACGTGAGACTTTAAACCACTGAACACCAATTCTTTAATTTTTAAGCAAATAATAGGTTCTATAACCTTTAGTATTCATGTAATTATTGGTCAAGAGACGTTTTGTTTGCAGAATTAAAATTTATTTCAAATTAACAGTCATATTGTTCACCTATATGTTATTGTTCATCTGTACTTTCTAAACTTTAAGAATTTAAACTACATAAGAATGGTCACCGGAAGGTTTTATACTTTAGCTTTGAAATGTTATGAATGGAAGTTTATTATATGACATTTGAGATAGGACTTGTGCCGCCATTTTAAGAGTTCCGGTATTAATTTTGTTGCATCTTTGATCATGTATATGTTTTATTGATGTTTAGAAGATCAAAGGAGAAAAAAAAAACTATTCATCGATACAGGAAACACATACACCTTTATTAGCTATATCAAAAATGCGTTTAGACCAATTTAAGTTTTGATTTAGCTCAATGCCCAAAATGTTGGGTGCACCAGCATGTTGCAAAACCTCTCCTGGAAAATTTAAAATGTGGGAAAGATAGTGTATAATTTGAAGAAGATATGAACTTTTGATTTTAAGTCTTAAGTGCGATAAGGAAAAGGTTAAATACATAACTAAAGTATTTCTAATTTGTTTAATATTTCTTTTTTCCTATTCACTATTGATGCTTTAGCTTAACAAAGTTTGTAAAAAACAGTTTTAAAATTGACGTATTTAAGAAAAGGGGTATGTATGCATTTGTTAAATAAGAAATTATTATAAATATTATGGTATTGTTAATTTTTTGCTTACAACTGTATTGATCATATTATTCACTTAAATAAATATGTTAATATTAAATGATTGTTGAATATAAGTAGAGTGACATTCTGTTCTCATTAACTTAATTTGTAAGCTTAAATTATTCTGGTGTGTAAGAGAACATGCGGTGTAAGTTGAGTAACGGGCGGTAACAATTTGATTCAATAAATGAAATAATTTAATTATTTATCTGCGTTTTTTTAATTTTTTTTTATAAGCTTCCTACACGTACTTATATTTTAAAATTGATTTGAAAAAGTTTAATTTTTTGTTTTTTTCTTAAACTGTTAATAATGATATGACAATTATATGACATCCCTTTAGGGTTCTATTTGATATTGAAAAAAAAAAATGGGGTTATTGCATTAATTTTAATTAACTTTTTTTTTTAAAGCATGTCACAACAAGTTTACGTTTAATTAGAAAATAAATCAAAATTGAAAACTAATCCAACTTCAATATTGTGTATATAATTGAATTTTGATGGGGTGAGAGGAGATATCAAAGAAATAAAAATTGTAGGTGGTATTACAGAGCAACATTACTTTTTCCTGCATTTTTTTAAATATGTCATTTAAATTAAATTTTAAAATAAAATATTTTTTGATGTATTTGATATTTTCAATCCTATATATACATACATACATATTTCCATTTAACATTAGTCGTGTTAGCTATTATAATGAAGATGTTAGCTGTAAAAGATATAATGATAACCAGAATATTTTATTTGCTTGAATATCTTAGTATTGATGAATTGAATTAAATAAAGAAAAGAAGTGAATTTTAATGTCATATCTAAATGCAATAGATAATATTGGTGCTTAAAAGCGTATATTACGATTATGTCCAGATTAAGACCGAAAATGACCTAAGCATTTAAAAAAAAAAAGCAAAATTTTGCATTAGCCATCGTGAACGCACTCTTGAAGTTTAGCGATGTAAAATTATTGACACAAATCGTCAAAATGTTGTCTAAATAAAGAAACATACCACATTTTGCGAAAAATTCCATGTATTTATATTTATATGAATATATAGGCATTTTCATACAACCTATAACTATTTTTCCAATGGCAAACGCGTTTCCCGCAATATCATAGACTAAAAACTCCCAAAAAGTATGTTGGGAATCAGAAGTTGCAAGTACAAGAATACTATATACGGTTGTTTACAATAGGCTAAAGCGTACAATTGAAAAAGCTGAGTAAATTTTTTTTGTATGAAAATTTTGTTTTACTCTATAGGATAAAAAGTGACACTGTTCGTCATTGCAGAATTTCTGTGGTGCTCCAATTATCATGATGCCATACACAAGTGCTTAGTTTGCTTATAGGTTAATCCATCACTGATTACCATTTAATATATGTATGTATATAGAAAAATGTAGAAAGGATAATATGAATTTTTTCATTTGTTAATAAAAAATATAATGTTATATTATATTGCCTCCTCCATGTTATATTATATTGATTATTGACTCTTCCATTAACCAAACCTATACATCTGTATTAAAAGTCCGAATTTAAACTTTAGTTTAAAACAAGATGATTTTGGTTGATTAAAGTGTAACACTATTCGAAAGAATCATATATGCAATTATTATGGGTCTCGATCCTCGGTCAATGCTCGTCAAAATATGTAGAATTAAAATTTTAAATTTAATTAAAGTTATTAAGTTAACTTCACATCACTTTAATAAAAAAAAAAAAAACTTGGGAATGAAAACTTGAAAAATTGAACACTTCAAATTTACATGTTATATAAAAAAAACATGTAATATATTAAACATATTATATGTTGAATATTGTATCAGGTAACTTTTATGATTATGATTTTATAATTTTAAATTTTAACAACCTGGTTGTAAATTAATTTTAATTATTTATACCTACATATATAATAGATAAACTTATACAAAATACCAATAACTACAAATCTGGTTTTGTTTGGTTTTTTTTTTTTTTTTGTAGTTTCAACATTTTTTTTTTTTTAATTATTGCTTAAGGGGCTTTATATATTATAGTGACTGTTGACTGTTATTTATTTTTGAATATTATCAAATTATTTTAATGCATAAATTATGCTATACACAATTTGATCGTTAATTCATTGACCCTTAAAAAAATGTATACGAAATATTAAAAAACAAAACAAATTTTTTTCCTGATAAAAAAATTTGGATATACATATTTATATACTTAATATACATATGTACAATACTTATGCTTCATATGTTTATCTATATACATATATTTTTAAAAGAAAACTGTCTAATTTTTCTTTGTGTTTCATTGTCTTTCAATCAAAAAAAAAAAAAAAAAAACCATGAACATCCTGTTTTAGTTGTGATTCTTCCAAAAAATATGATTTATTTCATGATTCTCGACAAAAGTACAAATCATTTATTTAATTAATGAGACTCTTGTGAGGATTATTTAAAAAATTAGATTAGTTTATTCTATTTAAAAAAAAATAAATAAAAATTTTAATTATATATATATTATATTATTATATAAGTTTAATATGTATTCATATTATATATAAAAATTTTGTATAATAAAAATAATTAATTTTTCATTTTTATTTTTATTTACAGGTAAGTTTTGCATTTGCAATTATATAATCACAGAAAACAAAACAAAAAAACTGGTAACATTTTATATATTTTCTCTAAATTAATTAATAATTTAATTAAAAAAAAAAACAAAAATTCCTAAAATCTGTTAAAAAATGATAATTAAAAAAAAAAAGAAAAATATAAAATATTTTTGCATTTGCAATAATTATTTTCAATTTTACAATCGTTATAAAAATATAGACGTATAGCAGTCTGTAACTTGGACTCTCTGTTACTAAAGGCAAAAGTGTTTTTTTTTTTTAATTGTTTTTAAAATGCTTAATTTATTTAATTTACTTTTAAATGCTTTTGCATTTTATAATTTTAAATGTGTTTAATAAAAAAATCTATAATTGAATTAAAATGCATAAATGCCATACTTTTGATTATGGTATATGCTAATTAAAATCGGACTTACGATAATCCGATTATAAATTAAATAGAAAAATGTAAAATAAATTGCTTAATTATGTCAAACTAATTGACTGATCTAAAGTTCAAAATTAATAACATAATATAGAACATGTTAAATATAGAATTGTTTATATGTATGTATATAATATTGTATAATATAAAAAGTACGGAACGTAAAGTAAAAAGTACGAATGTAACTTTTAGGGCTAAAACTACACTAAAAACAAATATCTTTGAAACGGCTTCTATTTTGCTTCTATTAAACCCATAAAAGTTCCAGTTAGTTTTTTGAAAATTTTTTATTGCAATTTATTTAACACTGTAGGGCTTTTCATAAACATCCTATGACTATGTAATAATCAAAACCACAAATTCATAATTTACTGTGGTTTTAGCTGAAATTTCATAAACTACAAAATTTAAATCATATGCCATGCAAACGTTGAAACAAATTTGCAGTCGCTAATCGCTATAACTCAATAGTGCTGTGAATGCGTATTTTTGTGTATTAGTTTGTGTGTTTAGTTTTTATGTATTTTGTTTACTTGAAAACTGCGTAAATAAATAAATACATATATGTATATATATATATAGGTTGTCAGTAGTAGTGTCATTATATAAATTTTTTCAAAATTGTTGTTGAAAATTTTTAAAAATAAAACATAAATTCATAAACGTCGGTTGTCAAAAATCATATGATTGTACTGTGATTATAATCTTAGTACAAAAATTAATCAGCAGATTGTGCAATTGCATTGTTGCAATAGGACAATTGCAATAGGACATTTATGAAAAGGCCGTGTATCTGCTAAACTATCAATCAAAATATCAATCCCGCATTTAAAAACGGCTCAAGCTATGTAATAGCTACAACAAGCTATGTAAACAACAACAAGCTATGTAAACAACAACAAGCTATGTCATAAAAATGCTTTCTCAGGTGATATATATATATATATATATTTTTAATGCATTTCTTTGTCGCCTATGCATTTTTAACCCACACTCCCTCGGTGTTTACAGCTTATTTTATACGCTCTTACCCACGGCTCCCGAGGCCCCTTATATATTTTATATATCTTGGGATCATAACGTAGATACAGGGTTACTTCATAATAAAAATATGGAGTTTTTTTTTTAATTTTTAATTTGTTTTTTTTTTTTAAATTTTAGTGCATCGTACATAACGGTATTTTTTAAATGACAAAAATTGGGGCAATTTAAGGCTTTAAATAATGGCGTCAAATTTGATTTCAGCTTACATGATTCGTGAATTATAACAACAATATATGATGCAATAATTCAAAATTTTATTGTTGTCGCCCCCAAATCATAATTTAACAAATTATTAAAACCCTGATTTTGTAACCAACTATAAAATCTCTTCTAATTCAGAATCTGGCATACTCATATATATAAATATTCTGAAGAGAGCGAATACGCTGATTTTGTAACCTTATAGGTGGTTCCCTTCTAAATTGTTTTTTTTTTGTCATACATATGTACATAATATTATGTAATCATATATATAATTATGTATAGTCATTCTATATAGAAAAGAACATTTCCTTATGGAATTTGTTTTGTTAAAATTTCTATTGGAATTATTTTTTTCATTGTTTGGAATTTTGTAACTTTGAAGTTTTTTTTTTTTTTTTGGAATTATGACACAATTCCCCTTCTATCACCTACTCGTACTAACCCCGAACTGTAATATTTCTCACCACTGTATACAATTAAGTAATTTTAAATTAAATTAAGTAATGATTATTTTAAAATATAAATACGACAAGCTTAAATCGATAATTCTTTTATTATCATAATAATGGAATTCAAATAAGATTTTCTTAAAATTTCATATTTCCATTTTAGTTAAATTAATAATTGATTAATTCCGGTTACTAAAAAGGGCGCCAAATTTCTTATATCAACTGTTTATCGTATTAAAAAATATTAACTCTTCAATTTAATATTCAGTAACTAAATACATATAATATGTAGGTAGTAATTTTTAAAAATTTCCAAATAAATTTCATATTGTTTAAAACAAGTTAAGAATTTAGACATACAAAAATACAATTTTATTAACTGATACATAAAACATATAAATTTAAATTGTTCATGGTTTATGCAAGACAGGAACTGCAGTTTAAGTAATTTGAATATAATTATATCTTTATGAGTACTTTTATAGAATTATGAAATTTTTACGCAAAATTAGTATATTATATATTATGTATATGAAATAAATTAAGTTTATATATTAATAATTTTTTTTTTTATTTTTATTTTAATTTTTAATGCCGGAAAAAACCCCAACAAACTATCACCATAAATATTATAATATAGGTAATATATGTATATTGTCGTAGCTAATGTCTGTTCTTCATATAATATATTTTAAATTCGGTTATAATCATTAAAATTTGAAATATTTGTATATTTAATGTCTGCCATATTATATTTTAAATAATATTTTAAAAAAATAAAAAACACATTTTTTCGTTGAATTTTTATTGAGAACGGAAATAATTTTCCCAAAAAATAAAGGAAAAAAAAAAACATTAAAATAAAATAAATTCAAATTTATGTATAATTTCTTCAAAAGAATCAAAAAAAAAAAAAAAATAAAATAAACTGATGGTTTTAAAATTATTTAATAACTCATAAGATTATGTTAAAACATAATACCAGATAATACATTCACATATACATAGGTATTAGTGTTAGGAAGTTAAGACATATTTTTGATTTGGCATTAATGCATTTAATATTTTTTTTTTTCTGTGAGTTTTCGTTGATTTGTCTTAAAACAGAATACAATTGTTTGGATCAAAAATGTTAAATTTATTAATGGATTCAATTTTTGTTAAAAATATTTTAAATATATAAAATTTAATCAATTTTTATAGCGTTGTATACGCATGCATATATTGTGTCCATTTTTTACTGCTATTTATTTCTTTTCTCTCTTTAGTATAGTGATCTTAATACTTTTTAATAAGACAGAAATCGAATTTTAATTAAAAAATCATAATTTTAATACTTTCCTTAAATTACAAATTATTTGTACAACTACAGGGTGGGACCAACTTTTAGACTGACTGTTCTAAAATACATAAAACTTTTGTAATTTTAATTTATTTGATTTTTTTTTTTTTTAGATGACATCTTTTTTATTTTATAATATCTTTTAAATGATCTTCATTTTCTTGTTGGCATAATATGTAGTGGCTTTTTCTAATGCATTTTACATTATGACACGGAAGGCTTCTGATTCTAAATATAATAGTTTTTTCATGAATATTTTATTTAAGCTGGTCAATTGTTTGCGTTTTATTCACGTAAACCGGTCCCTTTAAATAGCCACACAAAAAGAAATCAGACGTCGTTAAATCTTGAAACGGATGAGGCGAACTGATATGTGAATTTTTCGAAATAATTCGCATACCGATTCGGCTTCATTCTGTTGGAATCATATGTAAGGGTTATTCACTTTTGCTGAACGTAAACATTTTTTTATCATGGTTCCGTATATCACCCTTGAAACGGTTTGTAAAAGCCCATCATCATCTTCCTAAAAAAATTATGAACCGATGACTCTATTTACCGTTATTACATTCATAATCAATTTAAATGAAAATGGTGGAACATTAAAATGCACATATAATAATAAATCGTCAAAAAACATAGGTAATAATTTTGACCAGTTCTTGCACCTCAGTATGTTGCTATTATAGAATTTCTTATAGTTCTTTATAATCTGAAAAAAAAAACAAATTATTTTTTAAATTTAAAAACCCAAAAGTTATAAATATTTTAAAACAATCTGTCCAAGTTTGCCCTCTACATAATCTATAACTACATATATATGAAATATCCTATGGGTTAAAACGATTTGAAATCAAGAAAGAGTCATTTAAAGTTTCTTAATATACACAGGTAACATATATAATTTAGAAATATAATCCTAGTATAAACCTAAATTTATATCCTAGAAAAATTTCTACCCTATATCCTAGAAGTATAAGTCTAAATTTTTAAAAATTGCCAGCTGGTATTGCTGTCATTTTCAGAAAAGATTTGAATTTCCAAATTACATTTTTCTTAAGAAACCTTGTTTTAAAATTTATTTAAATTTTAAATGAATTTCATTATATATCTTATAAAGAAGAACAAATTAAACTTTAAATATTTAAATCGATTCTCTTCATTTAAATTATCTTTTATCTTTTTCACTTTGAGATCTAAATTCCTTTTAATTATGAATAATATCTTTACCCTTGTTTTAATATGCAAGGGTAATAATATAATAATTTCATTAATTGAAAATCTTATAATCGAGTGTGCAATTAATTTATTTATTTCATTAATTAACCTTTTCTTTTTATATAAGTAATTAGTCGATATTGTTGCCCTCCATTCTTTGTTTTATTTTATTTATTTTTTTGTTTTTGTTTTTGTTTTGTTTATTAATTTATAAATACTCATACTACTTTATATCTCTGCCAAAATTGATATAAATTATATTTAAAATCTAAATTAATTCATAAAAAAAAATCTTGATATGGAGTTATTCTACTTTAATTCATATATTTTACATAATTTTTGAAGAAGAAAAGTGAATTTTTTTCTCAATACCAAATTTATGCAGTATGCCATATCTAAATTATTCTATCTTTCATCACAGTTCTACCAATATTAGCTTTTTGTATGTTATATTTTTATCAATAATATCTTAATAATATTATCTTTTATAATATTATCACCTGATTGATATTGATTGTTATTTGATTGTCTTGAACATCTTAATTTATAGCGTCTTGGAATTTTTCATCAACAGTATATTCACCCATACATTTATGATATGAAATTTTTGCGACTTCAATATTCCATTTCCGCATATCGGTTTTAATTTTTGCCATTCAATAAAAACTTTGACGTTTATTGTTTCATTTTTTAATTAAATGGCACCTTTAAAATAAAAATAAATATTTTTTATATATTAATAAGATATAAGTAAGTCCACAAAAATAAATTAAAATATGTAGTTATTATAAATAATAAAAATTTATTTTCAAAATACTAATTTCAAAAACACACTATAATTTTAGTTTTTGACAAATATATCGAGATAGCTGGTAACAAAGTATCTTCTTCCAAATACACCTAAGCCACAAACACAATGATAAACGATCATGTTCTAGTAACTATTATCCATATGTAAACCCCGGCTAACTAAATTTACATACAAAATGGGTTTGGTGGAACTTGAAGAGAAATGTTTGTGAATGTTTATATTACTACATTGGTTAAATTATATTGTTCTAATATATGTACATATATTATCGATTGGTTCATAGACTAGCTTTAATTCTAATTGATGAAATTGGAATTGTTTATTATTGTTGAATGGTTCATGGATTAGCTTTAATTCCGATTGATGAAATAATTTTTTATTTAATTTGTAGTGTATTAGATTAAAATATAACAATAAAGAAAATGACAAGCTCAAAAGATTCAAATTCAAATTATTATTAAATCAGAAGAATATTTAAGTGTAGCACATTGAAGACACATTGTAGCGATTGAAGACACAAACCAATATCAATGACACAACCATATTGACGTTTGCAAAATACACTTTAAAATTTATTGTGAATTTTTTTTTTTAAAATCACAATTTAAAACTTGATAAAACTACGAACATATATGCGTTCTTAATGACAATTCGAGAAAAAAACTTTAATTTTTATTTACAATTCTATAATGATAAAAAAATAAATTAAATTTTTTTTTGTTAGATTTTAAAATATTTTAAAGTGTAATAAAAAAAAAACACTAGTATATTATATTTCTTATGACGAGTTATGGAGCTAGTTACTATAAATACAACTTTCTAAACATAAAAAAAAAAATTCTAAAAAAACACGAAAATAAAAAAAAATTTAAAAAATATATTTGAAAAATTGTCATAAATCATAATTAAAGGTATTGCAATACACTTTTAATCCTTAAAAAGAAAATTTTTGTAATTAGAAATTGTTGTGAAACATAAAATAAACATGCGTATATATGCATAATATATATTTCCATTTCAATTATCCTCTTAAGATATAAAAAATTTGAAAAAAAATATGTTTTTTTTTACATATACATACATATACACTATTATAAAATGATAAAATCTTAATGAATGGTTTTGTTATATTTATTGTATACATATTGTGACTTATTGTTTGCATAGAACATTAATTTTAAATAAAAATTTGGTACACATTGTATCAATTTCTTTTTTTTTTTTTTTTTGTTGTTGCTGAAAATTTGCCAATTTTTATTTTATATATAAATGTACTTATGTAGAATTATGTTCTAATATAAAATTTTGTAATTATACGCAACAAATAACAAAACTAAACATAAAAAGGCCAAAACCGAAAATTGTTATTCTAATTTTTTGGTCGTGATTATGTGGCATTCATTATGTTGTATGATGCATTATACACACACGTCGTAATGTACTAAATTAAAATAAAAAAAAAAAACCACAGGAATAACATGGTATGCACAATCCATTCATTTTTTCTAAGTAAATTTAATTGGGCAATTCATGACATCACATAGATTTGTATAATATGATGAAATGATAAATTTTCTTTAAGATTTAATCTTTTAGTTGAATTAAGATCAAAGATAATATTATAATATACAATGTATAAGTATATGTATTTTATTTTTATTCAAAAATTGATAAAATATCAAAAGATGAATGCGTCAAGTAAAATTGGAAAAGTGCTAAATAAAAAATACTCATATAATAATATATCTACTCTTTTAAGAAAGGAGGGATAAAAAATTTGTGGAAGTAAAAGTGTTAATATACAGAGTGTTTCCGGGTGTTTTAACGTCTTTTCATAAAAAAATCTATAACATTTTAGGGAACGGCTTACTATAGGGAGATAAAAAAATTGCGTTTTGTAGAGTAACTTGTCAGATTTTAATTTTTGTGTACTAACGATTACTATATCACAACATTTACAAAGTTATAACGGTTCAAAATGATTTAAAATGAAAAAAATATGTTTCAAACACAATTTTCTTTTGAAACACCCTGTATTTGGGGAACTTTTTATAGCATATTTCGAAACAGCTTTTCAAGCACTATAATTAGTAGCTAAAAACTTTTTCTCTATCTTTAACCGTTTTTGAGATATAAAGAATAGAAAAGGATGTTATTTTCAATCGCTGTGTTAATTTTCAATCACAATAAATAAGTGTTATAACACACAAAATGTGTTAACACACCCTGTATAATTTTTGTTCAATTTTTTTTATTTTAAACAAAACAGCATGTAATTAGTTTAGATTCTTATTCTTAAAAATCGTTCTCTTCTCAAAATTACAATCATCTGGTTAACAACATTCCAAAGATACATATGGACCAAAATTTTATGAAATTTAGGTTCCACATAACGGTAAATTTAAACACTAAATTCCAAAAAATTATGCAATTTTTATATGTAATTTGTAAGAACTAAAAAATTTTCTATGATTTGTCGTTTTAGTTTGAAAAAAAATCAGCAAAACTTAAGATGTAAACATTTGAATATAGCCCTTTTACCAATTTGGTGGTATTGCAGTTCCTTGCAGTTGTTTTTCAAAATTAATTTTTTTATGACAGTTATCCATGGTTGAAATTTCATTCGTTCATCTTAAATGTTTTAGAAATTTTGAAAACAGACGGACGAACGGACCAATGGAGAAATTTTTTTGAAAATTTGTATTAAATTGTATATAAACATTTTCCTAAAATAAAGTTCTCGTAAATTTGTCTATATCATAATTTTGAACACTAAATTTAATAATTTTAAAATTTCCAAAAACATTTAAGGTGATGAAACAAAAATATTAATTTAGGACTTCTAAACAATGTAATTTATAAATAATTTTAAAGATATTTATAACTATAATTTATAAATTTTTAAAGTACAAGAACGGATATATAAAATATATTGAGGTTCTAAAGGAATTGTTTTCTTTTTTTCCTTTCATAAGGAGCATAGGACATTAACTAAGTTTTTTATTATTCATATTTGACTAAGCTTCAGTTTCAGGAATCATTAATTTCATTAAGTCTTTCGTTACTCGGCTGAACCTATTGTACAATACTATGGAGGCGTAAATATTTCTCTTATTTCTACGCCATCTATTATCTTATAAAAGAATTTTTTTTGGTTGATATTTTGTTATATATTAGAATATCATATTAATTACCTATACAACATAAACGTATTTTTAATTTAATTGTATTACAATAATTATGTATTATAAAAATGTATTATACTAATTATATATTATGACCCAAACGTGATTTGAACCCGTGATCTTTCGAATGAAAGGCCGGTGTCTTAATCACTACACTAAAGGAATTCTTACTCAATTTAAATTTTAAATTAAGATAATTATTCATTATCATAAAAAGTAAATAGTTTCAAACTAATGGAAAAACCTTTGAAATCTAATTTATTATTTTATTTTTAATCATGTTCATTTTTATGTTTCGTAGTGTACTTAAAATAATAATAAAAAACTTTCTATGAAAATTTTTGATGGAAATAAACTAAAATTTGTAAATACGTTGAAACCTTGTCAAAATTAAATTTATTATTTTTTAAATAATGCTTTTTTATTTTAATATAAACTTTTAAGTTTTTTTTTTTTTTTTAGGTTTTATTCCTTCCTCCTCAAAATACAAAAGAAAAAAAAAAACATTTTTATAACTTTTCATAATATGACCGAACAAAACTTTAAATTTACATAGAAGCACTTCAAATTAACAAAATATAACTACATATTCTGTTTTTTTGTTTTTTTGAATTATAAAATTTTAAAATTATTGAAAGATATTATTTGTATATAGGTATTCCTTCTTTTTGAAATTGTAGCACGCATTTTTATTTTTAAATAAATCATAAAATATTTTTTTTTTAATTATAAGCCAATATTAATTTCTTCAAATTGTTTTAGGTTCATTTTTTACATTAGATAAATTTTTAGGATTTTATTTTGAATGTCCTCAGATTTCGAGAATTTTTAGTATAGTTATTTAATATTAATTGAATACTTAATTTCGCTAGTTTTATTTTAACTGTATGATATTCGAAATGGATTATTTATTAAAGATATACTAGTTAAAGTACATAAATAATGCTCAAAAAAATACATTATGATCAAAACATGTGTAATTTACTTTTTTAAAGTCCTACATCCTTACACAAAAATTAAGACTTCAAAAAAAAAAAAAAAAAAATAATAAAAAATATAAAAATTTTTTTCAAAGAATGTATTTAAAAAAAAAAAAATTCTAGTACCTAAGTGAAATACTAAGTAAAATAATTTTTCCTTGTATTCTTTGAAAAAAGCCAAAAAAAAAAAAAATCTTAAAAAAACATAACAACCCACCAGCTCACAACTCTTATATAATATTTTTTTCTTTTTCTGTTTCTGTTTTTATTTTTGTTTTTCTTTATGAGAAATCGAGAAACTGAAAATTTTATTTTAGGTTCCAGGATGTCGGGCGCCGATTTTCAAAAAAAAAAAACACAAAAACAATAAATGAAAAACAAAAAAAAATAAAAAACTTGGATTAAAATCTAAAGTGTGTTTCAATTGAATTGAAAAAAAATTCATAGTACAACAATAACAAAAACAAATAAATATGAATAAAAAAAAAACAACATCAGAATCCATCCTGTGTTTGATACATACATACATATATTTACATATACATATATATATATATATATGTATAAAAACATAAATTTATTTATTTAAATGTAAATAAGCAAAAATTTTATAATAAGTTATTATATATTATAAAAAAGGATATAAGAATATTAAAATTTTTTCTTCTACATATTATATATATCCTTGCGTTTAATAAAATTTACAGTAGAGACAATTTATTATAAATTTCTAAAATCGTTATTAAGTTTTATAAAAAAATTTTTTTTTTTATTTAAGAATTGTGTTTTTTTTATTAGAAAGGATTTGGCATTTAATTTTTGAACAAAAAAAACTTCACAATTTTTTACATACATAATATACATTTTATATACTAAAAAAAACATATGGCTACATAGTTTTCTTTTCAACATTATTTTTTATCTTATAATGTCGGTTCACTGTAATTACACCACTAATAACAAAAACGTGTACTTATATATGTGTATGTATAAGATGTATTTAAATATATTTATATGTATATTTTCTGAAAAGAATGACATTCAATATTGTTTACTTAAAATATTTAAAATATAACTTATCAAAGTTAAAGCTATAATATATTTACATTTTTATATGCATTCTTACATACATTTTCATCTTTGTATATTTATGTATAATATATACGCATATAATATATATATTTACATACTTTGTTTGAAAAAAAAAAAAAAAAAATTATTGGCAATTGACTTATTCTTGTTAATTTGAAATTCTGAATAATAAATAGATACAACTATTTTTTTTTTTTTTTTTGTAAATTGGTGACTATACCACCTCTCAAATTCATATGACATTGGTCGTTTTTATTGAGAAACAACAAATTGGTAAAAAAAACAAAAAGAGAAAAGCAAAAGAGATGAAAAAGCAAAATTACAGACATTTAGTCTCACTAACAAAATAATAAATTTATTTATTTTTGTTTTTTTTTAGCAATTTAACAAATTTTTTATTTTTTTTCTAATTTTTTTTTTTTTGAGAATTTACAATTTTATATTGCTTACAAAACTATAAAAAAAACTGATTGACAAAGTTAACTTTGTTTATTCATTAAAAGTCATAGAATCTTCACAAATTTTTACAAGAAATTAACTTTTTGACAATTATGTACTTCAAAATGTATAAGTGAGTTTATTTTTTATATTATGTTAACATATTAATATGTTATTTTTCATTAATCTATATAAGCCAGCCAAGATTTTTATCCGAGATTATTCGAATGAAAAATCGGTGTTTTAACGACTACAACATTGATTGGATTTTTATGTATACATATATTTACACTATATTTCGTAACCAGTTAATTAATCGGCCACCACCGAGGCCACTTTTTTTTAAATATATATTTACACTATATTTAGTACCAAGGAAGGTTTGTTTTCAATTAACAAAAACTCGTTACATGTGCAGAATTTGAACTCATACTGTCTTGGTTAATAAGCCATGTGTTTAAGCATTCAGCCACCGATGTGTTCGAGCACTCAGCCATCGATCAAACCTTCAAAAACAATAGGACTTTCTTACAACCAATATAAGATATATTAATTGCATATCAAAAGGCGCTTTTGTTTTATTCTAATTTATTAATGTTTGCGTTACTTTTACACGAAAAGAGTAGTTGAAAGTAGTTGGAAAATGGAACGCTAACTTAACATAATCGTATTTACTCCTAATCTACTCAAAGGTTAGTGTAGTTGAGAGTATAGTTGGGAGTAGAAAAGAGTAGTTTACTCTGTAAAAGAAACGCAAACAATAATTTGAAAATCTTTGATGAAATCTTACCACTTTTGAGGTTATTTTGAACACTTTCTCTTTAAATCATATAATTGCATGAAATTTAGCATTGCTATATAAGTAAATTGATTGTATTTTTAGATACTTATGGCTAAAGAATTAATTTAAGAAACTAAGATTAGTTATATGGTTGCCGGTATATACATATAGTTTTTTAATACATATATAACTTTTATTAATGTATTTCAACTATAAATTATCA
This sequence comes from Poecilobothrus nobilitatus, assembly GCA_947095535.1. Classification (NCBI taxonomy): domain Eukaryota; kingdom Metazoa; phylum Arthropoda; class Insecta; order Diptera; family Dolichopodidae; genus Poecilobothrus; species Poecilobothrus nobilitatus. The sequence goes on from OX352774.1 coordinate 28,324,694, forward strand.
GGAAAAATTCATTTCCAATTAAATAAAATATTCATTTTGAATATCTAAAATACTTTTTCTTTTCAATGTAGAACAATAATTTAATAACATAATCAATTTTAATTGAATACATACTAAAGTATTTATTCGTGTTTTAGAACAAAATTAATCAGAATTACAAATGTAATTATAAAATTTGTTTGCTTTTTTATTTGTTAAAGGAAACTTTGAAAACAACAAAAAATTTAAATGACTTTCCTAAACCAACTTCTTATAATATATTTTCGGAGCCTCGGTAGTCTAGTTGGTAAGAGCGTATAAAATACGCTGTAAACACCGAGAGAGTGTGGGTTTAAATCCCACACGTCGTCGTTAGAGTTATTCAGCCTTACGACATTTACAACAACGCTTGAACAGAAAAGGCTGTATGTAATTTCCTGTCCACATTTATGTGGCAGAGAAATGCATAAAAGAAAAAAAATAATATATTTTAATTGAAGTAATTGAAACAAGACACAAGGACCCTCTATAGTTTTACAAAATTATATGAAACTAAAAAAATTTTAAATTTTGAAACAATATGTCATATTATATTCGAATATCTGTAACATTTTTTAATTACTAAGCATAATATTAAACAATTTATGATTAAATCCTATAGTCATAAAACAAAAAAAAAAAAAATAAATAAAAAAAGAAAGTTAGAAAATGTTTCTGTTATTAGTTTTGGTGTTACAAAAAAAAAAGAAATAAAAAAGAAATATTTCTACAAAAATAGTAATGCTTGATCTAAAAACAAAACATAAAATAACAAAAAACCTGTCAACAAACAAACAAACCAACAAACAAATAAACAAGGAAACAAATTCAACAATAATGCAGTAAAATTATTTATATAAATTTTCTTTTTATTATTTTTAAAATATAAATGACAGATTTATATTTCAATTTTTCTTATGGTTTTTTTCTTCTTTCTAATATTCTCAACATTTTACACTCAATTTTTACATATAAAGAAAATCCGAGCAGATTTTTTTTTTTAAATTTTTTTTTTTATGCAATTCTGAAATGGCAGTAACCTTGTTGTTATTATAGTTTTTTTTTTTTTATAGTTTTATAAGTTTGATATGGCGAAACATAAAACGTGTTGGTACCATATTACCATACCACCGTATTAAGTACTTGACATGTTTTTTACACCTGAATCTGAATTTAAATAGTCAGAATGAAAGAATGAATGAATGAATGAACAGAAAAAAACAAAAAAAAATGATGATACAAGTAAGAAAAAAAACAAAAGCAGGAAAAAAACAGAAAAATAAAACACAAAAAAAAAAATAGAAAAAATGATATCAATAATATTGAACTTCAAACTGATTTATATTATATTGTAATGTAATCGAACTATACCTGTATTCTTTTTATAATACTTTGGGTTTTTATTTATTTTTATTTTAAATTGCGCAAGAGAAGACGAAAAAAAAAAAAAAAAAAAATGAACAAAAATCTGGTTATTTGAGAAGTTTTTATTGCAAAAATCGAGGTAAAACAAAAAAAAAATTCAAAAAATAAATCTAAAAGTAAACCGTCGTTTTAAAGTCATGTTAATGACTTGTAAGTGTTAAACGTATTATTGCATATTATTGCAGATCGATGCAATAAAAAAAAAAAAAAAAACAGAGAAACAAAGAAAAATGAAAATTATTTTATGATTTAGTTTTTAAGTAAGAATGGTTGTATAACTAGTAAGACATTTGATTATATTAAGGTTCAAATTTCTGTAATTATTAAATTTTGTTCAATGTTAATGACTAATATTAAAGAATTGCTTATATATATATTTTTTTTTTGTATAGGATAATTTGGTATACTTATATACAATTTTATATTTCTCATTTTTTAATTTTTTTGAATAAGGTAATTTTTCACTAACCAAATAAAATAAATAAAAATGTTTCATTTATATGAAAAGTAATCAATTAACTAAATATAACTATACATTTATAAATAACTATAAATATAACTAAAAATCATTTTTTATTTATTTGAAAAATAAACAAGGAGGTTTAAATAATAAATTTTTCGCAGAGAAAAGTATTTTTTAATTTAAAAGCAATTATTAATAATTAAGTTAACATATAATATAAAGAAGAACATATAGGACCTGATTTCGATAGTTATATCACTTTCATTTTTTATGAAAAACAAAATTTTTGATTTCCATAGTCATAAAAAATTTAAAAAATCATAAAAAATGAGAAGAAGATGATTTTGATAGTCATCTTTTATGAATACACTCATTTAAAATGTCAAATTTTCTCATTTTGAAATTGTTAAATGAGTGCTTGTAAAAATGGATTTAGGAAAAAATTATGAAGTATTTTATTTATATTTATGTGAATATAGGCATTTTTATAAGTAACCTATGACTATGCGATAGCATAGGTTGCAAGAAAGCCCATTATTTTGTGAATTAGAAGTCGTTCCGACATGATTAAAAAAAAGGTACTCAGTACTCACCGATTTTGTAGTAAAATTTAAATATCATAAAAAAAAACTTTTAAGCCCTCCCCAAAAAACAGAACCCAAACATTAAGTAACCACGTGTTTTAAATCTTAATTTTTTACTTATAGCTTTTCTTTGTGTATAGTCAAAACCTCAAAATAAGAAAGTATTGCCGTTTTAAAAAAAAAATATAAATCATTTTAATTTTAAATTCCATTTCATTTTACCCGACTATCGAAATCACAAAAAATTATTAAAATGAAATGAAATTTTTCATTTTCATTTTTATGAAATGACTATCGAAATCAGGGCCATATTGTTTGCACCATTAACCGTATCGAATACTTCGACTTTTGATGAAAAATATCTTTTAATAGAAAAAATTCTCGTTGTATAAAAACTTTAACATAATTAAATCTTTTATTTGAAGGGACTATAGGTTCAAATTCGACCAGAAATGAAAAAGAAAATTTCTTATTTGGTTTTCAATCTTACTTCAGATACAATTTTTTATTAGATTAGAAATAAATAGCAAATGATATATTCTTAGTTGTTATTTATATGTGAATATTTATAGAAAAATATCAAAATATATATGTATGTATATATAAAAATATTATAATTGCCCAATAATGTGTCAATAAGAGACACTAATATGCAACCAAACTTAAAATTCTGCAGAAGATGTAAAAATGCGAAATAATTGATCACTTTATTTCGTTAGTGTTCAACCATTTGTATGAATTAAATTTCTTTAAATTTAGTAAAACCCATTTTTAACAACTTTAACGAACCTGTTAAAATATAAAACTAGCAAATTAATTTCATATTTTTAAGATTTTCAGGTTATAGATATGCAAGACCAAAATACAGAAACATTTGTAATTGGAATTTGTGGTATCAAAATGGTGCAACCTAAAGCGTTAATTATCACGCTAACATACCTACCTAGCGTATATAAAAATGTATCCCAATTTCCATTATTTAAGCTTAGTTTTAATTCATATTTATCTCAAATTTCAAAATTATATAAAATTAGATTTCATGGATTATATATAGAAAAAAAAACATCGTGTTGATTGTAGTGATAGGAAAATAGTCTACTGCAGTAATAATTGATCCATAGAATAATTAAATGAACAATTCTTAAAAGCCGATTCAATGAATGGAATCACAAAGTTTGTATTAATTTTTTCAGTTTTTTCAAGATGTCCACTCTATATTCTCCTTTTTCTAGTATATCATTATTCATGCATCAACATTCACCTATAACATAAATAGACAATTAAAGTATAACCATTGGACAATAGAGTATAAAAAAAACTTTAAAATTTTAAAAAATAGAAAAATAGAAACCAAAGTATAAAACAAAGTTTTCTAAACTACAACAGTAATACGAGTGTTTCAATATTATTTTATTTATGGTTTATTTCTAGCTTTTTATCATATTTTTTATTTTAATGTTCTAAATAAAAAAATTAGTAGGAAATTTAAAAAAATTTATGTAGTTACTTAATAATACTTTTATATGTATATTAAATGTTGATTTCATTTAAAAAAAAAATTTTTTTTAGTCTTTTTATGTTTGTAACTAGTTTTTTTTTTCTTATTTATATCATTCTGAATTTTACCTATTATTGAAATTGATTTAAACATTCCAAAGAAAAAAAAAAAAAAAAAATAGATATTTAATTAATCATCACGTAATAAATAGAAAAAAAATTCTTCCAAATATGTTTTAGTAAAAAAAAAAAAAATTACAGTATTTGAAAAAAGTTTTAAATTCATCAAAAATTTAAGCTAAAAATTTAATGATTTATGGTGTAAAATTCAAAAAACAAGTTCAAAATTCAAACAATAAAAATTGGTTAATTAAGACAATTAATCAATTAAATCAACATTTAATTTTCACAACAAATAAATTGTATAAACGAAATGTCAAATATTCATAAAGATACTTTTAGTCAACTCTTCTAAAATGAAATCTTCTGAAATATATTTCGTCTATTTAAAAATTAATTTTGAAACTTTTTTTTCTTTAACTGAACTGTCGAGTTAATTTTAAATTTGAATAAGTAAAAAAAGGGAGTATGAATTTATTTTGAAAAAACAAAATACCGAAAAAAAAAATCTAGAAAAAAAATTCCTGAAAACCGAAAATCTTGAGTTTAAATTTTGAGAAAAAAATTCCGAATGTTATAAAATCGTAAAAAAAAAAAAAATTCTAATTTTATAAACAACAAAAATTTATTTGAAGTTGTCTTGTCCTACGGAGGAGTTCAGTATAAAATTTTACTATTATAGCATACTGTATACTATTATTTAGTATATAACTGTACAGAACGTGACAGTAGGTATATAGAACTAAACTTTACATATAGACAATTTTCGGGATTTTTTATTTTGGATTTTATATAAATTAAATATCTTTCAAAATCGTAGAAAAAATTACAAAGGTATTATACTTAAATAACAAAAGTAACAGAACACAATAACTATACACTCATATACATATATATATAATATTTATTTACAAAGGCATATAAAGCAATATCATCCTTTCTATTAACTATTAACTGATCTTTTTTCTTTTTCTCTCATTATTGGAAGATTTTAATCAGATCTTAATTCAGAACTATAGAATGTTAATTAAGAATATTCAGATTCTGTTCTTTTTTTAAAGAATTGACGCGAGATCTCTTTTCTAGGATTTCTCATTTCATATATCCTGCCAATTTTTTTTTTTTTTTTTTTTACTTTTATAATTAACAAACGTACTGTACAGAAACATAGAAACATAGTCGGAGTTGGTTTACATAAGCAAAATTTTTTCTATACAATTAATTTTTGGATTTATGATTCTATTCGCAAGATTTTTTTTAAGATTTTTTCGTTTTTGCGTTTAAGATTTTTATTTTCATTAAATAGTCATACACCCGAAAAACAATTTTAATGTTTATTACTGTAAAAAAAAAAATGAAATAAACAATTTTATTAAAATTAATCAACAAAAAACAATGTAAATTTTTTTTAAACACTATATATTTTAGCTTATTCATGCATTTAAGATTTCATATTAATTAATTTTTTCATTAAAAGTCATTTAAATGACACACTGTTTCGTAAATCTATGTAGTCATGGTTATACTTTAAAAATTTGTTTTCCTTTAAAAATCTATTAGTATTATTTAAGATAGAGTTTTAAAATGTACCTAAGTCGAATATGAAGTAAATATTTTCTAAGAAAAAAAAAAAACTGAATTTAATTCATTTTTGTTTCATTTTAATTTTTTAACCCTTCCATTATACACATATTGATGATATTAACAAAAAAAAAAAACATTTGATATTATTTAATAGTATCGTAAATTAATTAATAATTTATTTGTTTTTAAGGCAATTATCTTTTTTATTAATAATATTTTAAAAATTCATATCTATATTATTGTTTTACTTTGTTTTAATGCACTCATATTATATACTTAATTGGAAATACTTGTGCTTCCACATTTTAGGTTTTCTTTCTATACTTAAAAATTACAATATTTAAATTTTATTTTAAAAATAAGTTTTAAAATTATTTCTTTTCATAAAAAATCATATTAGTTTTACTATAGAAAATTTTTATGAAAATAAATAATGAAAATATTTAGATTTGACCAATAAAATTTGGATTTTATTCGAATGCATTGATCAAAATAATATTTTTACGGAAACTTCTGTTAGTTTATTTTAAACTGGCAAATTTTCTATATATCAGATATTTCATGAAAAATGAACCAAAAATCAAAAATTGAAAAATGATTTCTATAATATCTTATACTGTTTTCTATGGTTCTAATTTTAGATAACGTTTGTAATAGTTTTTCATTTGCTTTTCTTTTAAAATTATATTTTTAAAATTAATTTAAATCCATTCGTGAAAATTTTTATTGAAATACCCGATTGTTCTGATGATTAATCCATTGTAATTTTTATAAGTTATGTAATAAAAAACCAATATTTAGATTTTAGTCCTTGTTTTATCAATAGACATACATATATCCAATGTAAATGTAAAATTTGCTTTTTTTTTTGCTACTATATAGGAATTCGTATATAATCGGAAAATCGTATAACATTGAAAATTATAAAATTCATAAAAATGTACGATCCTGATAATTATTTGCATTTTGTGAAAATATAAGTAAAATTTCTCGTTTAAGCTTTTGTTGTTGAAACATCCGAAATATTTGTGAAATATTGCTTTATAAAGGTGTTTTAAATATTATGCAAATATTTGTATAATAGATTTAAAAAAAAAATTTCTAATTTTTTTTAAATGCCTCCATAATGCAATGACTAACATGAAATTCCCCCATTTAATATGCATAACTGATCTAAAATAATAATTATATGAAAAGTCATTTTGAGACACAAGTCAGTTATGATACATATAAAGTTTAAAAATTTTTTTTTATTTTAAAAATAATGCAAAATTATACAAAAAAAAAAAAAAAATTTTTTTTAATTCATATTTTTTTAAAAGGAAAATGTAAAAAAATTGTTAATTTTTATGATATGTATTATTTTTTTTTGTTATTATATTTCTTTATTTTTTTTCTTTTTCTTTTCAGGTTTTAATTTAATAAACGAACGAATTCTTCTGATTTTGGAACTTTTTATACATGAATTATTTTTCTTGAAGTTTATATTTTATACTAAAACAATATTTTTTTGTTAATTTTTTAAGGTAAGTTAATTATTTATTTATTTATTTTTCTTTTTTAATTAATTATTTAGTTAATCCAAATTTAGTTACGTAATATAACAAAATTAATTTATATGTCCTGATATATATATATATATATATATATATATATATATATATATTATATGTAATGTATATATTACAAGATATAAACACTTAATTTTTACTTTTTTTATACTCTACTTCTTTAATATGTATATACAAATGCATATATATATATATATATATATATATAAATATATATTTGTAATAATATTTATAATATATAATATGTTAAATATTATAAATATACAGATAGATTCTTTCTAAAAAATAACAGAATAAATCATAGTAAATTTATTTATATACAAATAATTAATTTTATATAAAAAAAAAAAAAAAAAAAAGATAAAAAACTATGCAGAAATTGTAACATTGTGTCATTTATTATAAAAGCTTTATTTATTTCTATATACTTAAAAATATAAAAGTTAAAAATACAATATTATATATTATACATATTATACATATGTATATATATGTGTAATTGAGGCGATCATCACCATTTATATTCCATATTGGTAGCAAACATTCATATATTTATGTACATACATCTATATATATATTAATAAAAAAGCCTTATTGTCTTTTTTTTTTTTTTTTTTTTTTCGCATCCATATATTATGAGAAAATCAAAAAAACGGCGCCTAAATGTCGCGACAATTGAGATTTTGTGGCGCGGCTTTTATTTTATATAATATATATTTATATTAGTATTTTATCTATCGGAATGTGTATATGTAAAATTTTGATTTGTTTTTTTTTTTTTTCCAAGGATCTTTGTAATATTCATCTCTTTCTATAATTATTTTTATCTCAATGAATTGGTTTTATTCTAATAACAAAAAAAAAAAAAAAAAAAAAATACAAAAACAACATCCCCCTTTTTTTTATTTTTGTGATAATAATTCTTCTAATAGAATCGTTGTTTTTTTTTTTTTTTTTATTCCTGAAGTTTATTAGTTGTTTGTGTGAAGTATTTTTCAGAAAGTCCTTTTTTTTTTTGTTTTAAAAATACAGTTGAATCTAAAATTATTGTCTAATTAAAGGAATAATTTAATTTATATTATAGAAAATTAATCAATATTGATATATTGAGGTGTTATTTGATAATTGAAAATAAAGAAGAAAAACAGTTTTTCCTGCTTTTTTACATTTCTGTTTATTGTAAATTTAAAAGATTTTCTGAATTTTATAAGGAAATTAAGCTTACAAAAAATTTTTTTTGTAATAATTTTATAACTATACTTAAGTTTATGAAATATCTTTATAATATAAAATTTAGAATCAAAAAAAAAATATTAAATTATAATTTTTAAGTTTATTTATAATTTTATTCTACTGTATTACAAAAAAAAAAAAGAAAAAAAAAGTGAACTTATTCGCTAATCTGTGTTTTTTTTCACTTGGTTTTAATTGTGTTACAAAGTGTGATGATATGGTCTAATAAAAGGTTAAACTAAGATTATTTATAATAAATGTAAGTTTATTTAAATGAAAAGAAAATAATATCCATATTTGATGCCTAAATGTATGCAATGAACTTTAACAATTTTTTCTTTTTAATATTTTCAAAAGAGAGGTCTCGGTAGCTTAGTGATTAATCACATCGTTTATTAAATGAGACATTGCGGGTTCAAATCCTGCACAGGTAGTAAATATTTTTAATTAAAAGAAAAATTACTGAAAAAGTCGTGTTTTTTAACAAGTTGTTACTATCCCCCTTGTTTTTGCTATATTCGACCTATAATAGCCTTAATATCTAATTTAATAATATTGCATTATCATTTATATGCATTTAAAGATTTGTTTTTTTTTTAGTTATTATGATATTTATTAGAAATTTAAATGATTAAGATGGCCCGAAATACGATTAAAATAAATCGTTTAATTAAAAAAACAAATTAAAATATTTTTGTCTTTTCTTAAATAATATCAGAAGTGACTTTAAAAATTTACTAAAATTTAACGAAATACTCTAAATATAATAATTGACTCTACTGAATATAAAATATTTACTGAATATAAAATAATATTAATTGAAACACATTTATTGAAAAAAAAAAATATTTAGATTTCAGTATATTGCATTTAAAGAATTTTATATTAATTTTTGCTTTTTTTTTAGATTTGTTCGTTTTTATTTTATTTTCATTAATTTTAAAATTTTTACTACTTGTTAACAAGAAAATATTTTTTATTCACGTATTATAAGTATTTAAAAAATTCTTAGTTTATAGCATTCATATCATTTCATTAATTTTTTTTCTAATATAAAAAAAAAAAAACAAACCACATTAAAATAAAACCAAATTAAAATTCCATTTTTAATATTTCAATAAATGCATATTACAAGAAATTTTATTCTATTTCTAATATTTTGATAAATTTTTACTATTTAATTTTTTTTTTTATTATTTTATATAAAAATATATTTCATATTTTTCCTATTTTTATATTATTTTCTAAAAATACATACATTGTTTAATTGTTTATTATATATACATATATATGCAATATGTATTATGATTTTTCTTACTATATACAATTATACAAATATTTATTATGTATATATGTATATCGTTTGTTTTTTGCGTGTACCCATCTTAGTGGTTGATTGTGGGTTTTCCTTTTTTTGTTTCTTGTTTTTATTTTTATTTCTTTTTAAAAATTTTCGTAGCACATTATTTTCTTTTCATCTTTTGTTGTGTTACATGTCATATAAAATAAATTTTCAATTTTCAGCCCGCTTTGGCGTCATCGTCCTTTTCTTCATATAATGTTACCATCATTACATACATATTTATTGTTTTCATTATAAGAACGAATGAATGTTCTTTTATTTAGATATGTACTTTAATAGGGGATGAGACAGAAGAAAATGAAATTAAAAAATAAAAAAGAAAAAATAATAAAAAAGTAACTGTAATAAAAATTGTTTAGCAGCATCCTTTTGTATAGTTTAGAAAAAAAAAATTTTTTTTTTGTTTTCTTTTTTGAATTATTTATATCCTTTTATAAACATCCTTACTTTGCAGATGTGGAACTTATTTTCTTGTTACTGTTTTTTTTTTTATGGTTTTTTTTTTTTAAATAATGCATTTTTATATAAATAATCCTACTCATTTCTTAATGTGATGTAAATCTGTAAAGGGGTAACCATTATATACTTATTTTAAATAGTACTAGTATATAATATGCATATAAGTCGTGTATATTGGTTTGCTTGTATATGTGTTTTGAAATATTTTATTTGTGGAACATAATATGTATATTCTGCATTTAGTTAGCGTCATCATTATTTACAAATGAAAAACAACTATTTACTGATTTATAACATTCAAATATGAATAAAGGGGAATATTATATTATATAGTTTAACAAAAAAATAGATATTACCTACATTTTTGTATAGTTTATGTTAAAATATATGTTAAATATTAGCATGTTTTATTTTAAATTATGTTTTGTATTGAATTTAAAATTTAATTATGTTATTTTGAAAAGTGTTAAATGTTTTATTTAATTTATAATATATAATTTAATAAAAAAAAGTTTTTTTCTAATACTATAAATAAAATAATTGTTCTGGTTCTTTAAATCCTTGTTAAATCTGGGTTTATTATTTCCTTTTTTAATAAAAAAAAAAGGATAAATTAATAAAAAAATAATTATCTAAGATTAAAAGGACTTATGCATATATATTTAATATTTGTAATATTAAAAATAAATCAAAAACGGAGTATCAGCATCGTATCAAAAAGATAATTAAGAAACTATTTACATATTATATATATTTATATATATAACATACATATGCTTAACTATAATTTAATTTTCCTTTTAAATGTAAAATTTGTCAAATTTAAAATAAAAAAAATAAAACTTCTACAGTGTTAATATTTTTACTTTTAACAGTAAATTTTATATAACATAAAATAACATTTATCAAAATAGACGTTCCACAGTAAATTTGACATAACATTATTAAATAACAGTTATCAAAAGAAATGTTCCACAATTTCTTTGTATACACTAATGCACTAAGTAGATAAAGAAACTTTTAATTCCACTCCAAAAAATAACCGTTATTTCCGTTATATATAATATTATATGAAACATAATTAATATGTATACATGTACCAAATATAATAACTAAGTTTTTTTTTTTTTTTTTTTTTCCTTTGGGTGATTCTATATAAGAAATTTTAAATATAATATTTTGTGTGTGTGTGTGTATGTGTGTGCTTACTTTTGTAATTTTTTTTTTGTTATTGTTGTTTAATTTTTGTATTCAAAAACACAGTAATAAATACAAACATAAAGAAAACTTATGTAATTTTTGTTATATTTTTTTTTATTTTTTTTTATATACCTACACATAAATACTTATATACAATTTATGTACTTAAATATTTGATTTCACATGTGACTTTTATAAATTCACATGATCTCAAAATTAAGAATTTTTTTTTATTTTTTGTTATTCTACTTATAATTATTATTTTATTTTTATTAAAATCGAGCATCCTCGTGACATCGAAAATAACATCTCATTCTAGGCCTAACCACAGATCAGAAAGGACATTTTAGTTCTTCTAATAAAATAAAATAAAAAATATATAAAATTATATATATATATATATTTTTTTTTTATTTTGCCTAGACTTCAAAAAAGTTAAAAATTTTATTTTAGTTTTTTTTTTTTTTGAGTTTTTTGGTTGGTTTATATTTGATTTATTCTTTTCACGTTCTTCGTTCAAGTTTCTTCTACAATATATTTTTGTCTTCTTCAAAACAACACAAAAAAAAAAAAAAATAATTAAGTTTATAATATTAAATTAAAATATATTTAGTGTTTATTTAATAAAAATATTTATTTAAAAAAAAAATAAAAAAAAAAATAAAAAACTAATTTTTGTTTTTATAATAATTTATTTCTTTGATTGTTGACAATTTTCTAAAAAATCCGTTGTATTTAAGTTAAAAAAAAATAAAAAAAACTTTTTTTTTTGAAATATGAGTGCCTTTTAACAAAAAAAACAAAAACCAAAACAAAAAAAAATTTAAAATTAAAAAAAAATATATATAATAAAACGTTAAAAACAACCAACAATTACTTAATTATATAATGTTTATAAAAGAAAAAAATCTAATTTACTAAAAATAATATAATGTTAAATTCAAGAAAAAAAAAATGTTTTTCTTTTTTTTTTTTTGTAAAATTTAATTAATAAAGAAAAGAAATTGACAGTATTATAATGTTAAATTGACTATAAATAACATATTAATAATTTTTTTTCGTTCAACTTTGTAAAATAATTATTAAAGTGCCTTAAAAATTGTTTTTGATTTTTGTTAAAAAAAAAAAAACAAAAAATTTAACAAAAAAAAAAAAAAACACTAACTATACAATTTTATGAAGTTTTCTCAACTTAACATTTTATATATTATAATATTCAAAACTTTTTTATTAATATTATTAATACGAAATTATTAATTTTTATTCAAATTTTTTTTTTTTTCGCACAAAATACAAAAAAAACACAATTTATAAAGAATTTTTCTAATTAATTAATTAAAGAAAACTTTAAACTAAACTCATACCTTTTTTCTTTTTCTAACAATTTTTGAAACAAATTAAAAAAAAAAAAAACAAAAAAAAAATTAATAAAATTTAAAAAAAAAAAAAAAAAAGACCGCACAGTGCCTCAAAACTGTTATATTTAATTGTTATACGTTTTTGTAACTGCTGGTAAAACACAACCGTGCCTCTAATTAAAAAAAAAAAAATTAAGAGTAGACATAAATATTTTAAAAATTTCAATTTTTTTTTTTAACAAAGTTTAAAAAACAAATAACTATAATAAAGAAAACCGTGTTTTTTTTAAACGTTAAAAGAAAAAACAGTAAACGAATTTTTAAAAAACCTACTCTTAATAATTATATTATTAATTAAGTAAAAAAAAAAAAAAAATTCTCTTAAAAATAAAAATACGTAAGAGAAGAATTTTACTTAATTTTTTTTTTTTTTTCGTTTGTCGATTTTTTTTTTCTAAATAAACTTTTTAATAAATTTGAATTTGAAAACAAATTTAACGAATATTACTATACTTATACTAAAAAAAAAACTTTTTTGCTCAAAAAGTGCCTTTTTTTTTTTTGTTAGTTGGTTATTTGGGGTTAATTATTTTTTCAACAGTATATTTATATTTCATAAAAAAAAAATAAAAAAAAAAAAAAACAATTTAAAAATTAAAAAAAAAAAAAAACGAGTCGAAATTTTAAGCATTTTTAATATTTGTTTTAAAAATTTCATATTTTAAAAATAAACAATTTATTTCATTATTTTTAATTAAAAAACTAAGAAAATTTACGTTAGTGTACCAATATATACATTTTGTATATATTTTTATTTAGAAGATGGGAAAATTTTTCACAAGTGAGTAATTATTTAAATGTATTTATTTATATTTTAATAAAAATAAAAAAAAAAAAATTATTTTTAAATCATACAGAGAGAATTTACGATATCCTTTTATCGTAAATTATTTATATATGCATTATTGTGGTACGTTTTAAAACTATAAACTTCGCAAAAAGTTAAATAATTTGAAAGTAATACCTACATATAAAAAATTATTATTACATTTTTATTCTTGAGAAATTATATTTTACAAATAATATTAAATTTATTTATTATTATTATCAAAAAATTCCATTAAACATTTTGTTGTAGTTTTGTAAACTTCACGTATGTAAATTAATTTTTTCCTTGTGTTTTTCACTTGTGTTTGAAGAAATGAAGAGCCATTCAGAAAGTCTTTTAAGTTTTTAAGAAAATGCTTTTTGCCTATCTTTGTCTTTTCATTTTGTATAATGCTTTTTCGTCATATCTATTTATATATATATATATATATATTTTTTTAATTTATAAGATACTCATTAACTAAGATAAATTTAAAATATATACATAAATTTTTGGTTGACGCAATAAATTTTATTTTAAGTCTTATGCGTTTGTTATTTGGTTTTTTTAAACCCTTTTTATTAAACTGAATAATATTTTTTCAATAAAAAAAAAAATTTTGTTATTATACATAATAAATTTATTTTATTCTTTTTTTATATAATTTTAAAAATATTTATAAGATGTACTTGATTAAATATGCAATGTTGTTATGTTAAATATATGCAAATAATTTATATAAAAATTAATAAAATGTACTCTTAAAATTAGCAATTTATTAATACATAATTTAAATAAAAATTAATGTAATTTTTTGGTATATAAATCATAATTATAGTAACATATTTTTTACTGATTTAATTTTCATAAAACAAAAACATTGTAAAATTTAATAAAGCTAACAATTAAATTTAATTTTAATAAACAAAAATCATTTATACAATGTTAAAAATTATTTTATAGTTAATCAGTACTTTATTTTTTTCAATTCAAATCCATTTAAAAAAAAAAAAAAAACATTCAAAAGTGAATACCATATAATTTTATTTTATTTTAAATACTATATATAAACTTTATTTCAAACTTTGTATTGTTTCATAATTCTAATTTTTTTTTTTCTTTTTTTGATCATTATTTGGTAAATCTCCAATTAAAAGTTTTTAAATCCTTTTTTTTAAATTTTATTTTAATAATTAAAATACTAATAAAATTTTAAAAATTGCACTAAACTATAAAATACTTAATTTTTGTGCAAGATTTTTTTTTTTTTAAGGTTATATATGTTTTATTTTATTTTTAAGTAAATTTCAAATAAAAGATTAAAATTTATCTTTTGTTTCTTTTTTACTATCCGGATATAGTGATTTAAGTGTATAATAGAGGAAACGGAAATAATTAATTGTTTATACTTTTTTTTGTATAAATTTTTTTAATATATTTTTGATGCCAAATTAAATGGACCAATTTTTAAACCGATCTTGATCTTCAAATTGCTTCAAAACTTCTGGAAAAAAGAACTTTACATTTAATCGTTGTTTTTTTTTTTTTAATATCACATAAATTTTAGAATTTTTCATCATTAATTTTTGTTTTATTTAAAAAAAAAAAACTCAAGCGACTGAAATTATCGTACAAAATTCTTCACTTATATGTACAAAATTCTTCACTTTACTTTGAATATTTTTTCATACAAAAAATAAGATACGCTTGACAATACAAAATTTTTAGAATATTTTGAAGAATTTTATCCAAAAAAAAAGTTAAGAAAAAAAAAAAGGAAAAAATCAAAATAAATAATAATATTTAATCCTAATTATATGAATTATACATATTATATATATATATCTTTTTTTTAAGTATTACTTATATTTAATGTTTATTTCAGATTGTCAAAAGTTTCATTTCTAAAATCCAAATAAAAATAACAATCAAAAGTTAATACCCCATATTTAATACACAAAAGGATTAAAATTGACACAAAACATATATACATATATACAAATACGAATGCATACATTATAATAACTATAACTATATATTGCATATATACAAATATGCAAAATTTTCATTTCATTTAAAAATAAAAACACAATAAAATAACCACAAAACTTATTTAATTTAACTTTAAGTTTATTGTACTTAACAGGAATTAACAAACAATCACCCCCACATTAGATATAAAAAAAAAATGATTCTTTAAATGAAATATGAAACTTTATGCAACAATTTATGTAAATATGTATAAAATTTTATTTATTGTTTATTTTATATATATATATACATACATATATATATATATTTTTTTTATTTGAAAAGTAATTTTAACATCTGTATATTAAAACAAAATAAAAATAAATATTTTTTATATTCTTGATCAAGTTACTAATTAAACATCTCAATTTTATATAAAATCAATTATTGTACTCAATTCTTCCCACTCTGCCTCCTGTCTTCTTCTTATTTTCATCCCGCTGTCAATATATTGTTTAATTGTATCAATGACACCCTTGCATTATACCCCAGGATTATATTCTACATCTTTTAAAACATTTTGTTGTAAAATGGACTAAAACAGTACTAAAAAAAAAAATTTTTTTTTTGAAATGAAATTATAGATGATTCGCTAACACACATTTGGCTTTCGTTCGTCGTTCTCTTACACTATACTATTGTATTTATATAAACAAATTTTTTTTTTTTTATTTCTGTTAATTTTCATTAACTTTATAAGTATATATATTGTGTTTATACATGTTATACAACTTTATTATCCTGTATTCTAATAAAATTTTCAAATTGAATGAAAATGTTAAAAATAAACTTCATATATTCTAAATGGTATATTGGAAGAATTTGGAGGAGGAGAGGAGAGGGAGAGCATTAAATAAATGAAATAAGATATATACACCACAGGAGGAAGAAAGAATAGAGGAACTAAAAATTTAATTTTGGTTATAACAGTTAATTGATTTAGGTTTTTTTTTTTTATCTATACATAGACTACACGGAGTATTTATTGGTTATATTAAATGTAAATAAAGTTTTTTTTTTCAATTGCATTTGTTTAATGAAAATCAATTATCTGAAAATTTCTTTAGATTTGATTAAATGATGTGCATATACCTACATACAATTAACATTAAAAAACAAAATACATATGTATTTAATAGAAAATTGTTTGAAATATCTTAAAATTTGTATATACAGTAATAGAATTACAAGTATGACAAGGCAATGCAAAAAGATTTAAATAAAAATTATTTTGATATGTATAAAAAAATTCAAATAATAGTTATTTTGTGTTGTTGATAAAAAAAAAAAAACAAAAACAATATAGTAATAACAAAATCATACTGTGAAGTTAATGGAACTCACAGTATTAAAAATTTATTTCTTCATTATTTTTTTTGCAACTTTAAGAAGTAGTATGATGTCTTGCATTTTTTTAACTTCAATTTTTCGTTTTTTTTTTTTTTTGATTGCTTGAAATTTTTTTTCTTAATTTTTCATTTTATTTTCCTCACAACATATTAAGTCAACATCATACGTTTGACTTTAAATTACAGTCTAAATTAAATAAAAGAGATAAACTGGAATGTAAATCAAGGGTTTCCCCATTCTGTGCACTGTCCATATTTTCCAGAAGATAAACAAGCGTATTGGTGGACATACATTTACGATCGAAAGTCAAAAACATTGCTTACAGCGCCATATCATGTAACAAATTTGGTAGATCGGGAAGAAATTCAACTAAAATTGACTGCTCCACGATGGCCAGGACTATTTACATTTACTGTTTGTTTGAGATCAGATTCTTATCTGAGAATGGACCAATACGAGGAATTCAAATTAGATAAAGGCTCCGACATCTTCAACAAATCATCCACAATGGTATATTAGTGATACCGAATCTAAACATCATGATGAACAAGATAATGAAAGTGAATATACGACTGACTCTTTCGATGATGAAGCATGTATTGTATTATTCTTTAATAAAATAAGTAATTAAAGGAACAAAGAAAAATAATTTAAATAATTTAAAACTATAATAAATAAAAACTTAAATTTTAAATTTGAACAAGAGTTGTAATCCCACGAAAAATTATTTAGATAAAAAAATACAATATATTTTAATAGCTATAATTTAATATTTTAATTTTCATAAGTATGAAAATAATAAAAGTCCAAAAAACATCCCTAATAACAAATATTAGAATATTTCCATTAAAGAGGAAAATTTCTTCACCCAGTAGACAGACCCCATAATAGCTAATTTTGGAATTTTTTTCTAAAATAGAAATAATTTCACATGCAATAGACTCCCATATTGACACCATAATTTAAAAACGACAAATGAATGAAATGGTAAACTTTTACTTGAAAAAAAAAGATTTCCTGTTAAAAAGTTAGTTAAATACTAATCAGAATAGTAAAAGTAGTCATCAGATTTCTTTTATTATTATGTAAAAAAATGCCTCTTAAATTAAATGTAAAATAAATTACGAAAAATTAGTCAAATTTTAAGCTCAAATAAAGTACTCGTATATTCTTAAATGATTCTATTAATAAAGAGCTATTACACAACAGGATAAAAATATAATAAAAATAATAATAATACAAAAAAAAAAACAAATGAGCAATAAATAAAACTGATTTTTTTCCTTTAAAGGAATAAATTAATATCCTGCACATTTTCATTACAATGCATCAACTCTTTAGTATTTTGTTATTGTTGTTGTTAAAAATAAAAAAAGAAAAAAAAAACATTTTTATTTGTATAATCTATTTTCTTTTTTCCTTTAATTTTTTCTTAGTAACCTGAAATGAAAAATAAAAAGAGCTTTTTTTTTTTTTTGGAAGTAAAACTAATAGCTAGGAAGCAACAATTTAACTATTTTCTTAATTTTTCCTCAGCTGGACAAAATTTCCTCCTTTTTTTTTCAATAATTTTTCTTGTATTTTTCTTTTTTATAAGTGAAAATGTTGTGAGGGAGAAAAAAATAATATGGTTTATTTATTTCTAAATCTCGTTTTTTTTTCTTTTTGGGAATGAGAATGCACACTGCGGGATTTTCTTTCTATTTAAAATTAACTTTAAATTGACTTTGTTGTGCATTTGAAGACTATTAAAAAAAATTTTTTTTTTGGTAAATAAATTAAATATCATTATTAGAAATCTAATTTCAATTTGTCATTAAACTGTTATTAATTAACAAGATATTTTTAAATTTGAGATAGAAATTAAAAGAAATTAGTTTCAGTAGAAAATTGTAATTAAAAAGTCATAAATGTTTAAATGTTTAGATTTTCGATGTCAATTTAAGTTAATAAATTTCAAAATTCCCTTCAATATTATAGAATTTATTTTCTGAACTATGTAACCATATTTCCGTAAGAACAATTACATGAATCTTGTTTTTAAACTGGTTATTTATCAAAGCATCGACACTGTATAATTTTTTTTTAAGCTTTGAATATTTAAATACACAATGTTGAAATTATTTTTGAATGTTGAGTTTTGTTTATTGAGATTAATATGGGTGAAATAATCAATATTTAATAGATTTTGCATATTAGCTATATAATAGACCATTTTAAGATGTTATAATGATAGAATGTTGAAAATTAGTAAGTACACAAACCATAATATAATATTTGAAACTGCTAATAATTAGCAGTTTTTATTGCAATTAGCAATAAAGCTTTACAATTAGTTATAATAAAATTTACAATTAGTTATAATATAATAATTAATTAATTATGATTAATTATTATAACTACTTCATTAATTATTATAAGTACATTTATTTATTTATTTATATTAATATTACATACATAAATATAATGCAATATTATTGAACCATCGGCTACCAAGGCCATTATAGGTTTTTATACTATTATTAAATTATATACTAATATTATTTATTTTGTTTATATTATATACTATATATTTACATTATATTTGGTCGTAAGGAGAGTATGTAAAGAAAAAAACACTTACGGCCTGTGCAGGGATCGGACCCACACTTTAAATAATTAATTAGAAAACCAAAAAAAAATTGCATATCTGTAGGAGGAACTATCTAATTTTTTTTTTTTAAATTCTAATAATTTATAATTTAAATAATTCTAAATATTTAAATACTTTTGAAACTACAATCTTTTTTTTTAAGATTGTTTACTTTTTATTTCTATAAAAAAAAAAATATTTTTTAAATACCATATTAAATGTCAGTTTAATTGTCACTATCTTAAAATTATCAAATTAAAAACATTTTTTTTTATATTTGTTTTATTTTTCTTATTGTGTTTTTTTTTATCCTTGTATATTCTTGCATATTTTTACATTTCTCATTAATTGTCATTAACATACGTATGTTTTATATAAATTCTAAATTTGTAAATACATATACATATATATTTCTTTACATTTTTCGTCATATATTATAATATATACTGTATATATATATTTATATTTATATGAATGAACAAATAAAATAAAGATCCTGTAGTTTTTTTGTTTTTTTTTTTTTTGTTTTGCCCTTTTTTATACATTTCATATTTTCCTTTGTAATTTATTTTTTTTTAAAACACAAAAATAAAATTAAAAAAAAAACAGAAAAATGAATGAAAATAACAGGACATAAAAAGTTTTTGTCGCCATAAAGTCGGGCGCCACAATATTAATTCTGCCAGCATCCGACATTATCATAACAATTTTCATTATGAAATTCAACCTTGTTTTGTAGGAGTATTTGTAAATATGTATATATGTACTTTGTGTTTCTATTTAATGTATATATATATATATATATATATTTATATACGTAAGAATTTTTAAAGTAGGTAACTTTTTAGAGAGACAGATAACCATTTCGGTGCCAACAATCAAGTTAAGTTATAATAAATACAAAAGGATTGAATTTTTATTTAGTTTAAATGTGTCTATTTATTCAAAGAAAAATAAATGTACTTTCATATATATAATATCTCCATGTATATAAAATATAATATATATATTGCATTTAGTTTAAATTTTTGTACTGATTATGTAAATAATTATATCCTTTATTTATGTTCTATAGAATTTTACTTCGTTTTAAAATATTTATACTATCCTAAAGTTTAATTCTATTTAAGATTCTTCGATCTTTTTTACTTATGTTAAAGCATTTTTTATATTGGTTTATTATATAGGAATATTATTCACGAAATCAGATATATCAACGGTTATAAGAATAAACATTGTATTCAAAATCTTAAAATCAATTTATTGCATAATATATGATTTGCATACATCAAGGAGTAATTTAAAAAAAAAAATTTTTTTTTGTCGAAATTCTAGTAATTTTAAAAGGATTAAAAAAAAATTAATATGAAAGATTTTAAAGATTTAATATAAATAATCACATATTTTTAGATATTTCCATTAGTTGATGTAGTTTTTACAAACAAAGAATCGAAAAGTTAAAAAAACAAAATAAGTTTAAAATTAAAAAAATAATTCAATGGAATTTTACATTTTTTCATTATTCTTAAAGATTAATTTATTTCCAAATATTTTAATTTAAAAAATAATATATTGTAATTTTTAGTCCGAAAACTATAATTGAACTTTAAATTACTCTGGTTCATAATAAAACTCAAATGCCACAATATCCAAATTTTTTTGTATTTGTTAAAATTTTAATCTTGCAACACTAAATTTTTTATGTACTTTTTTTTTTTAATATTAAAAGTTATTATTTAATCAAATGCTTGCGTAAAGTAATAGCAATTTCATTATTTTTATATAATTTAAAATTTATATATAAAAATTGCAAAATATGCTATAATGTTAAAATCGTATCATATATTATTTTGTTTTGTGAAATTATGGAATTTGCTGAATAGTTACATTTTTTATATAATTTTTTTTTGAAAAAAAAAAAAATTAGTACGCATTTAAAAGTTTAAGTTAAATTAAATACAAAATAATAAAATATTACGCTTAAAGTTTTATTATAAACAATGCGTAAATAACCATAAACAGTAAAATCAAAATTAAATAAAATTTTATGAAAAAGTTTTCATTGTTAAAGAAAAGATATAGAGTACTTTTTTATAAAATGTATTTTGTCTTTAAAGAAAGTTTGCAATTAAATTTTTAAAACAAATCAATTCTCATTAATTTAATTTTTGTAAAATTGAGAAACACTGTTTTTTTTATGTGTATTTTTAAAAAAAAATTATTCCAGTATTCATTTTTATTTTCTTTTTTATTTTTTTTTAAATATATGCAAAGTAAGATTTGTCTGTACACATCCTTTTACTATATGAATTCCTGTTTACTATATTCTCATTTTTGTTCTCTAATAAATCATAGTTTTAATTTTTTTCCATTTTTTTTTTTTTTGTTTTGCTGTTCTTAGATATCCTTTGAGTTAATCCTTAATCAAATCAACAACTTTATGGAATGTCACAATAGAGGGGTTGTAAGCTGTAAAGAAAAAAAAAAAAATAATATACTGAACATTTTATTCATATGTTGTATGTATATTTGTATGTAAAACAGTAATATCAAAGTAATATTCATATATATAGATAATATTATAAATGATTCCCTTCACAAAATTATGCGTATTTTCTATACACAACTTTGTATTTCGTGTATTCAAATGAAAAAGAAAAAAAATTCAAAATAAAATTCAAAACTTCAAAGAAAAACATGTAAGCACATCATATTTTTCACTTTGACGAAAAAAAAAATATTATTTTCTGTTTTACTTTTGTAATATATAAAAAATTTTAAATACAAAATGAAAAACAGAAAAAAAGAAAAAATAAAATTTTGAAAATTATTTCATATGTTTTCAACACTATTATAAAAAAAAAAACAGAGTCTCCTTTTCTTTTTTTTTTTTTTTTTTAAATCAGTAAAGAAAAATTTTTATTTAGAGCGCAGCATCCTTTTTTTTCTCTCTCTCGAAATATTTATACTACAGAGTACAGTTTATCATTTAATTTTGGCTGAAAGAAAATATAAAAAA
This sequence comes from Poecilobothrus nobilitatus, assembly GCA_947095535.1. Taxonomy (NCBI): domain Eukaryota; kingdom Metazoa; phylum Arthropoda; class Insecta; order Diptera; family Dolichopodidae; genus Poecilobothrus; species Poecilobothrus nobilitatus. The sequence goes on from OX352774.1 coordinate 28,347,469, forward strand.
AAATTTATCTATTTGAATTTGACAGATAAAAAATAAAATAAATATTAAATAAAAAATGAGAAGAAAAAAATTTTTAAAAGACGACTGAACGAAGAAGAAAAAATAAAAAGAAAAAAAAAAATCAATTTAAGTCCAAAGGAGTTGACGCAGTCTACGCAGAACAAGAATAGTGAATACACATTTACACATATATAAAAGAGATTAAAAGAGAAAATGCAAAAAAAAAAAAAATTTATACAAAAGAAAATTAAAATACAAATACATAGATGTATAATATATATACATACAATAAATATAAATCTCTAAAATAATCAGATTGGAAATTTTTTTAGTATTTTTTTTTTTTTTTTTTTTTGGTATATTTCATCATCATCATCTCAGTGTTAGATTAAATTTTCATGGGATAAGGACTCATCTGAAGTTTTAATATAAAAGAATGTGCTTTTTCTGATTTTATTTTTTTACTTTTTTCTTTTTTTTTTTTTTGAGGTTAAAAACCTAATTAAATATATAAAAAAAAAAATTTTTTTTTTATTCTAATAATTAACATATAAAGTAACAAAAAAATTAAAATACTTAAATCTTAAAAAAAAAAAAAACAAATAACTATAAAAGCTGATCCTGAAAATAAATATATAATTTTTATTAATATTTTAAATGAAAAAAACAAATTTAAAAATTTTAATTTTATCTCAAATTAAAAAAAAAAAAAATAAGAAAAGAGTTTTCCATTACTGAGCAAATATAAAAAAAAAAAAAACGAAATTTATTGGAAAAATAAAATCTTTACAAATAAAAAGTAAGAAAAAAACAAAAAATATTGATTTATATTTTAAAAAGAAAAAATTATATTGAATAAATTCTTTTTATTTCTGTGATTAAAAAAAAAAAAAAATGAAAAAAGGATAAATTAAATTAAATGAAATTTTAAGAATTCTTAAGGACATATTTTTGAAATGGATGTTTTTTTTATTTTTTTTTTGTGTGAAAATTATTTAAATTGTTTCTTTTTTTTTTTAATGCAACTTTATAAATATTTAATTTTTAAATTATTTATAAAATGTTTTGAATTTTTTTTTAATATTAATAGTCATAACGAAATTTTTTTATTATTAATACATAATTTAATAATTAACATTTTAATAATTTAATAAAATTTTATCAAATCTAAATTACTGATTCAATGTATCCCTTACCCTATATTGGGATTATGGAACTGATCTGCTGATTTATATAAGTTTTACAAATAAATTTAATTTAGACCAATTATCCCTATTAAGTTAAAGAAATAAAAATCTTATGACACAAATTATGATTAATTAAGGTTTCCTTAAACTTTAATTCTTTATATCTTTATATTTGTATTCTTAACATTTATTTTAAGGATTACAACATTTTTATTAGTTTTGAATTTTTAAAATTTCCATTTTTAATTTAAAATTTGTTTGATTATATTCTTTCTTACTTATTGTCAAGCAATAATTGTTATCATTCTCTCCCTTCAACAGTTCTAAACACATTATTAGAAATTTCACACTAATTTGACAATTTTTTTTTTATATTTATACATATATAAATTATTTTAATTTTATTTCTTTAATAAATAACTATGGTATCCTTATGTTAATTTTCTATTTATATTTGAAAAAAAAAAAACAAACTATTAATATTTAAATAAAAGCTACATAAAACAATGTCCTTCAAATTAAGGACATAATAAATACAAAAAAAAAAAACACAAATAAAAAAAAAAATAACTTCGCAAAACGTATTCTTTAAAGAACTTAAAAATTCAATTCTTTAAAGAATTTTATATTTTCTTGTGTTTTTTTTTTTGTTATTATTTTTGAATTGAATACTTAAGTATTTGTTTAAAGAATGAAAAATCAAAAAACAAAATAGGTATAAAAAAAAAAAAAAAAAAACTAGCATAAAAACTAATATACGGTAACAAAATATAATAAAAAAAAAAAAAAGAAAAGAAAGATAACAATAATTTTATATTAAAATGCTACTCTATTATATATATGTATATAAATATATATATATTTTATATATGTGACAACATAATATCAAAATTATATATATATATATAAAAATATATACGTCATATTAAATATATATTTATAATTTTATACATAATTCATATTTAATGTTTATTTATATATATATATATATATATGTATTTTACAGTTTATTTATATATATTTATATATTGTATATGTACCTATAGACAAACACCCCAGTTATATTTATTCTTTCTTTGTTGGATTTGTTTTTCATTTTCTTCTTTTTATTTTTCTTATTATTTTATTTTGTGTCCTTTTTCTTTCTTATGAATCGAAAGTATACACATATATATATCTATACAAAAAAAAAAAAAATCATCATCATCATCACTATCACTATCATCACAATTTTAGTCATCATCATTATCATCATAATCAAAATCATTATGATGGTAAATAATTGAATATTGATTTTATTAAATTTACTTATAAAAAAAAAAAAAAAAACAAGAATGAAGCATCCCTATTTTTATCTTCTAAAAAGAAAGAAAAAAAAAAACAAAAAAAAATGTTTTGTTTTCTCTTTAAACTATGTAATACTAATAACAATATTCAGGACATTATGTTCATATAAACAGTAGAGACATCTATGTAATAAAAAAACAAAAGAAAATAACAAAAAAAGATTATGAAGTTCAAAATGTAGAAGTATGTATTTCTTAAAGAGATGTTAAAATTTTTTTTTTGTTCTTTTTTTTGTTTTTTATGTAATTTTCTTGTAAAAAATAAAAAAAAGAAGAAAAAGGATTTAAATTTAATTTGAAGAAAATAAAAAACAGTTTCAAGGATTAATAATTAGAATATTAAATAAAATATTTAAGTGTTTTGTGAAAATAAATATCGAATTTTTAAATTTTTTTTGGTTTAAAAAAAAAAAAAAAACTGCCCATTTTAGATTTCACCTTAGAAACAAACGATTTTTTTTTTTTTTATATTATATGGGTTTTCTATAATATAAATTTCTATTGTTTGAAAGATAATAAAAAAAAAAAATAGAATTTTATGCGCAAGTTAAAAAAAATATATATATATATATATATTCTATTTTGATTCTTTTAAAATCGTTAGAAACTTGTTATTTATTAATATAATTTTTATATGGTTTACTGACTTCATATAAAATAATTTTTTTTTTTTATTGGCGAAAATTTACTTACTTAGTAAACTTTTATTTGATTTAGTACTTTAATATACTTCTACTAGATAAACCCGTCGTTTAGCATACACCAGTCTAAAAATAACATTATTTTTGTGTCACTTAAATTTTTAATGAAATAAAAAGAAATATCTTTCTGTTCTAATATAGTTTTTATTTATTTATCTTAAAAACGTTTTTTGAGAAATCGTTCCCTTCATCAGTAAGAATATGTATACTTAACTTTTCATAATAAAAATAAGAATAAATTTAAATAAACGTAAAAACTTAGATAGCAACACTAAAAAAACTAAACAAAAATATTGTAGTGGAGCACAAATATTAGATTACCATTTTAACTACAAAATTTCTTTTTTTTTTTGTAGTTTCCTGTTCCTTCAAAAATATAAATCTTTTTTTCATAAAAAATATCTAAATTGGTATAAAATTCACTATTTTTTAAGTGAAATGTCAAAATTGAATAATTTTGTATGCGGGGTTTTCAAAATTAATTATTTTTCATATGTAAATGTGAAAATTGAAGTTTTTTTTAATGAAATTGGTATGTATATACATATATATGTGAGCATACTGTAAGTATTAATAGTTGGAATCAAAATCAGGGTATTCCCTTTTTCTGGAATATTTATATCTATATATGTATGTATGTCTACGCCAGATTTGGAAATTTCGGGATTTTGGTTTTCGTAATTTTGTATTTGGGGATTTTGATTTTTGGGATTTCGTAATTTCGTGATTTTGTTTTCGGGATTTTAATTTTCGGGATCGGAATCACGTACCCAACTCTATAAATTTTCAATTTTTTTTATTCTTTTTTTCTGTTATGTACAGTGCAGTATTAGTTTTTGCTATGAAAAATGTTATTGTTGCAAACGTTTACGGCTTTTAATAGAAGGTATTTCGGTTTTTTTTTTGTTTTCCTACTTCTACCTATTTCCTACATCCTACTACTTTTCGAAAAAAAAGTATGATGTATATATGGTTGCTGGTTGCTTTCCTATACAATGAGATTTTATTTCAATAGGTCTTAGGTTTCATTATATTGAATTATTCTTATAATTATTGTATTTAATATTTTCTTAAATAATTTATTTTTTTCTGTTTTTTTTTTAATATTTTGATTTAATCAAGTTATTAAAATTAACACACTAAAAATAATTAATATATCAAAGATAATTGACAAATATTAGATTACATTTTTAACTGTTATTATTTTATATTTGACAGTTTTACCGGTAAATTGTACAGATAATATGTTTTATATTTTTTTTTTTTATAAGTAATTTTTTTTCTTATAAATAATATATAAGTAACATAAGAAGAATATATTATGAAAATATATGTGTTTCATTGTGTTTTTAAGGATAATTTCAATGAATAATAGATAGATTAAATTCTCTTAAAGTATTCAATTAATTTTAACATCTTAAGATATATAATATGTACGCGTATGTTATGTTGTGTTGTTTAGTATATTGTTCGAAAATGAATGAAATGTACATCATATAGGTATTAAATTTATTTTTATTTTTTAAAATTGTTTTATATTATATTATTATTATAGAAATAATTGTATAAAATTATATACTTTTCGGTTTTTTTTTTTTTTTTTTTTTGTAATTCTGTATAATATTAAGAAATATCATATATATGTACCTATATTCTTTCTAATATTTTACAATAGTAATTAGATCAATAATAGTATAACTATTAATACATACAAAAAACAAAAATATTAATAAAATATAATAATAAAAATTTATATTTCTTTTAATTATTTTGATAATTAACTATAAGTAATAAGAAACAAAACGATGTTGTTTCAGAACTATATTGTTCTGTCAAAAAAAAAGAAGGGTGCAAGAATTAAAAAGATACATAATATGTGTTCCTTTAATAACTAATGAAATTTATTTTCTTTTTGTTTATTTAAGATTATGTATATATACAAATATATACAGTGAAACTTTTATAACTCGAACTTTGTAAATGTTCGGGAATTGGTTCAAGTTAAACAGACTTCGAGTAATAGAGAGTTAAAAAAAATTGCACAAAGCAGAATTAAGTAAATTACTTTTTTCTTTTAAAGATAAATATTTTGATTTTCTACCGGACATTTTAATTTTCAAATTTACAACGTACACACGTCTGTTATTTGGTTGAACTGAATGTTTATAACTGTCAAATATGTAAACATGTACAAGTTGAGTGCCTACATTCACATCATGCTAACAAATAATGATGAAAACTAAAACAGAAATGAGAGGATGATAACAAAAAAAAACAAAAAGAATAACAAAAGTTATACATATTTTGTTTTCAATTTAATTCAACAAAAAGTTCGAGTTAAGGAAACTTTTTTACTCAAAATGACATTAAATAGTTCGAGTAAGAGAAAAGTTGAAGTTAAAGAGATTTTCAAATAAGAGAAACTAATTTAATTTATATATAAACAATTGAAACAACATTTTAAATGCATCAATATAGTTCGAGTTTAGGAAGGTACGAGTTAGGGAAGTTCCACTGTATATGTATAATTTATGTACATATATCTATATGATATAAATTGTTTATTAAGACAAGGTGTTCCATAAAATGTAAAGTGAAAAATTAAATTATATTTTTGAAAAAAAAAAAAAAATTATATCACGCAAAAAATTTAAACACATATATCAGTGTTTCAAGCATTGTTTTAATTTTGTTTTTTACGCTTTGGTGGGATTATTTATTGCCCAGTACTATACTTCTTATATTAGAAGTAGTAGTATTGGAAAGGTCGTGAAGAGATCTTTTAAAAAGTATCATAAACAATACAAAGTGTCTTTCAAAATTTTCAAAATATGTTGGTTTCTAGAAAGTCTGGAATTTTTGTTTTTTTTTTCTATAAAAATTTCACTTTGAACTCTAATGTTTGAGTTTCTTTTACAGGAAAAGAGTAGTTGAAAGTAGTTGGGAGTAATTAGTAAATGGAACACTAACTTAACATAATCGTATTTACTCCTATTTATACTCTTTCTCAAAGGTTGGTGTAGTTGGGAGTAGAAAAGAGTAGTTTACTGTGTAAAAAAAAATGCAAAGAATATCTTCGAAACGGTAACACCTATATTAAGAGTAGTTGAAAGTAGTGGGAGTAATTAGTAAATGGAACACTAACTTAACATAATCGTATTTACTCCTATTTATACTCTTTCTCAAAGGTTGGTGTAGTTGGGAGTAGAAAAGCGTAGTTTACTGTGTAAAAAAAAACTCAAACAATATCTCCGAAACGGTAACACCTATATTCGACCCTATAATTTCGTAGAGTAACAGTTTATTAAATATTGTCTTAGGGTAAAATTTTACGATTTAAGTAAAATACTGCAAAATGTTAGGAATTTTTCCAAATAATTAATTTGACCTAAATGATATTTCTGGTAAAAGTGGTTTTTCATTAAATGTTTGTGACGTGGACAATCGAAAATATCCCCATTCGTTTTTTTTTTTAATATTAAACGTATAAATCTCAATACATAAAATTTTACTTTTAGGATACCGTGTACATATCTATAATAGACACATAACAATAAAATAAAATGTTTTTGTCTTTTATTTTTATTATATTAGTATATAAATAAAATTCTCTATCTATTATGAAAAAAGATATATTAATAATATTGTTTTTTAAACATACATTTACCAGTTATTTATAAACAAAACAAAAAAAAAAATATCTTAGCATCTTTTCAGATTTTTTGTTCTTTTTTTTTCTTCTTTACATTGTAATATAAAAAGTACGGTATTTAATCAATTTGAAGTGAAAATCAATTATAGAAATCTGATATATTTTTCTTTCTCTGTATGTAAACATAATGGTATACATATCTATATTATTTAGAATTTAGACGTATACATATGTATATTGTATTATCTATCTGATATCTAAGATACAATATAAAACTATAGAAACATATATGTATGTATTTTATACGCCACCCATCATTATAAACAATGTTTTTCCAATTCTTGATCTAAATTATACGATTTTAAGTGTATACGTATATTTAAAGTAGGTTATTAGCTATTAACTTTATTATTAGTTTTCTTAAAAAAAAAAAAAAAAACAAAAAGACAAAAATAAAAAGGATATTTGTGTAAAAAATACAAAATGAAGTATGTATATATATAGATATTTATTACGGATGTTTATTTAAAAAACATTATATTATATTAATAAATGTTTTAAAAAAAAATTTTTATTACAAGATTTAATGAAGTACCCGTCATTACAATATAAAAAAAAATTTTTTTTAATTTGAAAATTAGAGTTTTCTGAAACATTTTATGATTAAATTTTAATTTTTTAATGTAAGGAAATAAATAGACTCATATATTTTCCGATTTTGGAGTAAAAGGATTCTTTAAAGAGAAAAAAAATTTAATGAATAAAATCAAGAATATAAACAATTCATAAGTTTCGTCAAATAACATTGTATTTTACATTTATTCAGCTTTTAATTAAACAGGATTTAAACTAATTTAATGTTTGTTTGTTTTTTTTTTTTTAAACTGGATAGAATGCATAAAACTGAGCTCGAACTCAAATGTAATTTTTTTGAGTATAAACACATTTTTGCTTAAATTTTGCCAGTTAAATTCCAATTTAGAACGAGCTTTTGTTTGGAAAGTGATATTTGTGTTGAATTTCAGTTTTATACATTCGATCTACTGATGCAATAATATGTTATATGTCATCTTCTGGAAACTTTGAATTATTTTTTTTTTATGTTTGTTTCGAAAGATTCTTTAATCTTTGATTATGATTCTTTGAAATTTTCGTCAGATTGTTTAATTTTTTATTACGAGTTTTTGAATTTTCTGTTAGATTCTTTAATTTTTCATTACGATTCTTTGCACACTTTTCGTTAGATTCTTTAATTTTTCATTACGATTCTTGCAACCTTTCGTTAGACACTTTAATTTTTCATTACGATTCATTAAATTTTCCGTTAGATTCTTTAATTTTTCATTACGATTCTTTGAACTTTTCGTCAGATTCTTTAATCTTTGATTACGATTCTTGGAACCTTTCGTTAGACACTTTAATTTTTCATTACGATTCTTTAAATTTTTCATTACGATTCTTTGAACTTTTCTTTAGATTCTTTAATTTTTCATTACGATTCTTTGAATTTTTCGTCAGATTCTTTAATTTTTCATTACGATTCTTTAAATTTTTCATTACGATTCTTTGAACTTTTCGTCAGATTCTTTAATCTGTGATTACGATTCTTGGAACCTTTCGTTAGACACTTTAATTTTTCATTACGATTCTTTAAATTTTTCATTACGATTCTTTGAACTTTTGGTTAGATTCATAAATTTTTTATTACATATAAATTTTGATATGGAAAATTATGAATTAAACTTACATAATATATTGATTTTAACATTATATGTTGATTTTCAACTGAGTGGTTATCTTCTTTACTTTTAATCCTTTTTAATTTTTATCTTTAATTTAATTTTCCTATTAAAATATTTTAGAATATTGAATGCCTGTATGTGGAACATTTTTTTTTTACATTATATTCAAATATTTTATTTATTATTTTGTTATATGTATATACTAATTATTATTGTATCTATTAATATATGCAAATATCATTTTTAAAAGGTGAGGTGTACAAAACAATTAATTTTTTTTTTTTTTACATGTACCTATATCTGCATTTATTCATTCTATACATATATATCTATATGTATTTTCCAAAAGTTTTGATTTTATCATAATTTTTAACAAAATATCTTTAATTATATTCCAATATGTTTATTGTAATCATTAATATTGTACACTCAGTATTTGGTTTTGATACCATATACGAGTACAAAAAATAAAATCATTATTTTTTTTTTTTATAGCATGCATATGAGTTTACAAAAAAATAAAAAAATGAAAAAACCACAAAATTATTTAAAAAAAAAAACTGGAACACGAATGGTTTTTATTGATTTGACCTGGTTCTTCTACAATTTTTTTTTTTTTTTTTTTATTCTGTAATTGTTTTTGTAATTTTTTATCTTTTTGGTTGGTTTTATTTTAGTTTCTTTGGAAAATTTCGTATCTTTTGAAAATTCCAGGACAAATTGAATTTTTTTCAGTGAAAAAAGAATTGTGATATATTTAAAATAACATTTTATATATATAGGTGTAGTAGTATATAGTAATTGAAGATACATTGTATAGAATGTCGTACTTTAACAATATTTCGAAATAAATTATTTTAAACCTTTGCTATTATCAATTTAAATATGACAGATACTGAAGGTATCTGATAGATACTGGTATATAAGATGAAACTCTTACTTAAAAATCTACTCTTGTTATTTTGACCGTAACTGTTATATGTGTTTTTTTTTTTTTTTTTTAAGTTTAGGTATATTTAAATTTTGTAATTTATAAATTAATTAAGTTTAATTATAATTTGAAAAGATTCAATGATCCAATATCAATTGACATTATTAATTAAAATAGAAATCATTTTTAAACACGTTCTCATAATGAAATTATTAAGAACAAAATATAATTGAGTTTGTTTTTTTTTTTTTGTTATTTTTAATTATTAATAAAAAGGACCTTGTACTAGTTTTTAAAATTGTTCTTTTAGTTTTTTCTTTTGTTCTTTTTATATCTATAAATTAGAGAAAATTATTTAAAATTTATTAATTGTAATTTGAGTCTTTTTAACACTTTGGGTTTTTTTTCTTTTTTTATTAATGTTTTATTTGTTGTAAGTTGTTTGCTGTAATGTTGTTTGCTGTAACAAAAATTCTTTGGTATTCTTAGTGGTCTTTATGAACTTGGCACGCCATCTTTAGTAGATTTAGAGAAACATGTTAAAATAAGTGGCTGATATGAATTAGGGGTGTCAAATAAATAAATTTATGTTGGGTTGTCATATACTATAATAAGTGAACCGAATGAGGTTAAATTTAACTTATTAATTAAGAGAGATTAAGGCAATAAATATCGAATTATATATTTATTAAAATAAATTAAATAAAAATTATATGGATTAAAATATTTTAAAGATTTATAAGAAAATATAGTGACCTATGCAATAATATTTCGTTTTTTTTTTTTTTTTTTTGCTTCTTTCAGTGCCTTTATTATTCATTTTAAATAGCTGTAATGGCTACATTATCATTGCGAATCAGTTTAGAAGGTGGTCGTGTAACAAAAACCATCCAATTTAATTCACAAACAACAGTTTTTGATGCATGCAAAATAATACGTGATAAATTTGCCGAAGCTGTATCTGGAGCACGTAAGTTATTTATTTATTTTTTTTTAATATCTGGTTTTTTAATTTTATACTCAAAAAAAAAATTTTTTTTAAATAATTTTTTACAGCTAACGAATATGGATTATTTTTATCCGACGAAGAAAATCGACAAGGTGTTTGGTTAGAATCTGGTCGTTCATTAGGATATTATGTATTACATAATCAAGATGTTTTAGAATATCGTCGAAAAGTACGTACATTACGTGTTCGTATGTTAGATGGTGCTGTTAAAACAATATTAGTTGATGATTCGTTACCAGTTAATCAATTAATGGTTGTAATTTGTACAAAAATTGGTATTACAAATCATGAAGAATATGGTTTAGTACGTGAAGAAATTGAACAACAAAATGAAAATTTACCCGATAATAAATTTGGTACACTAACGTTACGTAGAAAAACTGCTGAAAAAGATCGTGATGCAAAAATGGAAAGTTTACGAAAAAAATTAAAAACTGATGATGAAAGTAAGTTTTTCAATACATAAATTTAAAATATTTCCAATAAAATATTTTGATTAGATGTTTGTGCAAACATGCATACTAAATGTTAAATATTTCCTTTAAATTAAAATATTTGTTTTTTTTTTTACGATATGTCAAAACTTGTAACATAAAGTTTTTTTAAAACTTGACAGTTAGCTTACGTTCGATTTTTGGCACTATCATTGGCTGTCATTGTTTTTAGAATAATTGAGTCAAATTCTGTCCTAAAGAATTTTTTTTCTATAGTTAATAATAATAATATTCCACGACCAGTTACTCCTCGCTGACCGCACGTGGGCAGTCACCATTTCTTATTATTATTATTTTTTTGTATATAGTCGGAGAGGTAAGACTATATACAGGGTCATCATACAAACTGTTGTAACAAAATAAAATAAAGCTGTGATAATTAAATAATTAAAATTAAGCTGTGGTAATTCGAATGGGATTTTGTAAACAAATTTTACTTATAAAATTTAAGCGAAAATGAGGTTTTACTCGATTAAATATATTACCATATATTATATACTAACCATCAAATAAACTAACTAGTTACTTGTTAGTATTGCTTAACTCAAGCAATATATAATTCAAAAAAATATTTATTTACGTTTGTAGATACTTCAAAATTTAAATAAACTTCATTTCTACACCATGAAAATTCCTATAGATTCGGTTTGAAACTGATCGTAATCAAAACTCATTTATTGTGAGAACCCCTAAAATATGAAACACATAGCTTCCATCAATTGTGTTTCAGTCTGATAGAAATCTTCTTTTATATAAATTCCAACTCTTCAAAAAAAATTTGTACCGATTCACTTCAAATTAACCTACAAACTCAACTTTATTATATCCTATTTTTCTTTAATTCCTCTTCCCATTATCCAGACCTACAATTATTTTTGTATAAATGAATCTTATTTCTAAAGTTTGGGTAACGTGTACAAAAAAAAAAAATATTTGAATTGCAGTGATGCTATTTGAATTGTAAAATTATGAAATGTAAAATAAATATTAATCCTACAATAGTCAATAAAATCGAGGAAAAATTTCATATACAATTTACAATAATTGATGCAGTATTTTTATTTACAATAATTCATCATTTTTTATGTTTTGTTTTTTTTTTTGCACATTTTTAGTCAATTGGGTTGATGTTGGTAAAACATTAAGAGAACAAGGTATTGATGAATCAGAAACAGTTTTATTGCGTCGTAAATTTTTCTTTTCGGATCAGAATATTGATTCTCGTGATCCGGTTCAATTGAATTTATTGTATGTACAGGCACGTGATGCTATTTTAGATGGTACACATCCAGTAACACAAGATAAAGGTAAATATTTGTTATAAAAAATTATATAAAAAAGAAAATTCAAATGTTATAATAGGAGAAAAAATTATACCTATAGGTATTACATATTTTATATTAAATATATGTATATACATATTATGTAGGTATTAATATATAGAAATGTATTGTTATGCAGTTTTGCATATTAAAATCTTGATATAGATTTATTTTGGTTCATGACTTGTTATGATTAATGTTATTCAAATGTAAATTTTGTAAGAATTTATACGTGATTTTAATATTCTGATGAAATGATAATTTTTTTTTTTTTTAATCTTGTTAAATAAAATGTTAAAATTTTTTTTATTGAAAAAACATTTTTTAACAGAAAACTTTCATATAAGTGATCCGTTTTCATTTCTATTTCATTTTTCATTAATTAAAACGAATTTTAACAAAACGAATAACACTTCATTGAATAATAAACAAAAATATTAATTATTAAAAATTAAAATTAGTAAACAAAAACTCTGATCAAAAAAAGTTTATTAACACGCTTAAAAGTTAATTTAACACGCTTAAAAGTTAATTAACACAACTGGTAATAATAGCGCTTCGTTGTCGACTGCTGTTATTATAATTTTATTTGAATTTTCTTTGTTAAGACAAACATTTTAAATTGACCGATAAACATTAAAACATAAAATTAATTTATTTATACATAGCTTGTGAATTTGCTGGTATTCAAGTGCACATACAATTTGGACCCCATAATGAAGCAAAACATAAGCCAGGATTTTTAGAGTAATTATTATATATTTTTATTTTTTTTTTGAAAATTTTATATACATACTTATCTTTTAATTTTATATAATTTATAAATATATGTATACATATATCTATATATATTTTTTTTTTTAATTTAGTTTAAAAGATTTTCTACCTCAATCAAATGTACGTGTTAAAGGTATTGAAAAGAAAATTTTTGCTGAACATAGAAAACATATTGATTTATCAGAAATTGATGCAAAAGTTTTATATACAAGAACTGCTAGAGAATTACCAACATATGGTGTAACATTCTTTTTGGTTAAAGAAAAAATGACTGGTAAAAATAAATTAGTACCACGTTTATTGGGTGTTACAAAAGATTCAGTTTTACGTTTGGATGAAAGAACAAAAGAAATCTTAAAAACATGGCCATTAACAACAGTTAGAAGATGGGGTGCATCACCAAATACATTTACATTAGATTTTGGTGATTATGCGGATGCATATTATTCAGTTCAAACAACTGAAGCTGAACATATTGTACAATTAATTGCTGGTTATATTGATATTATATTAAAAAAAAAGAAAGCAAAAGATCATATTGGTATTGATGGTGATGAAGGATCAACAATGGTTGAAGAATCTGTCGCACCATCAAAGTATGTATATACATAATATTATTTAATATTATAAATTATAAAAAAAAAAAAAAACATAAAACAAATTTATTTGATGATATGAACACAAAAAAAAAATAAAAATAAAAAATTTATAAATTTTAGAGCAACTTTCCTTCAACATGAAACCAGTAAAATTGGTAGAATTAATACTGAATCAGTGGCTCATCCAGGAATTATGAGAGCCTATGATGGTAAATTATTAATATTTTTATTTATTCATATAATCAATATATTGAAATACACAAAATTTTATTAAAAAAAAAATCGCACTATCCACAAACAAAAACATCACTCTATGACGTGTAAATAGAAAAAAAAAAAATAAACAAAATAAATGCATTTAAGGTCTAAATTATTTTATCTAAACGACGACCTTTTTATAAATTCTTTCGTATATTAATCAAAAAAAAAAAAAAAATATATATATATATATATAATTTATAGGTAAAAAATTAAATACATTTATCTTTTATTTGCTACATTTGCTGAAAAAAAACGAATGTTTTAATCCTATTTTTGAATTCGTTGACAATATATGTATGTATGTTAGTTACCGTCACCAAAATTAACAGTTTAAAAAAAAAAATTATTAAAAATAACTAAAAAATTAAACTGTGTTTTATTTTAATTTTTATAATACGGAATGAAATGTTTTTTTATTTCTGTATCCATTTTTGTACATTGTCCATAAAACAATGATGAATAAGTGATTTCATCGGATTGGGTTTCATTTATTTACAATAAATTCTTTAAGATTATATACAACGAATTTAAAAATAGGGAATATATATTCATTTTTTTTTTTTTATTTTTTTTTTATCAAAATTATTTTTCTATTCTATATAATTTTTACTTTTTCTTTTATTTTGTTTTTTCTTAAAATATATATTTTTATTTTTATTTAATTAAAAAAAACTAAAAGGCGAAAAATCATTTACACATAATGAAATGCAATCAGTTCAATATGGCGCTATTGTTGGTACTGTAAATGTAGGCCATAAACCGCCAACGGTAAGACTTTTCTTTTGTTTCTTTAATCTTTATTTATTAAATTTTTAATTTTAAAATTTAATTTATTTTAGTATAGTGCTTATTAATTTTATTTAGTGTTAATAGCTTAAATTTTAGCTTTTTCTCATTTTTTTTTGTTTTTTTTTTTAATAATTTAAATTATTTACAATAATTTTAATTAATATTATTATTTAGTTTAATTTTATTTTAAACATTTACTAAACAAAAATTTTAATCGTTTTTATTTTCATGCGGCATATTACGGCAAATAATGACAGTTCGTGTAGGTTAAAACAATTTTCTTCAATTTATGTACTTTAAATGTTTCTTTAGACTAAAACAAATATTTTGAATATTAATAATCTACAGAAAACAAATTTAAAGTTTAGACAATCAATTACAATTATTACATTTTTGTTTAATAAAGATTAAGTTTGTAGGCTTTTTAGATTTAAGTGAAAATTTTATATAAACGCTTTAATTCAAATTCCAAATTGAAAATTTTATTTGATAGACAAATTGAAAATTATAAGATAACAAATCATTAGTTAATATGGAATTGATTCTTTAGAAATTTAATTCTTTTTTTTTTTAATTAAATATGGTTTGAGTGCATTATTTATAATTGATAATGTTAAAAAAAAATTTTGAAAGGTTGCAAATAAAAATTTCATACTTTAGAGAAAATCTTAAATACTTAACAAATAAAATTTAAACGCTTAATAATCAATAAAACTTATATACTTAAAAATTAACAAACGCAATAATAATAAATTTTTTTTTATTATTTTCAAAATTAATTTTTCTAATAAAATTCACAAAAAACTTTTATTTTTAGACTCAAGAAATTCGTATCAGTGAAGTACATTTAAGTGAACCTCAACGTGCCTTATTAGGTTATATTTCAGCTGGCCAAGAAACAATTGATCGTGCTAAAATGGAACTTGAATCTAAGGTACATTTTACACTAAATTTGAAAAAATGAAAAATGACTTTGTTTTTTATTAAAATTTTTTTCAATTGCAGATTGAATTTCTTGATTTGGGTTCAGATCCACATTCAATTGAATGGCGTGAAACAACATTAGAAACATCAAAACAAGCTGTTTCAACTCATGTTGCTACAATGAATGCAGCAACAGCTCAAATTGTTACAGCTGTTACTCCTGATGAAGTTGATACAGAAGCAATTGGATCAGCTGTAACACAAATTACACAAACAATTCCTGAAGTAACAAAAGAAGTTAAATTAATTGCCGCTCTTATGGATGATGACAATAGCGGTGATAAACTTTTGGAAGCAACCAGAAAACTTTGTAATGCATTTAGTGATTTATTAAGAGCTGCCGAACCAGAATGCAAAGAACAACGTCTAAACTTAATAAATGCAGCAAGTCGAGTTGGTGAAGCAACAACTATGGTTTTAAGTAGTATTGGTGAAGAAACACCTGAAAGTAGAGATATGTATGATATGCTTTTAGCTTTAGCTAAAGCTGTAGCAAATGCTACTGCTGCTTTAGTATTAAGAGCAAAATCTATCGCAGCCAGTACAACTGATGAAGAAAGTAGAGATCGTGTAATTGGTGCTGCTGGACAATGTGCCCTAGCAACAAGTCAATTAGTGGCTTGTACAAAAGTCGTTGCTCCAACCATACAAAATCCAGCATGTAAAGAACAGTTAGAGGAAGCTGCACGAGAAGTCGCAAATACGGTTCATCGCTTGGTTGATGTTTGTAATGAAGCTACCAATGATGATCGTCTCAAAGTTGATTTAGTTGGTGCTGCTCGTGAAGTCTCTGAAAAATTAAAAGATCTCTTAAATCATATTAAAAAACCTAATGCAAGTGAAACATCTCACGTGTTTTCTGAGGAAGTAGAAAGTGTTTTTGTAGGTACAGAAATTTTAAAATCATCAACAGATCCACAAGAAATGGTTCGCCATGCAAAATCCCTTGGTCAAGCTACGGCACATTTGATACAAAGTATCAAAGGAGAAGCTGAATCACAAGATGACTCTGAATTACAACGACGTTTACTTGCAGCCGCAAAACAGTTAGCTGATGCTACTGCGAGAATGGTTGAAGCGGCTCGTCTTTGTGGCAGCAGTCCACATGAAGCAAAACACCAAGAAGCTTTAAGAAAAGCTGCAGAAGAATTACGTGAAGTAACAACACATGCTGTAAACACTCCTGCTCTTAAAATTAAATTAATAAATCGTTTAGAAAATTGTGCTAAACAAGCTGCTTCAGCTGCAACTCAGTGTATTTCTGCTGCTCAAAATGCTGCACAACATAGCGAAGACCATCAAACTAAAGAATCGCTGTTACAAGACTGCAGAAATGCTGCTGATTCCATTCCAAGATTAGTTACTGGCGTAAAAGCCACATTAATGAAACCCGATGACAGTAATGCACATCTTAATTTAATTGAAGCTGCTGAAATGTTTATTGAGCCAGCTAGTCAAATGTCAACTTCAGCTCGTGCATTGCAACCAACAGTCCAAGATATTCCAGCAGCACAGCAATTATCTAAATCAGCTTTGAATTTAACCCACACTATACATGAATTAGGTTTAGCTGCAAACAGAGCCCGTGAAGTTTGTGGTGGACAAGAATTAGAATCTGCTTTAGAAGCTATCAAAAATTTAAGAACCGTTTTAAATGATACACGTGAAGCAGCTATAGAAGGAACACT
Source organism: Poecilobothrus nobilitatus (assembly GCA_947095535.1). Lineage (NCBI taxonomy): Eukaryota > Metazoa > Arthropoda > Insecta > Diptera > Dolichopodidae > Poecilobothrus > Poecilobothrus nobilitatus. The sequence continues at coordinate 28,364,951 of OX352774.1, forward strand.
AAGACCATTACCTGGTGAAACAGTAGAAAATACAGCTCAACAGTTAAGCAAATCAGCTAAAAATGTTGGAATTGCTTTGAGCCAACTTATATCGGCAGTTTCACAAGGTCAAAGAATGTATGCAGGAGGAGCAGGAAGAGACACTGCTCTAGCACTTGGAGATTTTACTAGAAGCGTTCATGGAGTTGCGGCTACTACTAAAAATCCGGCAATTATTGATTCTGCGGATGAAGTAATTGTTAACTCGATGCATTTAATTGAAGAAGCACAAAGGAATTTGCAAAATATTGGAAGTCTCGAAAATTTAAGTAGATCAGCTCGCGAAGTATCATCAGCTCTCAATAGAACTGTAGATTGTATACCTGGGCAACGAGAAGTAGATGAAGCATTACGAAATGTGTGCGAATTAAGTGAAATTTTGTCAATGGGAGAATATCCACACTCCAATAAAAATTATAGTCAGTTACAAAATGAACTTAAGTCAACAGCTGAAAATCTTAATATGACTGGTAGGGAAATCGTTCAAGGATATGCTAGTCCGCAGTGGTTAGCTACTTCTGGTCAAGCATTTAGTATAGCATATAAAGATTTATTATCCGTTGCAATGGAAATGGCAGGCCAAGCTAAAGATGAAACAACAAGAACAACAATGGTTGAGTGTTTGCGTAATGTTTCAACACAATCTTGCAGTTTACTATCAACTGCTAAATCAATAGCTGCTGATCCCGGTCAATCTAATTCAAAGAACTTATTAAATGCTGCTGCTCGTAGTGTAACAGACAGCATTAATAATTTAGTTGATTGTAGTGTTTCGTCAGCACCAGGTCAAAAAGAATGCGATAATGCTATTCGCAGCATTGAATCCCTACGGGTAATGTTAGATTATCCACACGAACCCGTTAATGAACTTGGATATTTTGATTGTGTTGAAACAGCTACGGACAAATCTAGAAATTTGGGTTATGCTATATCAGAAATGATAAATAACGCAAAACAATCACAACATGTTGAATTTGGTCATTCAGTTAACTCTGTCTCAGATTCCATCCACGGACTTATAGAGGCATCCGCACAAGCTGCATATTTAATAGGCGTTTCCCATCCAAGTAGTGTTTCTGGTAGACCAGGTATGAATTCCTGTTTTTCTCATATTTAATTCGTAAAATAATTTTTTTTAATTTCTTTAAGGTATTATTGATCAAGCTCAATTAACAAGAGCATATCAAGGTACACGTCAGCATTGTGATATTGTTAGCAGTCCTCAATCTACGAAACAACAAAAAATCGCTGCATTAACTGTAATTGCAAAACATACCTCATATTTGTGTACAATTTGTCGACAAGCTAGTATGAATACGACAAATCCTGTCGCTAAAAATGAATTTATAGTTGGTGCTAAACATGTTGCGAATGCTACCTCTGATCTAGTTCAAGAAGTTAAGGGTTTGGAAGATGATTACTCCGTTCCTTCAAGATCTAAATTTGTAGAACCTCTTCTAGATGCTGTAAAAGCAGTCAGACAATATGCATCGAGCCCAGAATTTATTTCAATACCAGCCAAAATTTCAGCAGAAGGTCGAAAAGCACAGGAACCTGTGTTAATGGCAGGTCGAGGAGTTTTAGATGGTGTTGTAGAAATGGTAAAGGCTGCAAAATCTTTGGCAGTTTCTCCAGATGATCCACCAGTATGGCAACAACTAGCAATGCATAGTAAACCAGTATCTGAAAGTGTAAAACGTTTAGTAGATAATATCAGAGATAAAGCTCCTGGTCAAGCGCAATGCGATCAAGTTTTACAAACTCTTGCTACATGCACTCGGGAGTTAGATACTACAGCGTTAGCTGCAAGTTCACAAGGTTTAGCTCAACGAAAAGATAACAATTTGCAAGGATTTACAGGACAAACATTAAATGCTGCTGCTGAGTTATTAGATAAATTGGAGCCGATTAGAATCGCTGGAAAACATAATGCAGAACAATTAGGTCATGCTGTTGGTGAAATATCACGATATGTTGTACCTATGACCAATGGAGCAATCGGAGCTTGTACTCATATTGTACATACAAGTCAACAAATAACTTTAATTAATCAAACAAAGTCAGTCGTAGAAAGTGCCATTGAATTAGTTCAAGCTGCGAAAGAATCTGCAGGCAATCCAAGAGCAAGCCAAGCACATCCTAAATTAGATGATGCTATACAAAACACCAAAGAAGCTATACAAGAATTAAATCAAACAGCTGAAAAATTATCAACAGAAAGTGGTGTAGTCACAAATTTAATGGAACAAATTTCTAGAATTGTTTCAAGATTAACAGATAAACGTCAGTCTTTATTAAGTGCTAATGTTTCGGACAGCTTTGTAGATTATCAAACACGTATGGTACAAACAGCAAAGGAAATTGCACGTTTAGCAAATGAAATGAACGCAAAAGCACCTTATAATCCACAGCAATTACCACAATTAGCTGTAGAAATGACACATAATTATACTCGTATAACAGAAGATTCTGTTGGTGCTGCAATGACAACAACTTCACCAGATGTAGGAATGCGTATACGTCAAACTGTTATTGATTTGGGACGTTCTATAATGAATATAATTCAAGCAACAGCTGGTGTACGTCCTGACGATGCTACTAGTCAAGCTGATGTTGCTAGAAATGCTAGAGATGTTTCAGAAAAAGTTGCACAAGTTTTAGTTGCCTTACAAGCTGGTTCCAAAGGAACACAAGCTTGTATAAATGCAGCAAATACTGTAGCTGGTATAATTGGTGATTTAGATACTACAATTATGTTTGCATCAGCTGGAACATTACATTCTGATGATAAAGGAACATTTGCTGATCACAGAGAAAATATATTAAAAACAGCAAAAGCTTTAGTTGAAGATACTAGAGTATTAGTAGCTGGTGCTGCTGGTACTCAAGATCAATTAGCTAGTGCTGCACAAAATGCTGTTACCACCATATGTATGTGTTTTTATTTAAAACAAAAAATCTAAAATTATATGTTTACTTTTATATTTTTTTTTTTATGATTTTTAGTACAACTTTCTGATGCTGTTAAACGTGGAGCTTGTAGTTTAGGTTCACAACAACCAGATTCTCAAGTTATGGTTATAAATGCAGTTAAAGATGTTGCATCTGCTTTAAGAGAATTGATAAATGCAACTAAAACAGCATCTGGTAAACCCATAAATGATCCAGCTATGCAAGATTTAAAAGAAAGTGCCAGGGTAAGTTACTTGTTTTTTTTTTGTTTTTTTTAGTTTTTCTAAATATTTTTTCCTCTTTTCATTTGTATTTTTTTATTCATATTATTTTTTTATCAAATATAAATGTTTGTTTTTTCTTAAATTTTTTTTTTAAGTTTTTTGGTTTTTTTTTTAAAAGTTTACTATAGATTCTGTTTAATATGCTTTCAATAATAATTTCAAGAATGTTTCTATATTTTAATCTTTTCTTTTAAAATTTTATATTTTTTTAGCTAAAAAAAAATATTTTAGTTTTAATGAAAGCATTATGTTTCATGCACAAAACGTTATATTATTTTTAAATAGAATATAATGGATAAATTCAAATAATATGAAGTTATTTTAAAAATGTATTAAAATTTATAAATGTATACATGTAGAGTTTAATTTTTTTTTATTTAAAAACTTAGTTCATTAATTTAAATGATCAATTAAAAAAAATAATGAGTAATTAATTTTATGCTGAAAAAAAAAAACAATTTTTTTTTATGTTTAAATAAAACGAGGAAATAAAAATTAAATAAATTCTAAAAAAAAAAAATAAATAAAGTTTTCAATTCTACATGCATACGTTAATGTAATATTAAGGTTTTTTTTTTTTTTTTTGTTTTAATAAAACCGAAATCAATGTTTTAATTTTAATTTTAAAAAAAAAACAAAAAGAAGATATTAATTGCTAAAAACAAAACATATTATTCATGAAACAATTTGCTAAATAAATACATATACATATATTACATACTTTTATAATGCATTAAATACTTAATATCACTAATATTTAATTATGTACAAAATAACTAAAAGCCTATATAATTATATATAACAAACACAATAAAAGCAATTATATGTACTTAATAATTAATTAATCATTATAATATAAAATAAAGCTTACCTTATGCACTTTTCAAATAAAAAAAAAATATAAATAAATAAAAATATGGATAAATCACACATGTGATTTTATAATTCAGTTTATTTTTATTATATTAAATAGGTCTTAAGATTCATTCATTGTATTCATTTAAATTTATTAATAAAATTATTTCTTACAACACATTTAAATTTTCATGTTCACATTACATAATAATATACTTATTAATTAATATTTAAAGCTTCAATTTACCATAATCTACTATATTTTCTAACATATTTCTAAAAGCGATTAATTTTCTATTTTATAACTGTCATATGTCATAAATCATATCATATCATATCGTTTTTTTTTTTTTGTTTTTCTTTCATTTGTAATTTATACAGAACATCAATAAATCAATGGTTATATACAATATTATATTATGTATTTTGATGCTATATAATATATTACCATTATAAATTACGATTATTTATAAAGTTTTCGTAATAAGCATGCTAAAATTTAATAACACATTTTATTAAATAATTTTAAAAATTTCTAAAAGTGTATAAAATTCGTTCTATTTATTTATGCACTTTTTTTCATTTTTTTTTTTAATGTTTCTAAATATTTTTAAAATTAAATAACAAATAATTTTTTTTATATGCATATATATATTAAGCTCAGTTTACACTATGATATAAGTATCGGCAGTTGTATTGCAACTTGTATTAAAGTATATACATATATATATCTAACAATTTTCACAAAATAGTTTATTTCTGTTCACAGTTTATCAATAAAATTTCAATATACAAAATGAGTTCTGATGAAGATCTTCCGAGTTTTCATTATCTCATTTCCCTGCAAATTATATTAAAGCAGTTCACGAAATTATGTTCACGAAATTTCAAATATATTAAAATACATTTGCAGTTTGTTCATGACCTTTTTTTTGTTCATTTAGCATGAAAATGTAAAAAAAATAACATAGTGTGCACTGTGCAGTATGAATTTTAATCATACAATTATATACCATACAAATGTCAATTCTGCAAAATATACAATTTATACATTTGCACTGTGCAGTACATAATGAAAACGCCTCTTTTATTTTTAAGTTGTTCGAGAATAATTTTAAATAAAATTAAAAAAAAAAAGAGAAGAAAACGACGATGGTGGTTTTTGGGATGACAAATTTTTGAAAAAACGGAATAGCCATGGGACGTGCCATTATATAGGTGAACGAGAGTATGAAAGTAGTTTTAAAAATTATATACAAATGGAAAAAACTTATTTGAAGAACTGTAAAAATTCGTAGTGCTAATAATAGTAAAGAAAGATTTAGAGTCTCAATATCTTCAACGGATCAGTTGACACTTACTTTAAGGGTTTTGGCTACAGGGGATTCATTTGCAAAAACTTATCTTATCATAGGTACCTATTTATATACAATTTTAAGAAATTCGTTTGTGATTTTTATAAGTAAATTGGTTTTTTTTGAATGTACAAAATGTATGAGATAGATCGTACATTGTATGTGATAAATCAAATGTATGAGCCTTTGTATGAGTTAAATTTGTATCGCGACTTGTAATTTGACAAATTGCAAGAAATGTATCTAAGTGTAAACGAAGCTTTATATATTGTATATTAATTTTTTTTTTTTTTTTTTAATTTTAAAATAATTTTTAACAATATTTTTTTCTAAATAACTCTTCTCTGATATTGATGATAAACAAAATTCCTGATTAATGAAAATGAAAAAAATTTTTTTTATTTTTGTTCTTGAAATAACTTTTTTTCAATTTTTCTCTTTTTTTATTTTTCTGGACAGATGCTTAACGATTTATGCTCTTCAGAACTTGGCATTAAAAAATAATATATTTAGTAGTAGTACTAGTTAGTTGGCTTCATTTTAAAGCATTATAATTGTGTCATTAAATGTAACAAAATTGAATAAAAAACAAAACTCATATCATTAATTTTTTTTTTTTTTTTTTGTAATTTCATTAAAAGAAAAAAACAATTTTTAGTATAATTATAAAAAATAATTTAATTTTCATCATTTACATTAGTAATTAACATTTTTTGTATTTAAAAAAAAAAAAAAAAAATATTTTATATTTAAGCTTAGCATCCCACATTACATTATTATTATATACATATAAGTTTGGTTTGTAAGGAGAAAAAGTAGATCTATAATTTAGTCAAGTGAAAAACATATTTTAATTTAGTTCTATGTATATTGTACTTAAAATAGTTTAACAATGTTAAGTTTCTTACTGCTTGAATTTATTTTTACAGATTGTATCTTTTAAAAATTTTAGATTTACTTAGTAACTTTAAAAAATGGAAGTAATTTTCTTTTTTCTTAATTTTTTTCCTCGAACCCCGATTTACACTTTTTCAACTTAAAACTGTTGGATTTACACCTTCAGTCTTACTTGACGCAATTTTGGTTTATTTTACGCTGTTTTTTTCTATTTACAGCTATTTTCAATTTTTATTTCAATCAGAAATGAAAATTATTAAGGTGACGTTGAAGACTACTTTATGTATTTGCATTTCGATTTAAATCTCTGTTTTTTTTTAGACCCATCTCATTTTGGGAACGGATACTGGTCGTAAATCGGCGTCAGAGTTTAATTACAAGCTTAAAATTTTGCATTTAAATCTGAATGAATTTTTATTTTGTTTCTAGATAAACTGCAATTGCAGTTAAGTTGAAACAAAAGATAATATTTTATATATTTTCTTGTAGATTCGAAAACTTGGATGAATTTCTAATAGAAATTTTTATAATCTTCATAGTTTAGAATTTAAATTTTAGAATACAGTTTTATAGATCTACTTTATCTCTATTGTAGTTGCATCTATTTAAAATAGCATTTATAGTGCAATATTTAGTAATAATTAAAAAAAAAAAGAAAAAACAAAAGCTTCATATAATAAGAAAATAAAAATCATCTTTAATTAAACAAAAAAAAATATAAAAATTAAAAATAACATAACATTACAACATAATGCTTTTATAATTAATTCATTTTTTTTTTTAACTATTAAATATATATGTATTTTATATGTATAATTACAAAAAAAATTTTGCAATTATTAATGAAGAATGGAATGGAATTTAAAATCATGAAATAAAATAAAATCTTAAAATGATAAAAGATATGAAATTTCATTAAAATAATCTTTAAAAATATGTTACAATACACATACCTACATACATAATATACATTTTTGCATACATTTCAAAAATTTCATTATTATATCATCATATTATTAATTAATAATACAACACTACATTAATATTATCTGATACAGTTAGTATTTAATGAACAATATTTGATTTAATTTAAATATTTGATTTAATTAGGTAATGGTCCTTAATGTTTCATCATTATTAAAAACTGTTAAAGCCGTTGAAGATGAACATACAAGAGGGACAAGAGCAATGGAAGCAACTGTTGAAGCAATTTCACAAGAAATAAGAGTAATTATAAAATATAATTATAAAATAAAATATATAATAATTTAATAACAATATTTTATTTAAATTTTTTTTTTTATTATTTAATACTTTAGGCAATGAATTCACCGCCACCATCAAATTTAACACCTGCAACACCAGAAGATCTAATACGTGTAACAAAAAATGTAACAACAGCTACAGCTAAAGCGGTAGCTGCTGGTACATCTAATTTACAAACAGATATTGTTGCAGCAGCAAATATTGGACGTCGTGCTATTTCAGAAATGTTACTTGTTTGTAGACAAGTTGCATGGACTTGTGCTGAAACCGATGAATTACGACAACGTACTATTGAAGCTGGAGCTGCTGTTGGTGATTCTTATCGTGATTTATTAGATGGTATTTTGAAAAATTGTTCAGCTGATGATAGAATGCATTATTCACGTCGTGTTGCAAAATGTGTTACCGATTTATGTGCTATGGCTAAATTATTAAAAGGTTCTGATTGGGTTGATCCCGAAGATCCAACTGTTATTGCTGAAAATGAATTATTAGGTGCAGCAGCATCAATTGATGCAGCTGCTAAAAAATTAGCTAGTTTAAGACCAAGAAGACAACCTGATGTTAAGGTATGTACATATTATTACATATATGTATATATATATATACATACATATATAATTAATTCTAATTTAGAAAAATTTTCTATTATTAATTAAACATTAATTTAATATTTAATATTAAGCTTAAACTAACAATTCATATAAATTAATTTAAAAAATAATTAACAAGTAAATAAATTTAATACATTAAATTTTAAAAACATTTAACTTTTCACTTAATTAAATTTATTTAAAAATAAAATTTCATAATTTTAATAAAACATTTATTAATATATTAATGCAAAAAGAATAAAGAAAAAATTATTGAGTACATTGGATCAAAACAATATTTTTGTTATCTGAATGAATTCAAAAGCGTGCACCCAGAACGCAACATTTTTAAGAATTTTTATATTTAAATTTTTCATTTTTAAATTAAGATAACACTCCTTTTTTTGCCCTTTCCATTCCTATAAGGAATACATGGCACAAACTTTTAAATATCAGACTAGGGTTCAGTTTCTTTAATCATAATTTTTAATAAGCCGATGATTACCCGGCTATACTGAAGCTTTTGTATATTTATTTGTGCGCCATCTATGTTATTATACAAGTAGTATTTATTTATTTTATTTAATATTACGATATAATCTATCATACTATTGAATATAACCTGACCTAGACTTAAATCCAATACTTTTTAATTGAAAAGTAAGTGACTTGGATTCACTATACCATTAGTCAGATTTTAGATTACCCTCTCTAATAAGCTTATATAAAAACAATAAACCTCCTTTTAAATTTAACAACAACAAAAAGTTTTACAATAGAACTTTTTTTACCGAACCTAATGAAGCACATGCCAAAATGTAAATAGTTGAATAAAAAATAAAAAGATATATTTGTTCTACTTTTGATTATTTTGCAATTATTCATTAACAAACTCAAATAAAAACTGATAACTTAAATTGGATTTGATAAATTAAAACTCAGTGTAAAAAATTACACCCCTTAATTATTCTGCATTATATGTAAAAATATATTAAAATCAGACTATTCTTTGTCGTAAGTCATGTAATTGTATTGAATGTACTCAATAATTTTAAATATGTTTTTAAGTCATAAATAAAATAACTAATTAAAAAAAAAGAAAATAAAATTTCATAATATGTATAATAATTATTTACTTTTAAAATAATAAAAACTCTAACAAACTTTTTTTTTTTAAAACTAAACTCATATATTCTTTGTGGTGATGGTATGTACTTTTTCTTTGCTTTTTCTATGGGGGTTACGGTAAGATATGTTTGATATTCTTGGTTGTAATTTAAATTTCTATTCGACCAGGAATCAAACATATTATTATTGTGATTTAGCCATTTTTCTTCTAACACATTAACCTTATTCATAGCGTAAGAAATTATTTATAAAAATTATAATTTAACAAAATATTAACAAAAAAAAAACCATTATTATAGCTACTATATTATAAAAAATAATCATATATACTAATAAATTTTATTTCATTTTCAGTGTCCAGATGAAAATCTTAAATTTGATGAAATGATACTTGACGCTGCTAAAGGTATAATGGCTGCTTCAGCAGTTTTAGTACGTGCAGCAAATGCTGCTCAACGTGAATTAATTGATCAAGGTAAAGTAGCACGTCGTCCATTATATTCATCTGATGATGGACAATGGTCCGAAGGATTAATATCAGCAGCAAGATTAGTTGCAGCTGCTACACATAGTTTAGTTGAAGCTGCACAAAATCTTGTACGTGGTGTTGGTACTGAAGAACTTTTAATATCAACTGCTAAACAAGTTGCTGCATCAACAGCACAATTATTAATTGCATGTAAAGTAAAATCAAATCAAAATTCTGAAACTGGTCGTCGTTTACAATCAGCTGGTAATGCTGTAATTAAAGCAACTGATAATTTAGTACGTGCTGCTCAACAGGCATTAGATGCTGAAGAAGAACATATATTGAAAATAAATACAAGTATGGTTGATGGTATGGCACAAGAAATTAATGCACGTTCTGAAGTTTATAAAATGGAAAGAAGATTAGAAGAAGCAAGAAATAAATTAGTTCAAATTCGTCATGCTAGAGCAAGACAAAAGAATCCAACTGGTTATACTGGTTTAAATGAATCAGCTGATAGTGGTGATGAATATCAACAATATCAAGGAAGTGGAGGATATTCTTCACCAACACATTATCAAACCAATGTATGTAGTAAATAAAGAAGAAAAACAAAAAAAAAAAAAATCAAATTAAAATTTTTTTTTATGTTTGATATAATAACTTTTTTTTTTTAATTATTTAGATTCTTAGTTATTTTAATTTTAAAATTTTGTTATTTTTATTAATGTTAGTAATTTGGTTAAACTTTTTTGTATATTGATCAGTGTAAAAAAAAAAATTTGTTTAAAATTTTTCGAATTTAGTGTGTGTAATATTAAAACAGAAAACATTTAAAAAATGAAACTTTTTTAAATATTTCGGATAAAAAAAAAACAAAATTGTATGTAGGTAGTACATAAAATGTACATTATTTACCATTATTAACTCATCCTAATTTATTAAAACTAAAAAAAAAAATTAATTAAAAATTTAAATAAAACAATAATTTTAATATTTTACTATTTATGTAGTACGGTGCCATAAGGTTATTAATATAATTTTTTTTTTAACTTGGAATAATAATCATATTACTTGCGGCGAATTCATTCTTATATCAATTAATTGCTTTATAAAAATTAAAATTTTTTTAAATTTTCAAGCAAAATTAAATAAAAATACATATATATGTATATTTAAAATGAATAAATAAATTTCAGGTTAAACATGCTTTTGAAAAAAGAGCACCTTCCGGAAAAACACAAACTGAAGTTGTTTATAAATCGTTACGATATTCCAGATATACAAGATATAGAAAATAAAATCGTTTTTGTTTTTTTAATTTTACGTTATTTTGTAAAATTTTCAATTAACAACAACAACAACAACAACAACATGAACAAAAAAAATTTTAAATAATTTATTCTTAATATTGTTTTTTTTCTTGCACTTTAAAGAACTTACACAATGCAATTTTTTTTTGAAACGGTAGCACAAAACAAAAAATTTTCTTAATTACAAAAAAAAAAAAGTACAAAATGTTTTTAAATATAATATATAATTTTATTTATTTATTTATTTATCAATTAATTTATATTTCTTTATAGTGCAAATTAATTTTGATCTTTTTTGATCTTTTCGCTGATACAACTGCACACGAAAAATTTATTTTTAACTACATATTTTGTAAATCAACAAGAATTGATTTAGAATATTCAGTTTTATCACTGATTAAATACACACTGTACACACTTTTTTAATTCTTTTAAATAATGACTCTTAAGAAGATATTCTTCTTATACTTGCTCTGGTATAGTTAATCTTTACCAATGTATACAAGAATAAAATAAACGTATTTAAAAGATTATTTGTATATTTAGATTTTATAGCGAAAAGATTAATTACGAACATTTAGTAAATTTAAAATGAAACATTTTAAATGAGATAATGTGCACTCTTATTCACTTAATAATTTTATTAAAGAAAGCTAAATAAACTGCCGGGATCTATTAAAAACAATGGTGTTGAATTTTTCAATTTCTAAAAAAATTTAAAATGTTTAAAATAATTAAAATAAAGCTTAAGTTCATAAAACAACAAAAAAAAAAAAAAAAAAAAACAATTATTAAATCAGTTTAGGGTTTCGTTTTATTTTTTATATTTTATTCAATTTTGTTTTAAAAATTTTGTAATTTAATTAATAATATTAAACCAAAAAAAAAAATAATAATAATGTTCTAACCTTTGAATACTAATTAATAAATATTAATCCTAATTCTAACAGTCGTTAAATCGTTCTGGTTTTAATGTCTCACCGTCACTGGGTTACCAGCAACATCAACAACAACAACAACATCAGTACTACCAAACACTACCATCTAATTACCAACAACAACCACAACATAATTATTCTTATCATTATGAATTATCCACTAATCCAACATATCAATCCTCATTTCAAAAATCATCAACTCCTCCACCACCAGTTCCTCCACCACCACAACATTTCCATCATCCCGATTTAATCAATGATAATTTACCACCTCCACCCCCTCCACCTCCTTTATCAACTTCATACCAAAGAGAACAAATTTCATCTTCAAATACAACAACATTTAAACCAAATCCAACATTAACAGCAAATGCTGTACCTAGACCATATCCAGGTAGTCCAAATGTTGTTTTATCCCCAACAATAACAACATTGACAAGTCCCCTTGGTGTTGGAATAAATAATCAAACGTTATTAACAACAACAACAACTAATTATGGAAATATAACACCTTCTGCTGCCACTACTACTATTACTACTACTTTTAATAGTACTAATGGTGGTGTGTCACCAGTTAGTTCATTATCAAAAATAACTAATAATCAAAATAATTTTGAAACTTCACATAAATCATCAACATTGACAACAAATTTAAAAAAATCATCAACGGCTGATGATCAACAAAAACGTGATCAACAACAATCACAATATGAAACTTATGAACAAAAAATGCTTAAACAACAACAACAATCACAAACTGATTCATCAAATTCAACAACAACAAAGATAACCAAAAATATTGAAGCAACTGTTAAAGATTTACATGATAAAACATTTGGTCAAGGTGGTATTATTCAAATAACTGGTTATAAACCTTCAGGAACAGGACCACAAAATTATGAGGGCTATACGTCAAGGTAAGTTATTGAAGTAAAATTTTTGAATGATTTAAGAATGATTTGTATTTGTGTTATTAAATTTTCAGAAAGCATCTTTTTAGTTTTTGTATTCAAGAAAAAAATTTCAACAATAATCTTTAATTTCTATTGCATTTGTTTTTTGTTGATTTACTTTAAGATTTGTTCGTTACTTTCATATTTCCTGTTCTAAATTGCTCTAGTTTAGAAATTTATTTTTAAAAATTTTCTTTTTGAAATATCAAGGAGTTTTTCTCTTACCTTAAAAAATTAATGGGTCTTTATAAATCATATTATATGTCATCATGTTAAATCATTATCTGTTTTTTTCAAAACAAAATTTGCATACTACTTTTAAACTCTAAAATTTGAATTTTGTGGCAAATATCACAAAAATTTTTAAATAATATTTATTTCATTATCTTTAGCTCTTTAGAGTAAAAAACAGGCGCTGGCCGCAGTGTCTACAATACACCAAGTTTTTAAACCTCGCACGATGGATTTTCATTGTTTTAATTTATACCAGGTAGATAAATTTATGTATTTGGTGTTCCACTATACATTATCCACAGTGGAGGCACGTAACTTGTTACAAACATTTTTCGTTGAAAGAATTCATCACCGTCATAAAATATTTGTTGGTAGCTTAAACATTGTTAATAAAGATTTTTAAAAGTCAGAAACTTTCAAAATTAAAATACACATTTTTTTTTTTACAAACAATATGTACACGTTGGCATTGATTATGGATCAGATTATGATTTTTTAATTTACAATTGATGACTCTCGTCGTCTCAACAATTTAAAAAAATTTTTTTTTTTTTTTCTTGTAGTTTAGTGAATATTTGTTTCCAATGAGATCACGAAGTTTTTCTTTCTTAACAAGATAATTAAAGCGTTAAAATACATCTTCGAAGTACTTCTCCTAATCTCCGGATAAATTGAGTCATATTATGAAATTCAAATTCATTTACATGCATAGTGAGCATACAGCAACTTTGAGTACCTAAAAAATATTATAACAAAAAAGTAAAATGTCAAAACTTTTTGTTAGAAAATTTCATTAGAATTGCATTTACATTTTTATGTTACATTTTTTTTTTTCATTACACACACTGATTTTAAATATACATACTTTAATCTTATATACAATTATACAAGTAATATTTTCCTTATCCATTACCTATACATATTTCTTAACTCCTCTTTCAATTTTCTAATCTTTCATTTTCACTTTCAATTATATCATATAACTTTAAACTGCTGCTGTATAAAAAGTTTAGCATTAATGCTTGTTGATTTGTGAAATTTTGTAAAATAAAAATGAAAGTTTGTCAGTTTTGTTTTTTTTTTTTTAAACATCGAAAATTTATTAAACAAAAAAAAAAAATTATTTTCCAACTAAATTCCAGTCAAAAAGATGAACCTGAAGGCGTAAAAGAAGAAGTGTAAGTTCAACAATAAAAAAAAGTTATTTAAGTATAAAATTAAGAAATGTGTATGGAAATGTGTGCTTCATAAATAAATCAACTCCAAAAGTTTCACTCACTTATTAAGAAATGTAATCCTTTGAAGTCATCATTATGTATTTTGTATGATTTGCAAATAATTTTATTATACAAATTGATTTTGTGGATTATTTTTATTTGTCACTATAGTTTGTTATTATTTGATATTATAAGTTAATATTTTAAATTTTACATAGTTTTAAGTACACAGAAAAAAAGTAATATTGAACTTTCCTTAAATCGAATTTAAAAACTATTAAATATCATGGTAAAATTCTCTGAATGACAAATAAAACAAATAAATTTATGACAGGATGTCAGTAATAAACGGAAATTATTGCAAGATATGGTATTATAAATATTAAAACATTATAAATATAAATTGATAGACAACTTTTTATCACACATCATCGTGTTGTTAAATTAATGAAAAACAATTTGGATATTGTGAAATCGTTTTGCAAAGATAAAATTAAAAGGAAAATTTTTAAGTTTTATTTTTAGAGACAAATTTTGAGACATTTGCTTTTGAAAAACTTTCTCCAATTGATTTTAATACATATTTGAACGCATTTTTATTTAATTTAAAGTTTTTAATGAAACTGAAAAAACATAAATATAGATACATATATTTGAATTTTTTAAAATTTAAAGTCAATTTCTAAAAACAATTTTTGAAGCATTTCTTAAATTTTGCCTAATTCTAACAGAATTTCATTGTTTACTCTTCTCTTCTTCATAAAAAATATACTGTTACTCTTAGCGCCGGATTAAGATCCATAGATGCCCAAAGAACTTAAAAAACAAATATTAACAAAATTTTACATTAGCCATCGTGAACGCACCTCATGAAGTTTAGCGATGAAAAATTATTGACACTAATCGCCAAATGCCGTTTAAATAAAAACATTCAAAATTTAGCGAAAATTTGCATGTATGTATTTATATTTATATGAATACAGGCATTTTCATAAACAACCTATGATTATGCAGTAGCATAGTCTAAGAAGTCCTGATATTTTGGAAATCAACAGTCGGCGTACAAGAGTACAAGAATATGTTTAGTTTACTTATACGTTAAACCAGCTCTGGCTACTCTATCCACTTACTAAAAACTTTTAAACTTTTTTGAAAGCGTTTAACGTTTCACAGATATAATTTCGAAAAAATTAAAAAAATTCGGTATTTCGAGTTTTCATGTTTTCGACCTCAATCCTAATCAATAGCAATGAAAACGTGAATTAAAAAAGTACAAACGTTGGTTTATAGAACCGTACGTTTTGTATAATAATCGTCATAAAAATAATATATGTACATAATATAATTTTTAAAGTTTTATGAAAAAAAAATTCGATTTAAAAAGTCTCAAATTACTGGAAGTTTTCTTGATTTTAAATAATTCATAATAAATTTAATTTTTTTCAATTAATTTTTTTTTATTATTATCTCCTTTAGATATGAAACACGCTCTTATGAATCATCAAATGAAGTAAAACCATTAGAATCAAATTTTTCACAATTAACAATACGTTCAGATAATAATGGCCGTTTAAATTTAGAAGACGAAGGTTCACAACGTCTTTCATCGATGACACAACGAGTATTAGAACGAAAAATTTTAACAACAACTACAGAATCCCGAACGGAAACAAAAAGTGAAAAACATAGTTTCCGTTTAGAAAAATAGAAATTTATAATATATATATATATATATATATATATATATATATATATATATATATATAAAATATAAAAAAAATAAAATAAAAATATATAATTAAATTAAAAAAATGAAAACTAATTTAATAAATATATATATATATATAATTTAACAGTTTAACACAAAAAAAAAAATGTATATAAAATAATATTTTAATTTTTTTTTTTTTTTTTTTAATATTAATAAAATATTGTAACATTTTTTGACATATTTTTCTTTTCATTTTAAAAATGGTTTTTCTTTTATTATTATGTGTAAAATAAATTTCATATATTATATACTAGTTTTTAAATTTTAAATTGATCCATAAATTAACAAAAAAAAATTTTTTTTTTTGTTATTTTTATATAAGAAAAATATGGCAAAATTTTAAATATTAAATATATTATAATTATTAAATAAAAAAATAATCTAAGATCTATGTTTTAATAGATTTATTACACATTTTCAGTTGAACTTGAAATAAAAAAAAAAAATTAATTTTTCTAAAGAAAAGAATTTCAATAATTTTCTTTAAATGATTTTTATTGATTCATCCGAATAAAAAGGGATTTTTTAAGCATCTACAAAAATATTTCCAAGAATAGTCCATTAATCGAAAAATTGAAAGCACCGGTCATAACAAAATTTTCAAAAAATTTATATAAATTAAATATATTTCGTATTAAATTCTTTTTGTTTTTTGTTTTTTCTTTTTTAGTTTAATTTAAAAGAATTTAATCGTTAGTTCATAACCTATTTTAATTTTCAAAAGACCTGGACATTGAGAAAGGAAAGCTAAATAGTAGTACTTTTTTTGCAAAAAAAATACATGTAGTCTTATGGGAAATTGTCGTAGTCATCCTACAAATCTGGAAATCACACAAAAATTATAGATTTTTTTCAATTTCATCCTAAGGAGCATTAAAGTTTCATCTTTTTTACGTTTAAAAATGAATAATTTTGAAATAATAAATCGAAAGAATATATTTTAAAGGAAATTAATTTAATTTTTTTTGTTTTTTAAAGAAATGCTGGGCATTTATTCTTTATCCTTTAAATCCTTTTAATTAAAACATAGATCTGAAAAATTAAAAAAAAAAAAAAAATTTGTTTTTAAACAATTTTAATTTTATTTTATTGCTGCCAATTATAAAAAAAATAAATAAATAAATAAATAAATAAAAATTACAAAAAAAAAAAATAAAAAGTATATATATACCTTATGTATATCTATGAATAAAATTTTTTAAAAAATAAAGCCTTAATTAATTAAAAATATACATACATTCTAGCTAAGTACACTTTAGAATTAAATAATAAATATTATAATTTTAAAACAAAACGAGAAAAAACAAATAAAAATATAATAAAATTATTTTCTGAAACAAAATTATAGAATATATATTATATAAAAAAAAAAAAAAAAAACACAATATGTACACGCACAGAGAAAAAATTTAAATAAATAAAATAAATAAATATATAAAAATAAAATGATTGCCATAAATCTAAATCTAAAAGATGAGTTTTTTTTTTTTTTTTTATTCATATTTAATACATAATATAAAAATTATATATATATAAATAAAATATAAATGTATTAAATGTATAATAATTGTTATATTGTGCCAGAATTAATTAATTTCTCCCCCTAATTTAAAAGAAATAGGTGTGAACATAAATTTTAATTTAGAATTAAGATAGGAAAGAAAAATTTTAAGTAAATTTATTTTACATTTTATTTTCAAAATCAAGAAAAACATAAATTCCATTTTAGATTTAATTGAAGTTTTGAGAAAAATTCAGAAAAATAATTAATCTTAAAGGTTAAACGCAGAATTAAAAAAATTATATAATATTAAATCGGTATATGATTTAATATCAGAATTAAATTAAATCTGACTAAAACTGAGACCTATGACTTAATAGTTTTTCTGACTTCAGATTTTGAATTGTAATTTGATTTTGAAATTTTCTATAAATTTACTTAAAATTTTTTTTGTTTTTTTTTGTTTTTTTTTGTTTTTTTTTTTTCATTAATTTAAATACAAATAAATTTAACATGCTTTTAATAAATATTTAAATATATATAACAAAGAACAGAATTACGTAAGTGCACTTTTGAAACTTTTTACTACAGTACTATAATTGTTTAGTTCATCGTTTTGGCATATCCCTTGAATTAAAAAAAAAAGATAATTCACTCAACAACGATTTACCGCTTCAAAACAATTCTTCTGCAGAAGGAAAAAATTTAGACTGCTGATATTTAAAAATGACATTTAAATTACTTAAAATTTTTATTTATTAGATGAATCGAATAAAAAAAATAAAAAAGGAAATATAAAAAACAATTTTCCATCTTTTTATTTATATTTATTCAAATGTAAATTATTCAAAATATTATTTTTAGTATAACACTTTTTTAACGTTTATTTTTAAAGTTTTTTTTTTAAATTCACCCGCGTCTGTTCTCTTAAAATTTTTTTTTTTTCTTTTGAATATGTCGCATAGTGTCAAAAAATAACAAATGAAAAAGAATTCCGTACAAAAAATAAAAGTTAAATTAACTTTTTTTACGGAGAGAAAAAAAACTTCCGAACTAAATTTGAAAAATAAGAGAATTCAAATTTTCATATAAAAAAAAATGCGCGCGGTTAAAATATCCGAAGCGGTGAATCCAGCATAATTAAATTCATTAATTAAACCCATTAATTAAATTCATATACAACAAAATCGAATTATATTATTTTTTTTTTTTTTTTTTTTTTTTTGTTTGTAGAACAACTGCATGAGTTCAAAATTTTATCTTTCATATAGTCATTAAAAATTTAAAACCAAAATAAAAAAAAAATAAAAAACAATTAAAAACTTTAGAGTCGTCCAGTACCTTTAACATTTTAGAAATTTTCACCAAAAATAAAAGAAAAAAAACTTAAAAATTCTTTTAAAATTATTAAATTTAGAGACTTTTTATCGAATGAATGTCTAATTATCGCACTAATATAACACAAAGTCATCATATTGTATATATATATGATAAATAGTATATACCTTATATGATATGACTTTTTTTTTATTGCAAAATGAAATGGAAACTAGTATCTCTAGATGAAAATACGTCTAATAATTTGAAGTAATTTTAAAAGAACTGCTTAAATTAATTAAATGCAAAAGTGCTTATATATATTGTAATTAATGTGTTTAAAATATATAAAAAAAAAAAAAAAAAAAACAAAAAAAAAAAAATAATATGTAATAAAAAAAGAAAAAATATTTAAAAATTATTCTGACTTATTATGTGTATTTGTATTGATCGATAAGTCGATACTTTTTAATTCTACTTTTTAAATCACCTATTCTATATGAAAGGTTGTAGAATCAAAAAAAATTAAAAATCCAATAATAGTAAATGTATGATAATAGTAAAAAACTTGAAAAGAAAACTGTTCAAATAAAGCTAAAAAAACAAAATTAATATTCAGATTTGGTTATTCCAGTAACAGTTATAGATCTAAGAATTCAGTATTATATGAATTTTTTTTACATTTTATTGGATTTTTTTTTTTTTTTTGTTTTTTTGGTCAAGTGATGGACCAGGAAATTTTCCATTAAAGTTTCTTTTAAAGTAACCGAATACTCATACGTACATCCATATAAACAAAAACAAAATAATTTTTGATTTTTCTTTTTTTATTAATTTATTAAAAAAAATAATTGAAATTAAAAAAAAAAAAAAAAAAAAAAAATGTGCCTAAAATATTCATTTAATGATGAAAATATGCCAAAAAAAAAAAAAAAAAACTTATATATTGTATTTTATTATATTTCCGTAGTTGTGAAAAAAAAAAACAAAATAATATTGTATTTAAATAAATTAAAATTGTAAAAAAAAAAAAAAAAAAAAAAAAACAGAATTTGAACACAAATAATTTTTAACTGTCGTTTTATTGTCTCTTAAAAAAAAAAAAAAATAAACAAATTAAATTTATATACTTTATAAATATAAAAAATTGAATGATAAATAAAATAAAAAATGTATCGAATAATTTATAAAATTGTGTTTTCATTATAATTTTAATTTACACTATATTAAATATACACTAATTTTAGTTAACACTGAGTTAAATTTATCAATATCACTAATGCGATAATTTTTTTCTTTTAGACACAAAAATTATGTTCTTAAATTGACGCAAATTGTTATCTGTCAAAAGCGTCATGTCTTGTATTTCTGTAAGACTTTTCTTACCACGTGATAGGCATTTTATATTTTAATTAGTAACAATTTTAATAGTTTTCTTTATAGTTTTTATCATTTATTATTTAACAAATTAAAAAAAAATACGAGTTATTAACAAAGTAAAGTGTTAAAAATTATTTCGAATTTTTATATTTTGATTATGTTTATAATTCATTTTAGAAAAAAATATTACAAAAATGTTAATAGTATGTTCACAAAACTCCGAAACCGAGTTGATTATCACTTACAAAATTAACTAAAATGTCAAGTCAACCGTTTTTGAAAATCAAGAACGTAATTTGCCATATTTATACCCGTACAATAAGGATCGGGTATATTAAAATTGCTCCTCCGTTTGTTACACCTCGAAATAAGCCAGCTAGATATACCTTCAAAGGTATGGATCGGATCAGAATCAAATTCTAAGTCGATTAAGCTTTGTCTGTTCCTCCGTCCGTCAGCAAGATAACTCAAAAATTTAGAAAGCTAGAGTCTTGAAATTAACACAAAATATTCTTGCAACAATTTGTAGGTTCCCTATTTTTTTTGGTTGAGATCCGATCAAAACTTCGAGTAGCTCTCGAACACCTAACTTTTAGATCCCCACATTTTTTTTTGAAATAGAGCCATGAAATTTTAACTGATGATAGATATCATAAAAATATTAATTTTATTTTTAACAACTTTTTTCTGTAGCCCCAACCGTTACGGAGCTACAGCTTCCCAAAGTTCGAAAAAGCTCTATATTTAAATTGTTATAACACAAGTTTTAAAAGGTATATCTTCAATTTGAAAACGCCACACGATTACTGCTTTTATTAGCTTCAAAAGTATATATACAATAAATATATACTCCGGCATAAGCACCTGAAATTTTGAGACAAGAAAGAACTTTTAGAATTAGTGTAAGTTCCCTTAGAAAATATTTTTGTTCCATCCCCTGTTTCAGAGCTATTAGGGCTGAAATATTGAAAATTTGCTATTTTTGGGCATCTGTAACTTAGGCAAGACATTAAAATTAAAGCTCCAGTAATATATTTTTACGTGTGTTAACGGTTTTTCTTAGTTATATAAGGTTCCGGACTTACAGACCCTCAAAATTTCAAAAAAGTTCTATTTTCACATTTTTTATTATTACTAAAAAACTTCTTAAATTTTCAAATTTTTGTGCCAATCACAATTCTAAACAGTTTGTATTGTCTTTTGGGAATGTGCGCTTTTAAAAACCGTTGGTTTACATTCTACCTTGTGTCAATTTTTTTTACTTGATAATTTGAAATTTTTGAGAATGATGCGTAGTACAAAAAAATTTAAATAAATAAAAAATATAACGGTTGCTTGAAGAATTTATATTATATGATGTTAGTATACATACATACTTATATAACTCATGTTTATTTACATATCGTATATGTCACTGATGAATGAATGATATATAATATATATGTATGGTATAAATTATTATATATTTGCTGCTTAGTATTAAATGGTACTATAGCATATTTGGAAAGGTTTGGTTTTGGATTGATAATCGTTATGTGGAAGGTTAGAATCTGTAAAATACGTCTGTAAAAACTTTAAAAAATAATATTATAAGCAGAGGTACAGGCCATGAACATACTAACGGTTCTCACGGGTATCTAAGAGTTGACAAAGGCAACTGCATTATTCCCCGTTTTGTTATATTATTGTTTCAAGTAAATAAAAAGTTAAAATATAAATAAAAAGTTAAAAGTTATTGTTAAAAAAAAGTTAAGTTATTGTTAAAAGTAAATAAATAAAATAATATTTCAAAAAATTGAAAATAGATTTGGTTTTGTTAATTAAATTGTGTATTAATTTACATTGTATTTTCTTCTAAGTACTTTCGAAAGGTAAAGAATATGGATAATATGAAAAAAATTATACTTGTAGAAGGAAGTCGTAAAAATTAAACGGAATTAGTTCGTTTAAGAAAAAAATGCAAAATGTTACTAAAAAAGCGCTAGGTGTTAAATATTATAATAGCCAACCATAAATTGCTGATGCAAAACACTATTTTAAAACTTAATTCAAAAGAGAAGACCATTTGGAAAAAGGCAAATATTTCTTTTGATTTTATAAATAAAGTGAATTTTTAATTTTAGATTAGAACAAGTTCTTTTTTTGAAAATGACCTTTTTACTAATGGAAATTTGTTTTTTAAAAATAATCTCAGAGTAGATTTACAAAGTTTTAATGTACTGTGTTCTATGCTTCATTCCATGGACAAAACAGAAAGGTATGGGAACCAAAAGATCCCTTTGAGAAAAAGAATAGCAATTGGATTGTACGCACTTGGTTCTTCTGGAGAGTACAGATCAATTGCTAGTCTTTTTGGAGTTGGAAAAATCAACAGTCTGTGGAATTTTGAATGAATTTTGCAAAGCAGTTTAGGAAATTCTTAAGCCACAATATCTTAACTTCATTCCGCTATCGGAAGAAGTAATGAAACAAAAAATTAATGACTTTAAAAAATAGGCTTCCCACAGTGCATTGCAGCAGTAGGCAACTATACAAATATGATTTAAATTATGTTCAATTCATCATTTAAATATTTACATTTTTAGATGGTTGTCATATTGAAGTACGTCCACATAAGGAATTTGCTACTGATTACTATAATTATAAAGGATTTTACTCGATTATTTAATTTGCTGCTGTAGATTCTTCATACAAATTATATATTAATGTTGGTTGCACAGGTCGGTGTAACGACTTCACAATATATGAAAATTCGTCGTTGGAAAAATACATACAAACAAATGAAATAATCGAAAAAAAAACAAAATAAATATAAAATCAGTAAGCATTAAACCGTTCCTTATTGGTGACTCAGTATTCACTCTAAGCCCGCAAATAATGAAACCATTTACATTTAATATTGATGCTTCACCTGCTGAAAAAATTTTAATTACAGATTATTCAAATGCAGAAGAGTAGTTGAAAATGCATTTGGACATCTGAAAGCAAGATTTCGTCGAATCGGCAAGGGGGTTGATAATGTAGTTGAAAATGCTCCAGCTGTTGTAAAAGCAGCATGTGTTCTTCACAATTTTTTGATCAGTAGAAAGGACTAACCGCTGCAATGTTGACTTCAAAATACAAGTGCAAACACAAAAAATGCAAGAGATGATTAATTTGTATTAATTACAAGTCAAATGATCAGGAACGCAATTAGTATGGAAATAAGTAAGTTTAATTTTTAAAAATTAATTTTATTAAACTAAAAACAAGAACTATAACTATAACTATAAAACAAAACTAAAAACAATATTAACTTCAAGAACTATAATAAACAAAACTAAAATCAATTTAACTTCAGTAACTACAAAATAAAAATTAATTGGAATGAGAATTCCATTAAATTGTTAATTGCAATTTGAACGAAGAAGAAAAATTTGTAAAGAATCAGAAAAAATTCTCATGTAATTGGGGAAATGAAAAAAATGTTGGATGACTCTGGAATTATAATTTATGCTGTGTAGGCATTGTATGCAAAATACTTTTTAAAATTTTAGTTTTTTCCTTTTCATTGGCCAATATTTCTTTTTGGATGATCATCATTTCTTTATCATTTTCCAATATTTTTACATTCATTTCAATACTTTCTTTAACTAAGGAATTCAATACTTTATTACTTGTTTTTAATTCTTCTAATATTACATGTGAATATGTTGGCTGCAATAATGTATCATCAAAAACTAAAAAAATAAAAAAGGACATTTGTATATAAAAAGAATATTAAAAAAAAAAATTAAAAATATCTAAATCTTTTTTTGTTAATTTACCATAACTTTCCTCCATAATATCTTCAAAATTAATTGAAGGGGAATTTATAAAAATATCGTTCATGGAATCATAAAAGGGCCACTCTGACGGTGAGCCACCCCTAGGACCAACAATTTTTTTTTCATTTCTAAAAAAATATACATCAATTATACATATACATACATAATAAACAAATATTTCAAATTTTACCTATATTTCGACTTCAAATTGTGCATTTTATTTTTTATTTCCTCAGCATCAACTACAACTCCACAGTCTTCCAAAAACTTTTTCATTTCGGCAATTACATGTGAGTTTTTTCTACTTCTTTTCAAATCTTCTTTCTTCTCCGTCCAAATTTCAATTAACAATTTAATGGAATTCTCATTCCAATTAAATTTTTTTTTATATCTTCTTTTTTCCATTTTTATTTTTGCGCCCACACAATAGAAAATATTTCCTTTTTGAATCTGCTGCTATCAACAAAATTTTTGTTTTGATTTTTGACAAGAAATTCAAAAAAGCAAGGGTTATGAAAATTTTTTTTAAAATAATCTAAAATCGAAAAAAAAAATCGAAAATTCATGGACGAACGACGTCATTTTGAGGTGATTTTCAGAAAATCAAGTAACGAGCTGATTTTCTTTGACAGATAAATTTTTGAAAAATGAAATCAAGAAAAAAAAAGAACGAAATCAACTAATTTTCGAAATTATCTCGATTTTTCAAAATCAAGTGTTTGTGAACGTACTTTAGGCAATTTATTTTTGATTTTGTTATTTTATTTTTAAAAAATTTGTTATTGTATTTTTTTACAATAATAAAAAGTATTACAAAAATTTTTAAAAAATCTATAATTTTCAAAAAAAAAAAAAACCCACAAATAACAAAAATATGTCCATGCGTCTTAAAAAAATACATTTTTAACTATAAACGTGATGCGATACATTATTTTATCGTCTCAGTGATGAGTCTAAGATATGGTCTAAGAGAATAATACATGAGTATTTTTTTCTCATCGTCCATCTTTAAAATATGTTCTCTTCTTTTTTGCAATCCCAACTTATATTTAAAATTAATATTTTCGCTTAGCAATTTATTGAAACGATGATTTCATGACTGAAATTATTTGTTTTTTTTTTTAATTTCTACTTAGTTTAACATTGAAAATGGTATTAAATAATTTTCTTCTTTATAATAATTTTAAGTTTTCATACCAAGAGCTATTTTTTAAGATAATTTAAGATGAAATTTTTTCTGTATGTTAAATATCTCTTGTAAATAAAATTCACAAAAAACGTTAGCTAATAATATGATGACTGTTTTAAAACGAAAATGCATAGAATATTCAATATTCGACGTGATGTACTTATCTTAAGAATTGAAAGCTTTTAAGAGTAATGTTTTTGAAATTTTGTAAGAAATTTTATATCAAGGCTATTTTTAATTTATTTTATTAATTTATAAAGCTGAAAAATACATATTTTATCAAATATAATAAAATTTAATCTACGTCATAACCTCATTTTAATTTTTGACATTAACATTGACATTTTTTTACAAATATATATATTTTATTCTAAGTTTAATTGATTACTATTCAAAATTTAAAAATAATTATTTATTTATACATAAACCTATAAAGTAATCAAAAGATAATGGAGATTATTATTGTTTAATTTTCGGTATAAATCTTCTTTTAAGTTAATATAATCATAAACATTTAATTGTCAATTAATATTTAAAAGAATTAAATATTTTGTTTTTGTTTTGTAATCAAAAGCAAAAAAAAAAATAACCCAAAAATAATTTATTAATTTGTTAATTTATTCTTTATGAGTTAATGATATATTTTTATTATAAATAAAAAATAACATTAGTATTTCGGTCATCAACTTCTACAAGAATATCTGTTTTACAATATATATAGTGAAAATGTACATTACATATGTATGTATCTACCTTTTTAATCGGTTGCGTGTCATAAGTCATAATAAACAAAAAAAAAATGCATTATTTTGAATCATTAAATTTCTTTTAAAAAATTCTTTTTAAGCCTTATTCACTTTATCTCTAGTTGAGAATTTCTGTACTTGAGGAATACAATAGTAAAAAAAATAAAAAGTTCAGGAAGTACATAAATATGAACGTCATCAATAAGTTCCACATCACTTAACATATAGAAGTTGAATATGAAATGAAACAATTTTACCTTTTTTTTTATCTTGAATAAATATAAAAATTTAGATTTGAGAATCAAAATTGTAATTCTTTTCATTCCATTCTATTCTTATTTCATTTGAAATATACTATAAAAAAAAAAAAAATACAAACCTGATTTATTCTTACTGCTTGCATATAACAGTCATTTCATTACAAATAAGCAAACGGAAAAGAGAGTTAAAAAAAAAAAAACTCTAAAAAGAAGTTTTTTTTTTAATTAGTGGTCTCGGTTAAGAATAAGATACATTGATATTTGTATTAGTATTTAGAGTTTATTCTGTTAGAGAAGACGTTTTAACAAAAAAAAAAAAAAAAAAAAATATGATAACCATGATTAATTTTCGATTAATTAAAATAAATTTTTTTATTATTACTCCATTATTATTTAATTTAATTGCCGGCAATGACGATAATCAATATATGAATTTTATAAAATCTATTAATGATAAACTTAATATAACAGTTAATCCATGTGATAATTTTATACAATATGCTTGTGGTAATATAAATCCAAATTTATTTAATATTGTAAAAAAAAATAAATTTTCAATGGAAGAACTTTTATTAGAACAATATAAAAATTTACAAACTAAAGAATCTCCATTATTAAATAAAAATGAAATTAAAGCTGTTAAATATTTTAAATCATGTAAAAATGAAAAAAATTATAAAAATGCATTTAATGAAATTGAAAGTTTAAAATCAATTGAAAAATGGCCAATTGAAAAAAATATTACAGAAGATGAATTTCTTAAAATTATGATTGAATTAACAATATTCAATGAAAATAATTTAATTGATATACGATATCTTGGTAAAGCTTCACAATTTGAATCACATACAAGAAATTTTAATTCAACTTTATTATACAGTTTAATATATATGAAACCAATTAATGATACTTTAAATGAATTATATAAAAATATGTATGAAATAAATTTATTTGATAATAATAATATAAAAATAATTAATAATTCAATTAATAATATTGAAAAATTTTTAAATGATTTAAAATTAATTAATCCAAATGATGATAGTAATAATTTAATAAATATTAATAATATTAATGAATTAAATATATTAATACCAAATTTTAATTGGTATAAATTCTTTCAAATTTATTGTAATATATTAAATCTTAATATAAATGATTTAACATCATCAATACAATTAAATAATCTTGAAAATTTTAATAAAACAATTAATTTAATAAAAAATACTGATCTTAAAATAATAACAAATTATTTAATTGGTTCATATGTTGATTTAAAAAAAAATTTCTTTTCATGTGATATAACATTAAGATATTTTAAACCAATTATTATATCAAATATATTAAAAAATTATTTTAATCATAATGATATTCAAAATTATTTTAATATATTAAATCAATTTAATAAATCATTTGAAATAATTAAAAAAAATTGGCCAAATACAAGTGGTTATTTTAATACAATAATATTATCAGAAACAGTTGAACCAATTTTATTTTATTTATTAAATTATAAAAAAATTTTTAATAATAAAATGTTAATTGAATTATATGATAATTTAAATATAACAGAAGATAAATATTTTTTAAATCAATATAATACATATATAACATTACAAAAATATGGTTTAAATGAACCAGAAAAACTTTTTGATATTTTAGAATATGTTAAAAAAGCCCATGAATTAATTTTTAATTTTCAAACACATAATAAACCATTAGATTATTATTTTACAACAGAATTATTTGAAATATGGATGGGTTTTGTTGGTAATAATAAATTATCATTTGAAACTGAAATACGACAAAATAATATATTAAATTGTAATGATTTAAATCCCGGTCATATATCATATATATGGGCAATAAAATTAGCATTAAATGATTATAATAAATATATAAAAAATTTAAAAGAAAAAAATTTTATATATTATGAAAAAAATATGAATATATTAAAAGAATTTAATTTAAATTTTAAAGAAATATTTTTTTTAAGTTTAACACAATATCATTGTTTAATGTCAACAGAAAATGTTGAAATAAATTTTGTAAATAGTTTTAAATATGATAAAGATTTTATTGAAACATTTAATTGTTTAAATGATAATAATTATAAAAAAGAATGTGATGTTACTGAAAAAACACAATTAATTAAATTTGAATAAATTTTATAATTATATATTTTTTTTTATTATTATTTTTGAATAAATACCTAACTTAAGTAATCTTTAGTTTATTTTAGTTTTCCCATATCACATATCACAATGTCATGAAGAAATAAATCAATTCAACTTTTTGTTGAAATTGTAATTTCGAAATTTTATTCTCGAATTTATTTTTGTACGGTTGGGCTTCCTAAAATCGATATTTTAGAAAAACGATTCTTCGAAAAAAAAAAAAATATTGAATTAAGAAAACTCTTGAACAAAAAAAATCTTGAAAATAAAATCTTCCATTAAAGCCGTCGAAACATTTTTGCCTATTCGACATTTTTTTTTCATCATTTTTTGCATTCAACATTTTTTCCTTCAACATTTTCTGCATCCAACATTTTTTTTTTCAACATTTTTTGCATTCAACATTTTTTTATATTCAAAATTTTTAATTCGATATTTTGTTTTTCAACAAATAGACCCACACCCATTAAAATGGTTAAAATCATTTTTAAAATCATCAAATTTCGGCTCTAAAGAATTTATTATAGTGGGGGCTTTAAAAAAAAAAAAACATTAAATTAAAATCTTGAAAAATATTTAATTTTAAGATTAAATTCAATAATTTTTTTTTCCGGAATTTTTTCTTTCAGGATTTTTGTTTTAAGATTTTATATTTTGGTACGTTTTTTTTTGGGTAAGATTTTTTTTCTCGGAAAAACGGTGTGATCCAAACAATTTTACATCATATTTTATAACCTGATCGGAGTTTGATAGAAATATAAATTTTAAATTTGTTCTCTAATTTATTTGTGTACTGGTGTGCACAATTTAGTACTCTAACAGAAATTGATGCCTTAATCAGAAATTGATTAGAGATCAGAAAAAAAAAAATTATTTTCCATTGAAGATTTAAAATAAAAAACAAAAAAAAATTTCATTATCAGAATTTTTATTTTATTATATAAAAGTTTTAGGTCCCCATCGATATCCTGGAAAAAAAAAAATTTGGAAAAAAAAATAATCTTCAAAGAAAAAAATTCTTGTAAAAAAAAATTTTGAATTAAAAAATCTTGAATTAAAATTATTAAAATCACTTTTAAAATCATCAAATTTCACCAAGCACCAAGAAATTTAATATTGGGGTGGCTTTAAAAACAAAAACAATATATAAAAAAATTTTTTTTTATGATTTTTTATCAAGTTTTTTTTCTTAAAAAAACCAGGATTGTAAAAAGCTCCAATTTCAATTGTACTCAAAAGTCATCTCAAATTTTAAGATTTTTAAAAGGATGAACTCATAAGTAGGCCTAATTTTTTTTATTTATTTATTTATTTCATATGACGAAAATTTAAAAGCTTATAATGACTAAATTATAAAAATATAGTGGTCGATTTTCACCTCACAGTTACAATATAGAAAATGTTTATTCATACATGGAGTAAATTTTTTTTTTTTTGTTAATAAGAATCCTATTCCTAATCCTAATTGAAAATTATTATAATTCATGTAGACGACATTTCTTTGTAATAATAAAAACGCTCATCAGATGAGCTATAGTTGAAAATTTGAGCTGTGTTTTGAGTTGAATTTCTCATTTGAGTTAGTTCTTTTACAATCCTGAGAAAAAAAACACACAGGAGAGGAGCACACCTTTTAGCAGCACGTTTAAAAATTTTACATAATATTTTCACCTGATCGAAAAATTTAAAATTTTTCCAGTTTTCTTGAAATAAATTTTTTAAATTTCGAATTTTGAAACTTTTTCGAAATTTTATTCTATAATTTATTTTTGTACTGCTGAGTGCTGTGCTCTCTATTACTGAAATTGATATTATGTTTGAAAATTTATCAGAGATAAAAAAAAATAATAATTTTACATTAAAGATTTAAAATAAAAAAAACAAAAACATTTAATATGTTATTTAAAAATTAAATATAAGTCATAACTTATACATTATCAAATTAAAGAATGCCAACAATTGAGAAAAGGTCTCTTGTCTTAAAATAAAATTGAATGTTAAAGAGTATTTTTTTTTAACATTTTTCATAGAAGTAAACAAGTTCTATATATATATAATTCTATATTTTATTTCATCAAAGTTCTATACTTACATTTTATACATTATAAAACCTGATTTATTTACTTTACAAAAAATTTGAAGATAAGGTTGATGTTGTCATGTTGATGTTGTCAGAGAATGATTAAAAAAAGAAATGTCTATAAAAGCAATGAATTTATAATTATTTTCAATTAGTATTAGAAGTTCATCCTTTTAAAAAAGACGTTTTCATAAAAATTAAACAAAAAAAAATAAAAAAATAAAAATGATAAGTTTTCAATTAATTGTGTTAAAATTTTTTTTTATTACATTAATATGTAATTTAATTTCCGGTACAGATGATAATAAAAATAAAAATTATATCGAATTTATAAAATCAATTAATGAAAAAATTGATACCACAATAAATCCTTGTGATAATTTTAAACAATATGCTTGTGGAAAAATAAATTCAAATTTAATTAATACAATAACAAAGAATAAATTTCAAATGGAAGAATTACTATTAGAACATTATACATTACATCAGGAACCATTATTAAGTGAAAATGAAATTAAAGCTATTAAATATTTTAAATCATGTAAAAATGAAAAAAATTATAAAAATGCATTTAATGAAATTGAAAGTTTAAAATCAATTGAAAAATGGCCAATTGAAAAAGATGTTAGTGAAGATGAATTTCTTAAAATTATGGCTGAATTAACAATTTTTAATGCTAATCAAATAATGGATGTTCGTTATCTTGGTAAAGCGGCACAATTAGAAGCACATACAAAACATTTAAATTCAACCATTTTATATAGTTTAATATGGTTTAAACCAGTTGAAAATATTTTAAAAAGTATACGTAAAAATATGATCGAAATAAATTTTTCTAATAATGAAACAATTGAAAATTCATTAAAAGATATTGAAATATTTCTTAAAAGCTTAAAAAAAACTAACGATACTGAAAAGATAATAGTTAATGGTATAGAAGAACTTAAAAAATTAATACCAAATTTTAATTGGAATAAATATTTTAAAATTTATTGTGATACTTTAAATATTAATATAAATGATGTAACATCTTCATTTATTATAAATAATTTTCAACATTTAAATGAAACAATTAATATAATAAAATATACTGATCTTAAAATAATAACAAATTATTTAATTAATTCATATATTGAAGTATTTATGGATTATTTTATATGTGATATTGCTTTGATGCGTTTTAAACCGATTATAATTGCAAGCATATTAAAAAATTATTTTAATGAAAATGATATTAATAATTATTTAGAAATATTAAATAATTTAAATAAATCATTTGATTTAATATCAAAAAATTGGCCAAATTCTTTAGTTTATCTTAATAAAATTATGTTATTTGATATTGAAATGAAAAAATATAATTTAATAAATTATAAAAATGTATTTAATAATTCAGTATTAAATGAATTATATAGTAAATTAGAAATATCAGAAAATAAATATTTTTTAAATCAATTTAATAGTTATATGTCATTTTTAGGAATTACATTAAAAGAACCCGAAAAAATTGTTAAAATTCAAGAATTTTTAAGTAGTAGTCATATTATTTTTAATCAAATATATCATAATAAACCATTAGATTATTATTTTTCAACAGAATTATTTAAAATATGGTTGAATTTTATTGAAGAAAATAATAAAAATGCATTCGAAATGGATTTTAAAAATTCAAAATCTTTAGAATGTAATAATTTAAAAATAGAATATATATCAAAATTATGGGCTAATAAATTATCTTTAAATGATTATAATAAATATATTATAAATTTAAAAAATAAAAATTTAAAAGAATTTGAAGAAAATGAAAATTTATTAAAAGAATTTAATTTAAATTATAAAAAAATATTTTTCTTAAATTTAATACAATATTATTGTTTATGGAATACAGAAAATGAACAAATTGATATTATAAATGGATTTAAATATAATAAAGATTTTATTGAAACATTTAATTGTACAAATGAAAATAATTATAAAAATAATTGTGATATAACAAATAAATCACAATTAATTAAATTTGAATAAATAAAAAAAAAAAAAAAAACAATAAAAAAAAAATTCAAAAAAATACTTATGGTTTTTTCCTTTATTTTTTTATTTATAAATTTTTTTTTATAATTTGTATGTAGACGTGTGACTATACAAATAACAAATGATTTTGGAATATTTAAGAAAAATAATTAATCACTAATCAGATATAGGTACTAAAAATGTGTTTTGTGACTATAAAATTTTGTTGTTAAAAATTAAAGATTAAAATTTGGTTAAGTGATAATAAATCATAGGGTTGAATTACGAATTCTTGTTACTCAAAATCTCGTTTTTTAAAACCTTGTTTCTTAAAATCTCGTTCTTTTTTTTTTGCTTTTATTTTAATTTTTTGTTTTTTATTTGTAGCACATTTTTAAAAAGAAAAGAAAGATATGAATATCAAAAATCTGTTAAAACTATAAACTATAAAATGCCTCCTAATTTTTTTTTTTTGTCATACATATTGCAAGATGAAAGCCTTTGAAAGACTTGATCTTGAATTCAATTTTAAAATCCCTCCTCCTGTGATTCGATGAAAATTAAAAATTACAATTTTTTTTTTTTTTGTATTTTCTGAAAAAAAAAAAAAAAAGATGTACCGAAATTTTGATAAATCGAGATTTTAAGAAACAAGTTACGAGCAATCGTAACGCTCCTGTTATCTTCAGTTATTTTATAATATAGGTGTTCATTCTACTATCAAAGATATTTTAATTTAAACTTGATTTGTCAAATAAAATTAATTTTATTACCTATATCTATGTATTATTTTATAAGATATTTATTGCGGGTATACATTCATCTATACATTTCTAAAGGAATAGTGTTATAATTTCAAATCAACAAAATTCTGAAACTATAAAATTCCAAATAATAAAAAAAATCAATTCAATAGAAAAATGTTGTATGATATTGAAAAAATTCTACAAATTTGAAAAGCTTAGTTTTGGATCGAAACATTATTATATGTATTAAGATACAGAAGAAAAAAAAATTTTACAGGACATTAATAAATAATTAGGAAAAATTTTATGGTTAATGGTTAAAAAATCAGTTGTTAGTTGGTTATAAGTTTAGAGTTCAACACGTTGACGCACATTTTTAGAATTGAATAATGTTCTATAAGAAATACACTTTTCATGTCTTCTATATTTTAGAGATATTTGATCGTGAAGTATACCAAAATGTCCAGAATTTAATAAAAAATAAAAATAATTATAAAATTAAAAAAAAAAAAAAAATCTGCTATAGCATTCGTTTGCTTATCAGAATATGTTTTGTGTTATACAATACAAATGACTGTTATAGCATTCATTTGCTCATGAAAGGTCTTTTAATGTTCGAAATTACAATTGACTGTATTTCGAATCAGTTTTTAAACATATTATAACAAATTAAGGAAAACGGTTGAATTAACACTCAATATCCATCAATGACCAGTGACCAGATGAAATTCCTTTTTGAAAAAAAAAACAATTAAAATGTTATTTAAGCACATCTACATAATATGTGTGTATCGGAATTATATCAAAATTATTTGAAGATACATTTATCAAACATTGTATGGTATAACAATTCCAAAGTATGAAAATGAACATATGTATATATATCTATATGAACATAAATATATAGAAAAACATTAACCTAAATTACTAATTACTAATTTTGTTTTTATATTCCTTTTTTTTTGTTTAATTTTAATATAATATATGAATTATGACTCTTTATTTATATGTCCATACTCCATAGACCATAATAAAAAATATTCAAATTTTAAACATAATAAACCGTTAATTTTATGAAAGAAATCGAAACTTGTTAAAAAGTGCTACCATCTTTAAATATTAAATAATCAAATAGACTTTTTGACATTTTAGTTTCGAAAATTGAATGAAAGAATTTCGAAAAAAAATTAACAAGTGCGAGCGAAGTTCAATTTGCAAATTGCAACAAGTTTACTTTTATTTTTATTTTGATTTTTGCTTTTAATTTTACGTATTACATATTTTATATTATTTGTGTTATTATAATAAAATAAAGAAGCAAAATGTCGTCCCTTCGTTTTATTAGTAAATCATTTTTAAAAAATTTGCAACCAAAGATAAATGGATTTAGAACAGTGCCTACAACGTCACGATTTATGTCGTATTATCCAATAAATGATGAATTTTTCGGACTTAATTCAGAATATAAACAAGTGAGTTATTTCTATTTTAAATATATATATAAAAATTTAATATTCAATATTTGTATTAGTTGCGGGAAGTAGCCTTCAACTTTTTTCAAAAAGAATTAGCTCCATATGCCAACGAAATTGACAAAAAGGATGATTTCACGTAAGATGAAAGGTTGATAAGAAAAAATCATATTTCTAATTTTGCAATTTTAGAGATTTCCGAGGTTTTTGGCAAAAAATGGGTAATTTAGGTTTGTTAGGAATAACTGTTGAACCTGAATTTGGTGGAACTGGTGGTGATTATTTGGGTCATTGTATAGTTATGGAAGAATGTTCCAGGTAAAAAAAATTTAAAATAAAAAAAAACTAATAATATATGAGCTTTTATTTTTAAGAGCTGCTGGTGGTATTGCATTATCTTATGGAGCTCATTCTAATCTCTGTGTAAATCAATTGAAAAGAAATGGGACAAAATCGCAAAAAGAAAAATATCTTCCGAAATTATGTACCGGTGAACATATAGGAGCTTTAGCGATGTCGGAACCAGGGTCTGGTAGTGATGTAGTTTCTATGAAATTAAGAGCAGAAGATAAAGGTGATCACTATATATTAAATGGCACAAAATTTTGGATTACAAATGCTTCAAATGCTGATATTGTAATTGTTTACGCAAAAACCGGTGATAAAAGTAAAGCAGATAAACATGCGATAACTGCTTTTATTATTGAAACAAAATGGGATGGCTTTAGTGTTGGTCAAAAATTGGATAAACTTGGAATGCGTGGTAGTCCAACTGGTGAACTTATTTTTCAAGATGTTAAAGTGCCTAAAGAAAATGTTCTTGGTGAACTAAATAAGGGTGTTTATGTACTCATGTCAGGTTTAGATTATGAACGTATGATATTAGCTGCTGGACCTGTTGGATTAATGCAAGCTGCTTGTGATATTGCTTTTGATTACGCTCATCAAAGAAAACAAAAAGGTCAATTAATTGGAGAGTTTCAATTACTTCAAGGTAAAATGGCTGATATGTATACAACAATGAATGCATGTCGTTCATATTTATATAATGTTGCTCGTTCATGTGTTGGAGGTAATGCCAATTCAAAAGATTGTGCTGGTGTGATTTTATATTGCGGTGAAAAGGCAACACAAATTGGTCTTGATGCAATTCAAATTTTAGGAGGAAATGGTTATATAAATGATTATGCAACTGGCAGAATTATGAGAGATGCTAAATTGTATGAAATTGGTGCTGGAACATCTGAAATTCGTCGTTGGTTAATTGGTAGAAATCTTAATAAAGAATACAAATCAAACTAATTTCAAACCAAAGAAATAAATAACTAAATGGAAAAGAAATCTAAAGACTATGATATTATTGCATTTATATTTTGTTACTTTTTTTTGTATATATGTATATTATATTGTTATTATAACTAAGAAGAAATTTTAATACATAATTTAGAAATAAATATAAATTTTTTGACTTATTTTGAAATAAAAAAATTATTGTTATTATTAATACATACATATTAATTTCGCCTGTTGCACTACTAATACTATTGGTTTTTACAAAGAATTAGGATGTGTTAAATTAGAACAAAAGAGTAATAAGTATAAAAATAAATTCTTATATAAACATTTCTTTTACGTCACTATTATACATACATATTTCTTTTAAGTAACATACATGTTCTTTGCAAACATCCAAACAGTAGGTTATATAATCTTTAGTACTAATTTACTCCTTATGCACCAGGTAATGTAACTGACAAGGAAAATTAAAATTTATTTCAAATTGGCTAGAATATTGTGAACGAAGTTATTAGTACATGAGTTTGGGATATGGTTCCGCATTTGCTATATTCGTATCAAAAACTAGTTTTCGTAAGTCGAATTATTCTATTTTGAAATTTAAATTACACAGGGGTGGGTATTAGAAACTCTTCTTGTTTCTTTATGGAAGGTTTTGAATGGAGACACCAGACTTTTCTTCTCATCAGAACAAGTATCCACTTCTATAAATTATATAATTTGTTATTGTAATTTGTGGAATGTATAATCATGTATAATGTAACTACTCTTTTATTATAAACTGTAACCAGCGAATTTAGTATTTTTTATTTTTAACATACAATAATCCTTTGTTAAAAATAAACCGACACCGACGAGTTAATATAAAAGCATATAAAATAGCAATTTTTTTACTTTGCCAAACGAATGACTCTAAAAGTGTGATAAAGAGCATTTAAGAATAAAAAAATATCTGCGAATTCAATTAATATGATGCGGCAAATTGAATTTGTTTATATACATTTTGCTTATACACATGTATGTATGTATGAAACAAACATTAGTTTTTACTTGTTTTAATTATTTGGAGAATCTTCAAAATGTAAAACTAACGGAAGCTTTTTGTCCAATCATTACATTTATCGTTTCTTTTCTATTTTAAATACGGTTTTATTCAAAAATAAATCTTTATCTACCCAAACTATTAATACAGAATTTTGTTAAGGATAATAAGATATTTTCCGTTTTAGTTTTTTTGTTTTTGATTTCCTAACAATTTCTTAAACTACAGTTATAATATATTTTCTTCTTAGTATATTTTAAGGACACTCCTAATTAGAATATGTTTAAAATTAAAATAATTGAAACTGGTTATTAAAACCAAAACAAATATTAAAAATGTTTTCAAACATTTAATTTTTACTGTAAATTTTATTGTAATAAAATAACGCATGCGAATTGCAAATTAAAGTAATTCTCTCTCAATTATTTTTTCGTTCTCAATTTTCACTCTCATTTTATTAGCATACTTTTAGGCAGTTTTAATGAATTTACTTCTAAAAGAATTTTTAAGGACAATCAAAACAGTTTTTTACTTCTAGTTCAGGAATAAAAACATAAGAATATAAAAAAGGAATATTAAAATTTTTACATACCGGTATATTGTTTTTTTGTTTTTTTTTTATAAATTATAAATATGTATTAATATGTACATTTCTTTCATATTTTTTTTCATGTAAATATTTACCTAGTGAAATTACAAAAGGTAAAAAAAAAAGAAAAAAAAAGTAATTTTATTTTTATTTATAATATATTTCAAGAATTTTAAAGCAAATGAGTTTAAAAAAAAATTAAAGTAAAATTTTTAAATAAGAAAATTCTAATATTTAATATAAATTTAAGAATGGCCTTGTAATACATATTTTGTTTTTTATTTTGTTTTTTTTTTTTTAATATTTTCTATTAGTATAAAAATAGAAATAATTAAAAAAAGAATTTTCTGACAGTTAAATGCAATCATATTTTTTTTTTTCATTAACTTTTGTGTACTATTCTTGCAATGAAATAAATTATTTAAAATTAATTTACGATATTAATATACGGTATCATAATAATATTTAGTCATTTTTTATTAAATTTTTTGTTTTCATTTACTATAAAGTGTGTTGTTATTGAGGATTCCTTTAAAATTAAAAAAAAAAAAAGCAAGTGCAATTAAATAAATAAACAAAAAAAAAAAAAAACACTTAAGAGCCTAAAACTAGTGATTTCTAATTTATTTATTTTTTTTTTCTATATACAAAGATATATTCTTATTATTGGAATTATTCATGAGTGCATTGGATATGTTTGCCAGTTTATTTGGATATTTTTCTGGAAGGAGATTTAGGCGCAGTAGTGCATCAGGTAATGTAACTGTAAATGCATATAAGTTTAACAAAAAAGGATATACATATATAAATATATAAATATGTATATAAATATTACTTTTAATTTCATTTGAATAACAAAGAAATATAAAAATAAGTATTAAGTTCTTTGAATGGTCTACAGAAAATGCTTTTAATGCTTATCTCACACACAACAACTTTTTTTAGATTTTATTACAAATTATAATTGGTTAATTTAATTCTAATTTAGATAATTGGTTTGTATTCATTTTAAGCAATATATATTAATGAAATTAATCAATTAATATTATAATTTAAAAATTTACTTAATTATTAATTTATTTTGTCCAAAATAATATTACAGCACCACCTACTTCATTATATACATAAAATTAATAACTATTTCATTTATATTATCACTATATTCATTTGAATATATTATATTATCATTTTTATAAATAAATAAATAAAATTTTCTCTTTTGAAAGAAAAACAGAGAAAAATGAATTAAGGGAAATATTATGATGCTTCTTTAGCAATATGTAATACAATACCAAAGATAAGAAATAAAGTAAGGCAAAAAAAAAAAAAAAAAAGGTTACAAGCGAAAAATACCAAATGTCAAAGTTCAAAAAGTTATAAATACCAAAACTCGATATTTCCAAATGAATATATAATAAAAGAAAACATTTTTTTTTGGTTTGTTACATTCTATATGTATATATAGTGAACATGAGTATCGACATTTTTTTTTATCTTTTTATTTGCATTTAATCCACATAACCATTTATGTACATATGTATTAAATAATATTATATATATATATGTATACCTATATATAATATATGTAAATATAAATATGTAATTTATTTTAATTACAACACATTTACAATATTTATCTTTTTTATTAATACGATATGAAATTTTAACAGATGAAATAATAATTCATTCATTTGTAAAGTAAAAAAAACCAACTTTTTTTTTTTTTTTTTTAAGTTTAAAGATTGATATTTTGCCTACATTTTGGCTGAAAATAAATGTCCTTAAAAATTATATTGAAATGATATTTATATTTTAATTTTATGCTTCAATAATTTATTAAAATAAAGAAAAATAACTTGTGGCTAATTTTACTTTAGAGAGTAGGATTTAAAATAGTTTGTTTTTTTTTTTTGTTTTTGTTGTAGGTGTTATTAAATTAAAATATCAAAGGTAATTGAATTTAGTAGATTATCATTTAATATAAGGTTTATATGAAAATATTCTTATTTTTTTATTTTAAAATTTGATAATAGGAGTTTTTTTTTTTTTTCCAAATTTTCTTTTAAAATTTTAAACATATGGTCTGCTTTTTTTTGACACGAAATAATATTGTTATTATATAAAATTATTGTAATAAAATCTATTTATATATTATATTTATTATTTTTTTTTTTTTTTTCAAATTAAAATAATATTAAAAATAATTAATTATTTATATAAACATATTTATTGAAAATTTAATTTAAGTATTTATGATTTTGAATACTTTGTAAGTTAATATATGGAAATTTATTATTCAAAACGTAAAAAAAAAAAAAAAAAATTCAAAGAGCAAAAATATACAAAAAAAAGTGAATAAATTATATAATAGTAGAAGTTTAATACATCGATATAAAGAATTATTACATATATATATAATATAATATAAAACTTGTGTTTAATATTAGTACAAAATATCAAAGGACTTTTAATATTTCATTTATATATAAGTTCCTTTATCTGTTATTGCTATATACATATATTATGATCCTAAATAATTCAAAAGAATTCTGATTAAAAATCAAGTAATCATAAAATGAATAAGGAAATAATTGAAAGTAAATATAAGAGTCTGCCCTCTGTATATATTACTAGAAATAATATAATTGAAACAAAAAAAAAAAATAATATTTTAACTATGTAAAACTAAAAATAGACAATTTTAATAATATTCAATTTCAATATCAATTTATATTATCATAAAGAATGATACGTGCTTTTATTAACAAAATATACATATATATATATATATATATATCTATATGTGAATTGTATGTATATATATGTATATACATAAACTTTAAATGTTCCTCTTCATTTAACAACAGTTTTGTGGTTTTCCTTTTTCTTATATTACTTACGTCACATTTTTGTTTTTGTTTTTATTTTTGTTTTTTTTGCTGTTTTTTTTGATTTGATTTTTCTATACTTTCTAGTTCTTAAATTTTATGTAATATGTACATACATACATACATAAATATAAACTAAAATTTTTATTATACGCTTTTTAAATATTTTAAATTGTTGCTTCATCTTATTATTTATAGAGAAGTATTAAATAATGTAAAGTGAACGACTAGCGGATGATGTAATCGAA
Source organism: Poecilobothrus nobilitatus (assembly GCA_947095535.1). Lineage (NCBI taxonomy): Eukaryota > Metazoa > Arthropoda > Insecta > Diptera > Dolichopodidae > Poecilobothrus > Poecilobothrus nobilitatus. The sequence continues at coordinate 28,405,962 of OX352774.1, forward strand.
TCTTTTTTTTTTTTTTTTATAAATCAACGTTTTTTTTTTTTTTTCGTTTTTGTTTACCGTTTAAAGATAATTTAAATTGCTCTTATAAGTGTCTAAAGAGTAGTCAGTCTCCTTGTGATTTGTTGAGCGTTATATTATAAAGTATGTATTAGTATTATATGTATATATATGGATATATATTTTATACTGATTATCTGTATATAATATATATATATATATATATATATTTATTTATATCAGAATACAAAAAAAAAAAAAAAAATAAGGAAAATGGTATAGATGAAAATGTAAAGGCAACCCTCTCATCCTAAAAGTATATGTGGTCTATAAATTTTTGCATTTGTATGCATATGTATGAATATCTATTTATAATATCAAAGTTTATTTGTATATATGTATATATACATATAGTTTTAGAGACACGCATATTTATTTATTTATGTTTTGTTATTGTTTTTGTTTTTATAAAACTTTATTTTTAAAACTAAGTATCCTTGAAATGGCACATGTTCTTTATATTTTAAGGATGTGCTTTTTATATATTCCAAAAAAAAAAAAAAAAAAACAAAAAAAAGGCAAAAAAAAAGATATATTAAAAATAAAAAAAAACAATATATGTATATGTAATACATTTGTTTTAATTATGCAGAGGTAAAATTTTATTTTTTCAGGTAAATTTTTATTTTTGTACCAATTTAATATGGTAGAGGTTTTTATTGCAAAGATTTTTGGAGAATTAATTTAAAAAAAAAAAAAATTTTATTTTCGTATATATTTAATAATATATTATATACTTTGATAATTTAAAATAAATTCATTAATTTTACTTTATAATGACTAATCAGTAATTACTATAACTATATTTTTCCTTCTGATAAATAGAATCTAAATTGTTATATTTTAGTAGAAAATTATGTAGAAATGTTGAGGTTTCGTTTTTTTCTTTTAATGCTGTAGACTTTTATAATTGCAATTTAAACAAGTGTTTTAAGTCTGTTAAAATGAGAATGAAACTACAGAAGAGATACAATACATAATATATATAAGTGCAATATTCTACAAATAAAGATGACAGGTTTTTATACAAACACCTGAAAAAAAAATATCCTTGTCTTAAAAGAAATTCAAACAGTTCTAAAGTGATATAATAGTTTTGATTAAAAAGATACAGTCTCTTTTATATTAACAGATTTTTTTTTTACAGTATATAAAAGTTTACTATAAAATTTTTCAAAATTCAATTAAAAAAAAAAAACATTTTGCTTCATATTTTCAGTTCTAGCAGAAGTGTGTATTTATTTTAATTTTATCATTGGTTATACATAATTTGCATATCTATTTATGATTATATTTTCTATATACAATGAACAGAAATTTTTCATATTTTAATTTTAGGTAAATCTTAGTTAAATGTAGACATATATATATAAATATAACATATATTACTCCTTTCCAAAAATGTCTTATTGACGTATGTTTGATCTAAAAGAGGCACTAATGTTTTTGGTTTTTGCATTGTTTGCTAATTGATATTTATAACTTGTAAAATCAAAAGGTATTATAAATGTATATGTTAATATTACTTTATGGTAGTTGGTTTTTTGTAAATAGTTATTTTTTCATACATATATTATGATTTATAACATTAATTGAAATAAAAAAAATTGAGAAAAGGGTTGAATATAACCAGTATGAGTAGATCCATATTTGCTATTTATATTGTAATTTTATTCCTTATAGATAAAATATAGAATATCCAGAATATAATTTTTTTATAAGTTATTTTGTATAAGTTAGAGTTATTAAAAATTAAATAAAAAAAAAAGGTGAAAGATTTATTCGACAATTGAAGAGAAGTCAATTAAATAAAAATATTAAAAATCTGACCAGTGCTGCAGTGTATAAGTCACCGGTCTACTCAGATGGCCCATATGCTTTAAGGCAAAAGGGCCCTAAAAATATTGGCAGATATTTATATCTGGACGATATAATATAAAATAAAAAAAATATATTAATAATTTTTTTGCATACTTTTAGGAACAACATTTAATAACATAATAAAATATTGCAGTTGTTTTATCTGAAATAGAAATAGATTTTTATTTTATATATATATGAATAATGGATGTAGTAATATATATAATCCTTTTTTTTCCTTCTTTCTGTTATATTATTTGAGTTGGTAGTTTAAAAACAATACAAGTCATTAGTAGTCTTTTGTTCATTTTATTTATACATATTTACTAAATTTGTTTACTTCAAAATATTTTAAGATAGCAGTTAATGTGTATTGTTATTATTTTTATTTTGTTTTCTATAAATAAAATGTTGATTAGATATAGAAATATAATTTCAAATACGTGTTTGACATACAATGTACAATATACAAATCGTATACAATACAAATCAAAAAAATAAAACTGTCATCTTTTTGTGGTGGTACAAGAAAGTTTCCATAAGAGTTTTCATATTTTTATCCCATCAAAAAATAGATTTTTAAAAAAATTACAAAATAAAGTAATTTATGACAGAATATTAAAGATTTTTTTAAAATAAAAGAAATTCAAATAGAATGTTGTTATTTAAGTGAATTTTGTATAAATATAACAAAAATCATATGTAGCGTTTAGATATATAAATATTTTACTTTATTCTAAACGCTCATTAATGGCAATAACCATTCTCATTAATGGCAATAACAACTTTATGAACTTTATTCCTTCGGATGTGGGCTATTATATAGGTTTTATATTTTTCAGGTACCACGATCAGCAGCTTTTTAGCAGTGCAAGTAAAAAAGTGCAAATAGTAAACTGCAAGATTGTGTCCATTGCAACGGATAATAAATTTTTATATGCTATACTAAATATTTGACCAGAAGTAGCTAACCATAGCCGGCTAGCATATTCTTGAACGATTTCTCTACCAGTTGTATTAAGATTTTCAGCTGTTGACTTAAGTTCATTTTGTAACTGACTGTAATTTTGATTGTAGTATGGATATTCTCCCATTGATAAAATTTTACTTAATTCGCACACATTTCGTAACGCTTCACCAACTTCCCGTTGCCCAGGCAGACAATCTACAGTTTTATTGAGAACTGATGATACTTCGCGAGCTGATTTACTTAAGTTTTTGAGACTTCCAATATTTTGCAAATTCCTTTGTGCTTCTTCAATTAAATTCATAGAGTTAACAATTACTTTATTCGCAATCAATAATTGCTGGATTTTTAGTAGTAGTCGCAACTCTATGAACGCTTCTAGTAAAAAGTGCCAGTTCTCCTGCATATTCTTTAATCTTGTGAAACTGCTGAGCTGTATTTTCTACTGTTTCACCAGGTAATGGTCTTAGTGTTCCTTCCATAGCTACTTCGTATCATTTAAAACGGTTTTTAAATTCTTGATTCTTCTAAAGTAGATTCTAATTCTTGTCCACCACAAACTTCACGAGCTCTGTTTGTAGGTAAACCTAATTCATATGTATAGTATGCGTTAGATTCAAAGCTGATTTGGATAATTGCTGTGCTGTTGGAATATCTTCGACAGTTGGTTGCAATGCACGAGCTGAAGTTGACATTTGACTAGCTGGTACAATAAATATTAATATGTACATTACTTTCAGCAGCTTCAAGTAAATTAAGATATGCATTACTGTCATCCGGTTTCATTACAAATCTTATGTGGCTTTTACTCCAGTAATTAATCTTGGAATGGAATCGGCAGTCATGTGAAACCTAAATTTTGCATGATTTTTCTACCTTCATAACTCCAGCACGCTTCTAGATAGGAACTTGACATTTTGAAACAAGAAAGAACTTTTAGAATTAATATAAGTTTCCTCTGCAAGATTTTTTGTACCACCCCCTGTTTAACGGTTATTAGTGTTCAAAAGTTGAAAATTTGCTTTTTTTAGACACCTGTATCTTAGGTATCTGTACAAAGTTTTCTTCGGAAAAACATAAAAATTCAAGATTCAGTAATATATTTTTACGTGTGTTAATGTGATTGTTTTATAGGGTTCCTGTCTTACAGCCTCTCAAAATTGCTAAATAATCCTATTTTCACATTTTTTCTTATATGAAATTTTCAAATTTTGGTGCAAGTCACAATTCTAAACAGTTTGTATTATCTTTTAGAAATGTGCAATTTTAAAAACTGTTGTTTTACATTCTGTCTTCTTTTTTATATCATTACATAAAGTGTATTTTCATTCAGAGGTAAAAAATGATGGTTCAAGAAGAAGAGAGAAGTGAATCATCGAGAGAGAAGTGAATCATCATGTTTCTTTAAATAACCTTAATTTTACCTTATTCGATTTTGTTTTATAAAAACTTTAAATATTTTTACAAAATCCTTTGTGAACAAGAAATAGATACTCATAAGCTGGTAGAAGAAGTAAGTAAAATGGCAAGATTGAATTTGATTTAGAAAATTCAAAACAATTGATTTAAAGAAGACTGCAAAATATATAGCAAATAACTAAAGGATCTATTAAGTTTATTTACATGGTTTAGTAGGACTTTAACACTACTTGAATATTAGTTTTAATGCTTCAGAGATGATTTTCATAGGATTCCATTAAAGTATAAGATTAATCGAAAATTTAAACCATAGAAGTTGTCTAATGTTTAGCGAGGCAATTCAACATTACATGCTTATTAAAGACTGCAGAAGTGCTGAAGTGCTCGAAAGACTCCTAAAATTATTTATTTAATATAGTTTGAACTAAACGGAAATATCTCGGTAATTTCTTTTTTTAACATTCAGGTGACTTCTCTTTAACATTCAGGTGACATGGATCTGAGAAGTTTTTAAAAGTTCTTCCGTTGTATTATAGTTGCTTTTAAAGAGTTGTATTATAGTGGCCTAAATCTAAGGAAACTTAACACCAACTCTGACCGAATAGGTTTACCTAAGTTTTGAAGGTACAGTAAGATTCTATAGTCTAATGATATCTGACGCGTTAGCTCAGCCTTGATTAATTAAAGAACAAAAAAAGAATTGAAGTAAAGTTGTTTTAAAAATAATCTTTTTTTTTTTTTTTCGAAAAGTCTAAATTAATTTTGTCTTTATTTCTTTGAGAGGGGATATGTGTGCAATACTTTATTCAAAAAAAAAATAAAAATAAAACAACAATAATAATATAAAAAATCAATAATAATGAATTTATTATTAATTTCCTTATTGAATTTACAAAAAAAAAAAAAACAAAAAACAAACCGAAAACTTTGAAATTATTAGAGAAAAAAAAAATATAAAAAAAAAAAATTGTTATCCTTAAAAAACAAAATAATGGTTCATTTTTTTTGTAGGATTGTTTGAAATTACAAACAATCGTGCTGAAATACATAGCAACCAAATTACATTGAAATTTAATATTTATTATATATATATTATCGAGCTACATATATATATATATAGAAATCTATATAATATATATATATATATAGAAATATTATTAATAAAAAACTTTTACAAAAAGTGTACAAATTTAATTAACTTATAACTTATGAAATTAATATATACATATACATATATATATATATATATATATATGATATTATTTAGTAATAATTATGTATTGTTATTACTTTATCGATTTAATTTGTTAGTTTTATATAATATGATATGCGTATATAAGAAAAAGGATATACAAACCAAATTATTTAATAGTTAATTAAGTATAATATGCTGGACTAAAAAGATTAATTATATATGTATGGTCTTAATTTTTTTCTAATCTAATTTTATTTATTGATTATCAATAAAACTTTAAGAAATTTTTGTAGTTGAAAATTGAAATGATTAGTACATATATATATATATATATATGTTACTTATATAAAGTAACTGTAATTATATTTATGTTAGTTTTAGTTAAAAAGTAATTTTTTTTCTTTAACAAATTTTTATTTAATTTATAAATATACATCGGCATACCTATATAAATACATCTAGTATATATATTGTAAAATAAATAAAACTATAATATAGTTATATTATTTGGCTCATGGTGTAGTATAGTTAAGAATCCAGCCTTTCCAACAGAGAGTTTTGGGTTCAAAACTCCGACAGGTTATAAAAAAAAAATAAGTAATAATAATAATAATAACTTGTACAGTGAAGCTACCTTTGGTTACACCTGCATGATGCTATGGTGTTATATGTTATACTGTATGTTGTAACTGTACGAAAACTATACGTCACTGATACCAAAAATAGTAATAATAATGGGCGGATTCATTGATCCCTTACAATCGATATATACTGCATTAGCAATTAGGGATTTCATCCAATTATATTGTCTAAAGGGGGAAGATACCCATCTCCTTACGAAAAAACCAATTATATATATAAAAAAAAAAAAAATTGTACCCTATAAATAGTTTTTATATTAGATCGAATAAAAAGAATTTGGAAAACTGGGTTTATTTTAAAATATTTTAATATTAAAAAAGTTACGTTATTTTACTATATTTTTAAAGTATTGACATGAGTGTGGTTTGTTTCTTACTGCAGTGTTAACTTTACTCTGCCATTTCGAAACGATTTAGAGTACGTAGAGTTAAATATAAATTTAAGCTGTCAAAATCAGATGAGAAAATTTATAAATTTATTTTAAAGAAATAATGGAGCCTTAAAGAAAATTTTAGAATTTTAAGCAGTAATATAAGTTTAATTTAATGATTTCTTTTACAATTATTTAAAAATATATAAGTTTATAATATTAAAATTTGAAATAAAAATAAAAAAAAACAAAAATGATACATAAAACTTTAATATTTATAAAATTAGTTCCGAGTACGATTAAAAAAAGTTAATTTAATTAACTCAAATCTGGATTTCGAAGCACTATTTGTAACGACGCTAGTAGTTGTGGTAGTAATAGTAGTATAATTTTAACTTCAGTAGAGTAAGAAACAAAATTCACTCCAGTGATTACAATATATATAACTTTATGTTTAATTAGCTTTAAATTTAAAAAAGATTATATTATTATTAAACTGTAACGAGATTATTAGTTACATACATATTATTTTAGTTAGACAAAATTATAATTTTTAATTATGTAAATAGGACACATTCTTTATATCTTTAAATAGTAAGGTACATACTGTAATATGAATTAATCTTAATGTATTTTTTTTGTACCCTTTTGAAAGTCTCATAGGTATAATATTTTTATTGCCTATTTTTTTCTTCCCTTTAATTCTATAAGGAGGGAAATGGAATATCAAAAAGAATCGCTTAATAATTCATATTAAACTAAGCTTTAATTTCTTGAATTAATAGTTTCATTAAACTGTTGATTACTCGACCAGTACCAGTGAGCTACCAGTAAAATTCAGACACAAATATTATTTCTATGCGTCATCTATTATCTTATACAAGAATTATACATTTGTTAATAATTTTTTTCTTATTGAATAATATATAATTTTTTTATTTTTTATATTATATCGTCCAGATATAAATATCTGCCGATATTTTTAGGACCCTTTTTGCTCTAGCATGTGGGCCATTTCGGTATAAGTATTCAATTATAATTATATTTAATATTTTGTTTACATTATTTTATTATATTTTATATATTATTTTTTTTTTACCTGTCCGGGGTTTGAACCCGAGACCTTTCGCCTGCAAGACCGGTGACTTACGCACTGTACCATTGGTCAAATAAAATATATAATTATTTTAATATAAAATAATATAATAATAGTAGATAAACCTGACATATAGCATACGCCAGTCTGGTAATGAAGAAATAATATTGGTTAATGATACTGTTATCTTAGTAATCTAAAAATAATATTGGTTTTTTTTTCACTTAAGTTTTTAATGAAATAAAAAGAAATATCTTTCTGTTCTAATGTAGTTTTTATTTATCTTAAAAACGTTTTTCGAGAGCTATGCTTCATTCATTTGTAAGAATACTTAACTTTAACAATAATAATAAAAATAAATTTAAATAATCGTAAAAATCTAGATAGCAACACTAAGAAAACAAAAGAAGTGGAAGTTTTGTAGTGGGCGTTTGGGCGCGACAGTCCTCGTTCCTTCAAAAATAATCTTTTTTTCATAAAAATGTCTAAATTCGTATAAAATTCACTATTTTTTAAGTGAAATGTCAAAATTGAATATGAAATTCCGCATATTTTGTATGCTTTGATTTTCGGAACTATGTACCCAAGCCGATAGATTTTCAATTTTTTTATTCTTTTTTTCTGTTAAGTGCAGTATTCGTTTCTGCTATGAAAAATAAAGAAAATTGTTGCAAACCTTTACGGTTTTTATACATATAATAGATACATATTATATAACATAAATATTTCATCCCAACTTGATCTCAAAAATCAACTTAGTAAGAGAAATTTCCAAAATAAAGACATAGTCTATTTGCAATTCAAATATATACTCATTATTTTTAGTTGCACAGAACAATAAATTATAAGCCTTAAATATCACACACTTTTCTATACTTCTGTGCATCACCAAGATCTATAATTAGATTTTTTATGTATAGCTCTTTGTTCTATCTATTCTATTTAATATATTTTTCCAAATAAACCACCATTAAATATTATAGTTTTAAGAAACCATGATCTAACGTATTTGTCACCTGAAGTTTTTTAGGATTCTACGACGTTTACATACAGTATACGAAAATTATTTGGTCAAATTAATATATTCTTAATAATGGGGTCTCGGTGGCCTAGTGGGTAAGAGCTTATAAAATATGCTGTAAACACCGAGGGAGTATGGGTTCGAATCCCACACACGTCGTAAGAGTTATTTCACCTTACGACATTTACAGCCACATCTGAACAGGAAAGGCTATGTAATTTCCTGTCCACATTTATATGGCAGAGAAATACATTTAAAAAAACAAAAAATATATTGTTAATAATAATTATAAGAAAAAATTCTAGATAAATTATCTTCACAATTTAAAAAATTTTTAAAACCTAATTAAGGATTTATTTAAAAAAAAATATATATATATATATATATATACATATATCTCTATATAAATATTTTTACTTAACACCAACTTTACCAATATTCTAAAAAAAAAAATTACTACAAAAACAAAACGAAAAAAAAAAATTGTATTTTGTTAGTTTTGTCACGTTCATGCAATTTTACTTAAAATATTTGTAAAAAAAAAAAAAGAGAAGATTACATCGAAAAGAAACGAACAAAAAAATAAATGTATGTACTTCTTTTTATATAAAAGTTATTTTTAGAAATTGTATATAAATTTAAATAAATTTAAATATTCACATAAAATAACATTTTCTCTTTATATATGTATATTTTTAATTTAAAATTTTATTCTATGTATTTTATTTTATATTTCTGACAAAATGAGAGTTCAAAATTTATCAAAATCTAAAAGAATCTTTAAAATGTTGATATTATTCATACAGCATGGTTACATTGTTAATTATTTATTCCTTTTTTTGATATGAATGTCTGACTCACTCTAACTTCTAATAAGAAGTCTATTTATATATACTTAGTTATGATCCTTTGATCCTTTCCGTACTAGCATTTTTTTTTTTTTTGAACATTTTTATCTATATAGAGTTCTGAAGGAGAACCACGAATTCATGACGAAAAAATTCCAAAATTTTAACCAGCTATTAATAACTGGTGAAAATAAATATTAAGTAAATAAATAGAATTCTGAAGATTAGGTTTTGTAAGTGGTTGTCAAACTAAATTTCAAATAGTATTTTTTTTTAATCATCTCTTGAAAAATATCCTTTATTGAACAATTTCCTTTTTGCCAAAGATCTCCATTTTTCATAAAAAAACAAAAACAAATTTGACGTTGTTCTTAGAGATGGTTACAAAATTCGGCTTTCAATAATTTTAGTAGCAAAGTTTGACGGTGGCAGCACCATTGTTCTTACGAGCTCAACGAAATCCCAAAAATGAAATTCTAATAATACAAAATCCTAAGGAAGAAAAAATCACATACAAAAACTCCAAGAAAAAGAATCCCAAAATGAATTACACATTTCCCAAGTTTTATTGCTTTATAAATTCAAAAATTAAAAATTTTCTCCACTATTTGAAATGCTTGGTTGTTCCAATGTATGTTCTCATATGTTTAAAAATAATAAGAAGGGATTTTAAAGCTAATTAGTAATTACAAAATCAGGATTATACGGTTTTTAAGTAAGAAATATTTTTATTTTCGATTTTATACTTTTCTAATTTTTTTTTCTGGGATTTTCAGTTTGGAATTCTAAATTTCGGATTTTGATTTTTCGATTTTGGACCCAACTCTTTTTTACAATTCTTTATTATTTTGATGAATATATATTTTATGTGTATAGAAAAAATAGGTGATTTTAAAGGTAGAACATTTTGAAATAGTTAATATTTTAGAAAGGAAATTTTTTAAAATGCATTATCATATTAGACTCATTTTTAAGATTTAACGAATCGATATAATGTATAATTTCACTTATAAATTTAAATGCAATTCAAAATAAGATTTAACGAATCCATATATCTTACATGTATATGTATAGATATATCTTATGTATATATCTTACTTCTAAATTTAACTTCGTCAGTCATACTGTTTGTGAACAAAAAAGCAATTTAAGTAGTTCTGTTTTTAATTACTTAGAATTTATGGTACGGAATGGTCGAATATCATAAGACTCTCGATTTCGAATAAAAATAGAGTGAAATATTTCACCTGTTTAATAATAATTGAATAATTCGACATTATATAAATTCTAATTCTGGCTGAATCCATTTTTTTAGTTTTAATTGGCTTTGAATTTAAATTTTTTACAAATTATTTTTTAAAAAGAAAGTAAGTAATAATAATTTTCTTTTTTTAGCACATTTCCAAATAAATTTTGAAAAAATGTGCTTATTAGTTTCACTTTGTTCGTCCGTCCGTCTATTTAAAAAATCTCTTCACCGTTAAAGGTAGAGAAAAAATTTTAACAATGGGTACGTCTCATAAAAAAATTAATTTTGTGGAACAATTTTTTCATGTAGCCCCATTCATTAGGGAGCTACAGCCCCTCAAACTTTGAAAAAGCCCTATTTTTAAAAGCGTATATCTCATGTTCTGCTTAACATTTTTTCAATTTGAAAACGTCATTCGACAGGTATCTTTTTTACCGTTATCAATTAATATCAAAATTATGCAATATTTTCTAATTTACTATTTAAATTTACCGTTATGTAAAAACGACCATTTTGCATGAAATTTCCTTTTCCATAACTCCGACACACCTTTAGACAGGAAAATTTTGAGACAAGAAAGAACTTTTAGAATTAGTATAAGTTTGCTCAGAAAATTTTTTTGGGACACCCCCTGTTTATGAGCTATCAGGTTATTAACTATTTGCTATTTTTAAACACCTGTAACTTCGGAACTAGTACACATTTTACTATTGAAAGATATAAAAATTAAAGCTCCAGCAATATACTTTTACGTGTGTTAACAGTTTTTTTTAGTTCCGGACTTACAGCCCCTCAAAATTGTAAAAACAAAAAATTTCTCCTATTTTCACATATTTTGTTATTACATGAAATTTTCAAATTTTTGTGCAAGTCAGAATGTATTGACAGTTTGTATTGTCTTTTGGAAATATGTGCTTTTAAAAACCCTTTGTTTACATTCTACCTTGCTTTATTTTTTTATTACGATGTTGGCATAAATTTTATTTTTGAATAATAAAAGTAAAATGCTAATTATTTGGAAAATTTGAACAAATTATTTTTGAAATGATTTACCATATATTAAGTTAAAAATTAAACAAATTTTATTTTTATTGTTTGAAAGCTATATTTTTACTGGCATTGAACTAAACTTAAATTGAATATTCAATTAATAATTTATTTAAGATTAAATAATTATACATATACATATATATGTCTGTTAAATGACTGATGATTTCATTTAAAAAAAAACACCAAATTCATTTAATATTTAATGAAAAAATTTTATTTGAAAGTACATAATATATAAGTATAGATAATGATTCTGATTCAAAATGATTATGAATATATAAAAAAAAAATTTTATCTATGTCCTTCAATTGAATAAAAAAAATCAATAAAATCTATTCATTTGTTTTATTTTGTTTCTGTTAAAATAAATTCTTTGTAATACATTTGTGATTGTATTAAAAAACAATTCAACTTTTATTATTTATAAATCGTAAAATTTAAAAAATTAATTAACAAATTAAGTATAGTAATTTATTTTAATATATACATAGAAAAATTGATAAATATATAATTTACTTTGGGCATTTTCATAAACATATGTTCTGAGCACTGTGTTACAGTATGCAGAGTATAATCTGATCACAGCATAATCAAAGCACTCATCTAATTTAATAAATGAAGTGGTTCTTTGCATCTTTTAACCCATAGGTAGGGCGTAGGACGACAATAAATGAACTTATAAATAAAAAGACGTAAATTCGTCATAAATGATGAAAAATACTCTATTTAAATGCAAAAAAGAAATTTATTTAAATTATTATCTGGTTATTTACGTGCTATTTTACATATTATTTTATGTGCCCGAAAATTTTATAATAAATATAATGTAAAGATCATGCTCTGAGTCCACTCTGATTGAAAAAATTAAAACAATTTTAATGTTTTGAATACTCCAAAGTTATTCCATCTTACGACAATTACAGCCACGCAAGGCTATGAAAGGCTGTGTAAAAAAAAAAAAATATTCCTATATACCAATTTTATTTAATAGAATATTAAACGATCATATAATATGTACTACTTCTACTTTATTTAATAACCGATCGACAGATCATAAAAGCAAGTTATATATCAAAAAACTTTTTAAAGTGAAATTTTACTTATAAAAAAGAAAAAAGTCAAATTGTAAATGCTAAGTACCTTGGCAAAATTGACATTTAAACAAGTAAATGTAACAGTAAGTCGACGCAAGCGACTTATTTATACCCTACACCTAAAAAATTCAAATTAAATTAAAAATCCATAAGTTATTTTAGTTACGTATTTAATATAAGCTAAAAAAAATAAATGCTCTTACAACCTTTGTACAAAATTTCAGGTTTCTATCTTTATTAAATTCGAAGATATGCTTGTAAGGTCTTGGGAAGTGTGTGAAGGCACCCGGACCACCACCCTAATTCATCTCAATTTTTAGAGATATCATCAGAACAGGGTAGAATACTCTTATATCAAATTTCAAGTTTTTATATTTATTAATTTCGAAGATATGCTTGTTCGGTCTTGGGAGTTGTGTGGGAGATCCCCGAACAACCATTCCAATTCATCTGAAATTTTAGGCAAATCAGGGATTCAGGAAACAACACCCCTGTATCAAATTTGCAGTTTCTTTCTTTATTAATTTCGAAGATATGCTTGTTCGGTTTTGGGAGTTGTATGGGAGGTACCCGAACGATCACTCCAATTCATCTTAAATTTTAAGCAAATCAGGGATTTAGGAAAAAGCACCCTCGTACCAAATTTGAAGTTCCTATCTTTATTAATTTCGAAGATATACTTGTTCGGTTTTGGGAGTTGTATGGGAGGTACCCGAACAGCTCCTCCAATTCATCTCAAATTTTGGACAAATAAGGGATTCAGGAAACAACACCCTAGTACTAAATTTGAAGTTTTTATCTTTATTAATTTCGAAGATATGCTTGTTCGGTTTTGAAAGTTGTATGGGAGCTACCCGAACAACCACTCCAATTCATCTCAAATTTTAGGGATATCAGGGTTTCAGGAAAACACAGCCTCATACAAAATTTTAAGTTTCTATCTTTATTAATTTCGAAGATATGCATGGTCCGATTTCGCCCATTTACAATCCCCGCCTTACCTTAGTCATTGTTAACCTACAGTATAAATTTCATCAAGATAGCATCATTATTTTTTGAGGTATCGTGCGTACGGTCGGACGGACATCGCTAAATCGACTCAGGCGGTGATCCTGATACAGAATATATATACATGTCTATACCTAACTCGCTTCCTTTTGGTGGTTACAAACACCATACCAAAGTTAATCTACCCTATACTTACTGTGTAGGGTATAACAAAAAACCATTTACCGAAATATCCATTTTATAAAATGTCATATTAAATAAGTATGTAGGTATGTATGTAATATATGTTTGGAAAAATTAGATATTTATTGTAATTCCCATTTGAGAATCAATTTTTTCACGCTTTTTCAAAAATTTGAATTTTTTGTATAAAGGAAACTAAAAAGAGGAAATAATTCGTCCGGCGTCGTTTATAAGAATTGTCTTTTTATTTAACATATTTTTCTCAAAATCTTTTTTCTTCAACAGTTTTTTATTAAATTTTCATACTTTTGTAAAATTGGAAGTTTGTGAAGTGGTTTTTTTTTAAAGATATTGGGACGACTTTTTATAAAAGATATTTTAGAAATATGCCTTTTGATAAAGTGTTCTTACCCTTCCCTTATTTACATGTTTATATTAAAATTAAATTTTTTTTTTTAAGATAAATCCAATATTTCTTCAAAATTTTTTAACTATATAAACACCTTTCAACACTTAATGCAACACTTAATATAATAATTTATAAATGTCAAATATAAATTAATTTAAAATGTATTAAGAAAAAACATTAAGATTCAAGTTAGTTTACATTAAATTTGAATTACAAATCATTATTACAATTGTTTTAAAAAATGCACACATAGATAACGTTTTATATACAACAGAGTTACCATATTATCAAGAGATAAAGAATTTATTAAACGAGTTTTAATTAAAATGTCGAATTTACTTTTATTTCTTATTATCAGTCCTATATATTTTATATATTATAAATTGGACAACTATTATCTTTTTCTATGGAAATTATAAATGAGTTGATGTTTATATTTTGTTAATTTAATTTAATTCAAATGCTCTTACATTTCATTTATTTACATAACCTAATAAATTTTATTTCATAAGAAGTAAAAATCTTGAATTTCATTCTTTTTAGGAGAATTTCCTAGGTTTCATTTTAATTATTTTATAATACATTAATAAGAAAACTATATACGAATATGGTATAAATGTATCTGATCTAAAATATGGTTTAAAAGCTATTTTATAAATAGGAAATAATATGCAACTCTAAACAATCTCGAAAGTGATCTAGAAAATGCAGATTATGGTTCAACTGTTACATAAACAGCTTTTCTGAACTCGACTTGATTAGGATAAGCATTCTTATATGCTGATGATATTTTAATGGTATATGCTGAAAATAATTCTAATAATTTAGAAAATGCTGAAAATAATTCTAATAATTTAGAAAACAGCATAGTCTTGGATCTAAAAAAAATATCCCAATATATAACTTGCCACAAACTAACAATTAACATATTAAGCACAACGAATTTGCATGTATCGCATGTTAAAAACAAAAGAAAGGTTGAATATAAAATACAACAACTATGATATTAGTAAAACAAGTGAATACAAATATTTAGGTGTGATACTAGACTTACCTTACTAATTTTACCTGGCATATTCAAATTGAATCGGAAATGAAAAAAAGTCGAAAAGAAAAACACGTATATTCAGAAGAACATGATACAGAATACCAAGAGAGTGAATAAAACCACTAAACCACAGTTTATTCCATAGTTCTTTCGTTTAAAAATTAATTTTAAAAATTTTCCTTCTCTTTTCTTTTTTGTACAGAATAATTTGTATTTAATATAATTTTAAAATAAATTTAATTATAGAATAAATTTTATTTAGATAATGTTTTAAGTATAATATGAGAATAATTTTTGAAAAATTTTAAAAATTATAATTTTATTATTGTACTAAAATTTGTTATTTGATTTTTGATCCCAAATTTTTTTTTATTCTAATTTTTTTATTTAAGGCTAATTTTCATGGAAAAAATTTCATCCAATATCGGATATTTAGAAAGAGTAAAATATACTTAATACTACTAATAGGAAAGAGGGAGAAAAATAATGAATTCAAATATCATGTATCCATAAGAATGTTAGTAGTGTGCCCATTTTTTTTTTGTACATATACATTTTTTACGTACTTTTAAAAATATCGGAGATAATTATAGAAAATTTAGCTTCAGCGAGCTAAATTTCATCCGATATTTTGGTATATCTCCGATATTTTCTGAACTCTTGTACCGATATTTTTTCTCTGTCACACAAGTAATGTTTTTGTATCTTCTGCCTATTCTTTAACAAATATCGCCGATATTTTTTTCGATGAAAATTAGCCTTTAATGCATTTTTTTTTTTTTTATTTAATTCATGCAATTTCCCTTTAATTTATTTGCCAATTTGAATTTTTTTTATATTTTTTAACTTTCTTTTTATCCTTTAACTTTTTAATTTTCTCTCAATAAATTTCTTAAATTGTACAAAAATTTTGTTTGTCAACTCACATAAAAATTAAACTTCTTAAGAGTGAGTGCATCATTTTTGCTCCTCCTGATTAACAAGACAAGTAGCTGCAACAGTGTTTTTGGTGATTTTTAGTTACCGTTTTTCTTTTTAAAATAGTTTTTCTTTTTATTTTTAACTCTTATAATTGTAATTTGAAAATGAAAGGAGTGTTCTGTTTAAATTTTAAGTATTTTTATTATTATTACTAATTTTTTTTTTTTAAACGTTCTTTCCAATTAATTTGTTATATCGTGCCTAGAGCAGCCTCACTCTGGGGGTAGTTTTTAGGTTTGATCATGATATATTAATTAAAGTAGAACTTAAAGTACAATATTTAGTAACGGTAACTGAAGATTTATTGCTAACGAACGATCTCTGGACCCTTTGATAAACCCTTCGGTAAATCCTTGGGTTCCTGCCCAGGCGCTAGTTAATTCTCGTTAGTGGGTTATATTTTATAAGAAATAAAAATCTCGAGTTTTATTGTTTTTAGGAGAACCTCCTAGGTGTAATTTTAATTTTATTCTGTTTTTTTTTTAACATTTTTCCAAATATATTTATAGGATATTTTAAAATATTTTTATTTCCTTATTAAACTAATAAACAAGATTATTTATTGGTTTCCTTAAGAATTTATATCTTAACCTCCAAGTATTGTATTGACCAATATAAGCGGAATTTATTAAGTGGATGATAAATGATAAATTACAATTTCTTTAGGTGATTCTTAGTATGCTTCCTTGTAGGTCTTATTAGATGTAATAAGAACTTACTTTCTTTATTTAAACATGTGTTTAAATTTGTAAGAACATTCTTTCTTTCTTATTATATTTTTAAGTATTCAAATTACAAAATAATTATTAATACAAATGTTGTTTGTTTACAATCTATTAATTAGGTTATTTTTTTATAAAAGAAAATGCTTATCAAACAATTTTGATAAGATAATTATTTCAAGTTCAAGGACACGATTTAAAAGAAATTTAGTTTTTTTTTATTGCTAGTTAAAAAGTGAAAATTTTATGGTTAGAAGTGATTTATATGTTAAATATTGTTACCATATAGTACAAAGGCTCTTAATTTTAATCTGAGTTTTAAATATGAAATATGAGCTTTAAAGGGTTACATTTTTATTTTATATTTAAATCGAAATATTCTAAATAAATTTTTGAAAGGAATATTAAAATTAAGTAATTTTTAGCACATTTCCAAAAAAATTTTGAAAAAATATACCTATTATAGTGCCACTCTGACCATCCGTCCGTCTGTCCGTTTGTTTGCAAAACTTCTACACCGTTAAAGATAGAGAAAAAAATTAGATTAGATATCATAAAAAAATTAATGTTGTTGAACAATTTTTTCATGTAGCCCCCTCCATTACGGAGCTACAGCCCCACAAATTTTGAAAAAGGCCTATTTTTAAACAAGTATTTCTCATGTTCTGTTTAATATTTTTTCGACAGGAATCTTTTTTACCTTTCTAAGTAAATATCAAAATTGTAGAATTCTTTTAATTTTAGTATTTAAATTTACCGTTATCTAAAAACCAAATTTTACAAAATTTTTCGATCTTCATAACTCCGGCACGCTTTTAGATAGGGACTTGAAATTTTGAGGAAAGAAAAAAGTTTTAGAATCAGTATAAGTTTCCTCAGAACATTTTTTTGGACTGCTCCCTGTTTAACACCTATTAGGGCTCAAAAATTTAAACTTAGCTATTTTTAGACACCTGTAACCCTAAGCATCTGTACAAACTTTTCTGAACCGCCCAGAAAATTGTTTTTGGACCTTATATTTTTGATATATTATATTTTTTATTTTCGATTTAGATATGTACGCATATCTTTACAACTTAATCATTATCTGTTTTTATAAAGAGTAATTTAAATATAGCATTATGCGTTATAGGGAAAATTATACAAACTAAGTACTAACCTAAGAAACTAAAACTAACTTACTAACTATACTTTCTAAATATGATTATAACTATTAGTTATTAACATTTTTAAAAAGATTTTTTATGATCTCATTATCAGAATAATTGTACTAGTTTATGAAATTCGTAGGTCATTTAGTCACTTTCAAATCGATAGATTTAGTTTTAGTTAATTTTAATAGTAAAATGGTGGAGTAATGCCAAGGTAATTTCATCATAATTTTTAAAATTTTATTTTGGTGGATTTGCAATTTTTTTAAGTATGTTTTTGCACAATTATGTCACACCGGTTCTCCATACAGCATAATTGGTGCAAAATGATGATGATAATAATGATATGATAATTTAATTTAGACTTCCTAATAATTAAAAGATAAAGCGTTCTATAATGATAATATTTATTTTGTTAGAAATATAAGAGAAATGTGATTTGAAAGTTAGTTTCTTGTCGAGAATTAGACCCAGGTATTTAATAGTGTCAGGCCAGGTAATAGAATCACCAGATCAGATACTATAAGGTTTTGGTTGAATAAGTATTGGAGTTTGCGCCTTGTGGTAAAATAAATTGCTTGCGATTTATTGATATATAATTTGATTTTTCATTTATGGTAATAATCGGAAATTTGTACCAGGGCCGTCTGAAGGTTTTGTACGATATTGATTTTTAAGTCAGCCAGGTAATTCTGTCAGATAAGAAACTTTTAACCAAAGTTATTAGAAATGTTGAAACATTAAAGTTAATCAATTTAGCCAACAGGGCATCATGCCAGAGTTAAAGGTGGAATGTATTTCCAAAAGGACTAAACCTATAGATTTTTTCAAATTGAGATTGTAATTTATGTGATTAAAAACCTTAAAATTTTAAAATTAATAAAAATTAATGAAATAGAAAATTTTATTTTGACAAAATTTTTTGGTTAAACACATTTTATTTATTATATTAATAGCTGAAAAGTCAATAGCCAGAAAAGTTTTTAATGTAAAATAAAATTAATTTTATTTTTATAAATAAAAAAAATAATAAAAAACAAAACACAAACATCATCAAAATCTATTTTTAAATTTCAAAATCAACGACCAAAGTTGCAATTTTACCTTTCTTTATATTTTATTTTATTTTTTTTTTGTTTGTGGGGATATATTTCCTGTTGTACATTGGAAGGGTTAAAAATTTTACTGCTCTAAATAAATTTAGATTGTATATCGCAATATTTCGAAAAAGTTCGTATTTAATTTATTCCCGTGCCACAAAAATTTGATAAGGAAATAACATAGCCTTTCTTTTGCAGGTGTTGCTGAAAATATCGTAAGGAGAAATTATTGGTGTTGTATCCTCGGTGTTTATAGCGTATTTTATACGCTATTACGTACTAGGCCATGGAGGTCCCCTATTCAAGTTTCTCTTTTAAGATTTATTTGAGTTGGGTTTAGAGTTCGTTATATCTGAATTATACTTAACACAAACCTTTCGAATATTTTTTTTACCAAAGCATATAGCATTTCGTATTAATATTAACTTCTCCAATTTTTTTCTTAATAACAAAATTCAATTACGGTCATTTTACGTTGTTCTGCACCTTCTGCATCTTAATAAGAACTGTTTCCGAATAAAATGGAACATATTTCTAAATGACTTTGTAATTATTGAGCAATTTTTGAAAATTGATAAAAACAATTTGGGCTTCATGCTCTATAGGCCTATACATTTTAGAGATATTCAAACTGGATTTAAAATCCACGCCCCCCTATTAACTTGAAACTTTGCAAAAGTGCTTACCCAAAAAGTCGGTAGATTGTTCTGGCATTCTGTTCTGTATAGGAAAAGTTAAAAATTCTAAGTTTACTGAGTCCTGTTATTGAAATATGGTGCGACGGGTTTGAAAAACAAAAAGGTCCATGCATCATTGAATATAATGCTAGAATGCTAATGGGAGTCGGTTATATTTATTTATATCATTTCATAATACCATTATAACACTTTACAAAAACACAAGAATTTAATATAACTTGAAAATAAATTTTTTTTAATCACTGAGATCTTTTACACATAGATTTGTTTTATTTTATTCCACATTTTTAAAATTGATTTGTTTTAAATTTTTATTGTATTTTAATTTAATAATGTATAACCTTCAAATAATTCTTTATAATTAATTGTTAGTCAAAAATATAATAAAAATTAATTAAATACATCAAAGTTTTTTCTTTTTTTTTTAAGAAATTAAAAAAAACAAGTTGCAAAACAATTGATAAGATAATTCATAAAAAAAAAGAAGATATTTTTAAATAAACGAGTTGACAAATTATTGAGAAAAGCTTAAGAAAAATTAATTTTAATTTATTTAATAACAAGCAATGCACAAAGTAAACAAAATATTATAAACAATCATCTAAAGTAAAATTTATTATTTACAGACTATTAATTAAAATAAAAAAAAAAAAATTAATTGAAAACGAAACACGATTATTAACTTTATGAATATTTTTTAAAATTAATCTAAAGAAGACGTACACAGGTTTCTAATATATAATTATTTAAATAAGTTAATAAAAAAGTTATTGTCCATAACTGACTATAGATAATATGAAATTTACAATTACTATTATATATATACTGATCTAGTATTAATACATGTCGATACATTTAATAGACTCTTTGCCTGTCGACATCTGAAAAAGATGCTAATATTAATTAACATATGTATAATTATATTATTTTTTTGGATCAGAATGGGGATTTGAGCTAGAGAAGATGTTAAATATTGTTTTTTTTTTTATTTTACATGCTAGCCAAATGCAGGTTTAAGTATAAATTGAGAGTATAAAAGAGTATAAAAGGGAAAGGTAAACCGAAAAAAAATTGGATACTAAGAGTAAGTTGTAGGTTTAAGTTAAAATTCTTTGTGAATTGTTGTGAATTATAGAAGGAAATATTATTGACAGGAGGAGAAGAGAGATTTGATATAGAAGAAGCATGTTCTACGTCTTAGAAATTCTCACAATTAATCAGTTTCTAAAACCAGTTTTGAATCAACTATATAGAAATTTCCACTATGTCCAAAATGAACTTCTTGCTATACCTCTCTCGTTGTCCGTTGAAATTTCTTTCAGAGAAGACAAAACTGATTTTAGTTCAATAGAACTATAATTTCCTGAGTCATTCTAGAGAATATTTATAAAATAATGAAATTAATTAATTGATATACATAATTGTGCCTTTCATTGTGCTTAGTAATTAAAATTATATTTTAGAGTTAATTGACTTAAATTATGAATTATTTACTTAATTTACCTTTACAAAAGTGTTAGGGGCCTCGGTGGTCTAGTAGATAAGAGCATATAAAATACGCTGTAAACATAGAAGGAGTGTGGATTGGAATCCCACACACGTCGCTAGATTTATTCCCCCTTACGACATTTACAGCCATGCCTGAACAGGAAAGGCTGTGTAATTACCTGTCCACATTTATGTGGCAGAGAAATACCTTTAAAAAAAAAAAAACTGTTATGAGTAACAATATAGATATCGATTTTCGGAAAAATATAAATAAATACTACGATAAGTAAATTTATTTTATTTTATTTTTTTTTCAAGGACTTAAAGGTTCAAGTCCCAACCGTTTAACCATATTTTTCACTGTTTTACTTTCTAAAAAAGATCTAATCTAGGTTTAAATTTTGTAAACCTCAAAAAATAACTCTGCACATTTAGAAGAATTATAATAATAGGTAATATAATCTAAAAGTTCATTTTGTTTCATTTTATTTATAAAAATTAAAATTTACAATTTCACTAGCCAACACAATGTGCCAATTGTTGACATTTATTTGTTAATATGTTTTACATTTTAACATTATCATTATTCATTTATTTTGATGATTTTATAAACGTTCGATTATTTCAGTTAATTAAAAGGCAATAAGGTGCACTTACACAAATAATAATCTAAGTTTAACTGTATAATCTTATCTTGGCTTACTGATTGACAGTTAATTATTTTCTTATTACATATATAAAAATCAATAACATTTTCTATTATATGTTTCTATATATATCAGAATTTTAATTCTCACTCATTCTTTCACTCATAGATAATAGATATTATTAATAATCAGAAAAAATGTTTGTTTGTTTGTATGTTGAAATGTATGTTTGTTTGTATATATCAGAATTTTCATTCTCACTCATTCTTTCACTCATAGATAATAGATATTTTTAATAATCAGAAAAAATGTTTGTTTGTTTGTATGTTTGTTTGTATATATCAGAATTATCATTCTCACTCATTCTTTCACTCATAGATAATAGATATTATTAATAATCAGAAAAAATGTTTGTTTGTTTGTATGTTGAAATGTATGTTTGTTTGTATATATCAGAATTTTCATTCTCACTCATTCTTTCACTCATAGATAATAGATATTTTTAATAATCAGAAAAAATGCTATATAAATAAAAATTTTGAAATATTTTTTTTCCCAATTTATTTAGGTATATATAAAGATTCGAAATAAAATAAATTCTATAGTTTTACTTAGCCATTTTTTATTGCACAAACAAAAAAACAAATCTGAATAATCAATTCATTTAAATAACAATTTCGAATTTTAATTTCTCAACCTTTTTACATACATATTACATATCTACAAATATTTGTTACTTCATCATACACCCGAATCATAAAATGATCCTAGGTACATAGTACATATATCTTAAAAATTTTTTTTTTTTACTTCACAAATACAAAATAATTTCTATATTGTCGCAGTCTCTTAACTCAAATTACTTTTATGACACTCAAATTACTTAACAAAATTAAATTGAAAAAAAAAAAATTGCATAATATTATTTTTTTTTTTCCATTCTATTTAAAAAATAATTTGTTCTTTCTCTTTCCAACTTTTTGGTTCTTCCTATGTAAATAATTTTCATAAACGTATTAAAATTAAAGTAACGAACGAATGACAACGAAAGTACGAATGAATTTTTCAAAAAAATAAACAAAACAAAAAATTGCTAACTAAAATACAAAAAAAAAAAAAAAAATAAGTAAAACAACTAAAAAAAAATATTTCTTAAAAAGATTTGCATCTTTTTAGAGCCCGACAATAAAATCGTAAAAAAAAAAAACCATTTTTATTGAATTGCATTCTCTGTCTTAATCGGACCAGATAACGCCGGACATAATCGGATATAGTCAACAAACATTAACAGCACAAAAAAAAAAATATATAAAAAAAAACCATACTAAACGCATCAAACACAAACAGTAGCAGCAAAAATATATTTTAAAGTTTTTTTTTTTTTTTTTTTTTTAATTTTAAATTTTATAAGCGAAATAACAATAGTGCCATCACTTCACATTTTTATAAATATGTACATATTTATGTATGTTTGTATGTACATATACAATATAAATGTTTGTGTATCCAAAGTAATAAAGTATCTCAAGTATTTAAGTAACAGCAATATCAGTTTTTTATTATTTTATTAGAGGATGTGATTTCCAAAATTAAAATAAAAAAAAAAATAAAAAAAAAAAAAAGTGGAGAGAAAAAAAAAAAAAATAAATTGTCATTGGATAGGAAATAAAGAAAGAAAAAAAAATTTATTTTAAATTTAGAATTTTTTTTTTTTCTTTTTTTTCAATTTTTTATATACGTTTGGTTTTATTAATTTTCATTTTGAATTACCACTTTATTATCTACTATAAAAAATTAATCAAAGTAATATGAGAGAGCAAAAAAAAAAACATTAAAAGCTTTATAACAGTGGATTTATTTTTGTTTGTGAAAAAAAAAAAAAAACAAATTATCAGGATGAATAAAAATGATATTTACACAGAGAAAAAAATTTTGAAAAATTAATTTTTTTTAAATTTAATATAATTTTTGTATTATACTGTGAAATTTGTAAATACTGTGGTGGTGTATAACTCAATTTTTAAAATATGGTTTTTATTTATTTATTTAAAACCAATATATTTCATGGTCATTATTTAGATCATCTTCATAATATATATAGTTATTAATTATTATATATATACATTTAGTTGCAACGGCGATTTGTTAAAAAAAAAATTTATTTTTTCAGTAATTTTCATGTTGTTTAAAAATATTTAGTGACCTGTATAGAATTTGAACCCAAATATTCTCAATTAAAACAGAATGTGATTAATGATTTGGCTCATTAGAACTCTAAACTATGGTATTGTTTTATATAACATGGCAATCGTTTTGTTATATCTCTTTATATTCTTATTTATTTTATTTTATTTATATTAATATTACAAATCACGTAGGATATTGCAATATTACAAAACCATCGGCTATACTAAGGCCATTTATAGATCGAATATTATTATTAAATTATAAACTAATATATTATTTATTTTGTTTATATTATATATTATATATTTATGCTATATTTGGTAGCAAGGCGTATTTATTTTCAATTAATAAAACTTGTTACCTATGAAGGGTTTGAACCCGCACTCTCTTTATATTCTAATGGATCCGTTAGTTTTTTTAAAATTTATATTATTATAATTGCATAACTACAGGCGAAATGTTTATATATATTTTTTTTAAATTTTTGTACAATATAAAGAATAGTTTTTGTATTATGTTTGTAAAAAATTTGAATAGAATCTAATTTATTTATTATGTTTTAAAGTTTAAAATGTGTATTAGACTTTTTTAAATTTTAATTTATGACCATTATAAATCCTTTCACTTAACTTAATCAATTTTAGACAAATTTTTCCTCTCAATTGTTCGAAAAAATTTTTTTCCTGTAGCATTATATAACTTTATATATTATTTTATTTTCACTTTAGTTTTTATCATTTTCTTTTTTATTGACATAAAATATTTTCAGCACCTAATTTATATTCAATAGCTAATTTGTTCTTAAATTTTATTTTATTACAATATAAGTTTTTGGGGGTTTTTTTTTTTTTTATATATAAATTGCATTCAATAATAAAATGCATTTGTAAGTATGTTAATTATTATTTATTAATAATAAAAAAATAATTTTTAAATAAACAAATTTCATAATATATTAAAAAGAAATCTTGTACTCTTAGACTTAAGTCTTGATACTCTTAATCTTATACTTTATATAAGAGTATTTAGAATATTGCTTTATGTGGAAAGGAAAATACTCTGCCTTTTCCTTTTCAGATGTGGATATAATTATTGTAAAGGGGAAATATTCTTATGACATACACATCCCACCAAGGCCATATCCAATATTTTACTTATTACAAAAGAAAACAAATTTTTAATTTTATAATTCAAAATAATTCAAAATTTTTAATATGAAAAATTTTAGGACTTTTAAAAAAATAAGTTTTTAAAAATTAATACTATTTAATTTTGTTTTAATTAGCGTAGTTAATTTTTACTTTATTACTATACCATCTGTTAATAATTAAAATTAGATAATTTTTATAAATAAAAATTAGAAGCTTAAAAAAGATGCGTATATACATTTCGTGAGTACATATATATCACTTTTTAAAGCAATTAAAATAGCGATATCACTACTAGGTATGTAAGAAGATTATTCCTTCCAAAAACTAATAAATAATCAAAAAGTAATTTAAGTTAATTGCAACAAATTTTGAATTATATGCTTATTTTTTTTTATATACAATTAAAAATAGATTTATATACTCTCTAAATTATTAATAATTAAAACAAAAAAAGCATATTTTATTTTATATACCTATATATATATTTTAGCTTTTTTTTTACATACATACTTTTAATTCTTATCTGATTTTTAAAGCCCTATATAAATTATAGTTTACAAATTAGCAAAATTTCTTATCATAAATAAATATTAAAATACAAAAAGATTTTCTATACATATTTGAATTATTTTCTTTTTTTTTTTTTTGTTTTTCATTAGTGTAAGCGTGAAACAATAAAAAAAATATTTTCTTTTCTTTGAAAAACAGAAAAAATACGGCACGAACTAATTGAGAGGAAAAAAAATAAAAACAAAAACAAATAAAACAAGCAAAGTAATTTTTGTTTTTGTTATATTAATTTGCATCTTTCGTCTTACCTATTCACATTTTTACATACATATACTTACATATATGTAAATAAACAAATCTATATTTATATATGGTAATTTTATATTCTGTTGTAAAGAGAGTGTTGTGCATTTTATTCACATATAATGTACATTAGTATATATATAAATATATATATATACAAATATATTTCAAAATCATCACAAATTCAATTATTATACTGATATAGGTACTTGTTGATATAAATACATATATATGTTATGAAATATATTCATTGTATATTAATATAGGTATACTATAAATATTACATAAATAAAATGATTTTGTTCTATCAACCAAAACTTTTATTTTTGTATAAAACTTATAATAATATTTTTACTATGTTTAATAATTTACTTTTTAAATATTTTGCATACTATATACGTACATATTGCGGAATGATGTTTTACAATTTACTCAATTGTTATGTCAAACACAAGTTATTTGTTCAGAGTTTAAAAAGTCTATACAGGAATATAATGAACCGTATAATAGATATTGTTATAATTTATTATGGGGTTTCAGTGGTCTATTGGGTAAGAGCACATGAAATACACTGTAAACACTCTCTGGTAGAGGAAGTGTTTGGCCACATCCCACACACATCGCGTCGTAAGAATAATTACCCCTTATTATACATTTACAGTCACACCAGAGAAGGAAAGACTGTGAAATTTCTTTGTTATATTGTATTTATATGACAGTAAATTAACCTAAAAAAAAAAAAAATTTGGCATATTTTTTTCATTTTCATATTCCAAAATAAAAAAAAAAACAATTATTTAGCACTTTTTCATAGCTGAAACTTATAATTAAATTTTATTCGATAATTTCGTTTCTTTTTTAAAAATGGTAATTTATCAATACAAAAACTATCTCTCAGATAGCATTTTTTTTTTTTAAAGATATTCTAACATTTTTAAATCCTTAATTCATATTAAAAGTATTAAGACAAATCTATAAAATAAATAACTATTATACAAAATAAATGCTAAATATGCTAAAATGATTTGTTCATAAAAGTACCGCAGATTGAATTAAGTTTCATCTAAAGTTTTGTATTTATAAATATAATTTTTAATGTATCTACGTATGTTATATGTACTATATAATAATCCAAGTAAAAATTAAAATTTTTTATGCCAAATTTAAAATAAAAACTATTTGGATTTTTAAATTAAAATTAAAATTTTTTTTTAAATTAAATTAAAAACTTTAAAATATACTTTTACTTAAAAGTTTGAATTTTTGCAAATGCAACAGAATAATTTTCAAATATTAAATATAAATATAAAATAAGTTTATATATGTAATATACATATATGTATCTATATATATGTACAATATTTTGTACCCAAGTATTTTTTTCTCTTAGTTTTTATTTTGATTTGTCTTTTATTTTAAAAAAAAAATTTAATTTTTTTTTTTCCTTATTTTATTTTAATTTTTTTTCTTTTTGTATTTTTTTTTAAATATATGTTTTTTTTTTAATTTTTTTTTTTTTGTGCTTAGTTTAGTTCTGAACGACCATTTAACATCCCCAAATCCAATAATAATGTATAGTAGATAATAATCTCATCAGTAATAGAACGAATACGATTCCGGTTAGACTCCTCCAAAACAAAAAAAAAAAAAAAAAAAAAAAAAAAAAAAATACAAAAGCACACAAATTAATAATAACAATAATAATAATAAAAGAAAAAAAATTTGAGTGCTAATTTTAGTTAGATTTTAGTTTTAATTTTAATGTATGTATATAGTTATATTCTAGCATAAAATTTAAAATATTATTAAATTTAAAAAGATTTTACAAAATAAAAAAAAAAAAATTTTTTTTTTTTATTTTTCCTCATATATAAAATTTTTAGTAAATTTAAATTATAAATTAATATAAAAAAAAAAAAAAAATGAAAAAATTTAAAAAAAGAAAATTTAATAATTAAAACTTTTTTTCTTTATAATTTTTTTTTTTTTTTTCTTTATATTATAATTTATTGTATTTTATTTTTTATTTTTTTTTATTTTAAATATTTTCCAGTTGTTTTTGAATCAGTGCGTGTCGTGACTCGTGCCGTTAATAATAAAAATACATATATATATGAAAAAAAGTACTAAAATTACTATATTATAAACATATTATTTAAATTATTGATACCTTAATTTTGTTTTTTTTTTACATACATACATACATATTACAAAACAAAAAGAGAACAGTTTTATTAAAACAAATTAATATTTAAATGAATAAATAAATAAAGAAAAATAACGAAAAAATCAATTACCACCCATGAATTTATATTTACAATTAACATAAAACTAAACAATAAACAAAAATAAATAAAAAATAAAAGTAAATAATAATTAAAAAAAAAAAAAAAATTTAATTGGTGAAAAATTTTTCAATTAAAAAAGTGCAACAATTATTTTTTTTTATTTGTTTACAAACATTTTATTTAAATCCATTTAATAAAAAAAATTTTTTTTTTGATACTTGAATAATTCGCCGATACAATTATTTCTTACTTAAACAAAAAAAAAAAAAAAAATAAATAATTTAATTATGTAAATTAATTTATTGAATTTTAAGAAAAATTAAGAAAAAAAAAAAAAATTAAGCAATAACAATTATACTTTTTCTTATGTAAGTTTAAAATTGAGCTTTTAAATAGAAATCAAAAAAATTTCCTGCATCCCGTATAGCAAATAATTTTAATTGATACATAATGGAAGAAGAATCACAAACAAATCAACCTCAAGGTAATAAATATACATATTATATATATATATATAGATGATAATTTAAATTAATTAAATATTAAAAAAAAAAAAAAATTAACAATAATATTAAAAAAAAAAAAAAATTTTTTTTTTTTTTAATTTTTTAGCAATAAAATAAAAGAGATTTTGAAAGCAAGTGAAAAAAAAAATTTTTTTTCATTTTTCGAAATAAAAATTCAATGGAAAATTTAACATTACAAAGTGTCATTTATTGTGGTGGTTACCTATAATATAATCGTTAATTAGCTATTAATTAGCTAATATATAGCTAATATATAGCTATTAATAATCAAAACGCTAAATGTAATTATGAAAAACAAAACAACAAAAAAAAACAAAAAAAAAAAAAAGAGAAATTTAGAATTTGTGAAAATTGTGAAAATCGTGAATAAACAAAATATATAATAATATATAATAGGTATATATATAGAAAAATAAAAATTAAATAATATATATTTTCATATTGGAATACGTAATTTTCTTAATTTAGATATACAATTTTCTAATTTTTAGATTTTTTTTTTTTTGTTTTTTTTCTTTTTTTTTTTGTATGATGTAGGTACAAAAATGAAATATATTATTTTTATATTTTAAAATATTTTTAAATTAATTTGAAAAGAAATAAAAATAAAAGAGAAATTATTATGTTTTTACTGTATATATATATATACAGTGAAATCTCGTTTTTTATAAATTTTAATTAGAAAGTTTTATTATTTTTTTCGTAAAAAATTAAAAATTTTACTTCATTTAATTGAGTAGGATTTGACATTTTCGAAATTTTCGAAAAGGATTAAATTTATATGTTTTAATCAAAAAATTAATAGTGTTATGAAATGAAATTTGTTTTAATGTATTCTAAGAATTCGAATTATTTTCATGTCATTTTTAACAAAAGTCATACGGATAATTTTAGATTATTATTAAATTAAACTAAAAACAAAAAAAAAAATTAACAATTTGTCAACAATTTATTCATATTTTTTAAATTTTTATAGATATATAATGTTTATTCAAAAATTTACTTGGAATATTATTAATGAGATAATTATATAGTCTATTGTTTATTGTGTTATTTTATTAGAATGTGATTCAATTAGAGTTATAAAATTTACAAAAAAAAAAAATTAAAAATTTTTAAAATTATATATAGATTCAAGACTATCATCACACCTAAATAAAGCTTAATGTACCTCCTAGAGCAAAGGCATTTAATAAGAAAAAAAATATAACATTAAATCATTTTAATATCCAAAAAAAACGAAGAAGAATACAGTTGCCTTTGTCAACTCTTAGATACCCGTACGAACCGTTAGTATGTTCACAGCCTGTCACTCTGCTTACAATATTATTTTTTTAATATTTTAGTATTTTAAAATAATTTGGGTGAATTTTATAATTTCTAGAACTATGGGTTGTACATATATTCAAACTATATGTTTATATGTACATTCTTCAAAAGCAGATTCTAACCTTCCACATAACGATTATCAATCCAAAACTTTTTCAAATATTCTATAGTACCATTTAATACTAAGCGGTAAATGTATATTCAATTTACTTAGTACAAAATAGTAAATATAATTTTAAATATTATATTATATTATATTTAAATATTCCATTGACAGAATAATTTCTTATAAGTACAATAAAATACATATATGTATGTAAATACGGCGCTATATAATATACATCTATACTCTTATCATTCATTCATCAGTGACATATACGATATGTAAATAAACATGATATTATATAAGTATGTATGTATATCAATATCATATTAATAAAAATTCTTCAAGCAACCGTTATGTTGTTTATTTATTTACATTTTTTTGTACTACGCATTATATCCTCAACAATTTCAAATTATGGAGTAAAACAAAATGCTAAAATTTCGTAAAAGAAATTTGTTGAAAATTTGAAAAAATCAAGTAAGACTTTCGTCAATTATAAAGTAACCCTATATTATTAAAAAGAGTTGTTAACAGAAATAAGAATATAATGTTGAAGCTTTAATTTTTGTGTATTACTTCAAAAAAATTTTAACAGGTGTTCAAGTTACAGGTGTTTAAAAATAGGAAATTTTCACTTTTGACTAAACGGGGGATGATACAAAAAAAATTTCTGAAATGACTCATACTTATTTTCAAAGATCTAACTTCTATCAAAATTTCAAGTTTCCAACTTAAACCGTTTAGAAGATAGTAGGGTTAAAGAATTTTGCAAAATTTTAGTTTCGCATAACGATAAATTAAGACACCGTATGCCACAACTATATATTTATTGTATATATACTTATAATAAAAGCAGTAATCGTTTGCCGTTTTCAAAATGAAGATATACCTTATACAACTTGTGCTATAACAATTTAAATATAGAGCTTTTTTCAACCTTTGGGGAGCTGTTGCTCCGTAACGGGTGGGGCTACAAAAAAAAAGTTATTAAAAATAAAATTAATATTTTTGTGACATATATCAGCAGTTAAAATTTCGTAGCTCTATTTTAAAAAAAATGTGGGGATCTAAAAGTTAGGTGTTCGAGAGCTACCCGAAGTTTTGGTCGGAACTCAACCAAAAAAAATAGGGAACCTACAAATTGTTCCTAGAATATTTTGTAGGTTCCCTACGGAGGAGTATAGTAGGTATACAAACGGAGGAGTAATTTTATTATACCCGGATCGGGATCGGGGATCGGGATATAATTTCGGGATCGGGTATCGGGATCGGGATCGGGTATAATTTTA
Organism: Poecilobothrus nobilitatus; assembly: GCA_947095535.1. Taxonomy (NCBI): domain Eukaryota; kingdom Metazoa; phylum Arthropoda; class Insecta; order Diptera; family Dolichopodidae; genus Poecilobothrus; species Poecilobothrus nobilitatus. Next base: position 28,437,955 of record OX352774.1, read on the forward strand.
TTATACCTGAATATAGGATCTATCGTACGGGTATAAAAAGAGTGGTATAGGTTGAGTGGTAAAGAGCGGTAAAAGAACAAATAATAGCAATAACAACCATATGTTATCTTTTAAATTGATTTACATAAAAGAAAATGGTTTTAAAGGAAGCAAACATTTCACATTCTTATTCATCAAAGTTTATTAAAGATATAAATATGTTCAATTATACATTATAATGCAATAAAATGAGTTAAAAATGAAATTAAGTTATTTTTTATAATTCTTTAATTAATTACTTTACTTAATTAACATACTCAATATAGTTATATATTCAAAATTAAATGTAAAATTCAATATTATTGTAATTTAAATGGATACCTTACCTATATGTTAAAATATGTGTACTATTATTCTAACAAACTAATTATGTATTCTTATTAAATTTAACCCATTGTCAACTAGTAATTCATTTTTACTCCCTTTTAATAAATGCTAGCTAAACACTTTGAACGGATTTCTTTATATACTTAATATTAATGATGAAAGTTTAACAAAAAAAAACTCTAGAAAAATAGGATATTAAAAGTTGAAGGGTAAATTAGAAATGAGTCTAAAAATATTCTTTTTGAATTGCTAGAAATGGAACATTATTGACAGAAGGGAATGAAATATTATCAATACATTTGATAGAAGAATTTTATACATTTTAAACAGTTCTCACAGCGAATGAGTTTCCAAAAATCAGTTTTGAGACACCGAGAAAATTCTATTCTCTAAATGCCTAGAAATTAACATTTTCTGACTGTCTCGTTGTACTTTGAAATTGTTTTAGGGGAGGCATAATTAATTTTAGTTCAATAATAGAGCAAGTGTTATTACTATCAGACTGTATCATTTTCAAAGTTATAGTTTGAATTTCGGGTAAAGGAGAGCTAGTCTCTGAAAACTGAAAGAACTAAGCCTTGTAAAACTTCATAAAATCATAAAATATCTACCATATTATTGTGTAGCAAGATTTTTAAGAGTGAAAATAAAAATAATTGAAAAAGAAAGCAAAATAATTTCACAGAAATAAAACATTATTTATTTATTTTGTTATCATTAACATAAAATTAATAATATAAATAATTTTAGAAAAAATAATAAGTGCAAAAATAATTTGTTCAAATATATATTTTGTATTGATTATATCGTCTGTACAATAACATTAAAATGTAATTTCTGCGAAGGTCGAAAATGTCATCAATATTAACTATTTGAATTTTTCTCATTACCTTCAGAATTTTTACATTTTCATTTTTGATTCTAACCGACTGTTCCAGTTGCAAAACAATCTAAACCAAATGAACGGCATATCTAATTTATGGGACATAAAGAAATTGAAAAATTCATTGTAATGCCAATTTTGACTTCAGAAATAGAATAAAAAAATATACTAATGAAAAGGAACAGGAACACATAGGAACATACAAAGGCGAGAAATATAACAAGGACACATAGATACATTATTATGCAGCTACCAAAGAAAGTTCATACCTAACATTTAAATCTTTTATTTAAACCATACTTTATAGGAGCCGTTGGAAATGAGTTAAAATTTTTTAAAAATTTTTAATTATTTATACTTTGGCCTTCCTTTTGAAACTGAGGGAATTCTAATTTGTTATACGAGAGAAATAAAAAACAACATAAAAATATTTTCTATTTCGTTTTTTTTTTTTTTTTGTAACAATTAGATCCTATGTTAAATGTTAATTATAAAAAGTTTTTAGCATATACATATTAATGATATTTTTTCATAGGTAAATAAATAGGTAAATGAATTCAACGAACTATATATGTACATAACAATATTTTATTTCAATTCAAATAAAACTCCCAAAGAAAGTAATTAAGAAGAATAAAACTACATAATATTGTATTTTACAAATATTTGTTATTAATCATGAAAATGTTCGTAATTTTATTAACAGTTTTAATGGATTTTTATATGATAATTATAGAATAATTATAAATAGAATAATTATTAAATCTACAAAATAAATTTCTAAATAAATTTCATTTTTCAAAAGACAATAAAAACACTTTGTGACTTGCAAACAGTTTTTCTTAGAATTTTTTATACTCATAAGAAATAATTTTGAAAAATGAAGAGACACTTTCTACAAATCCATAAAAAAACCTTATATAATTAAGAAACGTTGTTAATAAATCAATGGATCTCTTAATAGGTCTTAAACAACAGGAGGTAACAAAATTTCTGAGATAACTTATGCTACTTCTGAAAATACTTCTCTGGTTTATATCTAAGTTATTCTTTCAAAATTCCAAAGTTCTAACTAAAGGTGTGCTGGAGTTTATGAATGATAAAAACAATGCAGTGACAGAACGCCCGGAGAAGTAAAGCCCCTTTTTAAAAAAAAATTAAAACCCTTAAGTCCACTAGATAGCGGGCTTTAAGTCCATTTCGAAAAAGAATTAAAGTACACTGAGTAACACAGAGGTTACTATCATGAGTCTGTATTTCAGTTGACTGGATTTTATTTCGTGATATGTCAGAAGTCCCATTGGAACTTTTGACTCACTTTAATAAGCCAGAAGGTCCATTGAACTTTTGTCTCATTGTTAAGGCCCCAGGAATTTTGGGAGGGATTTTAGAATTGAATTTACAATCAAGATTATACAACTTTTACAGAATATTTAGATATATGCATATGCGAGTTTCTGAATTAGGAGAGACTTTAGAGTTGCTTATAAAATCAGGATTATACGCTTTTTCCAGAATATGTATATAATACTAATTCAAAACTCGCATATGCATATATCTAAATATTCCGTAAAAAGCGTATAATCCAGATTTTGAATTCAATTCTAAAATCCCTCCGAAAATCTCTGAAAGTAGCAGTATTACTTATATACCTACATATTTTGGAAAAAGCATATAACAATGATTTTGAAACCAAATCTAAAATCAACCAACCAACTCCAAAATAATATTCTGGAAAAAGGAGATACTCCAATTTTTATGCAAAACTCTAAAATTCCTCCTAATGCGTTTGCTCTACATATTCTATTACTCTCTTCTTTTAATAACAAAAAATAATGTTGGTCAATTCAAAAGTAATTAAAATCCGCGGGTTTTATGGTCTTTAATTTCAATTCAAAAAGAAATTAACGCCCGCGGAATTTAATTCCAAAAGTTTTGGAATTAAAGCCCTCAGACTTTATATCCTCGGGGTTCTGTCACTACACCGATAAAAACTCTTTTCACTCAGAATTTTGTTTCATATAACGGTAAATTTAAATACTAAATTACAAAAAATCGTATTATTGATTTATAAAGCTAGAAAAGTTTTCGTGACGTTTGGCATTTTTTCATTGGAAGAATGTTAAACAAAATATAACAATATAACACTGATAACTGATTTATATACACAGATACAGGTATAAAAATAGGACTGCTTCCTGACTTTTAGCTGCTTTAGTTCTGTAATGGGTCGAGTTAAATAAAAAAGTAATTCCACAACTTTAATTTTTTAAAGAACCTATCTATGGTATCTATGGTAAAAATTACACAATTTTCTCTTTACCGTTACAGAAATTTTATAAACTGACGAACTAAAACAAGTCTGACGGATTGAAACTAATAAAAAAAAATGTTTCTAAGGTTTTTTAAAAAACATGCTATAAAAAAGACATTTTCGAACAATTGATACTATTATATACAAATTTTTCAAATAAATCACATTTTTTGCTCATGGTCTCTTTAAAATTTATTTTAACTCATATATACGTAAATACTTTGTTTTCGAATGATTCAAATTTTTTAATATTTAATCATTTAAATAAATATTAGTTTTTTTTTTATTTATTTATTTTTTGTATTATTAACACTTATTTGGTTAACTAAAGTTTATTAACACATAAAAAAAAAAAAAAAAATTATAACTTAAACAACAAATATTAATTCTATTCTCCATAATTTAATCATAAATGAAAATAAGTTACTAAAAAGTTATGTTTCAAATATTATTTATTTCCTTTTCAATAAATCCAAATATGAAAAATTTATTGTGATTTTTTTTTTAACAATCATAATATAAATTTATATCTTAACGGTTGTAGATGTTAATTTTTAAAATATACAGTTATATCTATATATGTATATGTATTTTTAAAAATTTCTTAAGGTTATTTGCCAATACGTATATAATCGCGGTTAGCGTATAATATTTATATTTATATATACTCATTTATATATATATATTTATATATATATAGTTATGCTATTTTACTGGAATAGAAACAAAATACATATATGGTTATAAATCTTTCAAATTAAATTTATTGTAAAAATAATGTTCAATTTTTTTTTTTAGTTTTTACTATAAAAAAAAAAAAAGTTATAAAAATCTTAAAGGTAATCTTAAGGTTGGAGAAAAAAAAACACAATGAACTTTTGTATTTATTTCTATATATTTTTATTTCTTAAGAACAATTTTACACGATAGATTATCCAATCAATTAATAAACCGATTTGAATGAATGAATATAGTACTATGTATTGTTAAGCATACTATACACTATTAATTAATCCTTAATTTTAGTCAGTGCCTTGGTTGATAATAATTATTGGAATTGGTATAATTTTTGGTTATTTTGTATAAAGAAAATTTTGAAAAATTAAAATTTTCAAATTTAATAAGTTCAGTTTAATAAGTAAGTTTACAACCTATAAATATAAGTCTCAACAATAAACTAATACACTCACAAACACGAGTTGTGAGCAAACAGACCAGACCTACATTAGATTTTAAATGATTAGCTAGACTCGCCGCAATATTGGTATCATTTATTAGATATACCAGAAGATTACCATTTCCCTGATCATATGACTTTTGCAGAAACTGTAAAGATGAACAGGAAATGGTATCTATCTTTAACCTTTAAATACCCAGTGAATACCCAGCTCTTGCCCTAAAAAGAAGAAAGTTTCTGAGGAAATTTTTCTTAAATAGCCTTTTAGATTTATTATTTAGGGGTAGGCTTCATCAACTTAAAGCGCTTTGTAAGAAGGTTCCAATGATTTTAATTAGGAGAAAATACTGATCCAGGGACTGATCCAGGGACAACGGTAATAAACTAGCTTAAGTGTGAATCTCGAACGCTTATCTACCTACCTATTTAGTATTTACCTATACCTAAGTAAGTTTAGTATGTGGAATTATAAGATAGTGAATATAAAAAATTTGTGTAATAAAGAGAAGGTATAGATTTTAAAACACGTTTTATTTCTATTTTCTGCAACTTCTCAAAAGAATTAAAAAATTTCAGAAAATTTGAGTTATGTATGAGTTTTCTAAATATTAAATAATATTTTTTCATTCAAAATGTATGAAAAATTAAATTAAAATGAAATATTTAGGCGGTAGTTATATGAAAGTGTTCGCAATCCCTTTTTTTGATCCCTTTTCTTCTACATTTTTTTAAAATATTTAAAAAATTTAATTAAAAAATTAAAATGTTCAAATGTTACAAAGCTTTCAAATAGTATGAAAAAATTAGAGAAATTAACTTTTTTGAAGCATTTTTTTATATTTATTTGAAAATTGTTTTTTATTTTTGAAAATTTTCACCATGTTTCATTTTTTGTTACAATAAAAAAAAATTTCTTTTAAAAAAAACTAGTTTAGAACTTCAGAAAAGTTTTTAAGTTTGACAGCTAAAAATGTCAAAAAAAAATGGAACAATTTCTATTTTTTAGTTTCAAACAAAGTGAAGGAACAGTGATGACGCTTTTAGTATAAAAAAGTGATAAAAAGATGACGCGTAACCGCTAAGTAAAGTAGCTTATGTGACTTAAAGTAGTTATTAAACTCTGTAAAAACTTTTAAAGATCTTCATAATATTTTTTAACAAATCTTTTAAGTATGAGGTAATGGAAATTATAAATGTGTTGCAAAAAGATTAAGCAATTTCCACAAATAATTTTCAATTTGAATTTATACTTAATATTTCTAGGCTAAATTGAAAGTATTGGAAAAAAATTCATTGAAATTATTATTTTAGTTCAATTTTCTACAATTACTTGATTTTATGTATGTATACATATATTATTATGTATACATATTATACATGTTTATAAATTTTCATATTAAATATGAAAAAAAAAGTAAATAAAATTATGTTTGAAAAAACATTTTATAAAATCGCATAAAACCAAAAAATAAATAAATTTAATTATAATTATAAATTATTTAAATACTACATATTTTATTTAGTGAAAATTGCATCTAATAATATTTAAATTATAGGATTAGAAATATCCTTAAAGTTAACCCCTTAAAATAACAGTATATTCACAACAAAGGAAAAAGGAAATTAGTACAAAATGGTGAATTTCGATGAACTTAATATTACAAACATTTAATCTAAAATCTGTTTAGGTGGTAAGGTGGTTAGGGTAAGATGGTAAACAAAAAACATTGCGTGTTAAAAATATATGCTAATAAATTGTAATAATCAACTATATGAATGTGTTTATATTATATAATATAATAATATGTAAGTGTATAAATATCATGTACATAGATATTTTAATTTTATATAAATTATATTACATTTTATTTTTAATAGTTTGTTGTTATTTTTAAACTTAAATATTGTATTATTAATATCGTATCGTTTTTTTTTTTTTTTTTGTTTTTATTTACTTCCACGTCTGTATTTTGAATAATTACATTTTTATCTACTAAATAGTTCCTTATCTTAAAAATTATTCATACCGCCATGTACATACATAGTATATTTAAAATATACTTTTTCGTGCTTTTTTGTTATTTTTCAAATTTACCAAACTGAAGGTATGTGTTTATATAAATTTAATAAAATACTCATATTACTCATATTACACATTGGACTAATGACACAAAGAAAAAACCCATTTTCAAACTTAAGGAACGTAATTTCAAAGTTAAAGGAACTTAAAGTAAAGGAAATGAAAACTCTTGAATGTATATATACATTGTTACATTGATTGACTAAGTACTTATCTAAATGTAATCAAAATAAAAATTTATTAAGGTTTTTCCACCCCAAAGCAATCTAATTGCAAAAAAAATTTTGGAATATAATTTAACCAAGTTCCAAACCTTTTTTTTTTTTTCTTTTTTTTACTATATGTTACTTTATTATAATAGTTTTTTAATAATTGACATGCACCTTAAGTTAAAGGTCACACAAAGTTATTAACCTAAAAACAAGTTAATTAACAAAAAAGAAAATATAGAAAAAATAATAAAAGGCAGAGAAATTTTAAGAATATATTTTAAAGAAAATTAAATAATTTTTTTTTTTTTATATATATATTCTAAGAAAACGAAAAAAAAAAAAACAAAATTATGATTTTCATGTTTTGATAAAAATTAAAAAACCTTGGTCATTTCCGATACCACTTATTTTACAGCTGATTTGAGAGCTACCCACTAAAAAAAAAATATATATTGTATTTGTATATACGTATATAAATATACATGTATGAGTATAGCTGGCTATATATAAATAAATGAGTAAATAAAAATAAAATAAACAGTCGGTTAAATATTTAATATGATGAAGTGTATAGTAGATTAAAATACAATAAAGAAATTCAATTGGAGGTAATAAACTGACATATAATATTGAGGTTACACAAATATAAAAATTAAAAATGAATGTGTTTTTCTTATATACATAATATATAAATTAATTATACCTGGAACGCAATATATCGTTTATATATCCTTATGGGACCTTATTAAAATGATATTCTAAACATAAACTTCTTTTAAAGGATAATTAATCTCCTGCAAAATGTAAATAATTTGTATTTAATGTCCTTATTAAAAAAGATAAAAATAGAAAACAAACAAACAAACTTTTATAATAAGTAGATATATGTAAGTATGTATAATATATTTCATACAAGAGAGATTTGTTAAAAAAAATTATAGTTTCTCCTACCGTTGACTGAAATTTCATCTCACAATTACAGTTTTTCTCACAATTACAGTTTTGTGCTATTTCAGATTTTAACTGAAATTTATGAAGATTCTATAGCCTACAGAAATGATTCATGAAAAGTATAATACTATCAACTAAATATTTATATATTTATTGTAAATACTTATATAAATTTTTAAGAAAATATTCTGTGAGTTAAAAATATTTAGAATACTTACATAGAAGGAATTTTGTTAATTTTATTAACTTCTCTTCTTGTTTATCGTATAATTATATATTAAAATCATGAATTATGGCCAGACATAAAATTGTGTACAATGATATAAGTTGGGAGGTATATCTAAAATGCTTACATATAGATTCCAAAACAATAAAATTAAAAAAGATGTCAGTAATATTTTAAAGGATTCATAAAAGTTTATTTTAAAAATTTATAAAACCATTTTTTTATAGGAAATTTTGTATTTATTTATTAGTTTATTCTTTATTTCCTTTTCTAAAATTCTAATAGTTTTTTTTTTTAATTTCCAATCTGATCCTTATCCCTTCAGACGTAAATTATGGATTGTATATTTTTATTATACTTATTCTTTAGAAGACAATATTATACTTATACGTTATGTATGTACGTTTTTTTCCAGTAACTGCAAGGTTTCTTTTAGTGAGACTATAGATATTTTTTTGATGTATATAAATTGAGAATAGATTCGCTCATTCTCTATCGGTTATATTTTTGTTTTCGGAATTTGTTTTGCTAATAAGATATTTACGAAGAATTATAGATAACTATATACCTATATCTTTCTTATAATTCTATTAGTAATACTTACTCTTTTAACGTTTCATTCCAGATTTACAGTAGATCAGATTTTCTTAGGAATTTTTCTTTTATTTTGCTATGTCAATTATTATCTGTCATTATAAGCCAGTCATTATAATCGCTTGGGAGGACGATTTATAGCAACTTTCTATACATTTCGTATTTTTTTGGCTGATATATTATGATAAATGTATGATTGATGTATCTGAATCTATACTTATACATTTTTATTCATTAGTTCAGTTAATTTGATTATTTATAAATCATAGAATTGTGCTTCATTATAGACGTTTTTAATGTTTAATTTTTCAAAAAAAAAAAAATTTTCAATTTTGAAAATTTTCAAAAATTAACACAAAAAGAAAACTTTCTGGTGAAAAATAAATTTTCTGATGTCAAAATGAGCAATTTGAAGAGGTGGTGAATATTATTTTATAATAATATAATAAGTTTTTCATTTTTTTTTTTTTTATTTTCATCTGGAAATTTATTTGGTTGTTATATTTTTTTTTTTCATTAAATATTATTATAGGTGACAAGTATACAAAGAAATTAGGTCACAAAAAAAAAAAAAAAAGTTTTACTTTTCGCAGTTTTTGCAAAAAATAAATAAGAAAAATATTTTTTATGAGTAAAATATACATATATAATATATTTTTTTAGTTTAATTTAATACTATATTTTATTTCAACTTTTGTGATATGTCCTAATAAAATAATTCTTAAAATTTTAATCTAATCAACATCGTTTTGTTTTTTGATATGTCATCATTTTGATCATCAACTTCAATAAAAACAAAAGATGAAAAGATATTAAGTCTTATTCGCTTATTCATGCTTATAAAATAAAAATTAAATTATGAAAGTATGATTATTTAGTTTTAGTGATTCTCTGTTGTATATATTATGTATACATTGTGTACATGTAATAGATTCAATTATTGTGAAATAACTCATATCAAGAAATGAAGTTGTATTTAGAAAAAAACAAGGTAGAATGTAAACCAACGGTTTTTAAAAGCGCACATTTCTAAAACTTAATACAAACTGTTTAGAATTGTGACTTGCACAAAAATTTGAAAATTTCATGTAATAAGAAAAAACGTGAAAATAGGACATTTTTGAAATTTTAAAGGGCCGTAAGTCCGGAATCCTATACAACTAAGATAAACCGTTAACACACGTAAAAATATATTATTGAATCTTTAATTTTCATGTCTTGCCGAAGAAAAATGTTTACAGGTGCCTAAGTTACAGGTGTCTAAAAATAGCAAATTTTCAATTTTTGAGGCGTAATAACTCTTAAAGAAGGGGTGCTACCAAAAAATTTTCTGAGGAAACTTGTACTAATTCTACTTAGTATAAGTTTAAAATTTCAGGTTCCTATCTAAAGGCGTGCCGGAGTTATGAAAGAAGAAATTTCATGCAAAACGTGGTTTTCACATAACGGTAAATTTAAATAGTAAATTACAAAATATTACATAATTGAATTTGAAGAGCTGCAATTTTGAAGTGCTGCAACTTTGAAACCCTTTACAACTAAAATAAACCTTTAACACACGTAAAAATATATTACTGTAGCTTTAATTTTTATATTTTGCAGAAGTAAAATGTGCACAGGTTCCTAAGTTACAGGTGTTTAAAAATAACAAATTTTCAATTTTTGAGTCCTAATAGCTCATAAACAGGGGGTGGTCCAAAAAAAATTTCTGAACAAACTTATACTAATTCTGAAAGTTCTTTCTTGCCGCAAAATTTGGTTTTCACATAACTGTAAATTTAAATACTAAATTTAAAAAAATTGTATAATTTTGATATTAATTTACAAAGTTAAAAAAAATACCTGTCGAATGACGTTTTCAGATTGAAAAAATCTTAAGCAGAACATAAGATATATGCATGTAAAAATAGGGCTTTTTCAAAGTTTGAGGGGCTGTAGCTCCGTAATGGATGGGGCTACATGAAAAAGTTGTTCCACAAAATTATTTTTTTTATGAGACCTACCCATGGGTAAAATTTTTTTTCTCTATCTTTAACGGTGTAGAAATTTTGTAAACAGACGGACGGACGGACAGAGTAAAACTAATAAGCACATTTTTTCAAAATTTTTTTGGAAATGTGCTAAAAACTAATAAATTCAAATTTTCATTAATTAAATGAAATAAAATAATATATTTAATTATTATTTTATTTGATTTGATATATATAAATATAAATTATTATTCAATTGCATAAAAATATTTCAATTATACATTATATGAGTATAATTAGCCGAATTTCAGATTGCAAAACGTTATTTCACCTATTCTGCTTTCACTCATGGAAAATATTCGTAACTTTTCATTGGGTATAATTGGAAATTTCGCAAACGGTTGTTTGGCATAATGAAACAGTTGTGGAAAATGTATTATAAAATTTCTATGTCAAACATATGTTTTGCAAAATATATATTAAATTAAAGTCCTTTTAAAAGTTGCAAAAATATATAAAAATGTAAACTTATGAATTATATTAATGCAATTTTTGAAAAGTTTAAAAAGGTGATTTTTGAAAATTTCATTGAAGACAAATCAATAATGATTGTTTAATGATACATAATTTCAATAACTTAGTTTATTGTTATACGATTCTACTAAATTTGATGAAAATTAGGGATCGCACATTTTCAGAACATTATCTTGAAATAATGAAATAATTAGATTAGAATTGTCAAGTTGGGTGTTGTAAAAAAATTATATTAGTTGGAAAATCCTACATTTGATAGAAAAAAAACTATTTGTGGTTCTTTTGTTAAAATTGTATTTGTAAAATAAATAATTACAGGAGAAATGAACTGTGCCTTTGAAATATATACACTTCTTTATTTATTTATTTATATCTAGGTACCGTGGTACATAAATGTACCAGGTAGCTATAACCCCTGTTTCCTGGTAAGAATGTGCGGTGTACGAGATATTATGATATATAAAGTATTTATATATTGCGATATATGAATATTTTTTTTTTTTTTAATTATAATTATTGTACCCAGCCGGGAATCGAACCCGAGACCTCTCATTCCCTTATGAATGAGAAGTGGTGCGTGAACCACTGCACCAATGGCTGGATAAAAATATATACACTAAGTTTAAAAAGAACATTAACATCTTTTTTTCGAAAATTTCTCTTTAAATTTTCATGCTTATCGTGCATAATTCTAAATTTCATAAACCGTATTTCTTTAAGAGCCTTTCAATATATCCTTATCATCTAAACTAAACTGTACGCTTATATTAAATGTCCCATACTAAAGTGAGATTTTACTGGCGGTGGTTTTGGTTGGTTCTAATATATCTAAAATCTAATATTATTTGGAGCAATTCATTTGGACACATTTTGAAAGTTTCCATCGACCACCCTCGTAAATAATAAAGAAGAAGTCATAGGGATGATGATAAATGATTAAAAAAGCACCAATGAAACATAAAGACAATTTACAACGTATATAGATAACGGTTACTTTACTTAACAAATCAATAGTTCAAAAAAATTTCATTATCAAAAAGTATACAAATTTAAAATCATTTATAATAAACCAAACAAAAACTTGAAAAACTTTTAGGTCATAACAGGATCAGGTTATAAATAAACGAAATTATATTGTTATAACGATAAAAGTAGAGTTCTATGAAACATATGTAGATCAAGAAACAAAAATTAGAATTCTATTTTATTTGCATGTACAACTTTATATATACCTAATTTACATGCGTATTTCATGTTGCCGATAATAATATATGCTTCTAGTTAAATAATATAATATGGGTTGGGTGTGCTTAGGTTTGGTGTTCCATTAATTTGATTTCATATTGTCCTTTTGACATTTGCTTTTTTTTTAATTTCGTAACTTCTTAAATAAATATAGAATTAATACGTAAAAGTGTCACTACTCATCATATCATAATAAAAATTGCAATATTCTTTCAATCATTTATAAATTTTCTTGCATAAAAATTAAAACAGTTAGATAAATTATTAAAAAACAAAACAAAAAAACCTAAAATGTATTACTATATAGGATATATACGCATACAATTTATTATAGAATCTATATATACATAATTTATAGTTTGTGGATGTCCTTTTTGTCCTGTACAATAATATAAAACTTCTGTTTTATATTATAAAAATTTGTAATAAAATTTCTTAATTTTTTTCTTTTTTTTTTAATTTTTTCTTTCTATTTACAGAAATGAAGTCATAACCATAAGAATTCATTATGTCAATGATACGTTTTTTTTCATGCATAGCACCCGTTATAGGTAAAAATACATCTAAACATTGTGTATAGTCAGTCAAATTATTATTATAACTGTTCAAAACCATGTGACGTCTTATTCCTTTTTTTTTTTTTACCATGTCATAATATTGTAATGTTGGGTGATAGAAATATTGTTTATAAATTTATTTCAATTTAATATAAATTTATTTTTGTATTAAATTGAATTTTATTATTATTTAAAAATAAAACAACAAAAAAAAAACAAAAATCCATTAACAGATATATTATACACTATACACTCTATAATCTAATCTATAATCTAAAAAAATTTACTATCTATAATGTGCTATATATGATTTATTTTGTATAATTAAATGTCTATTTGTTATAAATAATATAAAATTTTAAAATTCAAAAATTTATTAATTATTTTTTTTAGTTCAATTCAAGAAGAAAAATTTAGCAATATAAATTGCAGACAATTAATTTTTATTATTGATGATCAAAGTTTAAAAAAAAATTCAATAACAGTATATTTTTTAAAATATATATATGTCTAATAAATATGGCACAGCATTTCTTTTTATATGCAGTTATATAGAAATTAAATTGTTTAAAAAGTAAAATATATTTAATTGGTTCACTATTACAAAAAGAATGAAGATCATTTTTGATTCTTATATTATAAGAACTACAATATTCTTTAAAAACTTTAATAGTCCAAGTACTTGCAATAGATTTCACTATACGCGACACTTTCAAATGTAAATATTCTTTTTTCTTCTTTACCTTATAAAATTTTAGTTTTTGTTTCCCATCTCTAATTTTTAATTTTCTCTAACGTCCTACGTAGATTTTTTTATCTATATTGTTTAGTAAAGTCATCGTTCTATTATTTACTTTCTATTCATAGTTATAGTTTTTTTTTTTTTTTTTATATTATACCGTCTAGATATAAATATCTGCCGATATTTTTTAGAACCCTTTTGCCTTTAGCATGTGGGCCATCTTGGTATAAGTATTCAATTATAATTATATTTAATATTTTGTTTAAATTATTTTATTATATTTTATATATTATTTTTGACCTGACCGGGGTTTGAACTCGATACCTTTCGTCAGAAAGACCGGTGACTTATGCACTGCACCATTGTTCAGATAGTTATAGTTATTTTTTTGCCAAAATTGTCGGCAAATAGTTATGAAATTCTAATTTTTCTATTTTTTTATTCCTTCGGAATTTATTCTCGTTAGATCTTTTACATTACAAATTTTTTTCTGCATAATTTATTTTCAAAAATTCTTTTAAAAAACTAGAAGAATTTGTATATTGATTTTGACACAATTTATTGTATGTTAACTGCCCTACAGTCAAGACACAACGATAGTTTTATTTTTTATTTTTATTATTTTAGTTTTATTTGATATTTTCTAAGGGGTATATTGTAATCATCAATTGATTAAAATTTGATCCATTCTACTTCTTTATGACACAATGGTGGTATGTAATATTTCGTCCTTTCATTCTTTTATTTTAAAAATAGTCATTTTTAGTTTTTAGATACTCATAAGAATGTTTACAATGTTGTCAAAAAATTATCATTATTATTATCCTTTTTCATAAAACTTATAGTCCTTTTTGTATAATTATATTATAATAATTTTTCATTAATTTTTTTATTTATAATTTTCCTACACACAAAAACAAAAATTAAATTAATATTATTCACGAATTTGAATAAAACTCATTCTACGACTCTAAACACTATTAATTGGTACAGTCATACATTTTAGCTATAGAAGTTTTAAAGTCAAATATTAAAGGTACTTCTAAAGGTATTTGTTGTAATGACCACAGTATCTTTTTGAGAGCTTATTACTTGAGCTTTGAAATACTTAAACTTAAAAATTTAAAATTAGTTAAACAAAAAAATTATATATTATGTAACAATTAATAACATGTATTTAAGTTAAATAAAAAAATTGACCATTAATAATTGGTACAGTTACTTAAAAAATAATTGAAATTATGATACGTCACCTTTAGCTTTAATAACGGCTTCCATTTAAGCGGGCATAGTTGAAACGAGTTTTTCACATTCATCTGGTGTAATAGATTCACAGATTTCCTGATTTTTTTCTTTTAAACTTACGACTGT
The DNA here is from genome assembly GCA_947095535.1 of Poecilobothrus nobilitatus. Lineage (NCBI taxonomy): Eukaryota > Metazoa > Arthropoda > Insecta > Diptera > Dolichopodidae > Poecilobothrus > Poecilobothrus nobilitatus. Next base: position 28,453,177 of record OX352774.1, read on the forward strand.
AAACTGTGGATCATTTCTTAATCGATATTTCATGATTTCCCATAATGATTTGATCGGATTAATATCTGGGCTGGATGATGGCCAATCCAAAACATCAATATTATAATTCACCAACCAGATTTTAGTTATTTTAGAAGTATGGTATGAGGCTCCATTTTGTTGAAAAATAAATTCTTCATAATATGATGTTAAGTATGGTAAGGATGAAATTAAATTATCTCTCAAAAATGTTGATGTATTTTTGAGCGTTTATTGTGCAAATTGGCTGTCGGACGTACCATGATGATATAATTATGAATAAAATGAATAAATTAAAAATAAATTCAATTTAAATCAATTAAATTTTTCTTTTATTTTTAATAACTGTTACATTTTTAATCAATTTGTCATAAACAAGTATTGCTTTTTACTGTAACTTTCAAATAGTCATCGTTGTATCAATTATTTATGGTCAATTTGTTTTCTTAAATTAAATACATATAATTCTTATATATATAATATAATTTTTTTTGTCTAACTTTTTCTAACTTTGAAGTTTAATTATTTTGAAGCTGAAATAATAGGCTTTCAAAAAGGTTATATGGGCCTTAATAAATTCTTTTAGAAGAATCCGAAATATTGAACGCAAATATATTCATAGTTAAAATATGTGCCGGTACGAATTAATAGTGGTTAGTGCTCGTATATATTTTATCTTTTTCTTATTTTCTTCTTTAGTTATTTGTTATTTTTTTTTTTCTTTTTTGTATTTTTCTTCTTTGTTTATTTCATTTTTACTGTTACTACTCGGAAAAAGAAAATAAAAGGAAAAAAAAAAAAAACAGATATTCATACATATAAATCATATTATTTTTTTTATTTCTTTATGTTACCATAGAGTTCGCTGTTAGCAATAGAAATATAATTATTAAATTATACTATACGCATAGTATAAAAGAAAATTAAGAATACATTTTTTTTTTTTTTAACTTTATTTTTGTCATAAATTGAGGGTCGTTTGTTGTTTTATTTTGATATGAAATTTGCGTGATCTAATGAGAGAAAATTAACTTTGTTTAATAGGAAAACAAAATTGAAGAAAAATTTTTCATTGCTTTTTTTAAATAATTTTTTTTTTTTTTTTTGGCTTTTTAAGTTTTTTATGCATCAAGGTTAGCCGCCACCAAAAAGGCACATTATATTATTATAAGAAAAAAAATTTTAAATTGAAAATTATTGAAAATAAAAAAAAATAAATATTTTGACAGACATTTGAAAAATGCATGATGTGCGTATTGTGTGTATTATTAGTTGTGAAAATTTTGTGTGTATGTAGATATAAAGCATTTTTGAAAATTATAAAAAAACTTTTAGACTTTTGTCTTTTTGGCACTAAAATCAATAATTTTTATTTTTTTTTCTATTTATTATTATTATATATTTCCGATTTTAATTATCATAACATATACACATTACACACTATATACATTCACACATCATAATATATAAATGAATTTATTTTATAATATTAAATTATTGTTATTTTGATTGCTACAGGGTTATTTTGAAAATAAAATAAAAAAAATCGAAGTAATGTAAGTTTTGTTGCAAATATACAAAAAATTGACGTATATACCACTTATTTTTCTTACATGTCCTTTAAATAATCACTTTGATTCTATAGTGTGCAAAAGGATATTTTACGATAAAGTAATCAAAAACAGAAAATTAAAATAATAGAATATCAATCTTTAATTACAACAATTTTAAAATACGCTTGTTGCGCTGATTTTATTTAATGTAAAGCGCTACAGTGCAATGTAGTTGTTTTGGAAATTTGAAAGAAAATGTGTTAGACTGTATACATAAATAAAGTTGGAAAACTTGAAATCAATTATCTTCATTTTTATTCTAAAAAATATATTTTTGAAAAAGCTTAAGTATATCGTGTTCTCATTAGAAAAAATTTTAATAGAATAATAGATCTGCTACTATAGTGTTCGAAAATTGTCAAATCTTTAGAATATATGTTTTTCTACAACTATCAATATATACAACAAACTTTAAAAAATGACTTTATTGTGTCTGAGAATTTTATATTGAAATTAATTCGACATGAATGGTTATATACAGAATTAGGAATAATTCTTAATATTATTTCACATACAATAATAGAAGGGTTACATGTAAAAGAATGACTAATGATCCATAATTTGAGAGTTCTTTTATTTTCAAATATGATATTTATAATAGAGGTAAAAAAATATTCAAAGAAATATTTTAGTGGTAAGAGGATATTTATAACGAAAATTAGTAATCATACAAAAGAATTAATTTTTTTCTTTCTTTTCCTCATTTAAAAATAATGTAAATAATTTGGGGTGGGTTAGATGTTGTTTTTTTAGTATTCAATTTTATTTTATGAAAAATATAATAAATAATTTTTGTTTTTACAATATTTTTCAAGAAAATAAAACATAAATAATAATTTTATTGATAACTATAGAAATATTGTAAAATAAATTGAATAATTTTTAGATATATTTTAAATATAATATAAAAATTTTATTACACGATACAACAGTGTTCATCAACATAAAATTGAATAAATTTGTGAAAATCAAGTGACTGTTGAACATACGTTGTAACATATATTTGCTGTACAGGTGAAACAATAGATTTCTTTGTTAGAAAAATTCTTAGTTTGGTTTGGTTCAGTAGAGTTTTGTTAAGTTTAGTGACATTTAAAATGTTAAATATAAAACTAAAATAATAGAAACTCTTTTCTGTGTTTGAACATTTACCTTCACCTTTATTTTAATAGAAAAAACTTTAATTCACAACATTCCTTTCGAAAAATTTTATTGGGTTTAATTATAATTGTTTTTTGTTTTTGTTTATTTTATAATTTATTTAAATTTCGAGAACAGTTTTTGGTAGACAAAATCAAAACCTAAAATTTAACAAGCAGCAAAATCTAAAACTTTTTAAAACAACTTAAAACGTTTTAAACTGGTTTTGATTAACATATAAACAAAATATTGAACAATTAAATAAATGGTCTGAATATATTCAACTGCCTGTATACAATCGTCCGTTAAAAGTCGTTTCGTGTACATATTGTGGTTAGCATCGTTTAAGCATGGAATCAATTTTATTATTATTTAAAAATTTTTTTTTTAAATATCGATGTTTCATTTTTATATAAATACTAAAATAATATTGTAAATAAAGAAATAGCACAAAACCACTGTTATGAGTATTTTTGATTAAAATATGTTTTCCCTCCATATAGAAAGTTTTCAAATTTCCATTCGAAAATAATTTTTGTAGTAAATAACAGATTTTTAAAATCTTTACATTAAAAAGTTAAGAAATGAATGCATAAATATTTTTGTTGAACAAAAATTATTATCAGATTGTATTGTATAATCAACAATGTCACATCAAGACAATATCTTATCAATTTTAGTTTATTGCAAGTTGATTCAATCATTGAACAAGATTGTTATTTTTTAAAATTATTTGTTAACATGAACTAAACCAATTTTTTAAATAAAATTTTCTCATAGATCTTCTTCAATATACGCATTTTGCGCCGCATTAATTATATTGCTTTATAGTATAAAATTTTAATTTTGAAATTCCCCGCTGATATCGTATAGCGTTAGGTTTCATAAATTTGATGTCTAAATCATATTCACATTTTTTATATATACTTAATATGATTGTAAAAATATAAGTTTTACAGGCATTTTTCATATAATATCATTAATTTATTTTCTAATCGTTTAAAATTATTTAATTAACTTATTGAAAACAAAAGAACTCAGCTACCATTTATGCAATATTACAATCTTTAAACAATATTTTTATAAAATTTCCCAAAGAAGCTTTAATCGATGATTTAAGAATTTTTAGTTTCTATTAAAATTAATAATATAGGGCATTTTTTTCTAAAATATTTTATTAATCCTAAGTATAATAAATACGATTATGCAGTTCATCTGATCATTTTTAAAGAGCCTATAATTTAAGAATACGCTATAGTTGAAGTAGATCTAATTTGATTTTAATTTAAACTTACAAAAAAAAAAAAAAGAAAATAGCTTTTTATGAAAAGAAAATTTGTTTTTTATAAAAATAAAAATAGTATATAAATTTGTTAAGATTTCGTGCATCCTGTATCATAAATTTTCTTTAAATTAAAACACCTCTATTAAAAAATATATTATATTTTTGACATGAAATCGCTGTTTTCTGTCCGTTTTTTTTATTTTCAAAATTATTACAACTTTAAAAGAAAGAAAAAAAAGATTTACAACCTTATGTTTTTCTGCATCAATATAATAAAAAAATTTATTTAGTTTAAAACTATATATTTTATTTTTATTTTAACAAAAATTAAGATCAGATTTATTTTTTAGTAGAAGTAGGAGTAGTAATTAAAAATTTATGTTAATATATTCTGTTAACAAGAAGTTTTTTATTACATTTTTTCAATTATAATTTCTTAAATTTAGATTATGAAAATATCTATATTAAAATTGTTCATTGTTAAAATGTTGTTAGCTGTTCAACTTTATTTCTATAAATTCAAATTGAGAATGACATTTGTGACATTTGTGACAAATGACATTTGTTTCTTTAAATGTAAATTCTGTGATAATATAATTATAATCCTATTGTATTGTTAATAATATGACTAAAATATGAGAACTTATATGTGTGACTGAACTGTTTTTTACAGAATAAATCAATAAATTTTTTTGAAAAAGGATATCTTGATTTCAAAAATCATAATTAATATATCCACAATAAAAATTTCAACTTTTAATTAAAAAGGCAATAGAGCTCCTAAAGTTTTAAGATGTCAATAAAAAAAAAACTACCATTACTACTGTAGCAAAACTAAACTAAAATATTTTAATACGTTTAAAAAAAAACGTCCTACTAAGATTTACATTCTATATATTTTATAATATGTAATAAAAATAATTTTAATTACTTGTATCAATCTGTATACAACCAATATAAAAGGGTCAATGAATTTTCCAACTGAAAATAAAATTAATTTACAAAAAAAATATAAATAATATGCGAAATATTGGCAAAATAAAAATTTAAATATAAATGGCAATTCTGGGCACTCTGCTGAATTTTTTTTTTTTTTGAAATTAATTAAAAAGAAAATCGGATATTGACATATCATTTAAATTTGTTTTTATGTTTTTTGTTTTTTTTTACATTTTCATCAGCAAAGAAAATTATTTAATTATAGCTCAAAATTTTATTGACTTTTTTTTTTGGTTTATTTTGGAAAAAAAAAAAAAACTGAATCTTGAAAAAAAAAATTTTGATTTGGATCAAATGAAAAAATTTGTATAAAATTAAATTTGAACGAAATTTCATTTATTTCCAAAATGAAAAAAAAAAATGAAAAATAAAAGAAAAACTCTTAATCTTTTGCCAGCCAAAATTTATTTTTAGAAATTATTTCCTGCTAAAATTTTTTTTTTACTCGCTTTTCAAAATTGCAAAAACAAAAAACAAAAATTCTCTTCAATTTATCAATAAATTTTTATAGTTAAATAGTATTTCAGTCTCTTTTTGCATCTTTAAAAACTAAACATTTTTTTTTTTAAATTATTTTTAAATAAAAGGAAGTCTTTACATAAAATATTCAGACTATATTATATTAATTTTACATATTATGTACATAGAAAACGTGCAGATAATTTAAAATTTTTTTTTATATTTAATTTGTTTTTTTATTTTGAATTAAATTTATAATTAATTGAAATATTTTAATAAAAATAATGTATAGAATTTTATTTACCTTCAAAATTTAATTTTTAATCATTTAAAATAACTGCTTATAAAATTATTAGTATTGTTTGCGTTCCTTTTACAGAGTAAACTACTCTTTTCTACTTCCAACTATATTCCTAACTACACCTACCTTTGAGAAAGAGTAAATCGGGGTAAATACGATTATGTTAAGTTAGCGTTCCATTTACCAACTACTCCCAACTACTCTTTTCGTGTAAAAGGAATGCTAACATTACTAATGAAAAGATTATAAAATTCACAACAAATTAGTACTCCTGACGATAATAATTTGAGAAAACTGACGAAATTAATTTTAAATCTAATGCTAATAAAATGATTAGAGACACTCAAAAAATAACACTTACCCCCACTCCTATATATACATACATCAGAAACTCTAAAAAAAAAAAAACATTTAAATTTCCGAATAAGAGGTAAGTGAGGTAATTTTAAGTTTTACCAATAATTTTTTTTGCCCACCTACATGCGGGAATCATCAAAAGACACTATACAAGTTCGAACACGAGTTCTCTAAGAGTATGCGGGATTTTAACCTACCAAATACTATCACCCGCTTTTTTGACCAAATACAATAGACTATGTATGTCCTTTAGTACTCAAAGTCTGGTCAAAGGAAGTGAAGCTTAGGGAATGAAAATTGATTTTAAATTCAATGTATTTAAAATTGAAAATAAAACTACTACTAATTGTAAAATTAAAATTGAAATGAAATGAAATTAGAAAGAATCCAATTTATATAATAAATGATACATATGTATATTCTATATTTATAATTGCCATAAAACCAAACATAATCATTAATTTAAGAGCATATCATATACAGATCTATAACTTCTAAAAATATGAATAATAGAAACAATTTCTAAAATATATTTCAAAACTTTATATTATAAAACATATAATATGATTAGATAAAATATCTAAAAATATATTAGTAACTTAAGATACTATATAGATATAATAACCATAAAGATTTGATTATCTTAAGTTTAATTTTTTTTTTTTAATTTATTTAATTTTTAATTAAATATTTTTTATTATCAAAGCTTTTTATTGCTTTAAAATTGTCAATATCAACTTTTTTTTTTAAACTCTAAACAAAATAGTACTTAATATTTGTATGCATTTAAAGACTATTAGTAAAACAAAAACAAAAATTTATAACCTTTTCAAAAGTATTATTGTTTATAAAATATTTATAAGTTGAAAACCCCAATAAAATTTTTTAAGAATAATAATAATAACAAAAGCATTATTTTAAGTTTTTTTTTTTTTTTTTATAAACATAAAATCAAATTATTTACGTTTACGTAAGTGTTGCCACTCGGTCTAGATTTATTATAAGAATTTCTTTAATATTTAAATATTTATCCTCGATACAAAAAAAAAAAAACGACTAATAGAATCTGATTATTTTCTTACTGAAGATGTAGATTTTCGAAAGACACAAAAAAACTTAAGCCCCCATAGTAGTTTATTATTTTTATCCACTTTTTACCCACCACCTCACGTAGCCAGCTAATTACCCTAACTGCAAAATAGTATAATGGCTGTGGAATAGGATGAAAAAAGTAAACAGGATTTTTAAACTTAAATTTGTAGAACTACGATTAAATGGAAATTTTAACAATTGCAAGTTAACTAATTTCTTAAACTTATATATAATATTATACGAACCGGGGAATACCTGTGAATTGATTCTAATTAGATTTTTTCGAAAATAATATAAAAATATTTGTTGATATAAGCCTTGATTTGATCTGCAAGATAACGCCGAAAAACAAAGAACACAAATTGGTTTTTTTTTTTTTTATACTTTTCTTTGATGTTTTTGTGAACAGGTAAGACGGATGTAATTGAATTTTTCCTTAATTTAAAATCGAAATAATTAAAATCTTTAATTAACTTCATCGCTAAATCACTAATAAACGGATCATTTCGTACTGATAATATTTTTTTTTTTGTTTTGATAATCTTAACAAATTCGTATTTATGTTTTATTGCATTACTTTTAGTCTATAATGGCGCATTTTATTATTTTTTTTTTTCGTAAAAGCTTTTCATGAACAACGTATATGAACGTATAATTTATTCAATTTATCTTAAAAATTCACAGACCCCTAAATATGTATTTCTTTTGTTCAAATAAAAAAAAAAAAAATAAACAACAATATTACAATTAAATTTTACTTATTTTGGGTATACAGTATTTTGTTTTTTTTTTTATTATTGCATTTAATTTTAAATAATTTGATTGTTTCGGCAAATGAATATAAATTGGGTATACAATATATTTTTAGAAATTTAAAGGTAGTATTTTAAAGCTAAAAATTTTATTCATCAAAATGTTATTATATACAAATACGTAATAATGTAATTATTTTATTATGGTAATGAGAACAATGTACTATCAAAAAAGTTTTATATTTTTATAAGGAAATAAAATTTAAGAAAGTTTTACTATAAATATAATTTATTAGACAACTAAATTATTCCAAATAATGTTATATTATTTTTAAATTAATCTGTTTTAAAGGTGATTTAAAAATTTTAATATACATACATATATAAAAAGTTTAAAAAAATATATTGAATAATAAGTTCTTCAAAAAAAAATTAGCATTATGCAGATATCGCGCCTAAAAGTATGTTATTTTTGATAATTTGTTGTATTGTTTGTAAAATTAATTTTTTGTGGGGGGCTTCGGTAGCCTAGTGGGTAGGCGTTTGGCTTATTTACCGAAGGAGTGTGGGTTCGATCCCTGCACAGGTCGTAAGCGTTTTTTTCTTTACATACCCCCCTTACGACCAAATATAATATATATATATAGTATATAATATAAACAAAATAAATAATATTAGTATATAATTTAATAATAGTATAAAAACCTATAATGGCCTTTAGTAGCCGATGGTTCAATAATATTGCATTACATTTATGTATGTAATATTAATATAAATAAATAAATAAATAATTTTTAAAGGGGCCTCGGTGGCCTAGTGGTTAAGCACGTGGCTTATTAACCGAGGGAGTGCTGGTACACAGGTAGGAAGTTTTATTAATTGAAAGTAAATCCCCCTTGCTACCAAATATAGCATAAATATATAATATATAATATAAACAAAATAAATAATATATTAGTATATAATTTAATAATAGTATTTCGACCTGTAATGACTTTAGTAGCCGATGGTTTTGTACAATATCCTATGTGATTTGTAATATTAATATAAATAAATAAATAAAATAATTTTTAAATGCAATGCAATTTAAAATTAATAAAGTCAGACCAAAATGGCCTTAGTAGCCGAGGGCGTTACTGATGTTACCATAATTTATTATGTAATATTAGAATTAAATAAATAAATTAATTAATTTTTTATATTTTTGATAATTTGTTGATAAAAAAGAAAATCTACCTTGCCACCTTGCAACCTCCTTATCAAATATACTATGTATTATGTAAATATTACTATATCAAAAATAATAAAAGTTCATAATAGTATTGAAACTATAATAAAGGCTTTAGCAGTCTTTATTAGCAGTCCTTTTGCATTTCAGACAAATATGGTTTTATACAGACCCTCATGTAAAAAAATTTAATACAATCCTAATAACATAGCAACATAATAATATAAAATTTTAGCCGAAATCCAGTTCGTATAAAGACATTTTGCCTAAGATCATTTGACAAAAAAAGATTAATTGCGAAAAGACTTTTAACAACAGAGACACTTCGCAAAAAGACTTTTAACAAAACGACATCTTTTTGCGAAGTTTTCCATATTGTTAAAAGTGTTTTTGAGAAGTGTTCCTTTTGTTAAAAGTTTTTTTGTGAAAGGGCATTTTGCATTTAAGTCTTTTTTGCCAAATGATATTAGGTGAAATATATTTTTGCGAAATGGTTTTAGACCAGACCCTTTTTTGTGAAAGGGCATTTTGCATTTAAGTCTTTTTTGCCAAATAATATTAGGTGAAATATCTTTTTACGAAATGGCTCTAGACCAACCAGTCATAGATCCAAAATTTTAATAAAATGTTTATAGATGTAAATATACTATAGATGTAAAGTACGACAAGTTAATTTCAGGAAAACCTAGATTATTACTTGTTAGCAAGAGTTAGTTAAAATATTTTAAAAAAAAGAACAAAAAAATTAATTATTCTTAAATTTAACAAAAAAAAAAACATGTATTTTAAAATGTTAAATGAATTAATAGGAAATAAAACTTGTTTTTGACAATATTTTTTTCTTATGTTAAGTTAACATAAAAACTTATTGAACACAATAAAAGTTAAATAAAAAAAAAACGAAATATTAAATAAAGCTGTGTACATAAAGAAGACTTACAAATAAATAAAATAAATATTATTTATTCATCTATTGTTATTCATATTATAAAATTATAACTTTATCATGTACTGATAACTTTTCTCATTTTTTTTTTTTTTATTGGAATTGAATTTATAAATAAAATTTATACTCTCTTGTAATTTGATAGTAACAAATTATATTTGATTAATATTAACTATTATTATCTTCAGAAGAATTCGAAAAAAGTCACTTAAAGAAAAACGTCATAAATCTAGCTAGACCTTAAAAAATAAACGTATATAAAAATAGAAAAGCTTAAAAAATAATCGGATTAGAAAAATTATATAAGATTTATATAATTTTACTTTCGAAATAAAAAAACTAAACACTTTTTATTTTATTTATTATCTATTATTTTTACATAAAAATTACATTTTTAAAATTTTATTTCAATTTTAACAGGTTGGTTTTTATGCAATTTGATGAGTAATCATTTAATGCTTTGGCAAATTTTTAAATTTACATCAAATATTTTTAGAATACAGAAAATTTATTTTTAGATTCTGATGTTTTTTTCATATTTAAAAATGAATTAGATGATCTTATATTTTGAAAATTATATAAAAATATGTATGATATATCTCGATTTATTAATGAATTCAAAAAATTAATATAAAATTATCAACAAATTAAGATTTTGCAATTTCAAATCTTTTGAACTTACAAGTTATTTTTTTTTTTATAAATATATGTCCCAAAAAATGGTTGAATAATATAATATAGTATGAAATGTGCTAAAAAACTTTAACCAAAACTTTAACTTTAACATGATTTAATTACGAGAGATATGAAAACTTTTTACGTATATTATTTAGTTTTTGAACTTCCGAAATTTAAACGAAATTTTATTTATTTATTTATTTATATAATCTTATATTAATACAATAAATTGTAATAACATCAGTAAGATTCTCGGAAAGCAAAGGCCATTTTCGGCTTGGCTATTAAGTTTTTAATACATTATATTATGTTATTTACATTATATTATTTACAATATCATTGACATTATTTTTATATTCAACTTATCCTATATTTTAATTTTATTTTAATTTTTATTTTAATAATTGATTTCATTGCTCTAGGATTTTAAATCAGCATTAAATGGAAATAATGTATAATTGTAATCTGGAAATATTTTGTTTTTTTTTTTTCGAATTATTAACACATTGAAGAAAGCCATAAACTTTTTTAGTATTTATATAATAATATAATTTGCAGCGAAATGAAAAAATGAAGCAAAAAACAAAAAATTTTTAAAAACGTACACCCATATGATTAAAGTGATTACTTTTTTTTATTAAATTTATCTAAAATATAATAAAAAACTAGTATTATGAGATTTGAAAGGTCCAAAGGTCCACACAAACATAAATTTTATTGCACAATAACTCGAGTACTTAAAATTGTTTATTTTTTTTTTATTTGACATGCCAAAAATTAACATTATAAACAGAAAAAACTTGTTTTTAAATTTTAATTATAAATTTTTCTATTATTTTAAATGAAAATATATAATATAGTATATATAAATAGTTTTTAATATACAAAAATGAATAATTATTTTAAAATATCTTCCAATAAGTAGTTTTTATAAAACATATCCTGAAAGTATGCAATCAAGAGGTTACAACATTTATAATAATTAAAAATATGCGGGACTTCGGTAGCCTAGTGGGAAGGCGTGTGGCGTATTAACCGAAGGAGTGTGGGTTCGATTCCTGCACAGGTCGTAAGTGTTTTTTTCTTTATATACCCCCTTACGACCAAATATAATGTAAATATGTAGTATATAATATAAACAAAATACATAATATTAGTATATAATTTAATAATAGTATAAAAACCTATAATGGCCTTTAGTAGCCGATGGTTCAATAATATTGCATTACATTTATGTATGTTATATTAATATAAATAAATAAATAAATAATAATAGTATAAAAACCTTAGTAGCCGATGGTTCAATAATATTGCACTACATTAATGTATGTAATATTAATATAAATAAATAAGTATAAAAACTTATAATGGCCTTAGTAGCCGATGGTTCAATAATATTGTATTACGTTTATGTATGTAATATTAATATAAATACATAAATAAATAAAAATATTCGGGCCACAGTACATGTTCTGTCTAAACAAACAGAACATATACTATAATTGGAACGATACAGAGAAAATTAGCATGTCTTCTGCGCAAGGAAGACACGCAAAATCGTAAACCGTTCCACATTTATTATAGAGCTCAAAACACTCCGGAAAATGGGTTCAATATCATATATACTCCACAATAATGAGGAGTACGTGGAAAAGACTATACTCACGAGCTTTATAAACTTTTGAGTATTTTATCTTTTTAGACAAAAATAATTATATTCCAAACCGTAATTATGTCCTTCTATTGTACCACTATAATAGACAGACTGAATGTAACATTAAAGAATATAACCCGAGCCATATAAATGGAGCAAATCTAAAATACAACATGGCCATGCCGAACATATATTGGTTGAAAAATACTTATATGAATAGCACTAAGTATTATAATTTATATATTATTTTTAAATACATTTAAGTAGCTTAAGTTAGGTTAAGTTTTTTGGTCTTAATACAAACATTATTATTGGTTTTAAACACTTCACGTTTCAATACTAAAAATATAAAAATTGTAAAAGTATATTATTATTCACAAGTATCATATAAGAATATTAATACACAAAATTAAAACAATATGTCTCTAATCAGATAACTTATAAAGCTGTTTCTGAAAACTTTTCTAGGCTTAGTTATTTTAAAATTGTTGAAAAGGAAAATAAAGTTTTATTAAAGAAAAAAAAATATGAGGGCGCAAAACTTTATATTAGAAATTAATAATAATAATCGATAGTTATATATTTCTATTTTTCATTTAACTGTATGTAAAATACATAATTAAAGGGGATTTTAGAGTTGGTTATAAAATCATATATTCAATAATTTGTTTAGCAGGGATTTGAAAGGGCAGCCCACCACTCTTTCAAATATTTTGTTCTTGAAATATGTATGTAAAACATATAATTAGGAGGGATTTTAGAATTGGTTACAAATGAAATCAAGTCAAGTGAAATCCAGTGAAATGAAATATAATATAGTCTTGTAATTAGTAACCCATTGTATAATCCAACTTGATATGTTATATTAAAATACATAAATAAATAAAATACACCTTTTTGTTACCAAATTATATAAATGTTATTACAATACATTTATTTTATATTTAATAGATGAAATTTTTGTAATATTGTAATATTGATTTTCATTTAATTTTACTAAAAACAATTATTTAGTCTATTAATTTTTCCTTATATACGACAAATACACTTACTTTTATATAAAATGACCAATTTCTAACTCTAAAAATAAATTGTTCGCTCAATAAAACATGACCTTGCAATCAAATTTTATACGCAATTTTATGTCAGTATGTACATACTAAATACATAAATTGACATTAAATTCTATTAAATTTTATATTTTTATTTTTAAACAAATTGCATTCCAATTATTAAAATTTATAATATTTTTGTTTACGGTCCTCAAAATAATATTGCTGGGTGTGTCTGTGTGTGTGTGTGTAACAAATTTAATATAAAAAATAGCTATTTACGAATAATTATCGTGGGAATAAATTCAAATAGATAAAAAAAAAATAAAACAATTTGCAGCCAAAAATATTTTTATCCCCTGAATTTTGTAAATTGTTAATTAAAAAAAAAAAAAAGAAAATATTATAATTGAAGAGTCTAACTTAAATTTTTGTAAACTCTAGTACCATTTTATTGCTTTTTTTTTTCAGTTGGTTTTGCTAGATTTCATTCAAAATAATTCATTTAAATGTGTTTTTTTATTAAATCAATTATTTAATATCTACAATTTACAATATTTTATTATATGCATTTTTTTAAACGTTATATTTATTTAATTATTTATTTGATAATCTAAAGAAAGCTCAATCGCCATTCCGCACGTTAATGCATTCTTATAAATAAAATAATGGGAGCCTATTGAAATCTCGCGAATAAAGATCTTGTGTTTCGAAATTGCGTGCTTTTATAAATTTCATCGTTTAAAATTTCGCGTTTTTAAATGTTGCGTGTCAAAATTTCGTGCTTTCACGATGTTTTTAAAAAAATCCCTCGAAAAAGTAGAAATGGAAAAAATGCAAGCATCATTATTGCCAGTCTTTTTCTGAAAAATACAAGAGTTATTGAAGCCAGTCTTTTTCTTGAAATAAAACCAAGTTTTTTCTATATATATAAAATATTTGAGAAAAAGAAATAGGAGGACCAAAAAACTTTATATCGTTAAATCACCTACAGTTTAAATTCAAAGATATGGAAAATGTTAAAAATTAGATCAATAATTGTATATATGAGTTTTTATATTTAACTTATTAAAATATTCTTTGGTTTACCTTTTAAACTTAACTTATTTAATTTTTTTGAAATGATTCGATACTCTATTCTAGTTCTTAAATGCTAGGTTATATATGTATATTGAATCTAGCCTATTAAATCTGGTTTTTTGATGAAACTAGATTAATTTTATCAGCACTTCTTATAGAGTAATTGTGATAGAAACTGTTGATCCTGTGCTGGACGTTTGCATTAATATTGCAAGTAACAATCAAATGAGTTTAAATTATCAGTTTGCTTTTGATCATCAGTAAGTCAAAGTGTTTTATCATATTTTGTATATCGAGTACATAACTATATATACTGTGAAATATAATATAAAAAAAAACGATATCTTAATTTAAAAACAAACTCTTCTATTAATAATACGAAAAACGACAACAATCATCTTTCCTTTATTAAATTTACTGTTTATTTATTTATTCCAAATTTAATTTACCAGTAACCCTCAAACAGTACCGCCTCAAATTTTTGTATCTATATATTTAATTTTTTCAGTTGTTTATACTAACATTGTCGAGCGAATGAGATTTTTTTACCCAATTTATGCTTATACATCCACAAGTTTATATTGTTCATATAATTTTGTATTATTTCTTGTGTAAGTTGTTCAATAAGTTTTCTTCGTATACTATTATAAAGCCATCGGCCAACGTATTATTTAACATACAAATCCAGATTTAATAACCTACTAATATAAATGAAAAAGAAAGTCGGTGCCAAGGAACCAATAAAATTTCTGCATTGCTTCACACATTCTATTACGAAAACTCTTTTCATTCAATATGCACTCATTCGTAATTATTTTGACAAGGTGCTTTACAAATTGTTTAATTTAATGATAGGTAATTCAATATAACATAAAAAAAGAAATATATAATGCCATTTACGATATTCTCTTATATAGAGTTATAAAAAAATTATTTTAAACTGTCGCGCCAAAATTAATAGACAATGATAATAAAGCCACGATGTTATAATTCTGACGTAAAGCGCATAAAATAAAATAAAAAATTTTTTTTTTTTTCTATTATAAAATACCCTTAAATAATTGTGTCATTTTTATTATTTATATTTTTTATTTTTCTTTATATATTTTTTGTTTAAAAAGGTGAAATTGAAAGCTTTTTAATGAGAAAAAATATCAACTATATTGCAATACCACGTTTTACATCAGCTGTTTTTTCTGTTTTTTTTTTTGATTTTTTCAGTATGAAATTGGCGGTGACTTAAGAAACATGGCAGTGAAAATTTAAAGCTCTGTTTTAAATAAAGTTTTCGTTTTGTTTTTTTTTTTTTTTTGTTGTATTATTTTTATTTATTGTTTTTTTTTTTTTTAATTTTTGTTGCAAATTGATTTTCTTTCAAACAAAAAATTAAATAAATTTAATCTTTTATTTTTATTACGGTTTGAAATTTAACTTTTATTTTAATTAATTGGTTATCATTTTATTTTTAATTTTTTTTTGTATTAAATTTAAAATTTTTTTATATGTATATGTGTGTGTATTTACTGATAAATGTTTAAACTGATTATTTAAAAAAAAAAAAAAAGAAAAAAAAAACAAGAATATTTATTCATTACATAAGAAAAAAAAAAAAAAAAGTAAAATAAAAGTAAAGCGCGAGTTTTGTACCTGACCTTATTAAATATAATTTAATTTTTTTTATTTTGCGAGATCACGTTTTTCTCACAAAAATTTCTTGTAAATTATTTTTTTATTTTATAATTTAATTTAAAAAATTATTTCTATATATTTTATAAAAAAAAAAAAAATATTAAAATAAAATATAAGAATATATAATTAAAAATATTTTATAATAAATAACCAATAACCAATTATGATATATTTATATTTTACTGTTGTAGCTAATTATGGTGAGTTAATTTACATACATATGTACATATTATATCTATTGCTTATTATAGGTACATATTTATATAATTGTTTTATATATTAATATTGTTTTATTGCGTATATTTAAGTATATACAAGTCGAAATTATAAGTATTATTAAAATTAAGTATACGAATATAAATATAGGCATAATATACATATAAGAATCTATAGATATTAATTATTAAGGTATATCGTTATCATATGAATATACATTGTTCTTTATAGGATGTATAAAATTTCAATTTTCTAATGGTATTATTTATTTATTATCTAATCTTAGATCAAATGGAAGCTTTTATATACCTCTAATATTTTATATTATCATATAATGGCTAAGTATGTGTATTACACCATAGAATACTGACCTATATATATTTAAATTTATAGATTAGTATTGAAAATGATTATGTAATGTAAAATCTATCTATTTTAATGTAAAATCTAAATTTAATTATATAAATAATTTCAAAATTTTGTATAATATTTTTTTAAATTACCCAGCTTTTAATTAAATAATAAAATTAATTAAATATGATTAATTAATTTTTTTTTTTTTTTTTTAATTGCAATTTAAAAATTCTTACATTTTTTACCCTAAAAAAGTTTACAAAATAAATATTATTTCGTTTTTCATTAATATAAAGATTAACATGTAAAATAAAGTATTTTGTTTGTTAAATTTCATCTATATTTTAATTTTTTTATAATATTTTTATTTTTATGATGACATGTTAAGCATACCTATATATTTTTAAGTTTTAATTATTGGTCTAACCACCAAACATTTATTGTATCTATAGTATTTTTGTTGTTATTATTCTATTCTTGGGATATTAGTGTCAAATCTCAGATCTTTGAGATTAATATTAGTAGCCCGTCTATCATAATGAAATAATACGGGGACATGGTTGTGATTAATTAACTATTAAAATGTATGTATTTAAATGTTAAAAATTGCATAATATTTGAAAATTTTAAAGCTGACCATTAATCATTTTATTTTATATATTTTAAAAGAACAATTAAAAATCTATTTTTCAAATATCGAAAATCGAAATCGAAAATATTTTATTGATAATATTAGTAATTCAGCGAAAATTCAAGAATGTATTTGAAAAATATGTAAAAAAAAAAATTGTAAAAATTTTTTTCAAATTCATTGAATTTAGATCAAAACTTTCCCCCCATATACAAACAAAACAATTTATAAAATGTACATGCAACAAATTTATAAAACAAAACAAAAAAAAAAAAAGAAAGTTCTAATTTATAATGTAGATTTGATTTTTTTAATGAGATTAAAGCTGAGAGTTAATAAGTTTAAAAGTTTATTTAAAAAAATATTAAAACTACGTAATTTGAATAGATAAAAGCAAAAAAAAAAAAAAACTAAAATTGCCCAATAAAAAAAACTTGCTTAGTATTAAAAAATTTAAAATTTTTTTTTCTCTTTTTTTTTGTGTTTATGATCAAAGGTTAAGAAAAAAATATTACAAAAAAAAAAAAAATTGTTTGTAAATGATTGAATTCTTTGTTAATATAATAATATTATAAATTTAATATGAAAAATAGATTTTTATTTTTATAATAAATAAATTATATATATATATATATATAAATATATATGGTAAATATTATAATTATAAAACAAATATTATTTTATTTTTTGTTACGTAAAATTTAGATTTGACATAATATGAAATTAATCCAAAAATTTTCAAGAATTATTATAATTTATTACACAACTATCAACTTTTCAAGATCTTACTTTTATTTTAGCTTTTTATAAAAAAAAAAAAAAAAAAAAGATAACCTGGTAGTTTACATCTTAAAAGCTATATATATACACCTGTATCAAAATTTTTTTTTTTTTATTTTTTTTTACTATTATGAAATATTTACTTATCATTTCAATATTTCTTAGTAGAAACTTTTCGAAATTAAAAAGTAAAATATAATTCATTTATAATTTATGCTGAAATTAAAGTGAAAAGTGTGCAGCCCCAATAAGTATGCAAAGAAACCATTTAATTATAGTAGGCTTAAATTTAACTCTAAGGGAACTTCGATGGGCTAGTGATTAAGCACGTGGCTTATTAAAAGTATGATTTCAAATGCTACACAGGTAGAAAGTTTTATTAATTGAAAAGAAATCCCCCTTGCTATCAAATATAGTGTAAATATATAATATAAACAAAATAAATATTATTAACGTATAAATAGTATTTTTTTTTTTTTCAATGTTTTATTTTATTTATTTCCTTATTATAATATACAATTCAAAATAAAACGAAATGAATTTTACTTAAAATTAGATTTGATATGCACTTAGGCTGTTAATTTAACTAGCACTCTCATTTATCCTTATTATCTATTTTCTTTCATTTATACTTATAATTTTTAACTATAACTAACTTAATATCTAAAAAGAACTGAATTATTGATTTAATATAGTGATTATTATTTTATTTAATTTTATTTGTTTGGAAAATTCATACAAAAACCAATCCTTTATATATATTGTGTTTTTTAAAAAACTAAAACTAAACTAAAATAAAGAACTTAAAACTAATTTAATTTCTAAAACTTAATCTAACTAACCTAAAGCCTATCCTATTGTTTCCAGAAATATGGTATTTTATCTATTAGTTTCTCTTTATTATTAGGGATAAACATATCAAATTTGAATACACTTTCATCATTAGTATTATGCCTATTTAAATCAATTGGTATTTCTTTTCTTATAGTGAATGCCTATTGTAATGGTAAATTATTGGTATTTTATTTGAATTTTCTATTAAATTATTTTTATCTAGAAAAATGAAGCTCTCGGGTGGAGTAAAACCAGATTCTAGAGTTTTTATTAGATATTCCTCATTTTTATACCACGGCAAATATATTAAAGAATTTTCTTCAACTCGACTACTCCTATGTATATGATTTCGGATTAGCCGAATTATAAAGTTATCTATTCTAATTAATTTAGCGTGTTCATAAATAGTTTTATTCGAGTGAAAATGTATATAGTTTGTTTGAGCTTTTCTTTATAAGTTAGTACAGGCTCTTATACATTTTCGTTCAAATGCACGCATTTTTTCCATTGTTGAAGCAGTATAAATAATATTTCAACCTATAATGGCCATAGTAGCGGCAATATGCTATCTCATTTGTAGTATTAATATAAAAAAATAAATAAATAAATTTAACTCTAATTTCCCTTCAATTATCGAATAAATCTTTCACCTCCTTTTTCTACTTTTTTAACAGATACATTTTCCCTGTTTTAATTAATTTTGAAAATTTATAAAAAAACCCAGTTGTAAAAAAATTAAATGTTTCTTAGAGGTGATTTTTATTTTTACAAAATAGTTCATTTTGTATTGTCATATTTGTTCAACTAAACAACTAAAAAAAAAACAATTTATTTTTTCTTTCCCAAAATGTGTACCAAAACTTGCAATTGAAATCAAACATAATATAAAAAAAAAAAAACTTTTTATATGTTTGGTGATAAAAGTTTATTTATAATCAGGTTAAGGTTAATTTTCAAATACATACGTACATACTTTTTAAATCAACATGTTTATACCTCTTTCTATTTTAAATTAATTTTGAATATGATTAAATTTTTTATCACCTATTTATAATCAACATGATAATAAATGTACGACAACTTTAAAAAAAAAAAAATTGTTTTTATAAATCATTAGGTATTACAACTATAAAAAACAAAAGATATAAAAAAAATTCTAAAGCGTAAATCTCTCAGTTTCGAAAAAAAAATGTATAACTGTTTTATTTTTAAATGTTAAATTTTAAATTATTATCGATGGTCAGTATTTTACCTTTAAGTCATCTGTAATATACTTTAAGTATTAATCTTAGGAAAAATATCTAAAAATCTAAAAACTGTAAACGTATATCATAAATTATTTTGATACTTTAATTAAAGCATTAAATGGATAAACAGAAAGAAAAATGTCAATAAATCAAAAATATAGTGGTCGATAAAGAAGTCAAATATAAATATTTTTGTGCAATAACAAAAACTTTTTATTTTTAAAACCATATTTACAAGTAATTTGCACAAAATTAAAAATTTTTAAAGTATACAAAATTTAATTACTATTTCATATAGTTTTTATGTTTTTAACAATAATTTATTTATGTTAAAAATTAGATAAAAAATTATATAATATTAAACAAATAGTATATAATAAAAATAAATACAACTTATTTCAAAATATGCTTTATTCTATAGATAGTAAACATTTTTTTTTTTTTTTAATAACCAAATATAAAATTCCGAAAAATTTTCCGCATAAACTTATTTTTATCTTTGGTTTACTTTTAACGTTTAAAATAAAAACGTAATTAATAGTACAACTTAAAAACAATTCTGAGATCATTAACCCTTTCGTGCTGAGTTTATGTTTTTATTAATTTTAAAATTTTGACATGAAGTTTTTAAATTAAACTAAAATAATAATTATTCAATCAATAATTTCAAGTAAAAATATGAAAAAAATTTTTTTTTTTTTACTGTTTAACATTTTAGATATTATTTTATCTTTTTTTTGCATTTTTTAAGTTAACATTTAATAAGATGGTATTCTATTGAAGAAATTTCTTACCTTTTGTTTTTTAATTGAAATGATTTTATCATTAAATTTATTTGTTAAAACTTAATTTTAACCGCTAGATGGTGCGTTTGTTAGAATGCTGAACTCTCATTCAGCGTACTCAATTTAGAATCCTGGAAAAACTGAAAACTATTTTTATATTGTTATATCATTTATATTGTAAAACTATTTATATATTGTTATCTGACTCACGGTGTAGTGGTTAAGTCGCCAGCCTTTCAATTGAAGGGTCTTTGGTTTTACACCCCGATCAGGTCATATAAAAAAAATAAAATATGTAGTCTTTTTATATCGTAATAATAATAATAATAATGTAACTGTGGATGGCTATAGTCAAAATAATGATAATAATAGGCGGATTAATTGTTCCTTTACAGTCCCACTCCCAATTTAATGTTTCATCATCCTTGTCATATCCTTTGCTATTCCTACTGCCAAGCTAACCTACTCCGTTAACAGCTAGGAGTTTCATTCCATTATACTGGCTAAAGGGGTAAGTGGGTTTACTCAGTAAGAATCTGAAACAACCAAGAGGAAACTCTTGGTGTATTTCAAAGATTCCCACCTCCCTTAAAAAATAGCTATCTGATTCAGCTTCGATCCATAATTGAATTCAAATCAAATTTATTTTTTTTAATCAATAATAGAAAAATATAAACATAAAAACGGAAGATATATCAAATGGAAATATTTAATATTAAATTACTATTGGATCCATGTGATTTATATGTTATCAATAATTTGATGTGACATATCTCGGAAATTCGTAAAGAATTATAGTTTGTATAACAAATACAATTAAATGTAAAACGACAATTCCTGTAAAATCTAATATTTTGTTAAATTTAAGGTATCAAATATCAAAAAATATCAAATATCAAAAGTATAGTATTTTAAAATTAACAAAAACAGCAAAAACATACATAATAAAATTATAAAACAATATATATATATTAAAAAATAAGTAAACTTGTCACAGAATTTTATAAATTGAAAATAAATTCGACATTTTATACAAAATATTTATACTTACACTTAATTAAAGTCGATTATATCATATCAATAATGGTGTAAAAGGGTTAAAATTAAAATTAACAAATTCCTTGTAGCAAAAAAAAAAAAACTATTCTTGTTAAAATAAAAATATTTAGTTTTTTGTTTAATAAAAACTAACCATCATTCTTTTCTTATTTAAATTTAAGTTATTTACTATTCTTATTTAAATTTAAGTTATTTACTATTCTTATTTAAATTTAGTTATTTACTATATTTAAAAGTTAATTTTTTTTTTATTTTATTTTTTTTTTGAATAATTCCTAACAAATCTATTTTTATATTTATGTTAGTTTTGATTACACTGTTAATTTGAATACAAAAAAAAAAAACAAAAAACGTTTTCTTCATAAATAAAACTAAAAAGACAAAAAAAAAAAAACTTTTCAATTAAGAGGAACAAGTTTTTTGTTTTTTACTTAATTTGAAAAACGACAAAAAAATAAAACACACCATTAGAATCCATTAAACATCAATACAATAA
Source organism: Poecilobothrus nobilitatus (assembly GCA_947095535.1). NCBI lineage: Eukaryota > Metazoa > Arthropoda > Insecta > Diptera > Dolichopodidae > Poecilobothrus > Poecilobothrus nobilitatus. Next base: position 28,475,922 of record OX352774.1, read on the forward strand.
CCACGTTTCACTAATATTTATAAATAATTTATTCAAATATAGAACTCGAAAAACAACTTTGAAAATGATATAATCGTAAAACAAAATAGATAGAAATTAACAAAAACCAAAAAACAAAAAAAAAAAAAAACAATATAACTTTTAACTGGTTGTGATTTTTAATTTTTATTAAAAAAAAAAAAAAAGATTGAACTTTACTATTGTCCTATTGTTTTCTTACATTTCAGATTCAAAGTAATCTTCAAAAAGTGTAATACAAAATTCTTATATGTAAAAATTTAAAATTAAAAATAATAAGTGATCAATTTAAAAAAAAAAAAAAAATATATTGTGTTAAAAAAAAAACTTTTTTATTAAAACTGAACTTAAAATAAAATTATATTTATATAAAATAAAATAAAATACTATAACAAATAAATTAATTAAAAGTTTTAAAATGAAGTTCAAATTTATTAAATGTAAGTTTTAAAATACAACTAGAATTTTTTTTAAACTACAACTTAAGAGAATAATAAAAGTGATATAATTAAAGTTAACATATCGTCGCCTCAGAAAATTATTGTTGTATGTAGCAAAACATAGTTTGTGGTAAATCAACTTTGAAATTTTAAAGAGGCATAGTGCAAAAACCGTACGGTAGAATTTTTTTAAACTTAATACCTCTATTGCTATGGGAATAAAGAAACCAAGTGCAAATTTTCTAATCCATGCCGAAAACTTTGGCGGAATTAGGAGCGTTTTTACTCAAACAACATTTATTGTATGTAATAATTAAGGCACTTACAATTTGGCTATGTATAACATACAACAATTGTATATGGAATGTTGTCGTATTAAATGAGAAAAACTAAAAGACACAAAAGCAAATTTCGTTTTTGTTTTTTCCAATGAGTTTATTTTATTTTATGGATTTAGTTATTTAGTGCAGGAGTAACTCCATAGAATTATTTTTCTTATTTCTGGATTATCCTTGACAACATTATTTAAAATTTTTATTAAGGCACTTGCAATTACATTGACCGGCCTACCACAGCAAGTTTCGTTTCAATTTGAACAGTAAGTTACTTTAAATTTATCGTACTTATTCAAAGTTTCAAAGTCAAATTGTACACATTTAACTTACGGTTTTAATAAAAGTTATATCCAAACTTTTTTAGGAGCGAAAAAATATTTTGCAAATCTAAATTTACATTATTGTAATAGATTAGGTAAAACATTTACTAATTCTCTGTAATCAGTTCTTTACTAGTCTGATTTTCTACTAGAATATTATGAAATATAATATAAATGAATTGTATAGATACGAAACCGATCACATACAATAATAAATCATATTAAATATGCAAATGTGGTACTAATGTGTTACAAAAAATAAATAAATAAACACTTTGTGCTGCAAAAAAGATAACATACAACAATAATTTACTGACACTTTTTTAATTTTTTTGTATAAAAATTTGTTGTATGTAACAAAATTTTTTCACATACAACAAAAAGCATACTCATATTGATCAGAAACTGATACATACAACAAAAGTCATACCAGATATCTTTAAAACGGTAAAAGATAGCGAAAAGCGGACAATACCATTAGAAAGAGAACAAAAAAAAAACTTAAAAAACCGTTAAAAACAAAAATTGAAAAAATTTCACATACAACAATGATTTTCTGAGGCGACGATATATTTAAAAAAAATAATTTAAAAAAATAATTCAAAAAATATAATAAATCGAACAAATATATATTAAAAATATGATTTAATTAAAAAAATAAGAAGCCTATAACGATTATTATGTCAGTTTATTAACACTTTATTCAATTCTTTTGTTTTTATTTTTATTTTTTTTGTTGTTAAATTAAAATGTTATTTCATATTTCCATTAAAGATCTTATATAACACATTCATACAAAACACTTAATAAACAAAAAAAAAAAAAGAATCATTACAAAGAGTACAATAGATCTACATTATTATTGGTTAGAATTAACTTGTTTTTTTTTTAAGGCTTAATGTAAAGACACATTAAGAAAATATTATAGGTATTCATAGTAAATGTATGCCTGTACAATGTGTTTTTACTAAAAATGGTCTATACATTTAAAAACGTGTCATTCTTACAATATAAAAATACATAATATATTCGAATTAAAAGTTAATTATTTCTTACCAAATTAGTTATAGAATATTTTATTTTATTAACCTTCAAAATTTTTGTTTTTCTTTTCATCTCTATATTTTTTTTTTCTTTTTTGAAATTCCAAATGTTATTTTCAATTTCTTTTCTTTTCAAAAATATTTATTGTTTTATTAAAATATTGTTTATTATTTGTATTGAATTTTTAATTAAAATATGAACAAATAAATAAAACAATAAATAAATAAATAAAAAATTAATTAAAATAAAAATAAAAATTTCAATTTTTTTTCTTTTTTAATATTTAAACTTTATTTATCCCTTTATGTGTCTTAAAAATATCTTAACCTAGAAAATATTTAACAAAAACGGTTAAATTTATTTTACAATTAACATTTAAACTAATATTTTAATTTTTATGTTAAGTTGAATTAATATTTTATTTTTATTTTTGGCTTAAATTAACATTGGCTTAAATTATAAACTTAATACTATTCTTATCTATATTGGAAAAGTTAGGGATCATTAAAATCAATAATAATTCTTTTTTTTTTTTTATAAAAACTTAGCCTAACTTATTCCACTTAAAAAACCTAAGCTAACCTAATTAAAAAAATTTTTTATACATACTTAAGGCTTTTTTTTGTTTTATTTAAGGTAGACTTAATTGTTTTCTAGCCATCAATAATCTCTTTTTAATAATTTATCTTTGTCTGGAATAAACATATTGTATTTCAGATTCTCTCCGTTAATATCACCCGGGCTATATTCTATGAGGGACATGATTATGATCTTGAATATAGCCATTTTTGTTTAAAAAGATAAAATGCTCAGGAGCTATAAAACCTGTGAGCAAAGTCTTTCTGATGTACTCCGTATTGTGGTAGAATATATGAGATATTAAACCATTTTCCGGAGTATTTTATGCTCTATCATAATAATTTCTAATCAATTTTATTATAAAATTGTCTATTCTTATGATTTTTGCTTCCTTGTGCAAATATTTATTAGAGTAAAAATACTTGTAGTCGGACTCGCGCTTTCTGTTTATGTTAGTACAAACTCTTATACACTTTCTTTCAAATTTGCATAATGTTTCCATGTTATATCATATTGGTGCACCATATACAAGCGTTGGTCTAATTAATGTTTGGTAACATATTATTTTAACTCTTTTACAAATATTTTTATTGTAAAATAGTTTTTTAGCCGCCATAAATGCTTTGTTACGTTTTGATATACTGTAATAATTTAGGTTTCTATGTAATTGGGCTCCTAGGTATTTAACTACTTTTTTATTGATCAAAGCAATGTTATCTGGAGATTTTATCTCGAATTCTTTCCATTTATTTCTTAAGTTTGTATTTGTTTTATCAACTGTATTTCGAAACAAAATTGTTTCACACTTGTTATAATTTATTTTCATAAGTCATAAAAATTTCAATCGATCATTTGTTTGATCATAATTTCTTTGAGTATTAAATTTTTGCATAACTTTAGGATGCTTTTTTTTCTAATAATTAAATGTGCTTCAATATATTAACATATATGTAAATTCAATACACGTTTAAAAATACATAATTAAAATTAAAATTTACAAAAAAAAAAAAAAACAATATTTAAAAATTCTTCAATTAATTTTCATATGTTTCAACATAACCTAAATTTTAATTGCCAAGAAAAACGTAAAAAAAAAAACAAAAATCATAACCTAAATAATAATTATATGAAATTAAATAATGAAATTTAGACATTTTATATACATGTTAATATGTAAATAAACAAAATTATTTAAATGTTGAAAAATTACGTCAGAAATACCCGGCAAAAAAAAACATATTAAACATATAACAACCAGGGGAAGAAAATACAATAATTGAGAAAAAAAAAATTTTTTTTTTTTTTCTTTCTATTCATATATTTCACAAATCTCAAGAGCTTATTTCTTTTATGAGCTTTTTCTTTTATATTTTATGTTTTTGTTTTCTTTTTTAAATTTAAATTTTCTTTTTCTTACATACTAAATAAAATTTATAAATAAATAATATTTACGTTTAATATAAGACTGAATATATTTTTGTGGTGAGATCAAAATCAAGTCATTATTCCGTAATTTTTGTTTTGACTTTTAATTTTTTTTTTTTTGTTCTTTTACAATATTATATATTTTAATCAAATTATAAATATCCATTAATTAATTGAAAAATAATTAACATTTAATAGTAAACATGCCTCAAAATTAATCAACAAAACAAAAAAAAAATTGTAATTCATTGAGAATTTTTTTAAATTTTAAAGATGATGTACATTAAAGAATGTGAGATAAGTAACTCCATTTATAGATGCTTTTAAAATACAACTGATGTCATTTTATAAGATGATGTGGATGCTAATTATATAAAATATAAATAAAATGTAATTATATATGTATACCGGTATACAAATATATATTAATAAATCATTAAAATTGATATTAAATTATAACTTAACTACAAAATAAAAAGCTATGTATACATACCTACCTATATGTATAATAGCTATATATATACCGGAAGTCGAATTTTCCATAAAAAATATTTATTTATTTTCCTAATAAAATCTTAAAGTTTAAAATGAAAATATTTAAAAAGCATATTTCATTTGGAAAGGAATCAAGATAGATTGCTTAAAACCAAAGATATTTAAAGGGATAGGTTTTTCAAAAGACAAGAAAAACAGTTTGCAATTATGTCTTCCACCAATATTTGTAGTTCATTTTTCTTAAAATTTTATATAGGTAAAAAGAAAAAAATATAAAAAATTACAGGCACTTTCTTCAATTTTAAGGAAACCCTATTTAATTAAAATAAGCTTTTAACATATGTAAAAATATAATGTTGAAGCTTTAATTTTTATGTTTTATTTTAAAAAAATGTGTACAGCTGCCTAAATTACAGGTGTCTAAAAATAGCAAATTTCCAATTTTAAGCATATAATATCTTTTAAAAAAAAAAAAAAATTTCTAAAATAATATGTACTAATTTTGAAAGATCTTTCTCTACTAAAAATTTCAAGTTTTTAACTAAGAGTGTGCCGGAGTCGGTGTCTAAAGAAGCAAAATTTCTTTTTCACATAACGATAAACTTAAATACAATAAAATTAAATACTACATTGCAAATGTATAATTTAGATAAAGATAAGAATTAAATATTCTGTCGTTTGATGTTTTTGGATTGAAAAAATGTTAAACAGAATTAGCTTCGTAACAGTAGCAGTTTACCTATGGTTAACTTAAACAGTGCAGAATTTTTCTAAACAGACGGAACTGACAAAATGAGACTACTAAGCTACTTTTCAATGTTTTTTTTTTTTTGAAAAATGTGCTAAACAGAAATCCATAAAATGAAAACTGTTGAAGTTTACCTAATAGCCGTACAGTTAAAGTGATCATTTCGACGTCCGAAAGGAATTCTTTAAAAGAAAAATTTTACTTAAATAAAAATTTAAAAAAAAACGTATTATTTTAATTGTATGAATTTCTGTTCTGTAAAAAAAATGTAAAAACAAATTTGCAAATTTTCCAAAAATTTTTTTTCAAGTTGAATAAAAGTTTTTAAAGTAACGACTCAAGTTAAAAAAAAAATGTTAATGATTATAATTAAAGTTATAAGATTAAACTATTACATACTTTTTGTCAATAACGCTTAAAACAAAAAAAAAAACATTATATACATAGATATATCTATTTACTTTTAAAATGATCATAAAAATTAAAATTATTGCAAGATTTTTAATTTTATGTTTTTCAAGTTGAAAAAAATAAAAAAAAATTTTTTGTTATTTTTTTATTAGATATTATTTAGTTATTTTTACTATAAAAGCGCCCACACTAAACTATAATAAATATACTAAATGTCTATATTATAGTTAAACATAATTATATTCCATTTTATTCTTAAAAATAAGCTCAAAAATATTTTATGAGTATATTTTTAAAATTATTTTAATAATACATAAATAATAATAGGTACATAAAGAATTTTTGTTAACGAAATAAACCAAAATTCATATTTTTACAGAATTATAGTTAGCTGGTTAAGATATATTTGATATTATTTGGCTAAAATTTTCTTTTTTTTTACAATTTATTTTAATTAATATTTGTTATTTTTATTAAAAAGTAATAATTTAAATACTTAAATAGTTTATTGATTTACATAACAATAAGCAAGCAAAATATTATTAGGAATAATATGCTAAGTTCTAACAAAAATTTCAGAAAAAATTAATTTTTTTTTTTTTTATACTAAAACCAAAAATTAGGAATATGATCCTTTGTACTTGAAGTAGTTGTGATTATATGGGATGGAACACATGAGGATAATGCGGAGTTGAGGGGTAAATTGGAGAAGAATCTGTTGAGATTCTTCTTAAATTTGGGCAAATTGTAAATATCAAAACCGCCAACTTTTGGGAATACGGTGGATGGTAATAAATTCCACATTTTTGCAGTTCTAACAACAAACGAATTGCTATAACCAGTAGAGTACCACTTGGGTAGTTCCACATTTGCTGCCCCTCTTGTGCTGCGTTGGAATTGTTGAAGAGGAGGCATCAGTGATTTTATTTCAACTGAGCAAGTGTCATTACATAAAAAATATCTAAAAAAAAGAGCTCCTATATTACGACGGATGTCAAGCGAGGCTATAGTATTACTCACTATGGAGTCATTAATTACTTTTTGCTATATCAAAAATATGATCATTCCACATCAATTTTTGATTTAGCTGCATGCCCAAAATGTTCAGGTTTTCCGATCGGTGCACTATTTCCCCAAGAAACGTCAGATTGGCGTTATAATTTGTTTTTTTAACGTTATCAGACAGGATTGGGTTTTGGAAGAATTAAACTTCACTCTGTTTTTAGAGCCCCAACTAGCAACTTTAGTTAAATCATCAGTTTTAAAAATTATTAACTGCTATTCAAAAATGTTATCTGTTTTATTACGAATATAAATTATTAGAATATTTTTAGTTTATTTAATTTCCAAAATTTAAATTTTAATTAAAAAACTTAAAATTTAATATTAATATTAATTACACTGTCTTAAAAATAAGTCCTAACAAGGCAGAATATAAGTCAAACCAAGGCGCACATTTTTCAAAAAATTATAAAAAACAGTTTAGAATTGTGATTTGCACCAAAGTTTCTAAATTTTTCTTCGAACTTTATATGTATGAAAAATTGTGAAAAATCAAGAGACAGTTTCTTCAATTTTAAGGAAACCCTTCATAATTAAGAAAAATTGTTAATACACTTAAAAACATAATGTTGAAGTTTTAAAATTTACTTTTTACTTCCAAAAAAATTTGTTCTGGTCTCTAAGTTAAAGGCGTCTAAAAATTGTAAATTTTAAAGATTTTATTTATCCCTAATAGCTCTTAAACAGGGTAAAATTCAAAAAATAAATTTCTGAAGAAACTTGTACTAACTTGTAAAATTTTGTTTTTACATAACTATAAATTTAAATACTAAATTGAAGATATACACATTTTAACATAGAGCTTTTTCAAAGTTTGAGAGTTTGTAGACCGTAAGTGGTGAGGGTACTTAAAAACTTTTGGTTAAAATCCCATGGTTAAAATTTCATTGCTCTATCTTTGACGATCTATAGAAATTTTGAAAACAGACAGACAGATAAATGGGACGAACGGACATAGTAAAACCAATAAGAATTTTTCAAAAAATTTTTACACCGTCTAAAAAGACAAGGCTGTTAAATCGTTAAATACAACGGGTCTAAATTGTTTTAAATGTGCATCTACAACCCCAAACAATCTACCTAACTAGATCTTGTTATACTTTTGATAATTTATCTTTTTATCTTATACCAAACTTTTATAATTTACGTATAATTGAACTGGATTTATATTTTGAATTGAATATTATGTAGGTCTACTTAAAATGTTAAGTATCTATTATTTAAACATAAAACGTTAATTTTTTTCAGATAATTTTATATTTAATTTTAATTTAATTTTCGTTAATTCTATATATTTAATATACTTAATCATATAATTTTAATTAAATTAATAACTTTGAATTAAAATGACCTATTCACAACCTCTATATATACATACATAACATAAAAAATCATATTATTTCAACAATCTATTAAATAATACTCGTTGTTTTCATAATAATATATTAGAAATAAACATCATTTTTCAAAAATCTTTATGATCTAACATATGTACTAATTTTTTTTTTTTTTTTTTATCATTTCCAGTCTACATTAATTTTTAAATTTTTCCTTTAATCTCAAAAATGAGAAAATTATTCACTTTCTCAAATTATAAGTTTTCTTTTTTTTTTTTTTTTTTATAAAAGTTAAGATCATAATTTTCATTTTTCCTTCCCAACACATTTTTAATTATTATTTTTATTTCAACTTGTTGTGAGTTATTTGATTTTATCGTTTTAGAAACAAGAGAATATTATATAGAAAAAAAAAAGTATTATAGAAGAATTTCTAAAAATAAAATTTCAAAATGTAAAAAAAAAATTTAAACAAAACTTTAATAGTTCAATATATTTTTGTTTAACATTTAAAAAATACAAAAACAAAAAAAAAAATTCAAAATGTTAAATGTTTTTTTCGTCTTGTTTAGTTGCTTTTACTATGTATAGTGTCAATCTGTAAATATGTATATGTATATAAAAATAAACATTATCTAAATACTACTATTAGGAATATACGGGTATCTTAAAACATTATATACATATATATAATATGAATGTGAATGTATATAGATTTAATATTAACTTTAAAAGTTTTCACACATTTTAGAAAGACTTTTTTTAAATAACGTATTATTAAAAATATTTTATAAGCTTATTTTTATTTAATACGATTTACGAATTACGTTACGTTTTTATGAAATATTATTAAAGATCTATTCATTTCTTATAATGGGATTGAAACAGTTTGATATTTTTTACTTACTCAACCTAAATAAAAGCGTACGGCTTATAAATTTTGTATGCCTGTACATCGGTACATTGACGTACATCATACGAAATCGACGTACATCAACCCTCGCATTATAATTTATTTGTCAAAAAGAATTATTATTATATGTCATTATTTAAAAAAAAAAAAGTACATAATTAGTACCAGACGGGTTTTTTAAAGTTTATAATAAATTGCAAAAAATTATACATATTAAAAATTTTGTTAACTAAAAACTTGTCGAAATCGAAGTGCTAGAAGATTTAATGATTATGAGATTGTTACGCAAAAAAAGTTGCAGTTGTAACAAAGAACTCTTCAAATCACGGGAAAAGTATGGATTTTAGAATACTGTGAATATATATTTTAAAAGAAAAAAATCCAAAACTTTTTTTTTAAATTGTTATGCATGGATTATGAACAATTCAAAACAGTACTTTCGGAATTAGTCCGATTTAAAGGTAAAATACCTACAATATACTTATCAAATATCCATATCAAAATATAAAAATTTATTATTTTGTTTTTTTAAATTATCAAAATAATAAAAAACTACCATAAATATTTTGTACGTCTTGTCAATTTTTAAATTTTAAAAACTCAAATTCGCATATTTCGGTCTCAAATTCGCAAAGCTTTCATTTCAATACGTGTGTTTAAAATTATTTTGACAGCAAATATATGCCGTACGGTTTTATTTAAGTTGAGCACTAAGATATTTACTTAAATATGTACTTTACTTTAAAAACAAGTTTCAAGAACAATATTGAAGAACAGTCTGTTAAAAAAAATTTTTATTTTAACATAATTTTACAAAATCTAAATAACCATTTAAGAATAACCACTGGAAATAAGATAATCTAACTTAATCACAGTACAGAATGTCATTTCAAAATATTGATTAATACTTACTGGATAGTAGTTTTTCAAAACCGAATGCCCCAATTGATTTTTGTAGGGTTAATTTGTTTGTAGACTTGTATCTTATTTAAATATTACTGACCAATCATTGAAAAGAAGAAAACTGAAAAATTTATTTATAAAACTTATTTTTATACAAAATTATAAGAAGGGAATTTTATTGATTATTATTTAGAGCGTTATTATGTTCGTGCCTCATGTAAATCAGATGAAATATAAACATGAAGTTTTAACAAACTGAACTGTACGAATATTATTTTTATCCAAAATAATATTTAACTAATATTTACTTTTATATTATCAGATTCAGATTTTTCTCTAAAAAAAATAATAATCAAAGGTGTCAGGTCAGGTTACATCTGTAACGTCAGTCAGGTTACATATATAAAATTTCAAAAATTTTACTAACTGCTTGTCAAAATAAAATATTGATTTTTTGGCTTAAATTAATTACCTCTAAAATAAAGTAGACATTATAATTTCAATTATAGGAAAATAATATATATTAAGAAAGCTTAATATAAAATCACACTTTTTTTTAGTTTAAATTATAATTCTCTAATATTTTTCTAATTTATACAGCCAATGGTGTAGTTGTTAAGACAGTGGCCTTTCATATTAAAGGTCTCGCGTTCAAACCTCGGCTGGGTCATACAGTTTAAAATAGATTTTTCTTATAATATATAATTAATAGAATAAATTTAAATTAAAAATAAGTATATATGTCGTATATGAGGTATATAATAAAATAATAATAAACCATAATTCTTGTATAAGATAATAGATGGCGTAGAAATAAAAAAACAAGTCTCATATAGTATTGTGCAAAAACTACAGCCGAGTAATCAACGGCTTAGTGAAATTAATGATTCCAGAAACTGAAACTTAATCAAATATAAATAATAAATGATTTAGTCCTGTGATGCCCTATGATTCTTATGTGGCAAGGAAAAAAAAAAAAATTTCTTCAATTTTACTTCCCATAATTCGTCAATACTTCATATAAATATAAAACAACTTCATTTTAATATCGAAATATTTCAATTATTCCATTTACAATATCTTTTAACATAATACAAGTATTAAGAGATCAATACCCGATCTTTATCAAATTAAATGGCAACTAAAAAACATCAAGTTATAAAAAATTTTCCAAATTATTTCATTTTATATTTTACATAAAATTTTTTTTAAAAATTTGAAAAAAAAGAAAATTACTTAATTTGTAAAAGGGTCAGTCAAATTTTAGTATTGTTCCTCCAAAGGAAAAGAAATTTTTCCGATTAAATTTTTGATTTTTTATTTGTTGTATTTTTGTTTTGTTTTTTTTTTCGACGTATATAAATTTTGTAAAATAACAAACAATTCCTGAGAAAACAAAACATCAAATATCTTCTGTTAAAAACTTTTTTTTTTTTCTACTCTTAATCTACAACAAAAAAGAAAAAACACAAAAACAAAATAAAAACAAATCTGTAAATTTATTCACAAAACATTACAGTGATGAATGATCAGTTGAGGAAAATATGTTAGGGAAAAATTGAAATTTTTAAGAAAATCTCTTCTATAGCTTTTTTAGATTTTGCATCATCAGTTCAGCTACGATAGACCTTAAGTTAAGGTAATATAGCTAAAGAAAATTCCGAAAATTTTTCATTATATATTTTTCGAATATATTTTTTGTATTTTGTGAAAAAAAAAAAAAAGATTTCCAAAAAAAAAATATAAAAAACAAATATATAAATATTTTTCCCCAACAAGAAATTCTTAAAATTGATATTTTGAACTTTTAAGTGAATTTTCTTTAGTTAATCTCAAAAAAATATTTTATTTAATTTTTGCTTACTTTTTTTTTCCTCCGATTTTATTTTATGTAAAGAAAAAAATTTTATTTCAAAATGTAAGTTTTAAAAAAAAATATTGTAATTTATTTGAAAAAAAAAAAAAAATAAATAAAATAAAAATAAAAAACTATATTTAAGTTAATGTTAACCTCCATGAAGTGAAAATTACAGTTAATAAAGTTTTTTATTTTAATACATAAAAAAAAAATTAATAGTGTAGTGTGATTTGTGAATAAAATTAGCATTGTGTAGAAAAAAAAAAAAATTTTTTTTTTTTTGTATAGTTCAAGAGATGGTTGTAAATTATTGAAAACATCTCACACACAATGATTTCTTATTTTTAAAATTGACAACAAAGTTTTAATTATATTATAAATGTCAATTTGAGTGACAAATGATGAGGAGAACTTCTTTTTGACATTTTTCTCTTGCTTTTTTTTTTTGTTTTTGTTGACAGTTGACGGCATAATATTTAATTGCAATTGCAAAAATAATTTTGAATAGAATACTTTAAAACAAATATATTAATACTAGTATTATTTAGATTAATTAAACAAATAAAAACGGAGCTACAAATAAATTAAAACAATAATTTAAAATTACATAGTATATTAATATTTTAGTATAAAATAATTAATACTGAGATTTTAATATTATAATATTTTGGAATTAGTCTTTTTTTGTTAATGATTTTTTTTTTTTTTTTAATATTAATAAATGTTATTTGAAATAAATAAAAGTTATTTTTTATTTAATTAAATAATATTAGATAATATTTAAATATTTTATAATTTTGGTTTTGTTTTTGTTTTAATTTTTTAAATTTGACATACTTAATAATGTAATTGTTCGGTTTTTGATTGTAAGTAAAACAAATTTTATTTGTATTATGTATTTTAACTATAAATTTATTTAATATAAAATTTTATTAATTTAATTTTAAATTTTACGATTATAAATAAAAATTATATTATTACTTTTTCAAGAGTTTATTTTTAATGTATAAGAAAATTTGTAGACAATTTAAAAAACTTTAATGTACCTATACTTTAAATTATATTGGAGCAATTTATTTTATTAATAATATAGTGAACAAATATTTAATTTATTTTTTTTTGTATTTGCGTAAAAGTATATTTTAAATTTAAAGTTTACAGGTAAAAAAATTTTACTTTTTATCAAATTTTTAATATAATATCATTATCAAAAAAACATCAATATGCTAAAAATGATCAAAGAAAAAAGCTGTAAAATAATTAAAATGTTTTTGTTTTTAAGTGATGCCGTATGAAGAATGAAAACTTAGTATTTCAGTAATTACTGAAATATGATGAAAATTTGACACATTTTCAATAAAAAAATGTATAATTTATAAAATAAAATAAAATATTATTTATTATCTATTACATTTACAGAATGATCGCATCGTATTACTTGAATTTACCTCAGTTTCAAAAATAACAGCATTTTATTTTTATATTATATTAAAAAAGTTTCAAACTGTTTAAAACTGTTTGTAATCTCGAAACTATTTGTAAAATACAATTTTTTTTTGTTAAGTTTTCTCAATTCAAATCGATTTAATTATTAAAAGCATTCTGTAAAAATACATTTTCATATTCTTTATATGACGAAACTAAAAGAAGCCAGAAAGATTAAAACACACTCAAGAAAAGAGAACAATACAAATAGATTTATTATATATATAGATTAGGTTTTTAAGCTAGCCCATATGCTCTTATGGTAAACGGCCCAAACAAATTAATAAATATATATTTATAGTATTCATTAATAATAATAAATAAATAAATATGCTTTAGCATTAAATTTTTCTTTTGAGTGAAATAATTATGACAATCTGAAAGTTTTTTTATAAATTTCTGAGTTTAAATTAAGCTGATTATTCCGGAATTTTATCTAAGACTAAACATAATATATACTTCATAAGTCCATATACTTGCAGATAATTAATTAGTTGTAACTAACATAACATGGACATTTTCTCTAAGTTTAAAATAGATCAATCATGACGAAGAATCTTTTATAATTCCCGATTTCTTAGTGAATTAAACTGATTCGATATTTATTGATGATTTAAATACCAACAGCTTACAAACAAAAATTTATTATTAATTATAATAATGTAATACTCAATAATTTTTATTAATAAAATTTCATTTTTTGAATTCTTTTCTTTAATTTTTTTTAATACATTAATAAATTTTTGAGTTCGAATCCCACACACTCGTAAGAGTTATTCCCCCTTACGACATTTACAACCCCACCTCAACAGCAAAGGCTGTGTAATTTACTGTCCATATTTATGTGACAGAGAAATGCATTAAAAAAAAAAATAAACTTTTGAATAAGATTGAAAAAAAATTTTTTTTACTATTACCAAAACGTTATAAAACAAAAATCCAATAGTCCAAAATCGAAAAATAAATGAAATATTATTTAAAGTAATGTATAAAAAATAATAAAAATAAAAAAATTTGGAAAACTGTCATTCCAAACACTAATAATTTGAAAAATATATTTAAAATTACACTTTAATATTATACTTATAATAATATTTTATATTTTATTATTTTTATAAGTAATGTGATTTTTTTTTTAATTTATGAAGTAACTATACTTTAAATTCTAAACGAATTTTCATTAAAAATAATTAAAAAAAGCACTTTAATTTTTTTTTAACCCCTAAAAAAATACTGATAACTCTCTCCTTTCAAATTTTTAACATTTTGTTTCAAAATTTGACGCAGTGGCGCATTGACCTTATATTGCAAAATAACGAAAAAAAAAGGAAAACAAAAAAAAAAATTAATTTTTCACTTGCACTTGGTTCGCATTGACAAAATTAAAAGCAAAAAGAAAACAAAAACAAAATACCGGTAAAATTAAAAATGGAATGGAAAGTTTTTTGAATTAAAAATTATAATCTCGGCCATCTTTTTTTTTTTTTTTTTCATTTTGATTTTGATTTTTTTTTTTTTTTTGATTTTTTAACATGATAAAGTTGAGAACAGATGAGAACAGCTCTTGTTCTAATTTTTGTTTTTTTGTTGTTGCTGCTGCTGCTGCTGTTATTCTGTATTCTATGTTCTAACCAGACAAATAATTAGATTTACAGTCTAAATTATTTTTTTATTTTTATTTTTTTTTTATTTTTTGTTAGTTACTAGAAATAGATTTTCATTCGGGTTGTTTTTAATTTTTTTTGTTTTTTCTATTCATTATTATTTTTTGTCAGTTTTTCTGTTTCTCTGTTCAAGCATACAATTGTTAGTGTTAGACTGTTTGATGGCCAAACTAAAGCTAAACATATAAATATATTAAAAAGAAAAAAAAAAAAGGAATAAGAAATTTTTTTATCTTATGTAATTCATATTTTATAAAAATTTATTTAAATTTCTTGATATTTCTTTTAAATTAATTCATTTTTAATATTATAATATTATTTAAATGTTAAAAATAATATGTATAAATATATATAACGGTTTTTATTTAAATAAAATTATTTTACAAACATACAAATAATATCGAAAATGAAATACAAAAAAAACAATTTCGGTGTTTTAACGGCCTAATTAAAATTATAATTTATTTTATTTTATTATTTATTTTGTATATATATATAAACTATATATACTATATAATAAATATAAAAGTTAATTAAATTTGTAATTTAAGGTAAATGATTTTTTTTTTTGTTATTTTTAAATACATTTTTATTTAATTTTAATTAATTAATAGCAGTAGGTATATGATATATTAGATATAGACAGTTACCTTGAATTATTTATTTTAACTATCTGGAAATAAAATTTTGTTCATATTATATGTATCAAATTATAATGTGTAAACTTAAAAATTTTTATAAATTTACTACAATGTGTATTTTAGTGATCAGTTGGTTTGATTTTTATCAGAAAATCGTTTGCGTTCGATTAACGTCAATACAATTATTTTTACCTTGTCCCCTTATTTCGCCAAAAATCAAATTATTTTGTAAATTTGTTAGTGCTAAAGATGACATCAAAATGAAAAAAATTCCAGTTAATTATATTTTGTTTGACAATAAAAAAAAGTGTTAAAGAACCATCAAAAATATTAAAATTACTAAAAATTATAAGTCGTATTCTCAATTTTTTTATATTTTATCTCTTGAATAAAAAAAACAATTTAACTCTAAAAACTTTATAAATATTTATTTTAAATTCAAACTAATTTCTATACAAAACAAATAATAATTTCAATTGGATTTTTCTAAATTAAACTAATTAATTATTTTTTGTTTTCTTTACATTTTTATATTTTAGTATCCCTTCCTGGTGCTGGCGGTGCTGAACCTACTATTATTGAAACTCTTAACAAGAACACAATTTCAAATAAAACAGAAGAACATTCACAACAAAATAAGAGTGATAATAAGGAAGAAAATCAGTCTGACATAAAAATATCTCAAAAAGAAGAAAAAGAAGAATTACAAAAAGAAAAAATAACAGAAAGTCAACAAAATAAAATAGATGATATAAAAAAAGAAGAAGAAACTATAGATACACAAAATATAAATGATAATATTTTCGATATTCAATCACATTTAATTGAAACATTTGATAAAAATTTCTCAGTTAGTGAAGATATTGATAAAAGTGGTGTAGCAATTAAAGAAATACCAGCTAAACCAGAAGAATTTCAACAAACATCACAAATTGAAACAGAAACTAGTCCAAAATCAGTCATTGAAATTGAACCATCCATACCAAAAATTCATAAACCAATTCAATTAGAATTAGATTTAAGTAGTATCAAACGTGAATCAAAATTATTTGATTCATTAGATAAAGATGATAGTAATATATTAGATACAGATAATATAAATAACAATAATCAAAATATAAATACAGAAGAAAAGAAAGAAATTAACGAAGAAAAAAAACAAGAAGATACTGCCAAAGAAATTAAAATTGAAATTAGTAGTAAGTTTATTGAAAACGAAAAAGAAAATATTGAATCTTCTCATATTGAGAATAACAATAATAATATAAATAACAATATATTGGCAAAAGATGAAATTAATTTAGAATTTCAAAATATTAGTAATAATTCTTCTAAAAATAGGAATGATAGTGAAAAATTAATAGAAGCAGAAAAACAAAAGGCTGAAGAAATCAAGATTATAATAGAAGAACCTTATAAAGATTCAAATCATCATAAAAATCTTAATCAAATTATTAATATTGAAAGTAATAAAGTGCCAGAACAAGCGGAAGGAATTAATAATAATCATATAGAATCACATTATATAATAAAAGTAATAGAAGACACAAATGCGGTATTTGAAGAACAAAAAGAACCACCGCAACAAATTAAAGAAAGTGTTAAAGTAGCTCAAAACTTAATAGATACAGTTGAAAATTTTGTTGTGATAATTCAAGAACGTGAAGAGGTTCACCCAATAAATAAATATAAAGAAATTAGTCCTATAGATTCAAGTAATAATTTAGATATTAATAGAGGTATTAATGGTTTACAAAATTGTACAACACCTTTAGAGGAAGAAGAAAAGAAAAAATTATTAGATTCATTACCTCAACTTGATGAGAATATAGATCCACACAAATTATCAATAGAGGCTAAAAAAGAATATTATCAATCATTAAGGGACTACTTAGATAAGTACCAATACGATAAACCACCAGTGCCTTTGCAGACGTATCGCTGGGAAGATTTACGACGTGCTAAAGAAAAAGTAAGTTAACATTTTTTATTTTTCATACATAATACCATACCATTTTTTAAATAAAAAGTAACTAGAACTATATATGCTTGAATAATATTACTTGATATTTTATTTACAGGGTGGTTATCCATGGACACATTTGTATAAAAGGCCATTGGGACCAACTGAGGAACCAGAAATAGTATTGTTATTGCGAAAATCACAAGAATTTAATTTTCATAAACAACAAAATAGTCAGAATTATCAAGGTTCAGAATCACCAAAATCATTAAAAAAAGTTCGTATTCACGATCAGGTTCTTGTCAAAGAAACTGAAAGATATATTAGCGACTTATCTGATACTGAAGATTTATCTTCAAAAGCTTCAAGTCCTTCCTCAATTGGAGCCAGTACTGAAAGTGAAGAGGATAATAAAAGTGCATTAAGTGAATCTTGTGCATCTGATTCAGTATCTGAAGGTAAGAAATCGAAATTTAGTAAACTGAAAGGAATTTTAAAACGAACTGAACGTGAAGAAGATAATAGAAGTGCATTAAGTGAATCTTGTGCATCCGATTCAGTATCTGAGGGTAAAAAATCGAAATTTAGTAAACTTAAAGGGATACTAAAACGTAAAACCGGTGATAAGAAAAAATCTCAAGACAGTAAACAAAAAGAAAACATTGAAGTAAAGGAGTCTACCGAATCAAAAGAAACTGCAACACTTTCGTCAGCATCACCATCACCATCACCGTTACCATCAGATATACCAGATTCAAGTGATATTGTATCTGACGAATTCCAAACACCTACAACAACTGAATCAGAAAGCCCATCAGATCAAGAGCATAAACCAAAAGCTGACGAACCAACACCAAAAAAAGGCAAGTGTTGCCATCCCATTATGGATAAAATAAAAACAATGGCCGATAAACATATAAAAAAACGTAACATTAAAAAGATTTCATTAAAAGGAGATGAAAAAATAGTTTTGGAGGAGGAGCAAAAAATTCTTAAACTACGTGAATCTCCGAAAGCTGATCGTAGTGAAATACCGAAATTCGTAGAAAAACAAGACAGTGAAGAAACTGTTGAAATTGTACAACTAGAAGAATCACCAAGTTTAAAACGTAAAGAAGGTGCTGAAGCTGCTAGTATTGTTATACCTGATGAGATAATTGAATTACCACCACAATCGACTGTAAAAGTTCAAATCAGTCAAGCTAATGGATCTGGTACAGATACTCCAGATTCACCACCAAAGAAAACTTTACGTAAAATGAAAGATCATGTTTACGAAGAAATTGATCCAAATGCCGAGATATCAATGAAAATTGATGAAATATTAGAATTAGCATCAGTAGAGGCTCTTAAACAATCATTGGCTGCACAAGATCAAAATATTATGAAGGATATTGAGGTAAATAAAAAAATGCCTATAGATCGAATGGGTAGCAGTGAGGAAGAAGTTGAAAAAACAAGTGCTCCAACAATGGCTACATTAGCGCCGATATCATCAATAGATTCTACATCATCAGATGAACAAGAAAAACGAATTCTATTATCAACTGTAGCTGAAGAAAGTGATGCAGGTAGTGTCGATGAAACAAGTAAAACAAATAAAGAAATAACTGAAACTATAACAATTGTTGAAGAAGAAAGGGAAATAGAATTAAAACCAGTACTAAAGAAAGAACCGTCACCAGGACCAAACGGAGCTGACAAAAAGGTTACGTTCTCTCATGTTGAAGATGAGTCAGAACCATTACGGGAAGATCTTGAGACTCCTGAAGAATTAAAAAATGTACCTAATAGATGGAAGGATATGACGTAAGTACAAAAAATTATAATCATATTTTAATTTTGAAAAAAAAAACAAATAAATGAAAGCTTATTTAATGCAATAAATAACAATACCAGCTGTATAAAAAAGTTTAATGAATAATTTGTTTCAATTACTACAATATAATCAATTCAATTATTTATTAGTTAATAAAATATTATTTTAATGTTAATAAGTAAAAAGTGAAATAACAAGAAAGCAATAAAAAAATTTTATATACAAATTTTTAAAAATATTTGAAATTAAAATTTATTTTTAACCGAAATATAATATTTTCATAATCTATGATTTATTTACTTTATAAATTAAATATTGATACGTACGAATAGTACCTACTTTTTAACCTTATTCTTTTAGCCTAAAATTATGCTATTCTAGTAAAAAATTTAAATAAAGCTATTAATAAATCAGTTAATAATAAAGTTTTTATTTATGAAACCGGAAATAAATTAAAATATTTCTTAATAAAAAAAATTAAAGAGGTTAATAAATTTACAAATTTATTAAAATAAATTAGAATAATATGGGAACATTCTACAGGTGTTCATCATATGTAAAAAAAATTATCAAAATTTTATAATTATTATATATAATTATATATATATATATATATATATGTATATGTACTCGTACATACGCATATAAAAGCATTTTAATATTTACTTAATGTATGTATTTGACATATGTATATATATACTCAAAAAATTAAGAGCTTGATTGCCTACCTAATGGTTATTTTAAGATTTAAATAAGCGCATGTTCGTAAATAATTGTTATTTTGTATATAATGGACACTTTAACAGAACGAATAGTATTGAAAATTAAAACAATAATAGGAAAAAAAAAAAGAAACAAAATTAAAAACAAAAAATATATAAGGAAAACGTTGGCACTCAATCAAATTGAATATTTATAGGTAAAAAAATTCTTTACCCAAAATATAGAAAATTTTTTTATTTCATTTTTTAAATTCTCTTTAACTTTATATTTTTAAACGAAAATTTGGTTAATATTTTTGTTTTAAAAGCTTTTAAAAATCTATTCAAGAATTTATTTTAATTTAAAGAATTTAAAAATTTTAAATTTTATTTGTTCGATCTACTGTTTTAAAGATCAATACAGTTTAACGCTATGTAAATAATAGAATTGCAGTTAATTAAGCAGTTTTATAAAAATAACAAAAATACATAATATTTTATATTTTATCCAATTCATATTTTAAATTTTATTCAATCCAATTCAATTTATGGATCTAATAATAATAATTTATATTATATTTATATATCGAATCCAATGAGATATTAATAAAGGTATCAACCTTTCAATTGAAACGTATCAGGTCATATCCCTAATCCCAATGAATGATTCAATTACAAACATAATATATATATAAAATTATTAATAAGAGGTGGCCAGCAAACTTTAATTTACTTCAACTAAAACTAAAAACTAAACTAAAACTAAATTAAAAAATGTTTGTCGTATTAATAATATAAATTTTTTAATTTATGATCATCCTGAATCGCAATCACAATCTTTAACAAATTAAAATAACTATATATGTACATTTATTACTTTTTGAAAAACATCTTATAATTCTATAGTAATACTTAATAATATCAGAGTAATAACATATCTCTTACTAAAAGAAGATAACCAAAAGTTCAAAATAAAATTTTTTTTATAAAAATCCTTAACATTGACATTATAATTTAAAAATTTAATTAAAAATACTGAAACTTTAAATTTTAATTTTACTTTATTTATATTTACCTTTCAAACTTAACAAAATCATGAATCAAGACGTATTTATTTCAAATATTTATAAAGTTTATAATAAATTTTTAAGTTAAGTTAAAAAAAAAAAATGCGAAGAAAATTAAAACATTTAATACTTAGATTATATTTGTGTTATTATAACTATATTGTTCCTATAGTAAAGCTGATATCTTTTAGAGGGTATATAATATGACTCACATTGAAAACATCACATTGTAAAAGATCACTTGGCAAAAGCATTTTTCGCAAAAACGTATTTGTCAAAAATAGAACATGTCAAATTTTTACTTTCCAAAACATCAGTTTAACAAATTTTCAAATTAACATCATATTCTTAATGTTCCCGATTTTCATTTTTTTATGGGCGACATTAAGAATACATATTTTAAATGCTTAAAACTTAGATTTTGTAATCAAATCTAAAATCTTTTCTAATTCAGAATCTCGCATATACATATATGTATATAAATATTCTGTAAAAGGCGTATAACCCTGATTTTGTAACCAACTTAAAAATCCCTCTTAATTCAAAATTTCGCATATAAATACTTATACATATTGTGGAAAAAAGGGAAACCCTGATTTTGAAACCAACTAACATTTATTCTTTCTATTCTAATTTTTGTAACCCCCGCTGAACAAATTATTAAAACCCTGATTTTGAAATCTTTGCTAATTATGTTCTATTAAACAATTTATTGAAATTCTGATTCTATAACCTAAATATGAAATTCCTCCTAATTCAAAATCTTGCATATACATATATTTAAATATTCAGTAAAAGGGGGATAAAATTTTGAAGAGTATTTAAATTTATACATTAATTTTACTATATACAAAGTTTTTGCTAAAAGAGACATTTTTTTTTAATTTTTTGAAAAATGGATATTTGCGAATTACGATTTGTGAGAAACTTGCCACTTGATTTTTTGCATTCTGTGTTTTTTCATAAGTGAAATTAGGAGAAACGAATGTTTGTTATCTGAGTTTTGCCAAGTGTTACGCCCCCCCTTTTAAATGTTAATTATTTGTTATTCGGTAATAGTTTTACTTTCATATTAGTATTCCTTACAAAAAAACTCAAAATACTCTATTTAATAAGGTCATTATAATAATTTTATATAATTATTATTTATTTTAGTTTATCGTATTATGAAAGTTCATTTGAATTTAATGTAAAAAAGTTTTTGTAACTGAAAAATTTCAATCCACAATTTCGGTTCCTTTATTCTTATTTGGCGTAATTTTTTTTTTTTTTTTGTTTTGTTTTTTGTTTTATATATCCATACATCCGCAACAACAACCCACTCATTTTATGTGCACTTGTTGCAGTAAATCTAAAGCAAAAAAAAAACATTTTTCTTTTAATTTAATTTAAAAATTATTGAATTGACAAAAGCGTACTGCCAAACTAAATAAAAAAAAAAAAAATAAAGCTTTTCAATAAAAAATGTTGGAGTACTTTTGATTTATAACAATTTTTTTTTTTTTTTATCCTATACAAATATTATTAGAAATAGAGTATATTATGTATAAGAACATATGTATTTTATTAAACTAAATATATATTATGTAAAAGTATTGGATTTTACAAAAATCTTCTTGATGAAAACACCTTAAAAAAAAAAAAAAAATGTAAATATTTATTTTATGTTTAAAAGTTTAACATATATAAAATAAATTATTCCCACTAACTGTAGGATCACTAACAGCTGTAATCAAACAAAATATTTTAGTAATTTTTTATATAGATTACAGTTTTGAAGAGAGGGGTGGAATAATTAATGGAAGTATTATATCAAATACCATACCTATAATGGTAAAAATCAAAATAATCAAAAAATTTTATGAAAATCCCTTCCTTTCATTTGTCGAATTTTTATAGGTCAAATGGTCAAAAAAACTACAAAAATAGTATCATTCTAATAAATTTTTTTTGTTTATTTTTCTTTAAATATTTTGAACGGAAATCTTAAAAAATATAAGTTTTTAAATTTTTGTAAATTTACATTAAATGGCTTTATTATTTCAAAAATTTTGGGTTATAATAGTCAAGTCATAATATTATTTATGTAGGTTAGGAAATAAATAATATTGAATGAATTTTTCATGGATTGATTTTCTATATCGTATACCTTATAGAATTTCCATTATTGTTGTAAGAACTATCAATTTTCATCTGTACCATTCAAAATGAATTTTTAGGTGATTATAAAATACTTTTTCTTTATTTCATAAGTACTTATATATTGCATATTATAATTTACATTACTTTGTCTCAAAAATTATAGGTCAGTAAAACGCGGATAACTACCGTCTAATCATATTGGAAAGTTTCAAGAACTAGCGCGGATAAAGCACTTATTCAAACCCGTTTAAATGTGTTATTTGAGCACTTATTTAAACCATTTTTTTATGTTAGATAGGTTAGGTTGGATAGTCGGATAGGTTAGGGAAAGGCAGTTGTCCGAGAAGCATTTATCAGCATTTTACTGTATATTAAAAACATTCAATAGGTATATATGTATGTATATATTATTCTTATAATTAATACAAATTTTATTTATAAATTACATTATATTATATTTTATAAATGTATATATATACATATTACAAAGTATTTAAATAAAGTTCTCTGACCCTTTATTCTATTTTTGAAACTACATATTTAAATCCTAACCATATCCAAAATTTTATTTATTTATTTCAAATATAATGATAATTAATGTCAGGGTTAGAATTTTTATTTAATTGTATTACAAAAGGCGCATTAATTCTGAAATACAATTTAAAAGTATAATTTTGTATATATATATGTATAAATAGAAAATTTAATTCAATATTTCTCCCCTAGAAATTTTTTTTTTAAATAAAAAAAAAAATTTGTTTGCGTTTTTTTTTTTTTTTTTTAAGAATAATTTTTATTTTAGCACAAATCATCTAAAATTTAGTAGTAAAAGAAAATCGCAACGATGAAGATCACTTGAAAACGATTCTTCTGTTATTCGGTTAATTATTTTATTTTTAATTATCTCCTTTCTTCCTTTTAATTTTTATTTTTACTTCAAATAAAAATAAATCAAAATAAATTTTTAATTTTAAAAATATTAGATAATTTATTTTTTATAAGTTTTGTTATTTATATTTTTATTCGAATTTAATTTTTGTATTTTATTTGGTCGAAAATTAATAATAATAATAATATATTATTTAATGTAGTTTCGGTTCATTCCTTCGATTTTTTTTTAATTTTTATAAAAAATAAATAAAAATTAGTTTTAAATTAAAAACAACAATAAAAAAAAAAATTATATTAAAAAATTATTTAGTACTACTACTGGTTATTAATTATTATATAAAAAAAAGAAAAATTTTAATTTTGTTATTGATAAAAATTGCAAAGAAAATAAGAAAATTCAATAATTTTTTTAAAATAATATTTTTCTATACTAAAAGTTTTTTTTTTTTCTAAATTCATTATTAAATAACATTGAAATAAAACATTAAAAATTGTATGAATATATTTGTGATTTAATTTTTGTTAAGTGAAAAATATTTAAGTGAATCGGATCTACATAAAAGAATACAAACATAAATATTAAATACAAAATACATGTATTTTTTTTTTTTTAAATAAATTAACAAAAACTAGCAAAAAAAAAAAATTAAATTATTTCTGATGAATTATTTTTAGAAAAGTTTAAAAAAAAAAACAAAAAAATTTATCCGTTAGCGCAAAAAATCTCAAAGAAAAAAAATTTTATTTCTTAACAAAACCAAAAAAAAAAGCAAAATAAGAAGTAATTTTTGTATTATTATTATTATTATTATATTACTAAGTAATACATTTAAAATATACATAAATATAAAATAAAAAAAAAAAAAATTAATAATGAATCCATCATACGAAGAAAATTTACAAAAACAACAACCAGATCTATCACAAGACACAAAACTTCGTTCAGCATCTGTTGGTGCCATACCGCGTGAAAAGAAACATTTTACATCACGTAATGAATCTGCAAGTGGAATATCATTGGATGTACGTTGTGCATGTCAATATTTTCAATGTGATTCATTATTACCGGAACGTGCAAATCCTGCTGTTTCAAGACCTGAATCAAAACTTGGATTTGCAAGTAATATTCCAGGTGAATCATCATCACCAACACCATATCAATCACATTTAAGTCGTTATGATGAATTTCAAAAATTATCACATTTTTCTGATGGAACCGCCACAATGCATGGACGACATCCAGATACAGATAGAATTTCAATGCGTAGTTTAGGTGGCCAAAGATCTTTTGACAGAGCATCAAATAAGAGTTTTGATATGTCACAGCAACAATTTGATCCAGAAGAATTAGCAAGACAAGGTTTAATTGTACGTAGTATAGCTGAACCAACTTATCAGGATGATTATATTCAATCAATACCGTCTATTAAAAGGGGTATATCAATTGATCGTATATCGCAAAGAAGTTTTGGTGGTATAAAACAGGATTTTGATACTATATCTCATCGTAGTTTTAGTGGAATTCGAAAAATTGAATCAAGATCTGGTTCAAAACAAGATCTTTATATTGCAGATATTTGTTTACCAACAACACAAGTTGGTATACATTCAAGACGTAGCTCTAAAACAGAATTACCTCATTTTAATGTAATTAGTGCAACACCAACTCCAATAGGCGGTAGCAAACCTGATTTTTCAGTTTATGAAGAATTCCGTAAAAATAAAGCTGGTTTAGACGAAAAAGAAAATAATCCATCTTGTATTAACCAAAAACAACATGGAATTGTAAAACAAACCTCATTACCAAGTAAATTTGGCCAAAAAATAATGGACAACTTTGGCACTTCAATGGATCAGGATGTTCCTGAGTTGGGTCCAGTTTATAAACCTACAACAATGGTTTCTAAAAACGAACCAAAACAAATAGAAATTCAAACCATTTCCATTGATATTTCAACAGATATTGTAGAAGTTCGGAAAGATGTACCTATACCTGATCCTGATAAAATAGTTCAAGAAGGAATAAAAGCAGAATCCCGTCCATCTTCGCCAATGTCATCTCCAAAACCTATTCACAGAAAAATAGACGATTTTGATCCATCTTCGCATGGATCTCCATTAACGATGTCTCCACCTTCATCACCAACATCAGGATATTTTGAACCCTTATCAACACCTCGATCACGTTCACCAATGATGGGTGCAAAAGCTGATAATTTTGACGAAGCCAATATTATTTCACCAAGTTTTCGGCAAAAATTTTCACCAGAAAAAGTTACAACGACTTCTTTTCGTAAAGAAGGACCAACAGATCAAACAATCTTACATGCCACTCTCTCAATACCGTCTGGTCGTAAGTCACCACAATCAACTACTTATATGGTTTCAGGAACCGCCACTTCTCTAGAAGCTTTAAATTCCTTTACATTGGAGAAACCAAAAGATTTTGGTAACAAGCATCAACCCGGCGA
Organism: Poecilobothrus nobilitatus; assembly: GCA_947095535.1. Lineage (NCBI taxonomy): Eukaryota > Metazoa > Arthropoda > Insecta > Diptera > Dolichopodidae > Poecilobothrus > Poecilobothrus nobilitatus. The sequence goes on from OX352774.1 coordinate 28,502,654, forward strand.
TCGTAGACCATTTGGGGAATCTTCAAGATTAGCACTACCACAACAGTCTTTCGCCACTCTTTCTTCCACACAATTAGATGGTTCCGTTTCAAATAGTTTGCCAGCTAAAGAAAAATCATCATTTACATTTTTCGGTAGAAAAAGATCGAAGGACGCAACTTCTCCTGAAAGACCTACTCGGAAAAAAAAAGATAAACCAAAAAAAGAAAAATCACCACTTATCGAAAAGTCATCAGTTCGAGAAAAATCTCCATTTCGATTGTTTGGAAGAGAATCTAAAGAAACAAAAGAAAAGTCATTCATCCGAGAAAAAACTCCCGGCAGAGAAAACTCACCAATGAGATTCTTAGGTTCTGATCTAAATACAGAAAAAAATGGAACTGAAAAATCACCAAAACAGCAAAGATCTGGCTCTATATTTTTAGCTGCATTTGGTAGAAATGGAAAAGAAAAATCACCAAGTCGTGAAAGATCACCTTCAATGTCACCATCCGGTAGACGAAAGAGTAGTATAAAACCAGAACTTGTAATGATGTCAGCAAGTCAAAGTAACCAAATTATGTCTGTTGCTGGATCTCAGAGGGCTTTATATGATAAATCACCATCACAACAGCCAACTGCCTCAGTAGTTCATGAAACTTTTTCTTTAAAAGTGGATGAACTAGATCAATATGCTGCTAAACCTAAACCTAAAGTTACTTCAACAATTCCTACTCAATACAGTAGTCAACAATTAAAAGTTAGTACAATTAATTTAAATGAACCATTACAAAGTTCATCAACAGGATTAAGGCAGCAAAGTACAATTTCATCAACAACATCAAGTCAACCGATGCTAATATCTCGATCTCTTACATCAAGCCATCCAAATTTATCAAGTTTAAGTCCAACAAGAACAAGTGATTCTTTTGCAAGAGAACCTAGTATAACACCATCATATACAGGATCTCAAAGCACAGCTGCTAATATAACACCTGGAAGTTTTGCGCCAATACAGATAGCACCTAATTTAGTTTCCGTCCCAATTGGTATACCAAATCAATTTTCTCACCCTGGAGATATCGAATACGAACATACTTATGACACTTCATATTATGAAGAAGGTGATATGAAACTTCAAGATCAAAATTCTCAATTCGATCAAGTGATCTCTAAACAACGTCCAACTTCAGAAATAAAACAAATACAATCTCGTACACCATCAGAACAAAGACTTAGACAATCATCGTTAATCAGACGAAAAAATTATTTTGATCGTACACAATCCCAAGATCGTGCACATTCTTCACAAGACTCGGGTAATGATAGTATGATGGGACGAATGTCAAAAACAGTTAGTTTTGATTTTGTTGATCATCGATCATCTCGAATAGATGAACATGAAAAATTAAAATCAAAGACAACTACCAATCTTGTAAAAAGTGATTGGATAGAAAAAAGTTATTTTATGCGGTAAGAATGAATTAAATATAAAAAAAAAAATATGATTTTAAGACAAATTTTTAATTGGAGAATAATAGCCCACACATTTTTTGTTTCATAAATAGTTTCTTGAGATTATAAAAAACCTATAAAAATAGTAATCTCAATTATTAAAAAAAAAATTATTAATATTATGTTAATGATAAGAACATTGACTTACAAAAGTCTAAACTCACAAATCTTTCTTAACCTTCTTTTGTATCAACTGGAAAATTAATAACGTTGACAATGTATCAAAAAAATAATAATATTTTCTTTTAAATAACAATTTTAAACAAAAAACATCTTTAAACCTAGTTGTTAGTTTAAGAAAAGACACCCATACCCTCGCTATAAAATCGATGTAATACTCTTTTATTTTAATAATATAAAGATGTAATACTCTTTTATCAATAATATTTCCTAAATTAATTGTCCTCATCGATCCTTTCTTTTTTCTTTATGTCTCTCGTGTTAGTTTTAATCTTCTATTTTATTTTCTTTATTTAAAATAACAATTCGTACAATATAATAACTAGCGATGTACGTTTGTTTTTTGATCCATTTGTATTTTTAGAAACTTTTAAGAGCTATCTCCCATAACTAACTATATATAATTTTATTTATATAGAAATAAAAAAAATTCTAAATGGTTAGAAAAAAATATAACTAAAATTAAAAATATTTTAAATTATATACATATCTAGCAAACTTTAAACAGCTTAATACTATTAGATCTTTACATTTAAAATTAGTAAAAAAAAATATAAATTTTAGACTTGATATATCCAAATATATATATATATACATGTATACATACATATATAATATATAAACTATTTTTTAAGATGTACAATATTTTTTTTTTTTTTTGTTTTTTTTTACAGATTTATCAATTGGTTGTTCTTGTCATTTTTCGAAATTATAGGTTATAATTAGAACAACCATCAAAATATTTATTAAAACGAAATTAATTTAATATAAATTCTACATATGTACATAATTTACATGTACATTATTTACATTAATTAAATAATGAATTTTTTTTTTTTTTTTTTGGTTTTTTTCTAAGTACAAAATTTTAATTCTTTTATACAAAAAAAAATTTAATTTGCTGAATTATATAATAAAAACTATATTATATACGTATATATAATATTATATTAAATAATAAAAAAAAAAAAAATTATTTATTATAAAATTATGTCAAATAGTTGTGACAAAAAAAAAAATAAATAAAACCAAAATTTTAGTATTTTAAGAATTTATTTATTTACATATTTATTTTTAATATGTATATTATTAATATTCATATGTATTTACATACATTTATACATTTTCTATAAATGACTAATAATAATATTATTTAAAAAGTTATATGTATATTTTATTTTGTTTTTTTTTTTTAAATTAACTGAATTCAAACACAAAACTAGTGCAAATTTAATTTTAAATTATTACCTACGTAAATATATACATATGTACATACATAGATACATATAAATCTTTTAAAATTATAAAAACAAAACAATTACAATAATAAAAATAAAAGTAAGTGTCAGAATTTAATAAGAATGATGCCATCTATATTTTAAAATATGTACCTATATAATATGAAAACTGTAATATGAATAAAAATGCCGCCTGGAATGAATGCATTTACATACAAACACACAATTTATAAAACATTGCGAAATAATTGTTTATTTTTTTTTTTTTTTATTTTTTTAATAAGTTTTTTGAAGAAAATTTTATAAAATTGCATGTTATATAAAAATTAAAGAATTTAAAAATATTTAATATCTATACTGGCTGATTGATTGATTGGTTAATTAATTAATTGATCGTAAAAAGAAATGTAATTAATTTTCATTAATTATTAGCTATATTTATAAAAACAAAAAAAAAAAAAATATACATACATATATAATACGTACATAATTTTTATTTAAAAATTAAAACTTATTAAAATTTTATGCTTAAATAATAATCCATAGAAACAAATACAAACAGAAACATAACTTAAATTGTTCGTATTTGATTTTTTTGTTCTGTTTTTAAATCCTTTAAATACCTTGTAACGGAAAAATTATAAATTAAAATTCACTTCTGTTTAGGTGAAAACATTTCTCACACAATTAATATGTTAATACTGAAATTATTAATATGTTAATGTTTTTAAAAACGTTTTCGCATTATTCTTAAATAGAAAGCCGAAGGGAACAGAAAAATTTAAAAGATATTTATTTAAAAAAAAAAACTTATCTAAGTTACCTCTACCCCTCTATTTACATATTGTACAAATTTCTATTTTTAATCGTTTATGAAAGGAAAATTGTAAAAGTTTTTTTGTTGTTATACAAATAAAATTTCAGATTCAGAAAATATTCTGTACAATTTGATTTATAACTATGTATTTAAATATAAGTATAAATGGCTCCGACTTTGTAGCTCTATATTAAATGATTTTACACAAAAAAATTTTCCATTAAATTAAAAATTTATTACGAAATTTGTTCAATTTATATGTAATTTCAATCTGATACGATATTAGTTCTTTTTAGGTTGACTATTTTATTTATATACTATTACCTTTTTATTATCATCGTATTTATTTGATTTTTAATATTTGAAATTATTTATATTTGTTTCCGTTGACTACAATCAAGTGAAACCATAAAATAATAACGTACGAATATTATCGGATGGTCCATTTAAAATATAAAAAATTTAATTTAAAAACAAAGCTTAATTAACTGCTGCCTATCAAAAATTTATTAAACTATATTATATGTAATTATAAAAGAAATCCAAATTAAAAGAAAAAAATTGTTTAATATTAAAATGATGTCAATTGAATGGCCATAGCTACATAATAAATTATTGTAATCACGCTTTAATAGAATAAAAATTGAGAAAATTTATTATTAAATTTACATATAACATAAGATTATACTTATTTTTTTTATTTATTTTTTTTGCAGTGATCACGAATATGAGCCAATTGGAGAACCACAAGATAACACAACATCACAAACCGTTTCAATTCTTAAAAAAGAAACAACTCCTGTACCATCAGTTCAAATATCTCAGCCAATGGAAGTAGAACAAGATATTAAAGCTTCAGCAGAAGCTGCTATAGAATTATTACAGAAAGACTTAGAGGAACGTTATTTTAGTTCAGCTACAACTACACCCCGTTCAGATTCTAGAGCTGATAGAGAAATACATACTAGTCAAGTTGATACAAGTGCCTTAGAAGAATTACCATTAAAAGCGGAAAATCGTCGTAAAGGTTTTATGGCAAGTGCCAAGGATCGTAGCCGTCGTTTTAATGCTGGTATTCGTAATCAAGCTGGTAAAATGAAAACAAAAGTACGAGGTATTAAAAAACCTGTATTTAAAAAACCTTCAACAATTAAAAAAGAAACAATTACTAAAGATGAAATTGGTGATGTTGTGGTTGTTTCAAAAGTTGTCACTGAAACTACTGAAGTAATTGATGAAACATCACCTGCAACTGAAACTAAAACTAAAAGACGTTTCTCAAACATCAAAATGCCCGAAATGCCTAAATTTAAATCTCCTGACATGTCCAAATTGAAAGTAAAAGCACCTGAATTTAAGAAAATTGAATTTAAGAAACCTGAATTTAAGAAACCCGAATTTAAAAGACCTGAATTTACAAAAGTTGACATGTCTAAATTTAAAATACCCGAGAAATTTTCGTCGCTTAAATTGAAAAGGAGTAGATCATTTAAAGAGGGTGAAACGTCTGTTCAAACTGGAGAAAGTGGAACAACACCAGAATCTGCAGCAGCTGTACAGGAGAAAGAAACTCCTAGCAAAAAGAAATTTGAATTTAGTTTTGGAACATATCCAAGGGCATTAAGACGTAAAAAAATTCGTGATTCTATTGAAAATATTGCGAAACCAACTGATATAAGCACACAGCCTAGCACAGAAACACAACCGTCAATTGAATCAAGTCAACCACCAGTTCAGCGTGGTACACGTGATAAAGGGCCAGTTGGTTCTAAGTGGGCAGATAAATTTTCTGATGTTAGCTATGGAGGAGATAGTGAAAGTGGTCGATTCCAACGATACGGTAGTGAAATTGAAAGCTTTGATCGGGAATCATCTGTTGAACGTCGTATGAAAGATGATTTAATCGCTCAAGAAGAGGCAGAACTTGCTCTTATGGGAGATCCAAGCAGAAAACAATTTGTTGAATTTGATGAAGAAAATCGAGAAATACATAAAATCTCAAGAGATAGAGAAGAAGAATTTAAACATCGCCGACCAATGATTCATCAAGATTCAAATATTTCTGAAGAAAGTAGAGACATTGGTTGGTCTGAAAAAGATGTACAGCGTAATAAAATGTTAACACGTGCCGAAATGGAATCAGAAAGTTATAGTAATAATTATCCGTCTGAAGATCGGTTGACTAATCATGAAACTCAATCAACAGGAAGTTCAACATTTAAAAAAGGAGTTATAGAAGAAATTGATGATGATGAATTTTTCCTACGAAAACGTGGAATTTCACAAGACAACATTGAAATTCGACAATATATTAGCACTGCTATACGTGAAGGTTTCGATAATCCTATCAATGCCCTTGAACAACTTGGTAGTTCTCAAGGAGAATATCCTGATTCAATGATCGGGATTAGTAGTGACAACGTCGATTTCGCTTATAACATACCACGTACACCACCACGTAAACCAAAACGTTTGCATAAACCACATTATAACGATTTAGCAAGAGGTGTAGGTGATTCACAAGATATTTCACAAGAATTTGATATTGAACAAAAAGAAAATTATGGTGACAATATTTCTCTACCACAAACTGGAAGTGATTATTTCAAAAATATACCACCAAGTCGTCCACTTCGTAAATCTAAAAAAGGGTTTGCTCAAGACAGCCAGTCAGATATACCATATTTTGAAGATATCGACAAAGATTTCTATCAGCATAAAGAAATTAATTTGGAAGATCCCAATATGTTGCCATACAAATATGATGGTGAAGAAGAACTACAATTCCAAGATATGAGTGCTAAGCCTGTAGCACCAAAACGAAGAAAGAAAAGGCAAACACAAAGTGAAGAGAGAGATTTAATTTTGAACGGATTTGGTGGAAGATCAGTTTCCAATAGTTATTTACAAGATAATATTCCACTCGAAGATGTAAATTACTATAATCGGTAAGCAAATATTATTTAATCATGCTAATTTGTTTTTAAATTTCACAGTTGGTCATTTATCGAACAGAACATGAATATGTTATACCACTAGCTAAACCGGAAAGTTATGAAGGCACTCCAGATATGAATGACAGAAGATCAGCATCAAGAACAAATAACGAAGAAGATGATAGAACGTCAAGAGGTGCAGAGTCTTTTATTGATGAAGCTCTTGTAGTTATGGAGAATGAGGATAACGAGCAAAAATTTAAAATTGAAATGGAAGAATCCAATGGGTATTTAAAATTTTCACATTAAATATAAAAACAACAAAAAATCTTATTCTATTACAGTTATGCAGTTGTCCGCAAAGAACCTCCACCAAGACCACCACCACCATCAAGACATAAAAAATCTCCGGGTCGATTTGCAACAATGCCACTTTCAAAAAGATCTCCACCTCCTGAAAGACCAAAGCGTAACTACAGCACTATTGCACCTGCTAGACCTCCACGTAAACCACTTTCTCTAGAAAATTTGGAAAAAGAAAGGTATTTAAAAAAAACAAAAAAAGACATAACAACATATTTTTTTTTATTTTAGCGGAATTTCGGATGTTACGCAGTATGAGGAATTAGATATTGATGAGAATTTACAAAGGAGAGCAGAGTCCCCTAGTAAATTACAATCAGGAGAAATAATAAATAAAATGAAATATAGACCATTACCCCCACCACCAAGACCACCCCGTGACAAAAAAGCAAAACATAAAACTATTACGGACGATTTTGATGATCATGATGGCGAAGGTGAACGTATTTTGTCTGATAAAGCTTTTGAAGTTGAAATTTCTACTCAAACTGATCCTCTGCCGGATGATTTTGTTTTTGAAGAATTCGAAATTACTGACGACATGAAAATAATTGAACCAAGGCATTCAAAAACTTTAGAGGACATTCTGAAAGAAGACGATAAAGAAATGGAAGGTGTGAAATGGAATGGAACTGAGGACACATTGCAAAGAGGTATTCAGCGTTTCCGAGAATCAACTCAAAGAAGTTTTTCAGAAAAATCTAGAGCTTCATCAGCAGCAGATCGGTCGAAATCACATAGCAGACCTCAAACACCTGCTGCAATAGTAGTTGAAAGGCGGGTTCCTACTCCCATTCCAAATTCAAAAACAAATGAAACAATGCTTGAAGCATCGCTAACTGTTCAACCAATAGATGATATTGATTTAGAGGAAAATATTACAAAAACGTCATTACAAGGTGATGGTAGTTTCAATGAGACTGCTAGTTACCAAGCCTCAACTGTAAAATCGGTTGGCGAAGGCAGCGCTGAAGGCGAAGATGAAAGACTGAACGACTTTACAATAGAAGAACAATTGGAAATGGAGGAGGAAGAAAGAGAAAAATTAAGAGAAGAAATGCGTAGAATGCAACAGGAAAAAGAAGAAGAAGAGGAACGTTTAATTATGGAAAAAATTCGTGAACTACAAAGACTGGAAGAAGAAGAAGAACGAAAAACATTAGAAAAATTAAAAGAATTGGAAATTATGGAGCAACAAGAAAAAAGACGATTACAAAAAGAAGCAGAGGAAGAGGAACGAAGACAAAGAGAAGAACAAGACAGAAGAATTTTGGAAAAAATTAAAGAATTAGAACAACAAGAAGAGGAAGATAGACGTATAATGGCAAAGTTAAAACAATTAGAACAAGAGTTTTCAGCAGCCGAAGAAGCTGAAAAACAAGAAAGAGAAATGAAAAGTACTGAAATGCACGAAGTTGAGGAATCTGAAACAGAAAAGGATGTAATTGAGGAAATTCTTGAAAAACGCGAAATAGTAGCCGAACCTCTAGAAACTCCCAGTCGCCCACCTAGAAAACGACCATCCGTGCCAAATATCTCTGAAGAAGATCAACTGAAAACAGTGCGTGTTGAAACAACAGCCTTATCTCCCGTTACTGAAAAATCAATTGCGGAAACTTCTTCAGAGCAACCACAATCTATTTTGCCCAGTCATATGTCATTAGCTGATCTGGAAGTAGAGCGTTTAAGAGTACATGCCTTGCAAGCTGGTCACATTATGGTTTCAAATTTACAAGGAAATCAAATTGCAGCTGATGAACTTGAATGTAAAGCTGGTAACTTAGTTGTTAAAAATTTAGAATTACCACCGGGTTTTATTGAAGAAATTGTGGAAAGAGTTCGTAGTACAGAACGAGCCCATGTGCAAGTTGAAACACAAACTGTTGAAACTGAAAAACTTGTTTTTCCGACAACGGAGCGCACTGAATCTCAACAAAGTGAAACACAACATCCATCACAACAACATATTCAACATTTTTATGAACAAAGGCCTTTTATTCCAGAAGATTTACCTCCGCGTCCACCTTTACCATCAATGTTTCCTTCTGAATATATGCATTCAATTCCACCTGCAGCATTTTACCAATTACGTAATCCAGATGAAGAAGAATATCAACCAAATTTACAAGCTCCACGTCGACGTAGACACTATCGTAGACGCGATTCTTCATCAGAAGAAGATCATCATCGACGTAGAAGCAGAAGTAGAAGATCACCAGAACCTTCTGTTGCTCAATTAGGTGGACAGTTTTTACAAGCTTGCGGAACATCATTACTTCGACGTTTATCACAAATAGCAACAGTAGTTCGCACTAGCACCAAAGAGGGAGGTGAAAGAAATGTTGGAGTTTTAATAGCTATGTTTATATTGATGACATTAGGATTTTTATTAATGGCAATGTCTGGTAAAAATATTCATCATCATCACTGGGATTTCTTTAATCCACCAAATCATGACGGAAGAAGACAAATGTAAATTTTCAATTTTTGTTTTTATTTTTATTTTGCTATTATACATAAGTAACATATCTGAGGTTTCGTCCAAGTGATACGAAAAACTAAACAAAATTAATATGTATATATTAAATTAAAATTAAAGGAAAATAAGTCAATAAATTTAATTATATCACAAACATTGAAATGATAAATTGGCTTAATTTATTTAGCCATTCTAAGCTAATTGCATTTTAAATAAAATTATAAACTGTTCTTTTTTACTTTCTATTTTGTAAAATTAATATAAAACTTTGACATGAGAAATCTTCTCACTATATTTACTAAACAGAAATTTTTACAAAATTTATATTTTGAAATAATCTATACTTATATTATTAATCTATTATTTATATTTATTATATTGTTATTTAGTTGTTTTAAAATTTGTTATTCTGTTTGAAATTATAAATAGGTCGAAAGTTATCTACTTTATTTTTTTTTTTTAACTTAACATAAAACCATTTGACTTGTTCTTTTCATTACAATAAAAAAAAGAAATAAGAAAAAATTAATTTAAATTATTAAAACAGTTTGTTTTATTTTATTAATATATATGACATTCCAAACTGAAACTAGAAATTGGATTTAGTCCATGAAAAAATCTTCATCGTATGTCACCATTTCTCTTTTGTCTTTATGACTTCCTTTTTGAGATTGACTTGCAGCTAAATATTAATATGAAAAATTTAAAAAACTAGTAAAACTTTTTATAATAAGTAAATACCTAGGGTAGCCCAAACAGCTGAAGATGAAGCATCATTTATTGGATTTATTTGTGGTTGTCTTCTAGCCAACTGCACCTGTAATTGTGTGCCACCGATATTTTTTTGATGCATTTCAGTAATAGCTTTTTCTGATGATTCTGGTTTAGAAAATGTAACAAATCCACGACTGATAAATTTAAGCTTATTATAAAATAAATTCAAATTAATAAAAAATTGGTTTCACCATTTTTCTATTTCCATAGAAACATTTACAATTGTACCAAAAATGGTAAAATGCTTGTTGAGAAATTCTTCTGTTAGTTTATTACCGGATACAAAAATAGTATTTCCAACTCTTGGTTTATCACCGCGAGCAGCATCACCTTTTCTATCAGTTAAACCTCGTTCATCACGATCTCTAATTTCAGCAAATTGCTGGTATAAATTTTGAATTCGACTGTAAATAATATTATTAAAAGAAAAAATTTTAATTTTATATTTAAAAATTACTTTGGCTCTTTATCATTAATCATATCACTCAATGTATCTTGAACATCATTTTGTGTAGATGAAAATGGTTGATACGATGAAATACCAGAATCGGTTTGAACTCTTTTTCTTTCTTGGCCTTTTAAAAATATTTATAAATTGTAATATAATGTAATTATTTATAATTACAATCTTTACCTTTGGGTCTTTTAAATGAAGTTTGATCTTGTTTTGTCTGTTGCTTTTGTATAGCTGGAATTGCACCACTTTTAATTAATTTTCTAGCAACTTCTCTAGCATCTCTGGCATCGGCTGGTCTTTTCGATGCTAAAGGCTTCTCTGGTTCTGGGGCTTTTAATGCCTGTAAGGCTTTTTTCTGGAGTATATAAATAATATAATGTGCATTGTAGATATTCAATATCATTATTTTAAGTAAATTTTTAAACAAACCTTTTTCTTTAACTTTTGATATTTTGCTTGTAACATAAGTTCTTCTTCAGTAAATTGTGTAGGAAAATGAATATAACCCATTTTAAATACAAATAATTTATTGAAATAAAGAAAATTTACTTATTTGTTTATTTATTTACAATAATTATAAAATTGCTCAAATAAAAAAAAACACTCAAATAAAATTTTCGAAAATCTAGTGACAGCTTGAATGAACTAAAAATAAATTCGTGTTACCGTTTTATAAAATTTGCTATGGAAATCATCAACATTGGCGGCAGACACCCCTATGATTTACTAAAATTTTCGGATGAATAATTGAAATTATTTAAAACAGATTTATAATTGCGGATACTTTTATTAAAATAGATAATAATGAATAAAATACAATATAAATTATATTTATTATTTCAATAATAGTAGCTTCATAAAGTCTTGAAAGGAAATTAAAGTCAAAATAAAAAAATATTTTTAATTTTATTTTCTTTTTGAATAAAAGGCGACTTTTATTGCATGTTTGAATAAGAACAAATATGTCAAATAAATGCAATATAATGCAAATATTTCTATAATTGAAACATTCTCGTTCCTTTACTTTTGTCAATTTACTTTTGTTTATTTATGTCTGGATGTCTTCTCATGTGGCCCCAATATCCTGCAGATTGTTTAAATCCTTTTCCACAAAATCGACAAACATACTTTTTTTCGTCGCTATGTAATCTCTTATGCTGTCTTAAAGTTGATGCTTTGCTAAAATCTTTATTGCATATATCACAACTATATGGTTTCTCTCCTGTATGAATTCTTTTATGCTCATTTAGTCTTGCTCTTCCGGGAAATTTTTTATCACAAAAATCACATTGAAATTTCCAAGTTTTAGGATCTTCATGTACATTTCGTTGGTGTATCAACAAATAAATCTAGAATAAAATTATATTTAAAAAGAAGTATGTATGTACGTTTATTCAAAATTAATTTTTTAACCTACCCTAGCTTTAAAATATTTTCCACATAATTCACATTGAAAACTAGCTAAAATAAATTATTAAAAATTATTATATTTTTGTTAGCAAATATAAAACTAAATCTACCTACCTGGAAGATGCCTTTTTTCATGTTGCTTTTTAAGATCCACTAGCTTAAATCTTTTATTACAACCCTCATATTTGCAAATAAATGGTTTTTCTTCTGTATGCTTATATACAATGTGATTTTTTAAATTTACAGCGACTGTAAACGCGGAAGGACAAAAGTGGCATTTGTATGGTCTATTATTTGTGTGAACTCGCATATGAGTATTCATTTGACTTTTCGTTCTAAAAACTTTGTCACAAAAAGAACACTTGAATGGAAATTCATTAGTTTTAATTGATACATCTTCGAAAAAATCAACACTATTTTCATCCGCACATTCAACTTGATCTTCAGTTTTCTTCTCATTTTCTTCGTTATTTTGGATAACTGACTTCTTTTTTTCAGTTATTTTGGAGTTCATAAACTTATACAGCTTGCAAATTTTACATTCAGCATTATTATACATGCAATGTTTAGCTTGTTTATGATGTTCATACAAACTTCTGTAATCTTCGAAATACCTTCTACATTGGAGACAGCAAAGAACACCTTCTTTTAATAGTTTAATAAAATCTCCATTGCATTTTGTAATAGTTTCTTGAACTTTCAAACATTTTTCCGTATTGTGAGAGTTCAATTTATAAGATATTTTACAATATAAACAATAAAAATCGGTAGGAATTTCTTTATTATTTAGTTCTGTTTCCTCTAAATCCTTGTATAAATCCTCATCTGTATGCTCAATATCCTCATCCGTCTGCTCATTGTCATTTTCATGTACATCATATACATGTTCTTCTTGATCCTCACTTATCATATCTTCATCTAGAGGATCACTGAAATTTTCATTTAGATTCTCGTCTATAACTATACCTCCTCTAATATTATTTTCTGTAGAATCGGGTGTTGGCTCAATTTTTAATTCCTTGAATTCTAAACAATTATCTGATATATCTGTTTCATTTTCTAGATTCGTATACTTGTTAACTGATGTTAGTTCTATTTTTAATTCACTTAGAATATTCTCTTTATCAATTGTTTCTGATTCATTTAAATGAATTTTACTATGTAGTTTAAATTTAGCAAAATCATAAAATAATTCATCACAATACAAACAAAAAAATAAATACTCTTTTTGGTTTGCCAAATATACTTCGCCAATTTTACTATAAGTATCGTTCTCGAAACTCATTTTAAAATATATAATTTTTTTTTTTGAATCTTCTAAATTATTAATGCACAAAACTCACATTTGTTTTGTTTATTTTTTTTCATGTGACAGATAAGATAAATGATTGTTTGTTTGCCAAAATGTCAAACTTCAATTTTCAAATAAAAACAAAACACTGACATTTTATCGTATTGCAATTAAATACAACTTTACGATTATGCGAAACTACAATTTTGCAAAATTATTGACCCCTTCTATCTTCCAAACAAAGTGTTTAAGAAACCTGAAATTATCCCAAAATTGAGCAGCTTTTTTGTAATATTATTTAGGACTGGTAATAATATTATACATAATCAGCATAGTGTATTACCATTAATAGATGGAAAGTTTAGCAAAGTCGTTTCTTTTCTGTGTTATCATATCTTAAGAAGGTAATTCAGTCAAAAAAAATGCATATGCATTTAATAATATGTTGTTTGTAGGTTATACATTTCGTTCACTCAGGAGTCAGATTCCGCAACGGTGTAACGTTTTCTGGTGCAAATGCAAACTTTTTTCATTCACCAATAGTTTGCATTTCCATCATTATTTCAATTCCGCAAGCGTGCATGAAAACTGAAATACTGAATGAATAATTATAAACAGCGGTGAAGTGACTATCAAGTATCAGCCAAAATACACGGTTCAACGTTTTACTCTTCACTTCACATCCTCTTACCTGTACTAAACTAATTTTATTGTGAAAATATTTTGTATTGAGAGAAAGAGAATTGTTCAACCAAAATTTTACTTTCTGCACTGGATTCATTTCATTTACTCCAAACAAAAAAATTTTGTTTTATTTTTTTGTTTTTATTATTTATAAATTTTTGAAATGCATGTATCATGAAAAAAAGAAAATATAAAAGCGGAAAAAAATTAAAATATTTGTGGTGTTAAATATTGATAAAAGACAATATAAAATTAAGTTTAGCATTAGTTTTTGTTTATGTACGTTTACATATTAAATTTGTATTATAAAAAAAGAAAGTGATAAATATTTTTGGATTATATTAAATTTATAAGTATATTTTAATTGATAAAGTATAAAGTTTAGTTAAATAATGAGTGATAAAACTGACAATTGGTTTAAGGAACAGGCATTGAAATTAATTTAAGAATTGCAAAAATATCGATGTTAGTTTAGTTCACTATTTTACCAATTGAATAAATCTAAACGGACTAAATAAATCTAAATTTAAAAAATTAAATTTATTTACAGAACAATTATTTTTGTTTTATATACAAATATTTCCATATTGACGTATCTATAAAAAACAACAAAAACTTTCCGCTTTTAACATAGCCGACTAAACATTATCTAGTCACTAGTCAGTGGACACGCTGGACAGTGTTCAATAATAAAATGTAGTAGTTTGTTCTCGAATAAAGAGAATTTCACACATCCATTGACAAGTGCAGAAAGTGAATCTGTTAAATACTCGTATAAACTATAAAAGCAAGCAGTCGACATGTGTCATGTACTGCAGAATGCAGACCCGTGTGGTTTGGCAGTATCATTTCAATACAAAATGAAAAAATATATAAAATGTGCACAAAACAATTTAATGTTATAATACTTTTTATATAAACTATATAACCAGATATAACTATAATTTATCATTTTTTTTTTAAATAATAAAAATACTGTCTTTCTCGTTTATATTTTCATTTGCATTTGCACCGATAAATACTTGGTGAAAAAACTTTCCAAACGGATGTCAAACTTTTTCATTCGCATTTTTGCGGAATTGAAAATCAGTGTAAACTGAAAGTATGCACGAGAACTGTCAAAATTTCTGATTTATTTGAGATTACTTATAGATTTTGTTTTAAACATTAAAATTTGTTTTACAAGGTTATTTAGAATTTAACTACTGGTAAAGTAACAAAATTCGTAAAAAATTAGAAATGAAAATTTTTCAGTTTAGAAAAATTTTTGAGGAAACTCGGTTACTAAATACGGTTCATTCAGCTGTTTCTCAAAAGTTAAAATTGACTGCTGGTTAAATGCAGGTAAACAGGAAATCACGTAGAGAGAGAATTTAACAAATAAGATCCAAATTTTGGCAATTAAGTATGAAAAAATAGAATTTTTCAGCTTAAATTTGAAGGATCTTATTGTTCTGCAGTAGAAAATAATAAATGATATTATTTTTATAAAATTTGGAATATTTTCTATTAACTGTGAAAATCATTTTAAAAAATGTAATCATTTGCACGTTCAAAATTGAGTTTTAAAAAAACTCTACTGAAACTGAAAAATACACACTCACTTCGATTAAAGTGCTAAATACTTAATGATTAAACTAAAAAATAAAAAAGCGAAGTCATATTTTTAATTTTTATATGAACAATAAAAACAAAAGAAAAAAAATGCTATTTTACGAACATTATTATCGAGTGTACTTCGTTCAAACTTCGATTAAAATTTTCTACAATATTGCCTGGTATATAAATATAACCTATAGATATAATAGTACTTTAGATTGGCACTTTCTCTTTCACTCTAATGTATTTTCCTATACAAGAAATTTCAGTCAAAAATAAAACATATGACATCCAAGTAATGTTGTTCATTTGACGCAAGTTGGATGCCAGATGTTTTTAAATCATAAAATTTCATTAAAATTATTATAAAATCGCAGTACAGTTTCTCTCATAGATATTGATAGATTTGGATGTATAAATTTAGATATTTTTTATATTGGATATATAAAATTAATGAATATTGAATATAAAAGAAAAGTTGAAAACTTAAATTAGTTAGTTTAAATTATTCGAATTCAATTGAA
Source organism: Poecilobothrus nobilitatus (assembly GCA_947095535.1). Classification (NCBI taxonomy): domain Eukaryota; kingdom Metazoa; phylum Arthropoda; class Insecta; order Diptera; family Dolichopodidae; genus Poecilobothrus; species Poecilobothrus nobilitatus. Next base: position 28,518,900 of record OX352774.1, read on the forward strand.
TGGAGTGGAACTTCCGCTGTGGAAGAAAAGTCTAATGAATTTAAATATTTAAATTCGAAATTTGAAGAGAATATACAAGAATAACAAACAAGAAAATTTCAAATTAAAGAATTGCAGAGAAAATTTATCGTATCGTATTTATCGATTGGAAAACTTTGTCCAAGGTACATGTATTATTTGAATATTACGACGATAAGCAAGTATTCAAGATTTAGAGAAAATTCAAAATTACAAAAAGAAAATAAAAATTTAAGGGATAGTATTGGTAATAAACTATTACTAGAAGAACAAGTTTATGATTTACAAACTAGAGTAGCAAGTAAAAATGAAGCTGCAGATACAGTTACACTAAGGATAAATATTTTTTTCTATTAAATATTTAGTATTTAAATCTATAACATAAATTTATATTTTTAGGGGAAACTAAATTTAAATTTACACAAAAAAAAGCATCATAAAAACAGCTGACTCAAAATTTACTGAATTTTCTTTTATACAGCCAATCTAAAGTACTAGTATATCTATGATATAACCTAAAACCATGACAAAACCTAGCCAGCAGTGAAATGGCAGTGAGTGTCTCAAAATATTTCTTCATTGCCTATCTAGAGGTAAGTAAGGGTAATATATCTTTGGGTATATTGCTGTGGATATCGCGATTCGATATATTAACTAATGAGTAAAGAAAAACAAGCCAATTTTTGAGTTTGAGTAATATCTGTTTTTGCATTATTTAGTTTCTTCAGAAAATGTCCCCACTAAAATAAAGTTTTGCACTTGTTTTTTTACTTTTATATTTTCACAGAAATCAAAAATATTTATATTTCAATAATATTCAATTAATATTTAATTAATATCAAAAATTTTTAATTTCAAAATTAAGAAAGCGTAAATTTTTATATTACATGAAAAAAATTGAAATTTTCGAAAATTCTCTAATCAGGTCTTTTTATCTTCTGGTTCAAACATCATACATACATATTAATTAAATCTACTTCGTCATTCGACCTTATATTCGGTGGCAATGATGAATGAATGGCATTTTTTTTTTCACTTATTTCTCTTACATGTTATTTTTCTATTGTTTGATTTATTATTCTAGGGCCGAATTCCGCAACGGTGCGAATGAGAAAAATTGACAGTTCTCATTCGCACCGTTGAAACATTTAGTTTGCATTGATTTTCAATTCCGCAAGAGTGCGAATGAGAAAATTTGACATTTCGTTTGCATGGTGCCAAGTTTTTTTCACCAGGTATTTTTCGATGCAAATGCAAATGAGAATTATGTATGTATGTAATGAATTAAAAACAAAAACGAAAGTAAATAAATTAATAAATAAAATTTTGTAATGGAATATTCAAAATAAAATTTTTTATTATAAGTAAAATAAAATCAATATTTTTGTAAATCAAAATGGTTTTTTACAATTATTAAATTAATGTTATTAGGAAGAAAAATGATTGACAATAGTTGCTTGACGAATTTTTCTTCCCTCCTCTAGCCAGATATCGTTTTGCTTTACTTGATTCGAATCTTCAGAAATTTCTATGATGGGGTTATCAATTTTCTTCTACTTCTGGTAGTGGAACCTTTGCTCTTTGCAATGTGTATACAAATGTGTAATACAATACAAGCGTTAATCATTTTCGAAGATTTTGTAGGACTATAACAAAGTGTTTTTCCTGTTGAAATACATAAGTCTTCTTTTTAAAATTCTAATACAAAGTTCAACAAGGCAGCAGATTTTCTTATGAGCTACATTAAATTTTTCTTCTGCTTTATTGGAAGACTAATTGATAGGACTCATTAGCCACGGTTCTAAAAGAAAACCACTGTCCCCTAATAACCAAAAAATACGGTTTCCATCTAAATATTTTTTTTCCAAAAATTCCTTTGCTGCTGAGTAGCGCCATATATATGCATCATGTGTTATTCTTGGATATTTTGCATATCTAATTATATAATTTGCATCACAAATAAGATTTATTGAATGACCACCTTTCTGACAATAATAAGCACGTTCACTTTCTGTATTTGGAGCAATAATTTTTATGTGGCTTCCAATAATTCCAGGACATCCAGAAATATTATAAAATAATTCTTTTATACGATTTTGTTCTGTTGCATTAGCGAAGTCCACATGTCGTCTCCATATTAAATTTAATATTTCCGATGTTTCATGAATATTTCTGCATATAGAAGTTACATATTACATAAGAAATCTTGACCAACACTTTGTTGCAATCCACCTATAGCGAAAAAATTTAGAGCACTTAAACGTCTTAAATGTATGGATATTGCAGATGTGCGTTCGTTTATATCAAAGAATGGTTTAAGCTCGTTTAATAAATCTTAAAATAAATGTTTTGGAAAGGGATATAAATTAATAAAATGTTGTTTCCAAAGGATTTTCATACTCTCTTAATTGTCTCCTTATCACAAAAGCTCGTCTAAAATAATATGTAAATATTTAATGTATTGATTGATACTTATTATATTTATATAAAAATAAGTCTAAATTAACTACTTTTGTTGAATTCTCACTCTTCTTCTGATAATACTCCTATATGAGATGCTCATTTTGAAACTGTTGGTATTAATCAATTTAATTTAATCATTTCAAAACAAATGCATTGACAATTGACAGTTGAAATGACAGTCAGCGCTGTTCAAAATATATTAAGCACTGTTTATAACCCATTCAGCATTTCAGTTTTCATTCACGGTTGCGGAATTGAAATAATGGTGCAAATGCAAACTATTGGTGAGAATGAAAAAATTTTGCATTCGCACCAAAAAAGTTTGCACCATTGCGGAATCCCTGCTCTATATTTTTATTTTTATGCTTTTTATTATCATTGCTTTTATTACTGTTTGCTCATTAGATAGCCAACTCTAAATTTTTTTTTACCACTGGCGCCAAATCGGTGGAAACAGGAAGCTTTGAAATAAACACAGTTTCCTTTTAAGGCCAATAGACAAAAAAAAACATGTTTAACTTTGCTTTTTTTCCTATTTTAACTTAGCTTTTGTTCCTATAAGATTGTATGAATATTAACATAAACACAGAATTTATTTAAAAAAAAATTTTTTTATTAAATATTATATTTAATACAAATTTAACTGCATCTCAATTATTCATTCTGATGCAAAGAACAGGCCTCTGCAGTATTCCAGTTGCTTTTCCAATCCTAGCATTTTTATAGCTAAAAATAAAAAAAGACAATATTAGTGTATTTAGTTAATAACATTTTTATTAATAGCTTCCCTGAACTATTGTTTAAATCTTTAGTTAATTTTAAAATCGTTGGTTAAAAAAATAACCTGATTTGTGGTATATATCTAACTCCAAACTTTCAAATTATTATCCTTATTTTATAAAATATTATATAGTACAATACATTATACAAGTACTAAACAATAATAAAGTAAAAATCAGTAATAATAATACTAAAACAAGTGCCTTGTACTTTTATAAAAAATGTTTTATTTATTAAATACACAATATGCACTTATATTTATTTATTATATATGTATTTAAAGTATTTATAATATTTTAATCCACTAAATGTTTTTAATTACTATATATTACCTATGATTTATGAATTAAATCTTATTAAAAATCTTACGGATCTTATGAGAAATATTTAAATTAATTTGAAACTACTTGAAACCAAATATTTGATTCAAAATGGATTCAAAATCATATGACATGACTTTTGACCACTTTTGACCATTTAAAAAATTTCATATGGCGGTAATAAAAAAATAGCGAAATTTTTGACATTGGGTGGAAGTATTTTGACTTTTCTAAAATTTTTGACAAAAAAAAAAATTTTCTAAGTCAACCACCCGTGCTGTTGCTGCTGCTACTCAAGACCACCTATATACTGTTAGTATTTAGGTGGTCTTGTGCTACACCGATTAGTGTCTTAGTCAGATGTATTTGATTTGAGAAGAAAGAAACTTATATTTGCTTTAACATGGCTTTAACGCATATATTGTACAAAATCTAAACAGCTGTCTAGCATTAGAGTAAAACATATATTATTTTTGGCTGAAAATGGTTGAATAGGAAATGCATAGAGTGAAAGAGAAGCTGACCATCTATATTCTATGGTGGTGAACACCTATGGTCATAGGTATAGATATGCATGAATATGCATACAATACAAGTAAATACATATAAACACCATATTATTATCCATAGATAATTTCACTATATCTATGGAGTATGGACTATGATATTACTAATGCTTTATGGTACTCATACACGGCGGACAAGGTTGTAAACTTGGTATGCAGACAGGTTTTAGAACCATATCACACACTTGTAATATCATCATATCATCCAACCATTGCAATTATGTACTTTATATTTTTATTATTTTCTCAAATCAAAAAATCTCAATGTTAAAATGACATTTCAATTGTACAATTTGCACATACACGATACCATACAACTCAACTGCAAACCAAAGACGCACATAAAAATCAAAATTTTTTGATATTAATCCAACAACCATCAAAATGGTTTTACAACTTGCCCATACATAATTGTACACGATACAACTTATCAAGTTTGCGAACCTGTTCTAAAACCTGGTCCGCCGTGTAATTAAAAATGAAACTATTACATCTTTTAGGAAACTATTTCTGAAAAAATATTTACATAGGTATACAACTATAAAATTACATTATTTGACAATTATAAGCGATCGGTTTATTATTGCCGATCACGACGAACAAAAAAGAATGTTACCATGTCATGTTCCATATCTTATGTTATCAATTCCAATTAATGTTAAAGTTAGAAGGATAAGATGATTATTGTTATTATTTATTCCATTGCAAAATAATAAAAATAAAAGATGTGAATTTGTTTAATGTACATACAATACAATGCATATGTATGTATGTATTTTAATTTCCTATTTGTGCATCATATATAATTTTCAATAAATCAAGTTTAATTGAATTTACTTTTTCTTTTGGTATTTTTTTTAATTCCTTATCTATTAACAGAATAAATGGATCAATTTGTTCTTCTGGTGCGGTTATAAGTTTTTCAAAATGATCCAATTTATCCAAATAGTTATTGATCCTTTCCTCTGTGGCCATCCTTTTACTTTTTAATTCTGTTGAATATGATGCATATAAAGAAATATCCCTTTCATCACTCGAAATTTGTGTTATTGGAGGTGAAGAAATTGAAGTGGATGAAGAAAATTCAGTCTTAATATTTACAGGTTGTGTTGTAGACAATGAAATTGAAGATATCGAATTTTGAAATTCTGTATTATTTGCATTTCCTACATCGCTAGCAAATCCATCAAATAGTTGCAAAGATGAACTTATACCTTTTTCAACAGATAACTTACTAGCAGAAATTCTAAAAATTATAATATTAAATACATATATTATTATTTAATAATTTATTATTCATAAGTTACTCAGAATTAAAAATGAATTTTTCCAAAAAAGACATTTCTTTTAATAACCACTCCGAATATAGTTTCATTTTTTTAGTTGATCCACTATCGATTTTCCTCTTTTTTTTTTTTAATGCACATTTGAATTTTTGTTTAAGACCCTTCCAAATTTTTTGACATTCTTCTTCTGAAAAATAAAACACAAAGCTGATGTACTAAAATTATCAATATTTAAGTTTTATAATATATATATATATACACATGTGTATGTACATACATATATATATGTATTAATTTTTTATTAAAATTAATCAGTTATAATTACTGGATATTCCCACAACTGCTGCTATTTTCAACCATATCTTAAGCTTCAAGTTGTTATTTTTATATTGCTTATGGCTTAAATCATATAAAATGTCATGTTTTTTAATTTCGTTAATTACGACGCCTTCAACCTGAAAAACTAAAAACAATATTTTTTATATCGATATTAAATATTCCAATTACATACGTTCTTTTTGTTTTTCTTTTCCATATTTATTTTGTATATGTACATGCTTTTTGTTTATTTAAATTTGCGCAAAAATTATTTTACTTTAAAAAATTTCTGAACATTTTTGTAATTTGTGTGATAAAAATGACATTTGGAAAAAAGTGCCGTACAAAAAAGTTTAAGTACGTAATCAATTTTTTTTTGAGAGAAAAAAAACTACAGTACTAAAAGGAAAAAATGAGAGTATGTTAATGTTATGTATGTATTCAAATGTTCATAAACATGTGCACCGCGACGCGCGTATGAATGAGTTCGAAACGACGAAACGTTCGGAACTAATTGCTGAAAAAAGTATCACAAATTGACGAATTACAATTATTTATGTATAGCGTATTCATATCGCAATTATATTCATATACAATCATTAATCACAGTCATTTCATTAATGTATATACATATATGTAATATGTATGTATGTATATAATACGAGATAGAAAAATTTTATTGAATATTTTATTTTGTTTGACGTAATTAAATTGAAATTGGAACAATCAATTTACATATGTAGTATTAATGTTTAAAATTTTTATTCATCAAGCATTTAATTTTTTCAAATCAAAAACGGTTTTTTTTTTATCTAGAATAGAATAACAAATACTAAAGCTAATGGTTTATTATACATATACGAGTACATTATGTATGCTAAATATATGTATGTATATATCAAGGCATCCTAAATAGCTAGGAAGGCAGGCCTTTAATGTATCTGGCTTTAGTCAACAATATCTTTTTCAATTCATTAATTTTCCGGCAATTCTTTTGTATAAATTTTTCAATATGCCGTTTGAAGACTGATCAAATCAATTGGATGAATATGGAAATCTCAACGATTTTTTTGTTTGTACATTTACTATTCACGAATCGCGACTAAAATCCTAAATATCTGTATTTATATTTAATAAAAATTTAAAACCATTCAAGATAAAGGATGAAAAAAAAAATAAATTAGCATTTTTCTTAAATCTGATGTAAAAAGTCTAGAAAAAATAAGATTTATTTTACTTCTAATTACGTCTATTATGACAGCTTACGGTCACGGAATACGAAACTTGCATGCTAGTAAATAAATGTCAATCATAAAATGTATATATCTAATCAGGAATATAATTTGAATAGTTTGACATTATATTGTCTACAAAACCACTGTTCTTTCTCAATAATTTCCATACTCAATCTGAATTTCTGGTCTAGATATCCATAGATATTTTACCTACTTATTTAAAAGTTAAAATTGCCTGATATCTTCTGATGATTAAGGATATCTTAGTGGGAATATATTTTACTCCATTTTTTTTAAAAAGATGTACATACATACATACATATGTATGTAGTCATGTAAAGCATAAAATTAATTTTTTTTAACCTTTTTGTTTTCGTTTATGATTTTATTTAAGTTTGCTTGTTTGAAAGGATTATTTTAAAGAAATGCTAAAGACTATTTATGTATCTTTAATTGAAAACATTGAAATACTAACCTCCAAAGTTTCCCCACATTTATCACTGTTATATTTGAACAAATGATATTTTTTAACCATTTGAATAAACACGATTAAGTTTTTGCAAAGTGTTAATCATTATGTCCCTATAATAAAATAAAATTAAATTATATACTTTGATTTTTTATAAGTCATTTATCATACTGATAATTGAATTGAAATTAAATAATGTACTTCTAAAATTAAACCATCGAATTTATTGATTTTTGATGGTAGGGTAAAATCTTTATTAAACGGTCAAATTATAAGATAACAATATTTTAAAGTAATTTTATAAATTAAATATTGTTTTTGAAGTTGGTCTTTTCCTTTTTTTTTACATAACATTTCATGATGTTTTTTTTTATTATGTTGTTATAAAAATGTGTATTGAAAAGTTACTTTTCTTTTTTATCGATTTGTAAATATTTTAAAATAAAACTACAAAAACATAGGCATATTATTTGTCTGTAATTTTTATTTTTATGTAAATTTTACATGTAAATATATATCTTAGCTCTTTTTATTAATTTTATTTATAATTCTTAAAACAATTGCTTGCATTTTAAGTTTTTTTTTATTAATAATTGAAATCATAAATTTTAATACGTAAACTTTATCTTATTAAAGTAAAAAAATATTTCATATTGAAAATTTTTGTTGCCCTTTTCTTTTAGTTTATTTTAAATAATAAGATTTAATTTCAAAAATATAGTCAAAAGGTTTAAATATTAAAAATTGACCAAAATAAAATAGTAGAAATTTATAAAAGGCCTGCTTTAAAACCAATTATTACATTTAATAATAATATGTTTTATTTTACATTTATGCTTAAGTGTATTTTGTTTTGTTGATTTCTTTGTTCCCCAGAACTTCCATTTGCTAGTAACCAGTATTAGCTAAGTCTGTCATAGGATTTATTTCTTTTTATTTATAAATTTTCTTTACTTTGTATATATATATATATATATATACATATATGTATGTATATATATATGTATAAGGATTTTTTATTTTTTTTGTTAGAATTAATACATCAGTTAATTTTTTATTATAATTTGTCATATACATATAAACACAGTGAAATAATTGCTACGAAATGATTTTGTTTTTTATACTATGTTTTAATATAATTTAATTAAATTGTTAATGCTTTTGTCGTCGTCACTTTCATTATGTTTACAATGTTGATAATTTAATATTTTATATATTTAATTTTTTTGTTTTTGTTTTTTTTTTTTTTAATTTTCCTTGTACACAATTTCCGTTAAAAATTTTTATTATATTATTTTATCATCAACGGAGTTGTATACATTTTCGTGTTGTCATTGTCGTGGTGGAGGCACCTGCTCTCGATACGCTTTTAATTTTGATTCCATTGCCTACAATAAAGTAAAAGGTAGAAAAAAATTAAAAAGTTTAAATATTTATATACATATAATGGAATTTTATTTTAATGATACATAGTCATGTTTTATGAAAATATCTAATCTAATAAAGCTTAGAGTAGTATAATTCTTTTAATATGATAAATATTTTTTCTATTATTTTTTCATAAATACTTATAAAATTTCCTTACAACAACAAAAATAATTCTATAAAATCGAAATAAATTTATAATTAAATTTAATACTACATAAAATATAAAGCTACGATTAGAAATACTCAAGTTCCAATTTTTTTCTTTTGTTTGGAACTTATTTTTCATTTTAAGGTTCAAATAATTTCTTACTGTTATCATGGAAACCTGTGTTTCAATTTTAATCATCAAAAAAATGTTTAAAATAGCATTGAATAAAGAAAAATTGTCTTGGGATAGTTTTGATCTCAGATAGAAATAAATATGTATATTAAAACAATAAGGTTTAAAATAAAATTAAATGTAAAAATATTAAAATAAGTATAAGAAAAAAATAAATTCAATACATTAATTAATTTAATTTCAGTTCGATAAAACATTTTTGTTGTCTGTGAATTAGTTAAATGAACATCAATGTATATAATGTGTATATAATGTATGCAAATAGAACACACATACAAACATAATATCAACGACAAAAAAAAAAATTTAAATAAAACTTGTTTCAATAATCTGTATAACATAAAATGTATTCAAATTTTTTGTAAAAATTTTTAATTAAAATAATTTATATAAAAAAAAAAAAGAATCTTGTTCTTTACCAAAATTTTTTTTATTTTTATTGTTAAAATTTTTTCCTTTTTTTTATGCAAAATTTTTTTTTACAAAATTATGAATACAATGTCCATATTATTTTCTACCCTTTATACTTATATAGAAGTAATAAATAATAAAATAAATTAATGAAAAGTAATGAATTTAAATAAAAATAATTTTTTTTTTGTAACAAACCATTGTGAAATTTTTCAAATAGTTTATAATGTAAAGTTTTTAGATATGATCGTTTTTATTTACATTATTATTTGGACTATCCAATCCAATACCGCTATTTTTCATTGAAAATCTTTGAAAAATATTTGTCCCAAATAAATTACTACTATTGTTATTAGTGGCAACTGATGTAGAATTTGGAATGATGTTTGTACTACTATTATTATTATAATTAGGGGGAGAAGTTATCATCTGTAAATTAACCGTTTCATTTGATGTACAGGCTGTAGCCTTAGGAGGGATTTTTAATGAAACGGGACGGTCACAAATACACCGAAATTTATCACAGCGAGAGCATAAAAGCGTTTTATCCAACTGAAAAAGCCATTACATAAATTAAGAAAAAAAAAAATATAAAAATGAAAAAAAAAACAAAATAGAAACAAATCAAACTTATATACATATTAAAAACATGCAAAACAAAAAAAAGTTAAATTACATTAAAACCAGATAATTTTCTGTGATATGAACAAAAAAAATATTTTTAATTAGAAATAAAATATTAATATTCTTCTAAAATTAACTACAAATTGTTAAATAATCACATCACAGAAAACAATAATAGAGATTATTGTCAATATATTCTTTTGTTATTTTGTTTAAGTTTTGTTATTCATTTAAATTTAAATAATTTTTAAAATAAATCTTACATTAAGTTTTCTCAGCATATCTGCTACAATATTTAGTGCAGTTGTTCTGGAACTAGCTGTCATGGCATTGCCATTTAGAATGTTTTCTGGATCTGAAAAGTATTAATAGTTTTCTATTTCTAAAATTTGACTAAAATATTACATGTTTACGAACTAATTTATGCATATTTCATATTTAAAATAAACAGTAAAGAATAAAAATTTCTATAAAAACAAAACGTGCCTTTAACATATATAACCACTAAGAACAATAACAAATACAAGAAATATTTCTTTATAAACTACAAATAAAACGAAAAAATAATTTTAAAGAAAAAGTAGAAATTCTTTTATTTTAGCAAAAATTACATGTTTGCCTTTCTTCATATATGTTTAGTAAAATAAAATAGAACTTGGATTTTTAAAATAATTCAAAAAACAAAAATTTACAAAAAGTCTTTGTATAAAATGTGAAGGAATGATTTTTAACGGCTTGATTTTGAAAATTTCAAGGCACGTTTTGTTCGCTTTAAAGATAACAAAACCTTACTTTTCAATGAATGTTGCCCATAGTCTGCAATTCCTGAAGATGATGAATTACCAGCTGGTGGTGGTGTTTCTAGTCCACCATTAACACTATGATCTAAACTACCATTCATATTATTTGACGGAACACGATGTCTTACGTTCAATTCTTGTTCTAGATCTAAAATTTTAAGCATTTATTGAAATAAACTTTTAATAAATTAGTGTTTGTTACCTCTTCTTTCATCCATAAGTCTCTGTAATCTTTCTTTTAATAATTCTTTTTCATCACTTTCCAGGGCATTCCTCTCATATTCCTTATCTAACATAGTTTTTAAACCTGAAATACTTTCTACTAATATTCTATGTGCTCTTTCGAGATCGTCATTTTTCTGTTCAAGTTGTCTTAAATATGACTTTAATGCATCTTTTTCAGACTGTGATGCCGCTAGTTGTTTTTCTAATTCATTAAATTCTATACTATGTGAATCTGATTTTACCTTAAAACAAAATTAAAATGTATAAAAAAAATTCAAGGTCATTAATTTTTTTTTCGTAAATATACAAAAATAAAAATATCCTTACTCTTAGTGATTCATTTTCTTTTTCTAACTGAATAACTTGTTTTCGAAGATCCCTAATTGCAGTCTCTTTTTGTTCTAAAGTTGCTTCCATTTCCGCCTCTAACTGCCTTGAATCTTCAACAAATTCGTCAAATTCTTGTTTGACATCTGTCCATCTAGAAATATATATAAAAACGAAATTAAAATTTGTAAAATTGCTGTATACACTTACTCTTTATGGTATAGTTTCGCTCTTTCCTTCCAGTATCTGCATTCATCTTCAACACTATTAAAAATAGGTGGTTGCTCCATTTTCTTTTTTTTGCGTTTTAGTTTATTCCTCTATATTTCTATAGAATTTTCTGAAAATTTCATTTTCAATTAACGGATGTTCTTAAAGTAAAATACGTCTATGAATAAATATGTTATTTAACACTAAATTTGACATGCATCGCTAATAATTGAATTTAAAATTTTTATTTCTAATATTCTTTGTACTTGCGCAAAAATTTGACAAACGATGAAATCATCATGCATATATTTCCAAATTATCAATTTTAAATTAATTTATTAAAAAAATAATAAATACCTATTATGATTTACTCCTATTATATTGAGTTAATTTAAATTTTTAAAATTAAAATACAAAGCTTACAAATTGTAAACTAGCTCCTAGCAGTTTTCACAAATATTTTTTTTTTATATATTTTTTTACTTACATAAAAGTGAAGTTAGCTGCATATAAAAAAACAATGCTGCCACTCAAGAATAATATGGCATTCAGAATATAGTTTTATTTTTGTATATAATATAAAAATTTTTAAACTACATTATGATGAAGAAAATTGATTAAAGTTTTTTAAAATATATTGATTATTTTTAAAACAGGTACATAATACCATTGGAACACTATATTTTATTACAAAATAATATTATAACTATGCGTAAATGTGAATATTACTTTACGATAAACAACAACGAGTCTCAAATTAGTAAAGAAATAGTTTGACACTTTGACAGTTCGTTTTTGTTTTTAAAAATCTTTGAAAAATTGAAATGTATTTTTGTTGATATTTTTCCGAAGTCGAAAATTCTTATAAATATTTGATATTATATATATTATTATATTAAAATTTACTTTATGTGAATAAAATGATTCGACACTTTTCGACTGTTGTAAATCCAGCTCATATTATTAAAGCGCCGAAACAGCCATTTATAACATGTAAGAATTCTAAATTTAATTTGAATTTAAGTCAAATACCACATGGACAAACTAAATTCAGAAGCTTACCATTAGCTTCTACTGGGTGGTTTCATCGTAAATCTAAAGGAGATTTTTTTATTATACATCCAACGAAAACCGATAATTTTCAGTTAGAAAGCAATTATCCTATTACCAATCTTTCTAATGATTTTAATTCAATTTTAATAGAAAATTTGAAAAAAGAATTAGAGATTGAAAATTTAACTTATATTCAGGAACATGGAATTCAGAAGATAAAAAACGGAAATCATGTTTTAATTGCAGCAGAAACGGGTTGTGGGAAAACTTTAGCATATTCAATACCAATTGTTCAAAAATTATTGGACATTAAATCATGTATAAAATCACGAAACTTCAATACTCCGTTAGCGTTGATACTTACACCTGGGCGAGAATTAGCTACACAAATATCAAATGTCTTAGAAAAATTAGTTATAAATACAGATTTAATAGTAAAATCTATTTTGGGGGGTAATACAAAAAAACAAATGTGGAATCCTGAGTTTGACGATATAGATATTTTAGTAGGTACTATTGGTGCTATTAGCAAATTAGTAACTACAGGAATTTATAGAATGAGTCAAGTTAGACATTTAATATTAGATGAGGCTGATACTCTTCTTGATGATAGTTTTTCAAATAAATTAAATGTGTTTTTAAACAAATTTCCGGTAAATTAAATTTTAAAATTGTAAATATATACATATATAATATATACATAATGGATTTATATTTTTAGTTTTATAAAATTTATTCGGAAGTTTGTACAAATATAGACACTGTTGGGACACAGTTAATATTAGCTTCCGCAACAATGCCAATTAATTTGAAGGAATTATTAGTTAATATAATAGACACTCAAACGATAGATGAAGTTGTAAGTCCAAATTTGCATAAATTATTGCCTCATGTACAGCAAAAATTTTTGCGAATGAATAAATCAGATCGTCCGTCAAATTTAATTACATTAGTAAAATCAGAATTAATTAAACATCGACCTTTAATAATCTTTGGTAATAAATCTAACACTTCAGATTTTATATCAATATTTTTAAATGATTCAGGAATAAATTGTATAAATTTGAATGGTGATATGTCAATGAAAATTCGTGCTGGACGATTTGAACAATTTCAAGAAGGAAATGTAGATGTTTTAGCAACTACAGATGTTGCTAGTAGAGGTCTAGACACAAGAAGAGCGCGACATGTTGTAAATTTTGATTTTCCGTTGCATATTTCTGATTATATTCACAGATGTGGTAGAGTTGGACGAATTGGAAGTAACGAAAATTGTTTTGTTACAAATTTTATTTCTGGTCGTCAGGAAATCGACTCTGTACAAACAATTGAACATGCTGCAAGGACAGGAGGGATGTTACCAAATGTAAATGCAAATATTACTGGAATTATTCATCAAAAAATATTAAAAGAATTAGGGGAGGCAGAAAATTTATTTTAGTTTTTCTTTTTAATGTCTAAAATTTTTAATGAATATTTATTAAAATTTGTTAATATTTTTTATTTGAATTTTATTCCTTTATTTATAGAAGTTTTGAATTCTACCAAAAGAAGTTAGATACATACATATATTCAACTTTTATTGCTTAGGGTTATGACAAAAAACATTAAATGGCAGATATAAACTAATCTTTTATGGCGAACATTGTCAACTTGGTTAACATTTGTATCAAAGATTTTTTAACGTTTAGTTAAAAATGATGTGTTTAATGAGTTAGTGTCAAGAATCATGATCGCTTGAATGTAAAACATCTTCCGATAATTCCCAGCTAAAAAATTAAATTTTTAGGAAACTTCGAAACTTGATTTATAAGACTTTTAGCCCATTCTAATTTACCATTCTTTACATATGATAATGTAGGCTATGATTTTATTCAAATTGATTTTGACAAAATACCAATTAGCCTTAGTACCAAAAAAATAAATAGTATCTGAGTTGAGCTGATATTAAGGTGGAAGCGTGACAGCACATTCATGGTGGTGAACGAATGTCGTGTCGAACACAATGTGTTTTGTAATTTGTTTTCAATTCCGACCGCTGTTAACACTTTTTATCAAACAACTGTCAAATCGTATTTTGTTTTTTGATGTTTTTAATTTTTTACTTAAAAAAAACAACAGTATTATTAAATTATTTTCATACTTACTTAAATCGCTCCATTTCTTTACAAACATTCAAACAAACACTAAGAACTAAAAAAATAAAAACATCAAATATTATTTATATATGAGGATAAAGAAACTATACCTAGTATAATCTATAGTTTCTTTATGATATGAGGTATACATTTCTTCCTAAATTTCTGAGTTATAAATCTATTTATTGATTTTGACAACTAGGGTTGCAAAAATGTGCATCAAATAAATACATTAACGAATTAATTCCTATCATATTGTCAAATTTTTTAATATTCAATTTCGATCTTATTAATACTTAGTTATATTTGCGAAGTTGTAAATATAATTTCGATGTTAGGGACGTTTAAAAATTTCACCTGTAAAACAATTGTAAAAATCAAAATTTTTATTGATATGAACAAATTTTTTTAAAATTAAAAAAAACAGGAGAGTAAAATTGTGAAAATTATTAGAATAATTTTAATTATTGGTTTGTTTAAATATCAGACATTTTTTTTTAAATATTTATTATTTTTTTTTTTTATGCATTTCTTTGCCACATAAATTACATAGCCTTTCCTGTTGAGGCGCGGCTGTAAATGTCGTAAGTGCGAATAACTCTTACGACGTGTGTGGGATTCGAACCCACACTCACTCGGTATTTAAAGCGTATTTTATACGCTCTTACCCACCAGGTCACCTAGGCCCCTATTTATTAAATGTTTTCATTTAAATTGAAACATTTCATAATTATATCAGATTTCGTGGCGGCAAAATTAGAAAATACAGTTTTTGACATATCGCTGCGAAATTACGCCCTAAATGTATTTTAAGTTTTGTCTAGACTGGGTATACTTCACACTCGTCCTTTCTAAATAAGTATTGTCAGCAGATACTTATTTATCGCCAAATTTGAAAGTATACCAACAGACAAGCCGAGACTCATAAGTCACAATAATTATCTACTTTACATCATCGACAAGTTAACGAGGAATCAAAGATGCACTGAAAAATTATTTGAAAATTGATAAAATTACTAAAACTAAACAAAAAGTAAAATAAATATTATAATAAAATAAAATAGATAAATTATTGAAATGAAATGTTCCGCAAAAATTAAAAACCAAAACAAAAAATTTAATTGTTTCAATTGAGTAGTTTATAAAAATAAATCATGAATACTCTATGTTGCATTTAGTTTTGGTTTAAAAATACTAGCAATCATTAATTTTATGTTAATCGTTATGTAAAAAAAAACTATATATATATGGAGAAAATTAAAATATAGATGTTGCTGACATCTAGTGAGCGATGTTGGATTTTCTCAAAATCCGCTATATACTGACAACCGAAATATTGATTTTAATTAGCCGCCGTGGCAGTGATTATGAAAAAATGTAAATAAAAGTTCATACAAAACTAAGTTTTGTTTACATTTCTCATAACCATTGTACCGGCCTTTTAACAAAAACAATCGTGAATATAAGTTTTGTCACTTTGTCAGTATAAAAGCCAAATTATAATGACGCGTCAATTCTACGCTTATTTAATTGCTACGCATCCGGCGCTATATGAAATTTTCTTCAAGTTATAATTACGCGACACTACACGCTTGATATTAAATAAAAACATAAACAATTCGTAGATTTGTCAAATTCAATTTTTTTTTAATTTTAGAAAAATTTAATCAAAATAATCAATTTTTTCTCGAATTATCCATTTTATTTTAATTTTAATTATTTTCCACTAATTTTTATATTGTGTTGACTCTGGGCTTTTGTTTTGATTTTGAAATGTGATTGTTGTTTTTCTTTTTCTTCACAATGCGCGCAAATTTAGAACAATTTTTTATTTTAGAAAAGCGTGGCGCTTTGCTACATCATTATAACTTAAGCCATTTAAACTTGTTTATTCTTCTTTAAATTCCATCGCGCCGCTCACCTGTAGCTTTAACAACGCGTCATTATAATTTGGCCTTAAAAGTGACTTTTCGTTGGTTACCCTGTCTTTTAGTTATTATTTGATTCTCGATTTAAAAGTCAAACTGAAATGGCAAATGTCAAACTGAGACTAAAAATTGTTTTGAGGTTTGGTGAGCGTATTTTTCCCTTCATAAGTTGATTCTTGCATCTGTAAAATTAAATAAATTAAATATGGCAACAGAAGCTGCTAAATTGCAAAAAAAGCAAGAAAAAATAATAGGAGATTTTCAAATATTAAGAAATGAACAAAGAAATTTAGCAAGTAAATTAACAACTTTGGAAATGGACTTGAAGGAGCACAAGTATATTAAAGTTTTCTAACCTATAAAAATGCCAGAATAAATTTAAATAATTTTTTTAGAACTGTGATAGAAACGTTAAAAACTATTGACGAGAATAGAAAATGTTTTCGTTTAATTGGGGGTGTGCTGTGCGAAAGAAAAGTTAAAGATGTTCTGCCACAGCTAGTTGACAACAGAGAAAATTTGCAAAAAACTATTGAAATTGTTTCTGAACAATTACAAAAGAAAGGTTTAGAGCTTAATAAATTCAAAGAGGAACATAACATTAAAGTTAGAGGGCAAGAACCAACATCAAATGATGATAGTGGATCAAAAGATAAAACAGATGATACCAATCAAATGAATAGAAATGTTTTAGTATCAAACTAAAATTTATTAATTATAATTCAAGATATATTATCGCATTTGTTTAGAACAACAATTAATTTACTCTTTCAATTTAAGTAATACATTACATTCATAAATATTATGTTTGTTAATTTTGTGTAAAATTATTTATAATTATATAAATTAATTTTGAAATATTTCAGTTATTAATATTTATAACAGTTTTTAACAATCAATTCAATATAAGTTTGTTGTCTGCTTAAGAACTTTGGGTGTTTTTCAATTTTCATAATAAATTTATAATTTTTTAAATTTTTATTAAATATTTACTTTTGATAAAATCATTACCAAAAATGATTGGTGTTCTTAATTTGATAAACCACATTTAACAATTTATAAAACTTTATTAACATACTTAATTCTCAATTTTAGTTAAAAAAACAACTTTAATACTTAATTTATAATTTATAACACGAAATATTCTGCGACTGCTATTTTCTTAGTTTTTGTGGTTTTATGCGCTCCTCATGGGTTTTTTTTATAAGTATTTCTTCCTCCAGATTTTGATAATAAGTGTATGCTTTTTATTTCAATTTCATGTGATACAGCTTTACACATATCGTAAATTGTTAAGGCAGCTATAGCAACAGCAGTTAAAGCTTCCATTTCAACACCAGTTTTTCCTTGACATTTAACAGAGGAATATAAAATAATCTCCTCACTATTTTCAGGATTTATTTTTGCTTTAACTTTAATCATTGAAAGAAAAATGTTATGGCATAAAGGTATTAATTCAGAAGTTTTTTTAGCCCCTAATATTCCTGCCATTTCAGCTAATGAGAGTACATCGCCTTTTGCTATATTATTTTCCTTTATTAGTTTTGATATAGTTGCTCCAATAAAAACAGTACCTTCAGCTTCTGCTATTCTTTGTGTTGAATTCTTATCAGAAACGTCAACCATTTTTGCTTTACCTTCTGCATTAACATGTGACAATTTACAATTCTTTTGATGTGAATTTGATGAAACGAAACGTGTAGTCATCAGTAGTGTTTTTTGATTTTTTATATTATTAATTAAAATTGATAAATTATTGGAATGTATTATTTCAGATTTTATAGTAGGTGTTCTTAATGAAGTTGTTGTTTTATAATCTAAAAATATTATTTTTGGAAATAAAGTTTATAACGTTAGCAATCTAAAGGAAGAAATTATATCCAAAAACATAAAAGATGTTATTCATTCCTTAAACTAAATTTACATAAGATTATTTTATAAAAAAGTTAAAAACATTTTATATATGAAAGTGATCTTAAAGTTAGAGTTTTAAGTTATAATCAAAATATAATTATAAATTATTTAAAACCTATCCCCCAATTAAAATCATTGGTCGATTTTTCATATGAGATAAATTCAGCATTCCTACAAATATAATAAAAAAAAAAAATTGATTGAATTAAAAAATTGAAAAACAAAACCAACGAAATTGTAAATTTATGATAGAGTTTTTATAAAACATATGTATACGATGTGGTGATGATGAATGAATGAATTTTTAGTTTTTAGTCACAATATTAATATAAATATTTTTTATAACGTATGTATGTATATAACAACAATTTTCAATAGTTAATTTTGCTCAAAAATATATTTTCTAATGTAATTGGAATGAATAACTTCTTTAGTGTTTTTTTTTTTGTTCAACTAACCTGCATGCTGTTTCTTCTTTCGTTTTACAGTGCTTGAAATTAAAGCAATCAAATCGTCTTCTGATGTATTATTTCTAATAGCTTCTAATAATGATATTTCTTTGTTACCAAATAGACATACTTTTAAATTTCCATCAGCTGTTAATCTCAATCTGTTACATGTTCCACAAAAATGTTCAGTCATTGATGTTATAAAACCCATTTGTCCTAAAAACCCTGGAACCTTATAAGCCTTAGAAGTGTCATTTGGACCGTTCTCAAGAGCTTTAAATTCAGGCCAAGTTTTTTTAATAATTTCTACAGCATCTCTTGAAGTAGGTGAAAGAATGATATTTTATTATTATAAACATTATAAAGAGAAACGTTATCACTTACTTAAAAGACACCATTTTGTCAGTTTGCCATTTGTTACCTGAAAATGGCATATATTCAATAAAACGTATGTCAACATTACGATCTTTTGTAAATTCAACAAAATCACAAATTTCGTTATCATTAAAATTTTTCATCAAAACACAATTAATTTTCGGTTTGTACCCTAATTGTATTGCTAAATCTATACCAGCTATTACCCTTTCCCAACCTTTTCTTCTAGTTATCTCTTCATATTTTTTTGGTTTCAAAGTATCTAAACTGATATTAATTGAATCTAAACCAGCTCTTTGTAAAGGAACCAAAAGTCGTGTTAGTACTAATCCATTTGTTGTTATACCAACATTTTCTAATTTTGGTATTTCTTTTAATTTTGATACAATTTCAACGATATCTTTTCTTACAGTGGGTTCACCACCAGTTAGTCTAATTTTGCGTACACCTTCTTCCACAAATATTTTCGCTAAATATAACATTTCTTCATGGCTTAAAAGCTTTTCATGTGCGGTTAATTTTACACCTTCTGCAGGCATACAATATTTACCTAAAAAATTTTAATAAAAAAAAATTTATTGTAAATTAAACTAAATTGATTATTTTTAAATGTTAAAATTAATTAATTGCGTCGTAATCATATTTACTTACATCTTAAATTACATTTTTCCGATAAAGAAATTCTTAAGTATGTGTGATATCTTCCAAACGTATCGGACAAAGTAGACTCCTTAATTTAAAATATAATTTATTTTTTAGATATTGAATGCAGTATTTTAATTAATGAATTATCGCAATTCTTTATGATAAAATTTCTTTGCACAAATACAAACCTTTTGATTTAATTCTGGAATTGTATTATTTTCATTTATTTCTACTGGTGCTAATTTTACACTAGTTTCTTTAAAAGAATTGCTAAACAGACGAATTTGATTTGATATATTTCTCATTTTAAACATTTTACCTACAATTTTTTTTATTTTTTATTTTAAGTAGTTTACAAATAAAAACTCAACAGGTTGAACACTGAATGGGATGGAAGAACTTGTATTGTTTTAAGTAAAGTAAAGCAAAGTAAAGTTATTTATTTGTAGTAAATTTGTTTTGTTATGTTTTCAAAACACTTTGACAAGGGTTGCCACTTTGCTACTGTAGTAGCGAAAGTGCTACTTATTTATTGTGAATTATGAAAATACCTTGCTACTTCTTTTCCAAATTTAACGATAAAGGCTGGTTTTCATGCGAAATTTCGTGGATATTATCGCAACTTTAGAAAGAGAAAAATATAGTGTACTACCAGTGGGAAAGACGGAGCGAAAAAATTATATTACTACAAAATATGACAGCAACACTTTGACAGTAAAAAATGTACATAACCTAATTTATTAATGTTTATATTCATATTTAGCTAAAAATTTAAAATTTTTTATTTATAAAGTTGTTAAAAATAATATAGTTTATTAATAATATTTTTATACCTATAATATAGTCATTTTAATATAGTTTCTTACTAAAAAACAAAAAAAAATTTTTTGAAGATTTGTTTATTTTAAAATGTTTGTTTATTCTTTTGACACTTGACAATTTAAATGCCATGGTAGTGAGAAATATTTTTGTAAGATATACAATTTTTGCATATGTATTAAAAAAATCCACGATATTTATAGTAAAATATATCAGAGATCATATTTTCGTGGATATTTATGGTTACTTTCATGGATATTTTCAAATGTTTCATGGATATTTTTTTTAGCTTCATCTCTTTCAAACACATCATTTTTGTATCTTCTGCCTATGCTCTAACATTTTCGTGGATATATCGGTCTAATGAAAACCAGTCTTAAAGCTACTTTTTTAAAAATTCTCTGAAATAATGAATTTTTTTATATTCTGATTTATTATTTCTACTCAAAGTACAAACACTGAAGAAATCTTCAAATATACGGTTTTCCAATTTGAGTGATATGATTTCTAAGTGACGTTTCGGCCATTTGTAGTATGTAATGATCTGTCATTTTTTTTCATTGTATTCAATAATGTTTACAATTTCATCATTGAGAGATATACGCAAGAACAACTTTTACAAATTATTCAATTTCAAGTGATTCAACGTTTACAAATTATTCAACTTTTTAAAAAAATTATCTTCTCCGATGAGGCTCACTTTCATCTGAGTGGTGCGGTAAATAAACAAAACTGTCGATTCTGGTGCGAAGAAAATCCACAAATTATTCATGAACAACTATTACATTCACCTAAACTGACAGTTTGGTGTGGTTTTTGGTCTGGTGGAATCATCGGTCCGTACTTCTTTCGAAATGAAGCTGGTAAAACCGTTACTGTCAATGGTATAGATCGATGATTTACTTTACTACTTTTTATTGCCGAAATTGGAAGAAGTTGATCTTGACAACATCTGGTTCCAACAAGACGGGGTACGTGCCACACAGCACCTGCAAAAACCGAATTATTGCGAGAAAAGTTTGGAGATTCGATTATTTCAAGAAATTGTGTCATTTAATGGCCTCCAAGAAGTTGTGATTTAACACCATTAGACTCTTTCTTGTGGGGTTATTTGAAGTCATTGGTCTGTAACAATAAACCAGACTCTCTTCAAGCTTTAGAAGTCAATATTGAACGTGATATTCACGACATACGGCTTGATTTAGTAGAAAAAGTACTTGAAAATTGGGTTCATCGAATTCGTTCCTGCAAAAGAAGTCGTGGAGGCCATTTGAATGACGTTTTATTTAGAACTTAATTGTATTGATTGTACTTCACATTAAATTGTACTTAAACGTTTGAATTTCCTTAGCAATTAGTGTGTTTTTTTTTAAAAGAAATCATATCACTTAAATTGGAAAACCCTTTAATAGCCGAAATACTCTTATCGTATCTGTTAAGATAAGCAAATTTAGTAAAATTAAAACGAAACTACTCGAATTTTTAAAAACAAAATTTTTTTTTTCAGATTTATGCTAGTTTTTTTTATCTTGTGGCAGCCCTGACTTTGACATTTGTGAATTACATTCATACAAATATATAATAACAGAGCGTCTACATAACATAATAGTTTTAGTCTATATTAGTACTTATTTTATATTTAGTTTTGTTCAAACTGAATAGTTTTTATTATACCCTACACATTAAGTATAGGGTATATTAACTTTGGTATGGTGTTTGTAACCACCAAAAGGAAGCGAGTTAGATATGGACATGTTTATATATTCTGAAACAGGATCACCTCCTCAGTCAATTTAGCGATGTTCGTCCGTCCGTCCGTTCGCACGATAACTCAAAAACTAGTGAAGCTATCTTGATGAAATTTATATAGTAGGTTACTAATTACGAAAGGAAGGCTAAGTTCGAATCTGAACAAAATCGGTCCATGGGTTCGGGTACCTCCCATACAACTCCCAAAACCGAATACGCATATCTTCGAAATTAATAAAGATATAAACTTAAAATTTTGTACGAGGATGTGTTTTCCTGAATCCCTAATATCCCTAAAATTTGAGATGGGTTGTTCGGGTACCTCCCACACAACTCCCAAAACCGAAAAAACATATCTTCGAAATTAATAAAGATAAAAGCTTCAATTTTGATGCGAGGGTGCTGTTTCCTGAATCCCTGATTTGCCTAAAATTTAAGATGAATTGGAGTGGTTGGTCGGGTACCTCGCATACAACTTCCAAAACCGAACAAGCATATCTTCGAAATTAATAAAGATAGAAACTGCAAATTTGATACGAGTGTGTTGTTTCCTGAATCCCTGATATCCCTAAAATTTGAGATGAATTGGAGTGGTTGTTCGAGTATCTCCCATAGAAATCCCAAAACCGAACAAGCATATATTCGAAATTAATAAAAATAGAAACTTCAAATTTGGTACTAGGGTGTTGTTTCCTGAATCGCTGATTTGTCCAAAATTTGAGATGAATTGGAGGAGCTGTTCGGGTACCTCCCATACAACTCCCAAAACCGAACAAGCATATCTTCGAAATTAATAAAGATAGGAACTTCAAATTTGATACGAGAGTGCTGTTTCCTAAATCCTTGAGTTGCCTAAAATTTGAGATGAATTGGAATGGTCGTTTGGGTACCTCCCATACAACTCCCAAAATCGAACAAGCATATCTTCGAAATTAATAAAGATAGAAACTTCAAGTTTGGTACTAGGGTGTTGTTTCCTGAATCCCTGATTTGTCCAAAATTTAAGATGAATTAGAATGGTTGTTCGGGTATCTGCCACACAACTCCTAAGACCACACAAGCACATCTTCGAAATTAATAAATATATAAACTTGAAATTTGATATAAGAATGTTCTACCCTGTTGATGTCTCTAAAATTTGAGATGAATTGGTGGTGGTCCGCGTGCTTCCACACACTTCCCAAGACCTAACAAGCATATTTTCGAACTTAATAAAGATAGAAATCTGAAATTTTGTACAAAGGTTGTAAAAGCATTTATTTTTTTAGCTTAGTTATATTAAATACCTAACTAAAATAACTTATGGATTTTTAATTTAATTTGAATTTTTTAGGTGTAGGGTATAAATAAGTCGGTTGCATCGACTTACTGTTACTTTTACTTGTTTTTTAAAATTATTCGAATGATTTTATTACTACTACATACATATAAATACATATAAATTAATATTAGTACCTTTTTAGTTTTATTCAAACTGAATAGTTATTAAAACTATTCGAGTGAATTTATTATTACTACATTGAGTCCAAATAAAGCAGTAAATTACTAATCTACTTTATTCCATTTAAACTAAATGTAAATTTTTCTCAGAGAACATTTTTTATTACACTCTTTTCCAAATTCTCACATATTCTCACAATCAAAATCACACATATTCAAAATCCACAAAAAAAAATCCATAAATCCAAAACCACCACGTAAAATCTTCACAAAAAAATGTGCGAAGATTTTTCGTGGTGATTTTGAATTTCTGTAGTTAGGGAACTTTTATAACAAACTCTAAAATTTCTTCTATTTAAGAATTTCGCATATATGTATGTACATATATATATGTACATACATATACATATGTACATACATATACAAATATGCGGGAAAAACAAAATAAAAAATTCTGATTTTGAATCCAACTCTAAAATCTTTTCAACTCTGAATCTGACATATTCATAATATGTACATACATATAGGTATAAATATTCTGGAAAAAGTGCATAATTCGGATTTTGTAACCAACAATAAAAAAAAACCCTCCTATATAGTTAGTTTTTTACATACATATGTACATATTACATACATATGTATATCAACAACAAAGCATTTAAAATAGAAAAGGGATGCCGCATCCAAGCCCTATTAAACAAATTATTGAAACGCTGATTTTGTAACCAATAAAATAGCTCTAAAGGTTCATAATGAACTAACTAAAAATTAAATAAGTAAGTAAGAAAATCATAATAAGAGGTAATTATTATTACTTTAATTATCTAATAAATTTAGCTGTTAATTTTTTATACCTTTACCCATTTCTTCAATAGTAGGTACCTTTAAAAATGGATAAGTGGCTAATAAAAACACATAAAGAGCGAGAAAATAATTAACAAGTAGAAGAATCAGTAGAACTACCGCCTGAAACATATCCAACTTTTCCAGGAACTTTTCCGTCATAACAGCAACATTAATAACTTTTATTGTAATAAAAGAAAAGTCGCACCGGATAATACACGTCAGTTAAAAAATCGTAAATATAATTCTGCTTTTTTGAAATATGGATTTATTTCGTCAACACTCAATAATCAAGAAAGTCCTATATGTGTTATTTGTATCAACCAAATTTCAAACGACAATATGACGTCAGAAAAACTCATATGTACGTCATTTACCTACTTTGCATCTTGAATATAAAAATAAGCCACTTGAATTTTTTCAAAGAAAGGCAGCCGACCAAAAGGGACAAACAAGCTCTCTTTCAAGATACACAAAACTAACTATACTAACAAACTAACTAACTAACCTTAAATTATAGGAGAACATCTTATATAAGTTGTATAACCAGTAGCAATTAAAATTTCTGAAATTATAAAACAATGATAAAATTGCTAATCCTTTAAAGTCAATTCCTTTCCTTTTTCAAACAATACTATGAGAAGAAGAATTGATAGCATGGAATATAATATTAAAACTCAATTAATATCTCGCATTAAACAGAGCATATTCTTATCAATACTACTTGATAAATCCACTGATATAAGTACCTAACAAATTACGCACAATTAATAATTTTTGTAAACTATCAAAATATCATTATAACAACCAAGTTTATGATGATTTATTTTTTTGTCAGATGATTTGTTGACTACAACAAGATGTATTGATATTTTTGTAAAAGTAAATAAGTTCTTTTCAGAGAATGAACTTAAATGGTCTAAATGTGTACGAATTTGAAAAGATGATACAGCAGCAATGAATAGGAGAATTTCGTAATTCGAGGCAGAAGTACAAAAAGCATTGTCAGGTGCGCAAAATATTCACTGCATAATACCCGATAATACCTAAAGAACATTTAGTTTATCGCTAAACGTGTTTCAAACTCAGTAAGATTTTGAGCGCAGTTACAATTACACATATATGTATATGTACATATACATATGTATGTATATATGGAGGACAAGAGTTCTACACATAATGATTTTCTTTATGTAAATATACATACTATGATATGTATGTAAATGTATATGCCACTCCACCACCTAAAAGTTTGAAAAAGTCCTATTTCCAAATGTGTATTAACATGTATTACTCAGGTTTGCTTAATTTATTAAACAACCTAAAAACTCCAAACGACTGAAAATTTTTTTTTACTTTATAAATCAATAATAAAATTGTTTGTTATTTAGTATTTAAATTTACGGTTATCTACATACAAATTTTTGTAAAATTTGAGAGAAGAAAGGTCTTTAAGATACGCATAAGTTACATTAGAAATTGTTTTTGTGTTTCAGAGTTGTTAGGGCTCAAAAATTATAAATCAAATTATTTTTACATGTACAAAATTCTCCAAAATAAAACCTAAGAAATTAAAGCTGCAACTACATTATAATTTTACATATTGTATTAAGAACGTATTTCATAATTATATAACGTTTCGTTAAAATTAAAAAAAGTGTCTCTTGATTTTTCACAATTTTTTCTTATAGGTACATACATATATAAAATTCTAAGAGAATTTACAAATTTTGGTGCAAATCACAAATCACAATATTCTAAACTGCTTTTATTATCTTTTGGAAAATATACACCTTTAAAATCCTCGGTTTTATATTCTGTCTTATTTATATTGAATTAAATTATATTAAATAATCAAAATGTTCAGAATAAGCGCAAAATTTTATGGGAATTAATTCCAAAAAATCAAAAACAACAATACATAATATAAAAATTCAGAAAAAGAATTAGGACTAAATAAGTCAGTTTGTTAGCCAACAGACTAACCGATATAATAAATCAAAATTTAAAAATAAAATCTCAATTCTTTTGTAACATTTGGGAATATGATTTCTTGTAACTATAGGTATTATTAACTACATTTTATGTACCTATGCATTTATTTGCATGAATGCCAGTAATAAGAATTGTATTAAAAAATTGCCATTTCGATTTTGAAACAAATTATTTTTTTCTATATTATTCTATTCTATTATATATAATGAAAATTAATCTATGTGCGTTTGTATATAATCAAACTGTGTATTTTTACAGGAACACGTACCTAAATTGTATATTTAATAATTAAAGCATCACTATTAATAAGTAATCATATTTTTTTACACTCATATGCCATCAATTTTGTGACACTTTAAGGGAGTTGAGCTAAATATGGTGTCAAAGGTATGGATCGACTCAGAATCGAATTCATAAGTGGATCGACGATAATCGAATTCTGAGTCGATTAAGCCATGTACGTCCGACCGTCTGTCCGCACGATAATTCAAAAAATTAAGAAGCTAAGAGGCTGCATTTTTTTTTACGTCACTTTTGCAAAATTGTTAGTTTCGCTATTTAAATCCAGCAGTTTTGGCCGCCGAGTTCGAGTAGCTGCTATACAATGCTTTCTTTATATGGAAATAACACTGTATATATTGAAGCTAGATATCTGAAATTCTGCAAAATGGTGTCGAGTTGCAGACCAACAATATCTATCAAATTTGGTTGTGCTGGTGCAACAGGTTCAGGTAGCTGCCATATAATTTCTCTTTTTCAATGAAAATAACTCAGTGTCTATTGAAACTATAGGTATCTGAAATTTAGTGAAAAGGTCTTGAGGTACATGCCAACAACTTTTGTAAAATTTGGTTGGTCTAGAGCATCCGGTTCAAGCTTCTTGCACCTCTTGGAACTTAATGAAGCTAGGTGTCTGAAATCTTATAAATGATGGTCAAGTTTTATGGCAATAACTTCTGTAAAATTTGGTTGTACTGGTGCAACAGCTTCGGATAGCTGCCATACAACTTTTCTTTTTAAATGAAAATAACTCCGAGTCTATTCAAGCTACGTATCCGAAATTTCGTAAAAAGATGTAGTATACTAAGATGTCGAGTTGTATAGTAACAACTTCTATAAAATTTGGGTGTGCTAGAGCAGCAGGTTCAGGTAGCTTACACATCTTGGAAGTTAATGAAGCTAGGCATCTGAAATCTTACAAAAGACAATAAGGTTTCAGAGCAGTAACTTCTGTAAAATTTGGTTGTGTTGATGCAACAGATTCGGTTATACAATTGTCATACAATTCTAAAATTTACATAAATATATTTTGGTACTTAACGGCGATACTGAAACATCTGAAAATTTGTAAAAAATGATCAAGTTTTATAAAACCAGTATATATATGTTACGTCCCATAAGAGGAGTTACGCCTTACGCTTTATATACTGATGATAAATTGTTAAAACATTTTTCATTTACTTTTCGGAATTTTTAAAATTAATTTATCTCAAAAATATTTAAGTGCCTGGTATAAGTATTTTCTGTAATATAATTTTTTGATGGTTCAATATTTCAAACTTTCTTTAATGGTAAAATTTATCATTTGAAACTGTAATAAGACAAAATATAGTATAATAAATCAATTAATTGACATAAGTTTACCAATCTGTAAGTATAAAATAATTATACAACTCATTAGTACAGTTGTTAAGAGATCGGTCTTTCATTCAAAAGGTTTCAGGTTCAAGCGACGGCTGCATTATTATAGTTTAATAAAAAAAAAAATAACGATTTTTCTTATTTTATAATCTTGTATATATCATATAATTAAAAACATATCGTCTAGTAATATATAATAAAATAAAAATTAAATAATTCTTGTATAAGATAAAATATGGCGTAGCAATAAAAATATATGCGTTTTATAGTCTTTCTTGTACAATAGCTACAGCTGAGTAATACAATGCTAAGTAATCCACAGCAGGGTAACTCACAAGTCACAGTTGAATAATCCACAGCTGAGTAATCCACAGTCAAGTACAGAAAAAATAAACATAGTAATATACAACTAAATTAAGTATGTATACGTTTACTATACAGGTTAATATAATGGTAATATAGATATGACCTTATGATTGACCAGATCAATTTTATTAATTTTAATGTGTTTTTCCTCATATTTTATTAATTTTCCTTATTTTTATATACACGTATTATATAGTATTAATTCGAAAAATTTTAAGTGGGATTAAAATCTTATTTCACAGTTAAGGTGATAATAATAAAATATGTATTTATATATATGTATATATATATAATTTTTCTAGTGAAATAAAAAATTCTTTGGAACAGTTAGTGAGGTCCTAAATGTATATTTTATTTGTTTTGACAATCAACGACACTTTTGGGAAGGCAAAGTGGTATTTTTTTTTCTTGCTTTTGCGAGTTTCTTTTTGTTTTTTTTGTTATACATTACATACATATTCTTACTTACACATAAATATCGGTGTAGACACATATAAGAATATTAATTTTTAAGATTTAACTAAGGGTTTAAAAAAAATCCTTTGTATTTTGCCTGCATTGATATGACTTTGAATTTAATTTTTGATTGTTTTTTGTGTAGTTGTTGGTGGTAGTATTGTTCTTGTTCTTTTTGTTGTTGTTTTGTATCATTTAACAATGCACAACATGACGCTTTGAAATTTAGTATCTCTCCATTATTTATTTAAGAAAATTCCTTTTGTTTGGACAATGATGATAGGCTAAATTAAAATAAAAAAAAAAAGAAGCGGCATATTTAAAAAGAAATTGTCAGATTTTATTTCATATACATATACATATATATATATATATATTTTTTTCTTTTTTGTTAATAAGGGTACATCCCGCAATTCATATTACATATAACTTATAATATGCATGTACCTATATAGATATTGGAATACATTAGATATTATAAAAATTTTTTTTTTTGCTATAAGTAAATCAAAAAATAAAAATTGATAAAATGAAATACGCTTGCGTATTTATATATTTAATTTCTTAGGGAGTTTCAGTAATAAAATCTGAACTTCGAATTAAATAATATGTTTACAAGCTTCTTTTGAGCTTTTAATGAGCAATTTATGGAACGCTGCAAGTACACTTTTAAGTAGAAGTACATACAATTTAAATAAGCATATAAATTTTTGATCACAATTCTTAGGTTCTAACTATGTGAATTATAAGCTCTATGTAAATTCAGATGAATAGTTTTTTACTAACATTTTTCAGCTTTCACTAAAAAGTTTTTGATAAATTAATTTAGTTATAATACAACAAACCTAAAAAGATTAAAAATAGAACAAAGAATTGTTGAATTGAAATGTTGTATATGTAAATTTTTATACTTTACACTCTTTTTTTAAAAAGCTTACAACATCATTTCAAAGATTTTAAAAGATTTGCAAACATTTGAAAAATGTCATCCAAAATCGTTACTAATTCAGATTTAAATCATATAACTTTTTCGTATTAACATTAAGAAAAAATATTTAAAGTAAGATTTTACACGATATATTTGGCTTAACATCTTAGTTCAATTTTGTTCTTCCTAATCCCCTTTCCTTTCCTCATCTACTTCATCAATCAGTATACTGTTTGGGAATATATTACGTATACACATAATATTACTATTACGATCTAAATTAACTCGTAAGCCAAAAATGTGATCGGCCCATTAATACCTTGTGCCGAACAATAATGGCAGAGTTAGCAAAAAATTAACAATATTGGGTAGAAATACAATCGAGACCAACGGGAAAGTAAAGTTAATGCCCTAAGTTCCCAAAAGGAGTAAAAAGAGAAAAAATAATCCTTTTGAATTACAACATGAAATAGTATTGTAGTTAGGCGTTGTAAAATTATTTTAATTCAATTTATAATAAGATAAAAAGATAATTTTATGACATTTAGGTTTTAAAAATAATTTCCGGAACCACTTT
Source organism: Poecilobothrus nobilitatus (assembly GCA_947095535.1). Taxonomy (NCBI): domain Eukaryota; kingdom Metazoa; phylum Arthropoda; class Insecta; order Diptera; family Dolichopodidae; genus Poecilobothrus; species Poecilobothrus nobilitatus. Next base: position 28,550,036 of record OX352774.1, read on the forward strand.
TTTGAGTAATTCAGGCATTTGATCAATCAATTTAATAAAAAGGGTCTATTGTTTCTGCTTTATCAGCATAAACTAATGACTTCTCATAACCCCAAAAGAAAATAATCCAGAGGAGTTATGTCGCATTATCTTGGAGGCCAATTAATTGGAGCATTTCTCGAAATATTGTTATCACCAAATCTTTCTTTCAATAAATCAATTGTTGCGGTAACAGTATGAAGTGTAGCACTATCTTGTTGGAAGCAAAACACTTCCGGGTCGAAACCATTCAAATTTTGAAACAAAAATATTGATCATGATCTGTAACGAGCACCATTCATTGTAACAGCAGCTGCAGCATCGTTTTTAAAGAAATATGGACCGATGATGCTTCCAGCGTGTAAACCACACCATATGGTGCATTTTTCAGGATGCAATAAAACCTGTTGAATTTCTTGAGGATTGTTTTGGCCCATATGCGTTAATTTTGCTTTTTAACCAAAAAAGAGGTTCATCACTAAACACGATTCGATAAAAAAGTGGATCAACTTGATGCTGTTTTAGGTAGGGCCCAATCAGCAAACAAACGACGCTTATTATGGTCAAGTTCTTGAACCAGTTGAATCTTGTATGGGTGTAGACCAAGATTTTTACGCAAAATTTTCCATGTGGTGGTTGCAGTCAGTCCAACTTATTGTGAACGTCGACGAATAGATAAATTTGGATCTTCATCAACATTAGCTCTTACAGCACCGATATTTTCTTCTGTACGTACAGTTCTTTGTCTTGTTATTGTTGTTGCATCGAGTAGAGAAAATGTTGTCCGAAATCTATCGATATAGTTCGATGAATAATCTGTTCTGATGGACCATAAACTATAAATTTCACGAAGTGCTCTATAAGTTTGGCGAATAGAACACTGATTTTTAAAATAAATTTCAATAATTTGTAAACGTTGTTGCGACGTGAGTTTTCCCATGATAATTTGTCAATGCTTACTGAAATTAAATAAAATAAAATTGGCTTCAATCTTAATTTAAGACAAATTCGATATTATTATTATTTCCTTTATTTAAAATTAATTTTAAGATCAATTCTTGTATTCAAATAGAAATGAAAGGCAATGATAATCACCAATACATTTTAAATTAATAAGCCGGGGCCTCTGTAATCTTGTGGGTAAGAGCGTATAAAATACCAAAAGAATGTAAGTTAGAACTCCACACATAATAGTTCCACTTTAAGACCCTTACAGCCACAACTGAAAAGAAAGAGTTATGTAATTTCCATGTCATGTTGTCTTGTCACATTTATATGGTAGGGGAATACTCTAAATAAAACAAAAAAATAAGAATCGGACAAAAAACAAAATTTTATTGCATATGGTATACGCAATTGCGTAGGCCGCAGGTATTCTTTCAATATATGCTGAATAATCACATATGATTCAGCAATATAAAATTGTATTATTCACGTAATTAAATGTGTACAATTGTACAAAAAGTTACTGAAAGGGTTAATAAGTTTCAAATTTATTTGCTGTATTCAATAAACATACGAATTTACAACTGGATGATAACAAAATTTCTTTCACAATTTGAGTTTTTCGGTTTTTATGGTTAACCACTACTTTATGTTATTTTTTATCTTTATGTATATTTAGTTTTTTATATAATTTGTATCTAAAATTTAAAGATATGTATATATATATATATATTGTACATATATATGTATTTAATTTTTTTTCCTCTTCATTTTTTACATTTATTTGCTTTTTTTTTTTTTTTTGTAGTTTTTATTTTTTTTATAAAATAATTTGCATTGTGGAAAAATAAAATTATTTCAAAAAGGTGACAAAGATCAAAACATTCAAATCTGTAAAATATTTGTCGGCCAAATACTTTGTATCTGTTTGTATGGAAACGTGTATGTTTATATATTATAATGTAGAATTTATGAAATGAGTGTTATCATATCTGACATTAACATCTTCAAATATCATGTGATTTATTACTAAATAACTTAATGGTGATGTTCTTATTAATTTTATTCCTTCAAAAAATTTAGATATTTTATAAGGAATGATAAAAATCAATTGAATTTTTTTTTTTTATTTTACTATTGAAAAAAAAAAAAAAACGCTTTGTATTTTTGAAGATTTTTAAAAATCAAAAATTTTATTGATAATATCCGACAACTTATAGATTTTTATATAATTTTTTTTTTTTTATTTTTTATTGTTTTTTTGTTTTGTAGAAATTCGGTTTTATTTCTTTTGAAAATAATTTTATTAATTAAAAATAAAAAATTGGTTAGAGTTTTACCATAATATTGTTTCTATCATTAATTATAAAATAAATATAATTTAACATTTTTGGAAAATAAAATGTAAAAATTTATTGATTGGTTAAAAATTTTCAATTTCTTAGAATATTTAATTTGATTGTATTTAGAATGTTTACCTATACAGGAAATTCTGTTATTTGTGAGTAATTGAAGATTATTGAAAATGTTGCAAAATTGTTTTTTTTTTTTTTTTTTTTGCAAAAATGGCGTATATAATTTTTATATCTATTATTATTATTATTATTAATATATTTACTTTAAAATTTCAAAAACTTATATACCTCATTTCCATAAATATATATATATAATACATATAGTCAGTTCGAAATAGAATAAAATTTTATAATGTTTAAGCAGTAAAGATTGTTAATTATAAAATTATGAATACATGTGGAATTATATAATGAATAAAGGTGATATTTGACCGAATGCATAAAATTGAACTTGAACTCAAACCTAAATTTTTTTTTAAAGAAATAATTTACGAGTTTTAGTTCAGTTTTATACATTCAACCCATTGTTAAAAATATTAGGTGCACTTAAAAAAAAAAATAATCCCGTAAAATTTAACTAAAAGTATATTTTAATCTAACCTAAAAAGTTTTATATTTTGTTCCAAAAAGAGTTTCCGTGAAAAGTTTCCGTATAAGGATATTAATTTGATAGTTGCTTTATTCTTAATTTCTTCTATTATATACGTACATATATGTGTATATATTTTAAAATATTAATTACCACGAAAATTTTGAGAAACCAAGATAACCCGTAGTCAAAAACTTTATGTTTTAAAGAAAAAAAATTTATTTAATATTACTAAATTGGTCTAATAACGGTAAAATCGGTAAATCAATAAAATTATTGGTTAAATAAAGCATAGGAACAAAACGATATCCTTTGAAAGCAACATATAAATCCGTATTTTTGTTTTTGGTTGAATTTTTTTTTTTTTTTTTTTTTTTTTATTGTGTAAAGACCATTAAGACTTAATATAGTTAATAATAGCGAACGATTCAATAGTTTTTAGTAACTATACAAACGAATATTCTGAAAGTTCGTAGCACAAAAGTTACGAATAGTGGACGTTAATATTAATGAAATAAATTAAAAATCCATCAAAATCGGGAATTTTGAACTGAAAATGGAATAAAATTTGTTTAACGAAATAAATCCATTGAATTTTTACGAACCTATTTGTTTAAGTGTGGGATTATAGTATATTTAATAAAAACAAAACCCATCAAAGAATATCTTTTGAAAATGTCAACCTTTCATAGAAATTTGGGGAGAAAAAGTAGGATAGGTTTTTATACTTTAAAACGCTTTGTAAATTTGTGAAGTCAAAGAACTAGATTTGGTATAAATTTCTGTTCAAGAATAATTTTAGTTCAAGATTTTAATTTAATTTTATAGTATTATTTCATTATGTGTGTGTTTTTTAATATTTGTTTTATATCTTGTAAGTTATAGAAAAAATTTGCAAAATTATTGAGTAGGTTACAGATTTTTAAAACTTCAGTTTCTTAAAAATGATTACATATTATACGAATCTTATAGATAAGATTGTAATAAAATTTTAGAAAATTTGTTATTATTTTATTGTATAATATTATATAAATGGATCCTCGGCGGTCAAGTGGATAAAGAGCGTATAAAATACGCTGTAAACACCGAGGGAGTGTCGGTTCGAATCCCACACACATTGTAACAGTAATTCTCCTTACGACATGTACAGCCACGTCTGAAAAGGAAAGGCTGTGTAATTTCCTTGTTACATTTATGTGGTAGGGAAATGCACTAAAAAAAAAAAATATATAAATAAGAAAAAAAAAAAACAAATGTTAAGTGAGGGAAGATCTAAAAAAAGAAAATGTATGCCGAATGCCAAATAGAGGGAGGATTAATTATATAACATAAATAATATAATAAATATAACAATTTTAAGATAATAGAAAATTATCAAACCGTTTATATGATTAACTGAATTTTTTAGAAAAATTCGTGAACGCCGTACTTGATTTATTTTTTATTTATTAAAGTCTATAATTACCACATTATAGTTAAAAAGATTTTCGTAAAGCTTTAAAGGTTTTTAAATTTCTTCATTTAAAAAACTAGGTATCACCTATAATAGTAGCATTATTTTATTACTTTGTTAACTTCAATCTTTTATTTAAATATGTATAACATTATCTAACAGTTATCCTTATTGTTTTGTAATTACACAGCAGTGTCCATGACTATAAAATCTTTACAGTATAATCTGAACTCCAGATAAGTTGTACTTTTTTTTTGTTCCATTAACTCAAACAAATAGGTGTGATGACCGTCTTTGTGTTTTACTTGGAACAAAAAAAAATAGTTGGAGCTGGTACAGGTATAGCAAAATGGGAACAATTATGGCGGAAGGAACTACGATGTTTGGGGGTATTGGTTGTAGGAAAATGTTTAATTCTCTTTCAAATTTTTCAATATTATATACAAATCAATCTTCCTTCAATTACGAATTCCAGCAATAGATTCCAGTTTCCATTTAAGTTATGAACGAATTTCCAAGAGCTGCCATTTTTCACTTAAAAATTCCGTGAAGGGATAAGAATTTGTAGAACTTCTTGTTCGACTGGCGAAAGTTTTTAGGCGACGAAAATGGGATTTTATGTCAGTAGAGCAAACATGACCTATACATAACCATTACACAATATTTGTAAAAAGAGAGCCTGTTCTGATATTTCGTCGGACATCGAGAGTAGCTAATTTTTAGGAATAAAATTGGGCTGATAAGTGGCGTTTACTGCACATTCTGTAATATAGTTTCAAATGCTGTGGGATTTATACTTCATCTTGGAGGGATAATATATAATTATACTGCTATAATATAAAAATGACAAGATAATAGATTTTAAAACATCAACTCATATTTTCTTATAGCTATATGTATAATTCAACTTAAAGAGATTTTTTTACAATAAAAATGTTTTCTATTATTATATTAGAAGTAAATTGAACACGTATACTTATAAATATTTACATATACATATAACTATTACAAAAAAAAAAAACTATGTTATAGAATATTGTTCAAAGATTATTCATATATAAGATTTCAGTAAAAGCCGTCTTTTTTGATGTTACATGTTGCGGCTCGTTACCCTAATCAGCAGATTATTTATGATTTGTCATCTTTTATCGCCCAATTTATTTATTAAACACGCATCGAACATGAAATTTGTTTTTTTGTTTTGTATGTTTTTTTTTTTTTTCTCAGTATAATTTACTTAAATTTGGTTATTTTCTTTTCATGGTTTTGGTTTTGGTTTATTTTTTTTTTTTGAATAATTAAGAAAACACACATACTATATATTTTTTTTTGTTTTTTTTCGAATCTGACTAGTATTTATTGGATGTATGAAATTATATTATATGGTGCTATCAAATGATTTTGTTTTACCTTTTTTGTTGTTATTTTTATTTTTATTTTGACCATATAATATATAATAAGCTTCTTCAAACGTCTGGCGCCGCCTCATTAATTAAACACTCATTAATTAGAGAGGAAATCAAAAGATTTAAGGAAAAAGAAAATAAAAGAAAAAAATATAAAAAATATTAACCAAAAAATATAAAATTAAGCGAAAAATATAACTTTTACATATTATAATTCTTTGTTTTTTTAATTTAGAACATTGTTAAAAGTCAGATAAACATGATAAATTAAATGATAAAAATACAAAGGTATTTTAGATTTTTTTTTTTTTTAATTTATAGGTTTATATATAAATAATAGCAACTCTTAAATTTGTTTCATATATATATATTATATATATACTATTTCTTTTTATTTATTTTTAATTTTTTTGGAAAATATCCAATTTAAATAAAAAAACAAAAAAAAAAACTTTAAATTACAACAAGTGTTGCGGCTTCTTTTTGTAATCTAAATTACAAAATATTGGCATTTATTAATTTATAACAAAATTTCAATAAAGCTTAAAATTTTTTCAATTAAAAACGTTTACAAAGAAATTTTTTTCTTTAAAATGTAAACTATATATTATGTATAAAAGAGAAAATATTCTGTTAGTTTAGTAAAATTTAATATTCTATTAAAAATGGCTAATTTTTTAGTCCTATTTCCGCTACTTTTTTTTTTTTTTAAAAATTTTAAAATTCAACGCTATAATTTGGGGCCTTGGTGGCGTAGTGGGTAAAAGTGTATAAAATGCGCTGTAAACACCGAGGGAGTGCAGGTTCGAATCCCATACACGTCATAAGAATAATTTCACCTTACGACATTTACAGCCACGCCTGAAAAGGAAAGGCTGTGTAATTTTCTTGTCACATTTATGTGGCAGGGGAATATACTAAAAAAAAAATAAAAAAAACACTATAACAAATACCTCAATCAAATGAAAAGTTTCAACTTTCTGAATTTCAAAATAATAACACAAATATGTGCTTTGTTACCTTTGGTATAAATTATATGAAATATTCTTCAAAAATAACTAACAATTACAAAAATACATATGTAATTTATATCTACATATATTTTAAATTTAAATCAACATATATGTATATTATGATAAAAAAAGACAAATCTGCTAGATTAATCGCATAATTAAATAATAAAGAGGCTATTAGAACTAGAATCACGAAATATAGCAGCTCGTACCTCTAAATTGTGAAACACATTATACAATATCATCAATCATATTTGTATTTCGTTATTCGTATATAATGCACACAAATTCGATTAGGTATTAAATATTAGTCAACTTATATTTCCTAGAATTCCCATTTAATTTGACTCTTAGAACTTAGAAAAAAATTTATTGTATATATCTATACGTTTTTATTAATTTTTAATAATTTATAATGTAATTCATTAAATCAGTATAATTTAAATGTAGTAGCAAAGAGGGAAAGAGATTAAACAAATTTGTACTATACAGGTGTCCAATTTACAAGTGTGTAAAATTTGCAAATTTCCAATTTTTGACTTCTATACTAGCTCTTAACCGTTGAAAAGTACAAAACTTTTTCTGAAGTAAGTTTCTGCTTAATCTCAAAGATCTTTTCTTTCTCAAAATTTCAGATTTTTAACTAAAAGTAATCCAGAGATACGGCGGAGGAACCTAAATATTGATTTTAAAAATTTTTTTTTTTTTAAATATTTTATTATTTTAAGTTTAAACTTAGTTTTTACGGATATTTTCAACTTGTCTTATTACCTCACAGAAGATTTTCTGAAATTTTCTTATAAGTAGTAAAACTTATTGAAGTTTAACATTAGGATTTGTCTAAGCATTTCAAAATACTACTTGCTTGCTGAAGAGTTTTGGTAGTATTGTAGAATGAAACATTTCCTAAATTTATATTTTTAAAATATACTTATAAAGTTTAAAAAATTTTCTTTCATTTGATTTTTTTTATTTTCAAAAAAATATTAAGTAGAACTTGAGATATAAACTTTTGAAAATCGGATTCTTCCGAATTTTAAAGAACTGTAGCTCCGTAGGGCGTTATAAATAAAAGTTATTCTACAAAATTAATTTGTTAGATGATATCTATTCAATTAAAATCATTAAAATTGTATTGTTCTATCTTAAACGGTGTACAGAAGTTTTGTAACCAGAAGGACAGACGATCGAACAATGAGACAAACAGAGTGAAAAAATTTTTGAAAAATGTGCTGTGCTAATAAAAACAAAACTGACATTTAATCATTTTTCTGAATTTTTTTAACATTTAACTGATATTTAACTGATTTTTAATCATTGCATTTGAAAATGAATTTTGAAGTTATCAAATATTTAAATTGAATTTTTAAACCTTTCTAGTCGTTTTTCGACGTTTTTAAATTTTTTTGTTTTTTTTCCTAAGGGAGGTGGGAATCTTCCAAAGACACCAAGAATTTCCCCTTGGTAGTGTCGGATTCTTACTGACTAAACCCACCTCCCCCTTTAGCCAAACCCTTACCTGCGAACGCAGTATATTGGCTAGGGAGTAGGGATAGGAAAGGATAGGAAAATGGATACGGAATCATTGAATTGGGAGTGGGACTGTAAGGAAACAATGAATCCGCCTATTATTATTATTTTGCTAACAGTAACTAAAGCCGTCACAACAGTTACAACATGTAGTAGTAGTATATATTACTACATGAGGCAACTATTGAAGGCAACCCCCACTGTCACTGTAGCGGCTGTTATTATTGGTATTAATATTCTTATTAATATTATTATTTTTACTACAGAGTCAGCGCCATCAGTGGATTACAACGTGCAGCAGTATATAACACCTTACTTGCATGATATAACCAAAGATAGCCCCACTGTAGTAGCTATTATAATTATTACTATTATTATTATTATAATTATTGTTATATTATTATTGTACTATTTATTATACTATTTAATTGTACTATTATTATTATTATTACTATTATTATTATTATTTTACCACAGAGTCAGCGCCATCAGTGGATTACAACGTGCAGCAGTATATAACACCTTACTTGCATGATATAACCAAAGATGGCTCCACTGTAGCAGCTATTATTATTATTATAATTATTGTTTTCTATTACTATTATTATTATTATTACTATTATTATTATTGTTATTATTTTTACTGCACAGTCAGCGCCATCCGTGAATTACAACATGCAGCAGTATATAACACCTTACTTGCATGATATAACCAAAGATGGCTCCACTGTAGCAGCTATTATTATTATTATTATTAATTATTATTATTATTATTATATTATAATTATAATTATTATTATTATTATTGTTATTATTACTAATATTAAATATACGATATACATTATTACGATATAAAAGTACTACATATTTTTTTATTTATGACCTGACCGGGGTTTGAACCCAAGACCATTCGATTGAAAGGTTGGCGACTTAACCACTGCGCCGTGAGTCAGATTTTAACTTAATTTTTGTTTTTGCAGAACAATTAAAATTTTAGCTCTAAAATAAGAATTTTAATCAAATAAATGATTTAAAAATTACCTTCATATAATTTTTGAAGCCCTTCCAGTCGTTTTTTGGAGAATTTAAGGAATATTTTAAAGTTAGTTTTTGTTATTTATAAAAATTTATATTTTTAACCCAAAAATATGATTAATCAAATATATGATGCAGATAAAACAACTTCAGATAAAAGTTGTTTTACAACTGTTAACTGAAGTAGGTATAGATTTAAAAACAATTTTGATAATTTTTTGAAAAATGTACTAAAAACATTTACTCGACGCCACGATTTATGTTAAACGGTGTCATAATTGTCAACCATGTCATGGCTGCAGTGTCATTCTGCAATATGGCGGAAAATAATTGTGTGGGCACACAAAATCCAAATTTGGAAATGAGAAGAAAACATGATATTGAGAGCCAATTGGCATTTATTAAAAGATATTTTCTGGGAGAACGATGCTTTTTACTATTAATTCATGATACATTTTTGTTGTTTATGTGATTTTTTTTTTCATCATTTTTACTGTTAAACGTGAAATAGGCGTCCTTATTTGAATTTATGTAGATGTCAAAAAGTTTTTCAAGATTTTTGAGTTAGACGCCGCAGTTGTAGTGGTCTCCAATAGATTTTTTCAAGATTTAATTTTCGTCATGCATTAATTTAACGCCAATTGAGATCGCAAATTAGTAAAACAACTAAATCCTTAGATTTTTAGTTACAAAATAAATAATAAAGATTTAATAGGTTCCATAAAAATTTAAAAGCTCAAAAAATAAAGAGTGATGTGGTATTTTATGAACTTTATTAGTTAATATTTTTTTTTCTTGAATTCGATTTAACAAGAATACAAAAAACATAAAATCCGATATATTTATACATTATATTATTATATTGCATCGGTAATTTAAGAAATTTTAGAAAATCATAAAAAAAAAACTAAAATTACCAAAAGTTAGAAAGAAATAAATAAAACAGAGATCCTTTAAGGGATTGTTTTAAAAATAATAAAAAAAGAAAAAAATTAATAAAATCTTTTTAAAAAGGCTCGAAGAATTATTAAAAAAAAAAGTTCAATAAGCTGAAACTAATTCTGTTGTAAATGTATTTAGTTTTAGTTAGTATGTCTGTATATAGTAAATAGTTTTGATACGCTCCATTGTTCGTTTGCATGATTCTGATGTTTATATATTTTTTAAGAAGAAAAGGAAGAAAGAATTAAAAACGATTATACAATTACAATATAAAAATTGATTTGTCGCTTGTAATTTTTATTTTTTCACACTAATTTCGCTAATCTCCTTTTGGGATTTTGTCCTTTTTTTTTGTTTTTTGGAAATCAGAAAAATTTTCATTTAAGATTCTAACTAAACTGACCATAAAGTTTAAAAGATTTGGTTTTGTTTTGTTTTTTTTTTCTATTTTTTATTATTCTTTTCTTTTTTTTTGTTTCTAGTTTGTTATTAAATCCTTTACAAAAGAACAGCATTAAATTTGAAACGCGATCAAACTAATTTACAAAAGTTTTTTACCTACGACTGAAATGTTTTTAGGTTTCTTTTTTTTTATTTTAGTTATGTTTTCTTTGACTTTTTTGTTTTTTTTTTTTTTTTGTTTGGTGTTTTACGTTCTAAGTTAAAGAAAAGATTTACAACTGTCATTTACAACGTAACCTCTCTTTAAAAAAACAAAAAAAAAAAAATAAATAAATGCCGACAAAGTAATAAACCAATTAGGATATCAAAAGGACCGACATTTTAAGTTGATTTTGTTTTTTTTGTTTTTTGGTTAGATTTATTCAATCTTCTTGAATTTTGAAACCATGCGTTCTGTGTTCATTATATACAAAATGAACACAAATAATGTATTTGTAAATGCGATATGATGTCCTTCCTGTGGTGGGATTTATTTTTGTCTTTCCTCGTTTATTTTCGTGCTTTTCTTTATTTTAAATGTGTTATTCTCTTTTAGATTTTAATTTTATTTTAATTTTAATTTTTTTTTATTTTTTTGTAAGTACATACTTTACTTTATAGTTTATGTACATTTTTATTTTTAATAGAGAGTAAGTTGATCTTATGTTACCATATATAAAGAGTATCTAGAGATCTTTTGTTAAAAAAAAAAAAAGAAAAAACAAAGATAAAATATATTATTGTTTCGTTTCAGTTCATAAAATTAAGAAAAAAAAAAAACAAAAAAAAAAGTAATAAAAGGGAGGGAAAAAATTATGATAGTGATGACAATATAATTTTAATAGAACCACCATGTCGATGGTGTAAGTACCTGATGTAAATAAAGAATTTGAAATTAAAATTTTATTTTTTTTTGTATAAAAAGAGAAAAAAAAAAAGTATTTAAGGGTTAATCAAAAAGAAGTTTTTAATATTTGAAATTATTTTATTTAAAATATGTTTTTTTTTTTTTTTTACCCTTAAAAAAATCAGATGGCAATATTGAAAATGATTGAAATTGAACAATATTAAGATATTCTAAATTTTTTAGTTTTATGAGATTTGAATCCACTAAATTTTTATGTATCGTAGTAAAAATACTGAAATAATATTCTAATGCTGATATAAACAGAAGGTATAATAGTTAGAAGAAGAGTTAGTAGAAAATAATTTTACGGTTAAATGATTAACGCTATAAAAATCGTATCTGAATAAAAATAGAAATGCTTGCAAAAGTTTCTTCTTTAGAAACTAATTGTAAAAACTGTAGATTGTTTTACGATTAGATAGATTTAAAAACTGTAGATTGATTACGCCATGACCTGACTCAAGGCGTAGTAGTTAAGTCGCCAACCTTTCAATCGGAGGGTCTTGGGTTCAAACCCCGGTCAGGTCATATAAATAAAAAATATGTAGTACTTTCATATCGTAATAATGTATATGGTATAATTAATAATAAATATAATAATAATAATAATACTAATAATAATAATAGCAGCTATTTTTGGTTATATCATGCACGTGCAGGAAGGTGTTATATACTACTGCATGTTGTAATCCACTATGACGGCCCTGACTTTGTAGTAAAATAATAATATTAATAAGAATACTAATACCAATAATAATAGCTGATGCTACAGGGACAGTGGGGGTTGGTTGCCTCCAATAATTACCTCATGTAGTAAGGTCTTATATACTACTGCATGTTGTAACGGCTTTAGTCACTATTAGCAAAATAGTAATAAAAATTGACGGATTCATTGTTTTCTTACAGTCCCACTCCCAATTCAATGTTTCCGCGTCCATATCCTATCTATCCTTTCCTATCCCTACTCCCTAGCCAATGTACTGCTTTAGCAGGTAAGGGTTTCATCTCATTATATTAGATAAAGCTGGATGTGGGTTTAGTCAGTAAGAACCTGACACTACCAAGGGAAAATTTTTGGTGTCTTTGGAGAATTCTCACCTCTCTTAGGGAAAAAAAAAGAAAATTCACTCATTTTCATTAAACATAGTAAATTAAACTTTATAAGGTACCAATATATATTGATATAAAAATATATAATGGTATTTTATTGTTCATAATAATAATATTTTATTATTATAATAATATTTTTGTAATGATATTTTGATAAATGTCTATATCGCACTAGCTAGATTTTTTTTTCGAACTTGCTTCGCACCTATTGTCCTGGCATTTAATACCGGAACAATAAGATGTATTAATTTTAATTAATTTCAGAAGTTCGTCGTCAGGTGTAATTGTTTCGGCTTTTCTAGTTCTACTTGCAGATTCCCCTCTAGGACCATTTTTTAAAAACTCAATTTCCTGATTATTTATTTGAAAATATTGTGATGTGCAATTCTTATTGAATCTTATCGTTTTCGTATTACTTATGTAAATTTTACGTTCAACGTTGAGTATGAGAATTTTTAAGTAGTCTAATTTATTCTTCATATTGCTGAACTTGTGCTAGAACAGACACATATCGTCTAAATATTTTGCTCAACCTCCTTTAAATTTGTTAAAAAAATTTCTTTGCACTTCAGAATTGAAATTTTTATTTCAACTTTCTATTTCGGGTTGAATTTTTTTTTTTGAAATTTAGTCCCCATTATTTTACATAAATGTGACAAGGAAATTACACAGTCTTCCCTTTATAGCCACGGCTGTAAATGTCGTAAGGGGGGATATTCTTATTCCATATATGTCGTATTCTTACGACGTGTGTGAAATTCTAACCCAAGACTCTTAGAAGAACTTTTTATTATTTAAACTTTATATTCCAATATATTTTACATATAAATTTTAGCCGATAGCCAGTTCAAATTTTGATTTTGGCACCAATTAATTAATAAACTTTTAGTGAACAATAAGAAAACATTGTTATAATTGCTTTATAATATGTATATATATACAATGTGTACATATTAATAAATAAATAAATCTAAGAATTTTTGATTTAATCTTTGATTTTTGTTTTTATTAAACACCCTGTTTTAAATTTAAGTTTTTTTTTTATGAATTTTAAAAGTAACCATTCATAATTAACAAACTATTTAACAAGGTAAAAAAGAAAAAAAAAAAGAAAAAAAGAGTAAATAAAATTTCGTATTTTTATTTTGTTTTCTTTTTTCTTTTCAAAATTTTAAAATATAATTTTTTATATTCGAATTCTTCTTAATGAAAACAAGATCGATTTTCTTATATATATATATTTTTTTTATTATTATTATTTATATATGATTAACTGATTATCCCCCCAAAATATTTGTATTTGTATATCGGTACCCTTTTGTACGCCCACTATAATTTTATGGTGAGAGTTAATCTTAAATGTTTGTATGTTAAAATATTTATATAAATGTTTATGTATGTAAAAATATGTAATTAAAAGTTTTTTTTTGGCATTTTTTTGTCGATATTTTTTTTATAGATAAAAAATACCCAATTTTTTTTTCTTTTTAAATTCGATTATCCAATACATCATAGTATATATATAAATGTATATATTTATATATTAATATGCAAACAATACACCCTCCGTTTGGTTTTTTTTGTACATATATGTATCTTGGTTTGTTTGTTTGTTTATTTTTGTTTTTTTGTTTTCTGTTCTTTTCATTACTTATAAGGAACCCCAAAGTTAAATTATTAATTGGAATTTCGGAATGCAGCCGCGTGATTAAAACCAAATAAACGATTTGCGCTTCCAATTTATTTAATATGAAATAAATAAGAGTACCCAGGGAGCATATCATACATATGTATATGTATATTTAACAAGATTACAAGTATGTATTACAGAAACAACAATTATGATGTTTTTTTTTTTTTTTTTGTATTTTTGATTTTTTAAATACAGAGTGTTGTAAAAATAAAATTACATATTATGATAATTATATATGTTAAGATATGAAAATATTAAAAATATTATATAAAATTATTTGTATTATATATCTTAAAGTTTTAAAACAATGCTTTTATATGTTTCACACATATTACATATTATATTATATAAAATATATATATGTATATTGTATTCGGCTATCACAAAAAATGAAGAACGAATTTATATATTAAAGATTTTTAGTTAATTTTAATTCAGATATACTTTTAAAATATGGTGGTTTTTTTTTTGAGGAGAATTTTGAAAATATATAATAAAATTAGAAATTAAGCCGTTCGAAAAAGAATTCGAAAACAAAGAAAAACTTAAAATTAGAAAAATAGTTTAACTGTAAACTATTTAATGTATAACTAATAATGAATTAAAAAAAATATCGTAAGAAAATTTAAGAATTTTATGTATATAGTAAAGGAATTTTATGCAATAATGTAATGTCAAAACTTAACTCTATTGTTCCGTTCAAAAATTTTAGTGAACAAAATTATAGTCATAAAGATAGATAGATCCCCCAATAGCTATCGATTGACAGAAAATGAAAAGAAAGAGATAGAATTAATTAAACGATGAAAAGTATATTATTCAGTGCTTCGGCAAATTTTTGTTGCATTTTTTGTTTGGAAGAGAATTCTCTTCCACGATTTAGAAGACTATTAATGACTTTTACTTCAACAAAATATTGCCGAAGAAAAAAAAGTAAACATCTAGTAGACATCTGAAATTGATAATTTAATTGATCTTTTATTTAAATTTTTTTTTATTAATATTTTTACTCTTCCTTCTTTTCCCCCTTATTCAAATTTCTTTCAAATAAAAAATATATGCGTCAATATATGTATATATACGTTATAGAAATGACAGCAAAAAAAAAATAAAAAAATAAGTCCGAAATAAAAGTTGAAGTTGAATCATAGAGAGAGATAATAATTTTCCGAGTTTTTTTTGAAAAATGAGTGAATTCAAAATTTCATATCAGAATTCAGAAGATTTATCCGAAGCAAATGCAGCACTGGGCATGAATCCAGCATTAAATTTTATTATTTAACTGTTAAAGATTAAAGTAATATAATATAAATTTTGTTTTTATAAATAACAAGGAATCCATTAAACAAATATGAGGTTTTTAAATTCTTGAAATTAGATACTATAATAGTTTCTCAAATTTAAAAAATGTGGCTATACTGCATTAATTTGCACTACAGAAAGTTATCATTGGATTTTGTATTATGATTTTATTAAGTTTATATAAAGTTAAAATAAAAAACTCTATAAAATGTGTATTCTAAAGATAATGGGTCGAATGAATAAAAATAAGCTTGAATTCAAATTTCTACGTTTCATACAAAAACTAATATCTGAACTCCAAGGTTTTATTTGAAAATGTAAGATTTAAGTACAAGTTGAATTTTATGATCCAATGGATCGAATCCATAAAACTGACCTTGAAGAACTCAAACCTCACTTCTTCAAACAAAAATATGAGTTCAAGCGTAATTTTTGTTTGAAAAAGTGATATTTGATTTCAAGCTCAGTTTTATACAAACCATACGCAATGTGTATATGGGATCTATAAAATATAATATATAATATCGAAAAATTTTAAGGTTAATTGAAGCAATTATGGATTAAAATCAACAAAAAATTATCGCACTAAATAAAAAATCTTCGTATAGGAAAAGATAAACTTTAGAAATTGGATAGAAAAAAAAACAGATATTTTGTTTAAAAACAAGTACATATAAGAATAATAAAAATAATATCTTCGAATATCTTATCTTAAAGGAATTAAGCTCTATAAATTAACAGTTGTACACATATTCTGTAAAGTGTATAAAACTTATAAAAGTTTATACAAAAACATTTTTTTTCCATTATTGAACTTAAGATTATAAAATTTTAAATTTAATTTCAACACCCTGTTTTCTTATATTTTTTTGTTAAGTTGTTAACGGCCTCCTGTATCTTTTAAGGAGTCTTGAATATATTTAATATATAAACATATGGATATAAATCGGATTGATTATTCGTTAGAGGCTACTCATTTGTTTGTTGATACACGATTTATAATTTAAATTATGTTCTTACAGTACAGTTCTTTTTACTAATAAAAATATATATATTATATATATATATACATATATACATATTTATTACTTTCATACTTGTTGCTTCACTCTTTTTTATTTATAATTTTATTTTTTTTTTTTCATATTAATTAATAAGATGTTTAATTTTTTGTTGATTTTTATCTGGGTGAATTAGTCTTTATTATTCTTTTTTTTTTTGGTATTTCTTTTTATATATATGATATGTGATCTTGTACGTGTACAAATGATAATCCTTTAAAGTAATATCGGCATATTATTTGGCGGATATACAGAAAAAAAAAGCACGTCGCTACACCTTTAAGGTGAACTTATTAAAACAAAAGGAATAAAATTAAAATCAGTGGTGTACTGTTTATATTATGTTCGGTTAATTTTAAGTGAAACTTTATAATATTTTCTACTAATACGTTCAAGCTTATGGTTTTTGGTTAAGTTGGTTACTAGATTATATATACTTATATATGTATTTCAATATTACGTTTATTTATAAAATTACTTATGAATTTAGTGCTTAAGTTTCGGACTTTTTACTATTAAAAATATTTACTTTTTACTATTTACTATTTCGGACCTATACTGTTAAAATATTCCCAAATTTGGGACCTTTTCTAATTCTATAGAATGTTAAAGTAAACAGTGCTATATTGCTTACTAATATAGTAAATTAAGCTACTAATGTATTTATACAGGGTGTATGTATTCTCTGGCTATATATGGTGTATATCTTTTGACTGACCGTGTATCAAACTTATTAATTAGTTATGTTGTTTTAGAGATAAAAGTGGATTAAATTAAAAGTTCAATAAAACTTGAGGTTCCATTATCTCAAGCATCCAGTAAAATAGACCCTCATTCCCTCTCTAGAGAGTAATGTTTGGTTTTTGGGTTTTGGACCAAAATGAACAAACATTACTCTATATATCTCTATATAAATATTCAATACCAAAACAAAATCATTTTGTATATACATATTTTAAAAAAAGAGCTCTCAAATTTGTTGTTTTGCGTATATATTTCTTGATTTGAGTATAATTTCAGTATTGTTCAAGTTGATTTAGTAAAAATTCCCTGCGGTATATATAGAAACCGAAACTTAATTATATTTTAGATTTTTTGTAAATGATATTTTAATTTAGGATAATATATCCTTATGAAAAATTATTAAGAATAATATTTGAATATTTTAAGAATTCGTCACTGAATAAATGGTAAAAAAAAAAAACCAAATAAATATTTTAATATGCAAGAATACTGATACACAGCGAGTGTTTTTTATTTATATATATATATTTTTTTAAGGTTTTGAATTAAGTTGAATTAAGCTAACTTTAACCGAAATTTAAAAAATGCTCAACTTTTAAATTTACTGGTCACCGCAATTTAATTTCAAAGGAATATAAAATACAATGT
Source organism: Poecilobothrus nobilitatus (assembly GCA_947095535.1). NCBI lineage: Eukaryota > Metazoa > Arthropoda > Insecta > Diptera > Dolichopodidae > Poecilobothrus > Poecilobothrus nobilitatus. The sequence continues at coordinate 28,568,228 of OX352774.1, forward strand.
TTCCTTTTTTTTTTTTGATATTTATGCATAAAAGTACAGTGAACAACCGATAATGAGATAACGTTTTTATAAGATATATTGTTAAATAACAGGATACTAGATGTATATAAAACAAAAAATTTCTTAAAAAAAATTATATTAATCGTAATTTTAATGAATTTTAGTTTTTTTTTTCAAATATTTACCTAATTCTTATTTTTATTCTTATTAAATGACCCAAAAATTAATTTAAAGTTTAAATTCCATCTACAAACAAAATTTCGATATAAATTATCTTAAGTTTTAATAAAAATAGTTTCAATAGGTTTGAGTAGTTTCAATAACTTAATAGTTTAAATAAATAAAACGATTATTCCTAATAACGGCATAGCCTAAGCTGATTTAATTGTGTGAAGGCATTGGGGTTTAATTTTATAGATTTAACACATTGATCTATAGTTCCAATGTTTAACATAAAATGCTTATTTTTCTATTTTAAAACTATATCTTAATCGTTCAATAAAATCATTTTGAAAAAATTAAAATAATTATTTTTTATATTCCTATATTAATTAAAAAGGTTAGTGTATAACAGTAGTAGTAACTAACAGAATATCATGCTGAAAATGTAACCAGTTGAATATGTTAACTAGGTAGCATAATGACTATTGACGGAAAAACGGATGCAGATGTTAACAACAGATTTAATAAAGCCAGGTTAGCATTTGAACTATTATACCCATTATGGAGAAATAACCAAATCTCTAGGAGAAGAAAACTACGGATCTTTAATGCTGCGTGAAAACAGTTCTTATATTTAGTAGTCAAATATGGATGATATTCAATACCATCATTCAAAAACTACAAATGCTCAGTATTCGCTGTCTATGCAGAATATTTTTGTTTGTCAGAATAAGTAACGAAGATCTATGGAGACTTACAGAAAATGAATTCATATTGAGACAACAAAGTGAGAAAAGATGAAGACGGAAGCCCTTATGCTCTTTCGTGGAGAGATTATGGATAAAAACGAAATATTTGTTTGTTAGCACTACATTGCTGTCTAAATTCTTTTAATATTATACGGTTTTGACTTCAACATAAGACTCGTCACTGGATATATAACTGGATATATATTTTTATAAAAATTAGATTCAATAAGGGCATAACGTTCGCTTAATTTTAATGTAAAGCAGAAACTATTCGACCTTAGAAACATGAATAAAAAATATAAAATAGAAAGTTCTGAAATGTATTAACTGTATGCAAAAAGATATTAAAAATTTGCATCTATAAATTTAAATGTATAGTATTAAAAATTTGGATCTGTATTACATCTCAAAAATTTTAAATACTTTAAAACCATTAAAAAAAGTTTTTAATAAATATTGTAAGCTATTAGAAAGAAAACATAACTAATGAATGAGTAATGGCTCAAAAATATTAGATATTTTTAGCCATAGTGTTTTACTGTTTTTCTTGCACTTACTGTTTATATATATGTATGTATATGTATACAAATTTAAATTATGGTTTTTTGATTTTTATTTTATTTTCTTTTTTTGCAGAATGCGTACATAAAAATAACATGTACCTATATGTATATAATTTTACAAGTTTGTTAGTAAAGTATCACAATGTTACAACATCTGGGGATGCAATAAAAGAGTATAATATTTGTTGTGATATGCTTTCATAGTGCCGAAACTTTATTATAATATATATATACAAAAAAAAAAAATTTAAATTAAAAATTAAACAGAAAATAGCTAAAAAAAAAGCCTTATAAACAACAAACCTTATACAAATATTTTTTATTTTTTTTGATAAGTATCTTTTGAATGATTCTTTAAGTGATTATGTAATATGGACATAATATGTATATGAATATAATATTACTGATAAACCGTAAATTTATACTATATAATATTATATACATACATATAAAAATATCTACGAGTAGGTATATAAAAGTATATACAAAAAAAAAAAAAATTCAAATCATTCTTCTAAGAAATTTCATACATAAAATGTTAATATTTGTTTTTGTCGGTTAGAAAATTTGTTTCGTTTATTATATTTTTATTAAATTAAATATTAATATTGTATCTAAATTTATTTTATTTGTTAATTTTCAACTACCTTTAAAACATGAAAAGGATTCAGTCTTTGTATTTTTTTTTATACGTTATTATTTTGAATTTTTTTTTTTTTAATTTTAGAAAATTAATTTTAATATTTGTGTTTAACAATTTGTATATATAGATAAAATATTATATTATATATTCATAGAATTTTAAAAATTCCCATAAAACTATATTAATATCCTACATCTATATATTTTTTAATTTAATGATATCAAATATAAGCAACAACATATTTCTTCTTCATAGATATGTTGTCAGCGTGGATGAAGTAATTCATTTTATTTCATTTCTGGATTTTGGAAAATAATTGAAAGAATAATTATACAAATACGATTTGTTCTGTTTTCAAATTAAGAGTGCCTGTTTCTTTTTTAATGCACTTAATACTGTTTCCACCCTTTTTAAGATGAACATGCTAATAAATTAAATTGAATGAGACCTGTCATTAGAACAATATTTTCTTCTGTATTCTCTTCTATCATATATGATATAAATAAAGCCTTTTTTTTAATAAAATTAGACTAAGATTCAGTTTCTTTAATTAAATTATTCAACTAACTTATTGATTATTATAGGCTGCAGTTTTTTAAAATATTATGAAGCAAAAATCTTAGTGCTATTTGTTCTCCATCTATTATCTGATACAAGAATTATTTTATAAATTTATTTATATGTTAACTTATAATATATTAATTTTAATTTGTTTTGTATTTCTTTATTTTGGTTAATGTTATATGTATGTCAAATGACGGCATAAAAACCTGTAATACTTTTAATTGCAAATCGAAGTTTTATCAATTCATCATAAAGTGGAAGAACAACTTACTCTTAAAACTCTTAAATGAACGTCGTTAAAAAATGTTAGATATACATTTTTAACATTGTATAATGTCGAATGATTATTGTGTTCATAGGGTTCAATTTTACAATGAAAAATCCTTATTGTATTCATAGGGTAGAGTTAGTATAACAAATTTTTGATTAGATACGTATTTATTTTAAATATTCTATAAATATTGTATCAAATATATACTTTTCTTTAATTTCAAAGGAAAAAAAACTAAACGACAAATAACTACAATTAATATGCATAACTTATTGGCATTACAAAAAGTTTAACAAGATCTCATTAAATAAAAAAAAAAATTTGACGGCAATTTGACAAAAACTTCAAGGGAAAACCAATTTTGTTACGCCTTACCCACTACTAACTAATTTTTCTTTTAGTTGTAAAAAAAAAGTATAAATGACAAAAACAATTCTTCTTAAAACATTTTATACTTTTTTTTTTATATTTTATTTTCTATTTTTGTACAAATGTATAAGCGTAAATAAATCAGAGCGTTGTAAATGGATCCTTTTCTTCCTTTTCTGCCAATTTGTTCTTCATATTTTCTTCTTTTTTTATATTAAGTTTTTTTTTTGTTTTTTGTCACGATGAGTCTTTTGAAATATTTTACCCTACTCTATATTGTACAATAAAATTGAATTGTTTTGTAGAATTATAGTATATGCACCTGTAAAATGCAACTTTTTTTTCTTTTGGTTTTTGTTTTTCTGTTAAACAAGTTTACAGGTGTTATTCTTACATAATAGAAAATCACTCAATGGATAAAATCGATTTAAAATGCCTTAAATCGTATTCGAACGGGAAAACGATGATGCGCATAGTTTTTTTTTTCTTATAGTATTGTAACGTAAATCAATTTTTCAAAAGAAAGTAAAAAATAAGACAAAAACAAAATAACAAAAAAATATTCGATGATGATGATAAAGTTTCTGTTCTGTTTTGTTTCGTTACTCGGTTGTAAATAAATAAAAACAGAAAGCAAAAAAAGGGAATTCTTATGTAGTATATAATTGTGATGTTTCTTTTGTTTTCGTATTATAGGACAGATTTAATTTTCTAGTTTTTAATATGATTAATTGTATTTTGTCGCTTAATATCAAAGAATTTTATTATATATATAATATTTATTATCTTGTAATATATTTAATTTCATTTATAAAAGATAAATGAAAATTAAATAAAAAAGGTTATAATATTAAATAGCAGAAAATAATAAATCAAGAAAGTTCATATTGTAATTTGTTTTTTATTTTATTTTATTTTCCTTGAGAAAGCATAGGAATTCTACAAAGCAGTTCCTTCGTATCCCATTTTGAGACCAATATTATAACTTTGACCTATTAATTTGTAATTTAATTGAGTTATTTCTACCACATTATGGGTAATTTTTCTAGAATTCTTCTATCCTAAGAATTGCTAGATTTATTGTATGTTAATTTTTGAAGTGTGTGAGTGATCGATCCATCTTCGTTCTCTCGGTTCTGAATTCGTAATTTCTGAAAAATCGAATTATCTGTTTTATAGATAGATAGATGTGGTTCTTTGTCTTGTAGGATTCGGTCGATAAAACCTGCGCTTATTTTATACTACTTAAGTCAAGTTAAGTATAAGTTAAGTTTCGCTTCGGGAAAGGAAACAATTCGAAATTCGTAAATTCAGATTATGTTTTTATCTGTAGTGATGATGCTTTAAAAAGTGTGATATACTCGAAATAAGTGTTGGGTAATATATCATCGGTCATAAACATTGCGTTCTTATATCGCTAATGAAAACTAAAAACCCACGAGACAATCATCTGTAGGCCATCATTAGGCCATCAATACTGGAATTATTAACAAATAAATTAAATTAGGTGATTATTAGCAAATTAATGCTGAATATAATTTAAGTCTTTTTACTTTGTTGAACGATTAGTGACGAAATACCATATTTAATACCAAATTAAATCATTATAATTCAAAAGACTTAAGGTGGAAACTTTATTACAAATTTTCATATAATAGATATAAATACATTGAAAATTGAAAAATAATTCTTTAATTTAAATTTAGAGACTTTTATTTTGTTGATATAAAAATGTCTTAAAGATGTTAACTTTTTTTTAAATTAATAGTAACAAGTTAAAAATTAAAGGAGAAAAATTTGATGAAATTAATTACACTAAGAAATCCTAAATGTAGTAAAGTTTTTGTTTTCTAAAAAACTGAAGCAACTCTAATAATCCGACTATGGTTTGAAAGTGTGTAAGATTTTTTTCAAAATTATTATACTGATTAGTGATTACTATTAATAATAACTAAATTTAGGTACTAATAAATAGTAATGATCTACACATAGCGCCGATATGAAAATTAATGTAAGTTTTAACCGAGTATATTATTTAAATATAATTTATATGTATATAATACTTAATTGAATGTTCTACAACAGATATTTAAGAAATCTTAATATTATACATTTTTTCCATGTCTCGGATATTTTTATTCATTAATTTTGAGTGCCATTTTGATTTTTACAAAATTTTAATATAGCAAAAAAGTATATAGATCGATTCTGATGTTATACTTGTATTCAAAGGTAATGAAATACAAAGTGAACAAACAATAATGTAAGATTTTAGAGCAGACATTTATTTGGAATTTTGTTAAAAGAAGATGTGATTCTTTTTTTTCTTGTACGTACACGACTTTTTTATTTTGCTCAAATTAAAAAAAAACTTATTACTATGTTCCAAAATTATCATTTAAAATAAATAAAAGCTAAAAACAATTTTTATATTATTAGTAGAAATTATTTTCTAATTATTTAATAATTCAATATTTTTCATTGCAAAAAAAAAAAACTTGTTTAATTCTTCCCGTAAATTAAAATTCTTTATTAACACTAAAAAATACTTAATTTGATTCTTTTTTTTTTTACTTTATAGAGAGTTTAAGAATTGTGTTTTCGTTTTTTTTTTTCAATTATTTTGTTCATTTTTTTTTGACCATCTTAATTTCTTTTTTTTTTTTAACAAAACCGAAAATCTTTACATTTGTTTTAATTTAAAAGCAACGAAATAAAAAAAATTAGGTGAATCGTCAATTTTTGTCTTCTTTACAATATTTTCAATTTTTTTGTTTTTACTTTTTTGGAAAACAAAAAAAATACGATTTTTTTTTTAAACTATAACCTAAGAAAAAAACAACAAGACAATAAAAAAAGAGTCAGAAACATAATCAAATAACTCGAAAAAAAAACCAAAAAAAATAATAATATCAGGGAGAGAGCTTATCTTAGGATTGTCCATTAACGAATTAGTTACGGCGAAGAAAAACGTTGTTTCGAAGGTACCAAAAAAACTATCATCATCGGCATATACATAAGTAAAAAAAAGAAAAAAAGTATAAAAGGAAGAAACAACAAAAAAAAAAGAAAACAAAAATACTAAAGATGAGAAAAAAAACAATATTTTTATATGTATACTGTATTATGCATATAAAGTAGGTATAATCAAACTATACATAGCCTATACTAGTAAGTGCCTTACAGGCAGACTTAAGCCAACAAGCTAAACTACAATTCAAAAAAAAAACAAAAAAAAAAAAAAACCAATCGAAATTTACAATCAGCCCAATGCAATAAGAAAAATATTATATAAAATCCATGTCAAAAGCAATTTACTTTTTGAGAGGCTACCGTGATACGCGCCGCAGTAGTCAGATCATAAGATGAGAGCGCCTTTGATAATGCCGGCATATATTGATATATATATATATATTCATACATATATACATATGTATAAAAAAAATATATCAATAATAATAATAATATTTAAAATGAAGAAAATTATAAATACACGCATTCTATAGGTTATAATAAGCATAAATAAAATGCGTTTTGACTGAGGAAAACAATTTGTACTTGGAGAATTTTGTTCTCTTTTTATTTTTTTTTTTTATTTTTGAAAACTCATTCTGAACTTGGGATTTTTATACAGTATCATATATAAGTATATATATAATGTGTTTAGTAGTATAGTAAATTTTACACTGTCAAAATTCATATAGATTATATGGTTATAAAGAAAGGATAATTTTGAATGTTATTTTAATAATATATATATATATATACATATACAGAAAATAAAAAAATCCAAATGAAATTCAAATAAATGACGAAAAAAGTTTTTGAGTTTTTATTTTTCTTATTTGGTTCTTTTTTTTTGTTTTGTTTTTGAAATTACTGAATTAAAATTTTATTCAAATAATCTTAGAAATACATATATTGAGCAACTATATGGTAATATTAAATATATATTATATTATATGGATAAACTTTTTTTTGAACTTAAAAATAAGTGCTAAAAAATATTTTAGTCTAATATTTAGGTCTAATTAAAATAAAATTTAGCATTTTTTTTACTAAAGTTTTAACTAAATTTATCTAGTTATGTATAATATGTAAACGCTTATATATATATGCATATATAGGCATATATATAAATAAATTTACGTCAAAATTTCCTTTTATTCAAATAAATCTAAATTTAATTATAAAATATGAAGAATATATTTTGATTTAGTAATTTAATAAATAATTCATTAAAAATTATTATTTTAATATAAGAAGAACTAGATTGAAATAAACTTAAATGATAAATGCTGCTAGACTGATATTAAATTTAAACACGTGGATCTAATGAATAAAATTTTACAATGAAAAATTTATTTTGTATTTTCTGATTTTTCTGATTTTTTTTATATTTTCTTATTTTTTGAGTATTTTTTGGATTTTTTAAAATAATTTTTTTTTTTTAACCATATTTGAATGACACTTGATATGGAGTCACGTCATTCAAATATGAAGAACGCTATTGTATTACTTAGTTATATACTTAGATATATATCATTCGTATTCTATAAGGGTTGCGGACGACATGAGTTTTGTTTTCTAAAAAATATTTTCGCAAGTCGGTGTGGAACTGGTGTAAAAATGATCGACATACAAATATACAACGTTCTTCCTTCATTTAAAAGACGCATTATTACTGAAATGTGCATTATGCAAATTAAAATTTGAAATCAATTTCTTGATATTACAGTAGCTGGAACACTCTGTTTGTACCTTTGACTTGCAAATAATCTGTAATTGTTTCGAGTCCAATTTTACAAGAGCTATCCACAACATCAAACCAAAAAGCTTTTCAATTTCATCGGATAATTGGTGGAAATTCATTTAGTAGACTTTGAATGCATCTTTTGTGATTTCTTCAACATATCAGCATGATTTCGTCAGCATATCTATTGTTTTCAGTTACAATAAGATTTATAACACCATTATTTATCATCAATCGGAATATTCAAATATGAATGACATTAAAAAAAAATTAATAATACATGTTAAAATTTGTTGAAAATCATACGGTAGTGCTATATAACTAACTTTAAAAAAAAAAAGAAAATTAATATATGAAATTTTAGACCTTGGTCTCGACAGAAATTTTTGCAAAATTGGCTTGGCGCGAAACGTGTAGAAAATATGGATTTACGCTACTGATATCCTTTTTTATTTGGTTGAAGTTTTGGCCAAAAAGGATGTTTTTAAAAGGTGGAAATGAAGGTGGGAATGAATTACAAAAGAATGTTTAATGATATTCATAGGTTTCATAAATGAATTTTTAATTTTTTTGTAATAAATCATTTTAAATTTTTAAAACTAACTGAGAGAAATTCGTTTTACTGCAAAAAAAATGCCGTATATTTTAACAAACCTGAATTGCCGGATTGTTGATTTTATGACAAATAAATTAATGTAACCAATTTTAAACTATTCTTATATATCCAAAAGTTATATATGACTTTATTGCAGTTGTAAATTGAATATAAGTTGATTAGTTATATATGTATTATAGGTCATATATGTATACACTTAAATACTTAATAGTTAATAATTAAGTTTGCAAGCGGAAAGTATAGGTTTTAATTGTGAACTAATGAAAAAGAAAAAATTAAAAAAAAAATTTTTAAATGGACATACTGTTATCATAAAAGCGGCATGATTTTGTATTTTATGTTTTCTTAAAAATTTCTTAATTTTGTAAACCATCAAAGAGCATAACTTGAAATTCAATGTTTTTTTAATTATAGCTTTATATCAGCTACTGGAATTTACTGGAAATAAATTAAATTTTTAATTTATGTGTTAAAAACCTATTAATTTTGTATTTTTTTTTTTGTTAAAATAAAAGAAGTTAAAAAAATAAAATCAAAATAAAATTAAAAAAGTAAAACTAAATTTGAAATTTGGTTAAAAATTGAAAAGCGCTCTGTATAGTGTTTGTAATTAAATTTAGTTTTTTTTTTTTTGCGCCCGCGCGCTACTATACTTTACGTTTTTTTTTATTTTTATTTTTGGTCAAATTTCTATATTAGATATTTGAACGCTTAATTTTGATTTTCTTTGAAGTTGATTTTGGGTGTTTTATAATTTAATCAAAAATAAATAATTAACAAAATAAACAAATAATAATAATATAAAAATATATATTCAAAATTATTATCGCGAGTTTACATATATATACATATGTAAAAGTATAATATTTTCTATTATTTTATTATAAAATTTTGTCAAAAATTTTCCCGCCTAAAATTGTTTTCATTTTATAATTGTGTATATGATTATGTTAATAGTTATACTAATATATTATGTTCGTATGGTGGTACTTTAATCATGTTTCAAAAAAAAAATATGTTGTTTTTTTATTTAGCATTTGATTTTTTTAATTAAATACTAAGTGTTAATAAATAATTATAATTTTGTTATAAAGTTTGATTAGGTTACTCGTGTGTTTATTGTTAATTTGACCTAAATGTTTTCTGAAAAATTATGTAAAAATTTGAAATAAAAGAATTTATTCAATGAATATTGAAATAAATTTAATTAATTTTAATTTATTTAGATTATATGTAGAAAAAAGCTTAAGAAGTATTTTGAAAGCTTATATCATATTATTTTTTTTTTTTGTGGAATTTTCTAAAGTGTTTCTTTTTGTTTTATTTTTAGGGGCAGTGGAAAACATTGAAAGGAACTCAGAGGAACTGCACGAAGTTCCACTGGGTAGTGTTTAACTATAACCAACCAAAACCACCTTTCTTAAAATCAAACTTTAGGATGAGTCCTTTAATACTTACCAAGAATACTTAACCTCTTGGTGGTATAGTATCAGGTTATTACTGACTAAACCCATCTCCCTCTTTAGCCAATATAATGAGATGAAACTCCTAAACTGCTAAAGCAGTATATCGGCTAAAGAGTAGAGATAGATAAGAGAATAGGACAAGAATAAGGAAACTTTTAATTGGCGAGTTGTACTGTAAGGAAACAAGGAATCCGTCTACTATTCAGTGTCAGTTCTATCAGTATTGAAGCGATGAAAAGTTACAACATACAGTAGTAACAAAATATAGCTCCAATGTAGCAGTTATTATTAATATGGTTATATTGAACTCAAAATCCTCCGATTGAAAGATTGCCGTCTTTACCAGTACACAATGAGTCTGATTTAATATGTAACTCCTGTTGATAAACGTTATAAGTTTAGTACAAATAAAAAATTATTCAACATTTAGAATTTTTTTTGTTGCGTTTTGCAGAATAGTTAAAATTAGTTAAAGATAGAAGAGATAAAATACAATACTTGTATTGATTTGTTTTCTATGACTAAAATTAATTGAAATTATCTAAAATTTAATTATAAATAAGTTATAGATGCATTTTAATTAGATTATATATTTTTTTGCTTGTTAGAAATAATTAACTAAATGTAATTGAATTTACCATGTAGTTTTTAGTTCTTTATCAACATTTCCTCCCTTTATAATATTTTTTTCTATTTTGAAGAGAAAGGGTTTGACAATAAATGATGCTTTTAAAACGTGTGTTTTGTAAGATTCATATATTTTAAATTCTTATTAGGCTTTTTTTTTTTTTCTTTTTAAACTTTTCTTATTTCGAAAGTTGATCTGGTGTTAGATATATATATCAGTATACATAGCAGTATATTATATCTCTATTGTTAAACGGTAAAAAGTTAAATGTACATATATATATAAACAAATGTAAAAATAGGTAAAGAGAATAGATGTATATATGTTTGTACGCATTATATATTTTTTTTAGAGGTTATCTACATTTTTGTTCCCTTTTACTTAAGCCCAAAAAACTGTCATTGTCGGCACATCAAAAGAAAATTATTTTTTTTTTATACATTATAAAAACAACAGAAAATATTCGTAACATAAAAAAAGGAACAAAAAAAAAAAAATAACGAAAAAAAAAAAATTAAAATCAGTTTTCGTTACTGGCATGCTATTATCGCAATCCCCGAGAAGAAATAGATTAAACCATGGAACGCGGTAAATAACTCTTAAAAGAATTGAATAAAAACAAAAAAAATAACAAAAAATATAACTAAAAATTAACAAAAAAAAAAATAACAACACAACAAAACGTAACGCAAAGAAAATTATATACTCTTTTCCGTTTTAGAAGAAAATAAAAAAAGGAAAAAAAAAATTATTTTTTTTTTTTTATTTTTCTATATTAGAAAGAGCGAAAAGTAGAATAGTTTAAAATACTATTCATTTTAAAATGTTTCAATGTTTTTCTTCCTTAAAAAATGTTTACATACATACATACATACATATTTACTATAATATATATATACTAAATCGTCCAGATTTATTTGTTTTCCTTAGGTATTATTAAGCTATAGAAGAACAATTCCGACAATCTATTATTGCACCTATTAGTAAAAAAAAAATTAATTAATTCAGAAAAAAGAAAAAAAAATAACTTTTATATTTATTATACGTTGCCTATACAATTGAGGCTGAATTTTAATTCTTTTTTTTTGTAATAATCAAAAATTTTTTTATTTTTTTTTTTATGGGTTTTTGCTATAGAATTCAAAATATATGTAGCTATTATCTGAATTCAAATCCATAATCTATAAAATAAAATATATAATTTTAAATTAGATTAGATTAGGACTCTCAGGAGGCCATAATTGAGATTTTTTCGTTTTCTTAGATTCTATATAATATCCTTTAAATATGTATGCTGAGAATACCTATATTTTACATATGTATGTATCGCCTAACTTACCAAAATTAAACTGCTGCAATAAACTCTCTACAGATTTTCAGTTTCTTAGAGACAGTATAGGGTCGAGAGAATTATTACGTATAGAATTAGACGGAATTATCAAAAATCTACAACACTCAAAATTAGAAATATACACAATAGAATTACATTAAAAGATCCCAGTGTTACTTACGGGTTGGTCACGAAATCCCAAAATTCAAAATCCCAAAATTCAAAATCCCGAAATTCCAAAGTTCCATTATCTGAGTTTTCTTATCATAGTTCCTTTTGAACATCTTTTATTTCGGATGTAAGTCGATTTATTGAAGACAAAAATATTGAATGGAAAAATTGTCGAAAAAAAAATTTAAACAAAAAAGTCTGTTGAATGCGAAAAATGTATAGGAAAAAAATGTAAAAAAGAATATATATGCTTACATATTTATATTCTTATTTCTTTTTATAAATTTTCTGCGAAAATCTCCGAGACCCTGCTAATTATTTATTTTACATAAATATTTAAACATATAATAGGGGTTGCCGGTCCAAACCAAGCGCTAAACAAATTATTGAAGCTCTGATTTTGACTTCACTTTTAAAGTCCCTCCTAAATCAAAATCTCGCATATACATAATATATATAAATATTATTCTAACACATGTAACTTTGATTTTAAAAAACCTCCTCTAATTGAAAATCTCGGACATATATTCTGAAAAAAGCTTATAACATTGATTTTATATAACCAACTAAAAATCGCTTCAAATTCAGAATCCTTTTTCAAAAAAGATTATAACATTCATTTCATAACCAACTAAAAATTGCCTTAAATGCAGAATTTTGCATTTACATAATATATATAAATTACAACATTACAACATTACATATACATGTTTTAGTGCATTTCCATGCCACATAAATGTGATAAAGAAATTACACAGTCTTTCCTTTTCAGACGTGGCTGTACATGTCGTAAGGGGAATTACTGTTACGACGTCTGCGGGATTCGAACCCACACTCCCTCGGTGTTTACATGCTCGTTTTATATGCTCTTACCACCTAATTATTTGTTTTTATTAAATATAAATACCAAATTAAGTGTTTTCTTAATAATCCTGATGAATCCAAAACCACTACTAAACAATTCCCTCATATATTGTAGATAATTCTTAAATCTGTAAATTTGTTTTAGATATTATTGAGTTTTACAATTTTGAGATTTTGGGATCTTAATAATCCTGATGAATCCAAAACCACTACTAAACAATTCCCTCATATATTGTAGATAATTCTTAAATCTGTAAATTTGTTTTAGATATTATTGAGTTTTACAATTTTGAGATTTTGGGATTTTGCAATTTGGGATTATAACAAATCACAAAATAACAAATCTCTTAGCTGAGAAATAAATTTACTATATAATATTAAAAATATGTATAGGTGGTAAAATTAAAATTTTTTTTTTAAATTATTAAAAAAAAAAAAATTAATCAAAAAGAATTTTTATATTAAAATATAATATCATAATATTTATATGTTGTTATTTTAATAATTGGAAATTAATTTATGCGTATAAGCAAATAAACAAAAAAAAAAAAAAAAAAAATACTTTCTACTAAATTTTATTTCCATTTGCTTTTTAATTACTAACATTTATTATATATTAAACACTAATATGGAAGAAAATATTTATAAAATTTCCTTAAACTGAAAAAATAATGTGTATATATATATATGTTTATATGTATATACATAATACTTTTTTTAAAAATATTTCAAATATTTAGATCACTCATTTCTGTTAGTGGGTGCTAAAATATGTTATTTTTTTTTTTTTGGATTATTTTTAGTTTAAAAATTTTCTCTCTAAAAATATTTTATTTTTTTCCTTTTTTTATATTTTTTTACTTTGAAACTTCAAATTTTTAAGCAGGCGTAATTGGCGCCAGTTAAATAAAATTTGGAAAAAAAAACAAAAAAGAAAAATTTATAAGAAATAATTCAAATACAAATTAATTAATTAAAAAATATTAAATATTTTGTTAAACAATACTATATTCATTATAATTAAAATAAAATTTATTATCTGCAGATTATTTTTATTTACACGTTCACTCCAAAGTTCAAATATGGATTTATTATGTATTTGATTTTACCAAAATGAACTTTGAACTTTCTTTGAAAATAACCGCTATTTAAAAAAAAAAAATATTATTTATTTACCAGGTATATATAGGTGGAAAAATATTAAACATAAAAATAAGGTGTTTAAATGCTATTTAAAAAAAGGATTCCACATGTCCGTATTGTTTATTTTAACGATTTTCAAAAACATAGAATTATTTTATGGTAAAAGGATAAAAAAAAAAACATTTTTATAGTGTAAAAAACTTAATTTATAGTGTAAATTTTATTTATATAGTTTTAATTAAATATTTGAATATTCCAAATCATTACATCATTAAAAAAAAAATCCATATTAAATTTTTAAGGTCAATTACCACATTTGAAACTTGCCTGATGAATCTTTCAGATGAAAATAAAAAAGAGACAAATTCAAAAAATCAAAATTTCTAATTTTTGTTAGAATATTTTATGAAGGGGACGAAGAAAAATAGAAAAATCTTTATGAAAAGGTTTCCTATATACTTACAAATACCCTATTTTACATTAAAACTAACAAATTTTCAATTTTCGGCCTCTAGTAGTTCTTAAACAAAGAAAAATATAACAAAATTTTTTTTCAGTTAACTTTCATTTTCTTTAGAAGATTTTCTTTAACTTTAAAAGATAACGATTTTCATTCTCTCAAAATTTTAAGGTTTTACCAAAAAAAGTTTTGGTTGATCGGTATACGTGGTTGATCCTGTCAGCGTGACAAAACCAAGCGCGTTAGCACCGTTTTCCTATACCACTACCGTGACGACAAAGCTGATATTTAGGCTATATCGCATTTAATTTTAGATCCATATCCATAAAAGTTTTGGAGTAACTAAAAAAAATTTCATATAACATCAAATCTACATATTCAAATTTGCTAAATATTATATAATTTTTATATTGATTTAAGAAGCTTAACAAATTTCCTGTTATTTGACGTTTTTACATAAAAAAGTTTTCCCACAATATTAATTTTTTAATGAAACCAATCCATGGCTAAAATTCTATTACTCCATGGTAAATAGTATAGGAGTTTTAGCAAACAGACGGACGGTGAAACAGAAAGAAATTAATATGCAATTTTTTTGAAAAATGAGCTACAAATCATTCCTTATAACTACAACGAAAACTTCTGGAATAAAATAGCGAAATATTTACACATAAGCACATTTACACATCATAAACGACTTTTCACTATCGAAAGTTCAGAATATAAAAACCCTGTTGAACACAAAACATTTGATGACACCTTTTTAAATCATTTATTATAATATTGTTCTTAAAAACAAAAATCCTGACATAATTTTAAATACTTTCTAAAAAGAAAAACAATATAAAAACAAAGACCAAATAAATATTTCCTAAAACAAAGAAACTAAAAATAAAAAATAAAAAGAAAATTAACAATATACGGTACATAAATCATTTTATTAATAAAAAAATGTTTTACAAATTGGAAAATATTTAAATTAAATGATCATAATAGATATCATTATATCCTTATAAAAAAAAAACAAAATTAATATATATGGAAAAATATATGAAAACAAATAAATAATCAGTATAGAAGAAAAAAAAAAAAAAACCATTTTAGGTATGTGTGTAGGTGACTTTAGGAATTTCATCGCCAGTCGATTTTTTTTAAAGCAAAAAAAAACACAAAAACAGACAAAAAATATTTAATTTTTTGTCTACATTTTTTCCCCCCTAGTTTACGTGATTATTTATTGAAACAACCACTTTGCAAAAAAAAAAAAAACAACAAAAACAAAATAAATATAAATAAACATAATAAAAAAAAAATTGCGAGACTTTAGCATGTTAAATCAAAATTTTACTATGAAAAGGAATTTCCTAAAAATAATAATAAGAACAAGAAGAATATTTTTAAAAATAGCACTTGTTTTTTTTTTTTGTTTTTTCTTTGTAAATTAAAAGAATTTTCCATTTTCCAGTTAAAGTTAAATATTTTTGTTATAACACTCAAAAAAAAAAAAAACTTCAATTCTTGCTATGGTTAATTTAGAAAAGTTGTTTATTGAAATTCTCACGAGATATTTATTAGGATTTTAAATATCATCAAAAATGGGGTTACTGTTTACATTAGAAGAAAATTCAAATAAAACAAGGTAGAGTAAACTAAAAATTTTTAAAATAGCACATTTTCCAATGAAAACAAGTTTAGAATATTGCACCTTACATCAAAATTTGTTATTTTTCTTAGGATTTTATATGTAAGAAAAATTGTAAAAAATCAAGAGACACTTTTTTCAATTTTAAGAAAACCCCATTATATTAACAAAATGGCTTCATACCATATTTTGTTTTATTGATGAAAGCTGAGCTAACGCGTCAGTAATTACTAGATCCTGAGTGCGTAGTGTACCTTCAAAAAGGTGAGAGAACCTATATTCATTCAGAGTTGGTGTTAAATTTTTTTTAGATTTATGCCATGATGATACCATTCTGACGGAAGAAGCATAAAAAACATAACATAAAAAAACTAATAGCCAAACGTAAAACAAATAATACTAAAATCACAATATATTTTTAACATTTGACTTGTCTCTAAACAAAATGATAATCTACACAATAAAATAAATATGAGGAAGAAGCAATAATTAAAAATAGCATTAGGCTTTAGTGTAGCCACAAGATCTGCACTTATCATTCAAAAAATAAAAATAAATAAAAACACAATATAAAAGTGAAATGATATATCTTTTATATTATTTCTATGATTGTGTTGAACAATCTTAAATCTGGATAAGAAACTACGATATTTGTGCCTCTTCTTTGACAGACTTTTTTTTAATTCCCCTGAAAAATCTACAGTTAAGATCCACATGCAAACTTAATCTTCTAATTTTTCTACCGATAACACAATGATCCGAAATAACACCAACTTGAAGTCTAGAGGAAAAAAGAATGCATTTGGATCTTTTTAAACTCCGATCCAGCCACAAAGCTGTGGTTGTACTGCAAGTTACTCCTGCTAGCCACCATCCTCTGGCCAATTCAAGAAAGTTCATTTTAATTTTGAATTTGCTGATTTCTTCAGGTATGTGGACAGATTGGCTATTTTCAAAGTTTAGCTCAAGTTTTGATCAGTATCATACAATAATAACGAACTGTTTTCGCTTCTTTTAAAATTTTACGGTAATTTTAAACTTTTCTTAGAATTTTTTATTTTAAGAAACGAATAAGACAACAAAAATATTTACTATCAAAAGTTTTTAGGGGGTTTTTTTTTAAATCTTTTGAAGATCTACACTTTCCGCAGGAAAAAAAAATCTTTATAAAATTATAATTTCATATCATTAAAATGCAATTTTTGTTTGTTTTAATGACAAGGAGAGAATTTCACGATCCATACATTACAAAATCTCTGTATCTGAGCTTACTCCGTATTATACTCTTGAGTAATAACAAAATTTATTCAATGTTTCAACCACGTTTAGTCAAAAAAAAAAAAAAAAAATTTTAAAAAACTTAAAAAAAGGTCTGTTTTTTAAAAAATTAAAAAACAACCTGAAATAATATTAACTTTAACATATACATTTTAATAGATCTAATTCAACTATTACTATAACTATCTACTACTCAACAAGGCGCAGTATTATTATATAAGACCATGCTTTTTAAAAATTAGTACATTTTCAAAAAGATAATAAAAGTTATTAAAATGAGTTACCTTAGAAGTTTTACTGAAAAGGCAACAGTTTTTGAAATGTTTGTTTTTCTATTAAAAAAGCCAGTAGATACTTTTCAATTTATTTGTCAAGTCAAATTTGGTTACAAAAAATGTTCCAACAATTAAATTCAATTATTATATTTCATAAAAAAATTTATTTTATGAAATAAAATTTAATTTATTTTCAGTAAAATTTAATGATTAGATCAGTAATTATTATCAGTATTAATTTTTACTGTCAAAAATTTTTCTTTTAGATTTTAATTTTATTAATAAAATTAATAAAATACATTTTAATTTTTTTTAGTGTTTTATAATCATTTTTAAATTTGTAAAAATATTTAGATTGATAAAAAAATTTTTTTTTTTGATCTAAATTTAAAAGGAAGAAAACATTTGTTTCTATTTTATTTTTGTTTACTGCTCGGAATTCCAAACATTTTTGTGTTTTTTTTTTCTTTAGTTTTTGTTTTTATTGGAGAAAGGTTAAAAGCCGGCGGCTCCCGATCATAATTTTGTTCAACTATTAAAAAAAAATTTTTTTTGAAAGCCTATTTGTTGATATTTAATTTGATGGTGACATTTTTGTTTATTTTGTTTTTTTTTTTTATGATTATTTTTAATTAATGATCTAAACTTATTTGAAATTATGTTTTTGTAGAAATTTATTAAAAATAAATAATTCAAGTTTATTTATAATATCAAAAATTCTAAGAATTTTTTTTTTTTTTTTTTAGGGAAAAAAATTGTTTTTTTTTTAGTACGAATTTTGTATTTATGATTATTATAGGAAAAAAAAAATTTTTTTTTTTAAATACATTTTTAAATAAAGAAAATTTCGGGTCAATGCTGTTTTTATTTATTGAAGATAAGAAGAATTAATAAAGGTATTTATTTATATTAGAATTATTTTTAAATATGTTATTAAATATTTTTTAATTTTATTTTATCACAAGGTCATTTGACTATATAAATATTTTTAATTTTGAACTATTTTAGTAAAAGTATAAATGAGTAAAAACGACATTCCAATTTTCTGTGCATATACATATAAAAGATATGGAAGTAGTATAAGTGTTAATTTAATGAAATTAAAATAATAATATTAATTAATATAAGATTAATTTAATTAAAGAATTAATTTAATATGTATTTTATTAATCTTATATATAGTATAAGTAAGCAATTTATTGGAATCTGAATAAATTCTTTTAATTATATTTTTTAAGAGATTATAAGTCAAATCTGCAAAAAAAGAACTATAGGAACTATGACAATTGGGAACTATACAAAAAAAGACTATAGAAATAAAAAAAAAAAAAAATTGAAATAAAACGATAAAATTAGATTTTCTTATGTTTCTTTTTTTTTGCGATGGTAGGTGGGAATCATCGAAAGACAGTATAGAGGAGTGAAACGAGCACGAGTCTTCTATGAGTGTTAGAGACTTTAACTCACTAAACACTACCGCCTTTTTTTGACCAAACAATCAGTTATACGACCTTTTAGTACTCATGTACTGACTGGTCAAAGGAAGTTATATTAGGAAATGAAAACTACTTTCAAATTGGCAGGCATATTCTGAACAAAGTTGTTAATTAATTAAATAATTCTTTAAGATATGTTTTTGTATCAGAAAAAATTTTCTGTCATCTATCATTTGTCATCAATTGAAAAAATATTAAGTATTTTCAATATTTGAGGGAAGTTTAGCGTCGCAATGGTTAGGACTACATAAAATCGTTTTAAGTTTTTAAAAGACCTATAAATGGTTAAAATTTCATTCAAATTATCTTAAACGGTTTCCTTTTTTTCGAATTATTGAAATCTTTCTCTTTATTTATTTTTCCTTTACTATTACGGGAAGCGAAACCGTTCCACTACATATGAATTACTTTGCCACAAATATCTTAAAATATATTGATGTAGAAGTTATTGAATTAATATACATACACTCAACAGTCGGATACTTTAACGGCTATATATCCGATTATTATTACAGTTGAATATTAGAAGAAAAATTATGTAATTGTTTCACAATATAAGAATAAAGAGGACTATTTTTTTTAAACAATATAAAAGTGGAGAAAAAATAACATGGAAATAAATAATATCATTATGAAACATAAAAAAATATTATCATGTGACACTAGTTCCTTAAAGTAGATATGTATTCAGTTGAAGAAGAATAAAAAATATTTTTTACATTTATCTAATTATGTATTGTGATTATTCGCAAAAATATTCCATTGAAAAAATGTCGTCAAACAAAATATCACGATAATTAATTTAATTTTAATCAGAAATATTTTGGAAAAAGGGGAATACCCCGATTTTTGAATCCAACTCTAAAACACATCAAATTAATTCTATAAAAATTGTATAACCCGGATTTTGAATCCAACTCTAAAATCCCTTCCCCCGACATTTTGTGCGCTACGTTTTGTCCGGCGACATTTTTGGCCCTACATTTTGGGCTGTTACTAATTAGGCTAGACAGAAAAATAAAAATACATGTTAAAAAATACTTCATCTTGTCAAAAAAAAAATAGATAAAGAAGAAGGAAATTATTAATTGCTATTCTTTTATATTTCAGAAAAAAAAAATTCCTTATAAAAATACTAAGTTTCAAGTTCCTTTGAATTGTTTATATAATATCATATTTATTTATTACCAAACTGTTAAACAATGTAAAATAACATTGTTTTATAAAGGTGTTATAATTTGAAATAAAGAATTTATAGTAATATGTTTTCCACTTATTTAAAATGAAAAAAAAAAATAATTTAATTTTCATTTTAACTATAATTATATAATTGAAGAAAAACATCTAGATACATTTTCAAAGAAGGCATATTATTGAAATAACTTAAGATTTTTTATAGAAAGAAAATATATGAATTTTATAAGAATAAATTCATTAATAATATATAGGGGTGCATAGAAAAATAATTATTATTTAAAAAAAAAAAATCATATAATTTCTCACATCACAAATAATTTAAGTATGTATAGATAAAAACTGATTTTCGTAAATTAAATGAAAAAAAAAAAAAAAAAACCAAACTCTACAAATGTTATATATTATGATTATATATAATAAAGTAAAGAAAAAAAAAATAAAAATATAAAATCTAAAGAAAAAAAAAAACTTGACGATCTTAACATTTATGGCACACGCCATTTAATCGATCAAAGCGTACCGCCAGGCCAACCAACAACTTATGTTATTGTACTTTTTTTTTCTGTATTTTTTTTTTTTTTTTTTTTCGTTTCGCTTTTTTGACTTTAAATTGTTTTTGTTTTAGCAGTTGCGCGAGAAAATGTTTGCTACGGATATTTTTTTAACTGTTATAGCTACTGTCGTGTTTTTATTTTTTTTTGTTGTTTTTTTTTCTCTTACATCAAACTATATATAGAAATATATATCAGGAGAATATGTGCATATATGTATGAAAAATTTCATATTAAGTTTGTAATGTATATTAATTTTAATATATAATTAATGAAAATGATTTTAAAATTGAATACAAAATGTTATAAATATTAATATATTATGTAAAAAATATACCTTATAAATACATACATTACTGTATATCATCACTTTTATAATATAACGAGTTGAAGCATTAAATAAATGTTAATATGAACTGTTTTTTTTTTTAATTTGAAAATGCATAATTAATTTCAAAGAAAATTTTTCAATAAATGGAAGCTTTTTAATATTCCAAAAGAGAAAAGTGTGATAGTGTTTTAAGGATATAAAAGGCGGCTTTAAAGTTATAAAAGAATGTATAGTAAAATTGAATAAATTGCAACACAAGATTAAATAATAGCAAGAAAAAACTTCACAATTTAATTACAAATCATAGTTTTTTAATAATAAGTATCCTGGTTTTATTTTTTTGAAACCCGTTATCCAAACTTTAGTAGCGAATTCCTATTTACAAAATTATTGTAGATTTCTGTTCTTCATTTTTTTTTATGTTTTTATATGTTAAACTATTTTTTAGGTTAACTACAAACTGTCCATTTCTAATTATCTCCTTTTTTTCAAAATCAGCTTTTATCACCGTCAGCTAAACAAAATTTGAATAGGCTAATTTAAACCTAAACATACACTTAACAAATTATTGATAAACTGATTTTGTTTAGTAAAATAATTATTTAATAAAAGTTTCTTCTGTTTTTTCTGAAAAACAAAACCTGTGTTATTTAAAAAAGATTTTGCGTAAAACGAAATTCTGGATGCAGATTTTGCTCCCCTATTCCTTATTTATCATATATGTATTGTATTAATAGTACATTTTTTTAAATTGTTCATATTTATGATAACGCCTTTAAGTATGCAATATTTCTTTGAAGCCCATTTTTTTTCTCCTCTTCCTTTCGTCTTGGCCTATTTCTTTATTTGAGCTATGTTGGAAAATGTATTATTAGGATAGTACACTTTCCAATATAGTACACAACAAATTATTTACATACTACACATACTACTATTATGAATTCAGTTTATAAAATAATCTTTATTTTTGTGACAAATCAATAGAGTAAATTAGGGGCCTCGGTGGCCTAGTGGTTAAGCGCGTGGCTTATTAACCGAGGGAATGCGGGTTCAAATCCTGCACAGGTAGCAAGTTTTATTAATTAAAAATAAATCCCCCTTGCTTACTAATATAGCGTAAATATAAAATATATAATATAAACAAAATAAATAATATATTAGTGTATAATTTAATAATAGTATTTGACCTATAATGGCCTTAGTACCCCATGGTTTTGTAATATTGCAATATCCTATGTGACTTGTAATATTAATATAAATAAATACATAAATAAATAGAGTAAATTAACTATAAGTTCAATTAAGAATAAAAAGTTAAATACTTTTTATTTTAAAATATATTACAAAGTTTATTATAGTATAGGTAGGTATAGATAAAAAATATCTCTTTTGGTTGTACCAGTCGTACCTATAAGAGTTTTATATAAAGATATCATAAATAAAAATAAAGTTGGCATTTATATTATCACAAACCGATCTTTGAGTTTTTAAACAATTTTTTATTTAATTTAATTGCTTATTACCATTGAAAAAAAAAATCTTTCTGGTCATAAAGCAAAAAAAATGTGTTTTTAAGGTATTTTTGATTGAAGAGTAAAGCTTGAATATATGCACCCTTTATTTCGTGATATTAATAGAATATTTACTTTCAGTGCATATAAAAGGTTAACAGTATAACAGTATAAATTTAAAGTTAAAAACAAAAAGGATTTGATAATTAATTTAATTTAATAATAATTAATGAAGACAATAATTTAAATGCTTGATTTTTATGTAACTATTCTATATATTTTTTTTTTAATAAATAAGAAAATGAATAAGTTTGGTTTTAATTAATTTTTTTATAATATTTATTAATTTAATAATGTAAATAATAACTTGTTTTAAATCTTTCAACTGAGTAAAATATTTTGATTTGTACATTTTTTTTTTTTAATAAATTCAAGTTCCTAATAAAATTTCCTAATCTTATCTATTTGATTTTATTTATGTGCATACCTTAAAAAAAATAAAATATCCATAAAATGATTTTATTTTTTTTTTATCTATAAATTCGATTATATTATGATTAAATCATATAAAATATATACCATGTCTGATTTGAATTACTTAATTAAAATACGTTGAAGACGTTAATATCAGTTAATTTAAATATTAGCCATATATAAAAATGTAAAGGGTTAGAGAAAAAAGAGCTGGAACATAAAAGACTAAAAAAATTTGTTTTCTATTTTGCAACTTAATTCAAGTATTGTTCGTTATAGATTCAATTTAATGATTCTTAATTCACTCCTTTAAGGAGAATAGGATGTCCATAAAGATTCTATTATTAATTGTTTCGTTGAATTGTATCAAATTAAGAAATACAAAAATACTTTATTTATGCTCCATCTATTGTCTGGTTTGTTAATTATTTTTATTTATTTATTTTTCTTTTCTTGTGATTTGACCATAAATAGTGAATGAAATATATTATAATAATAATATTATTTTAGTCATTCACGACTTTCTACTATAGAAATAAAGAAATTGAAATATAAAATAAAAAAAAAAACGTCAAATCGAAATTTTTTTTAGTTAGTACTTTATAACTCACAATAGTAGGCTATGAAATTAATAAAACTATAATGATAGTGATTTTAGTAATTCTGTTATATATACCTGAATATATAACTTATATATATTATTCTGTTATAATATACATAATCTGAAGTGACATAGATTTTTTTCTCCTTTCCACTCATATTAGAAGCATATGGCATCCACTAAAGTCATTTACTATTCTTTAGTTCCTGGAATCATTAATTTCACTAAGCCATTGATTACTCGTTTATAGCTATTGTCTTATAAATGAAACAAAAAATATTTTTTATTTCTGCGCCATCTGTTATTTTATACAAGAATTATATTATTGTTATTTTTCATTTTAATATATGTTTCAAAATGTTATTAATTATATGATATATATATATGTATATACATATATATTATTTGTTATTTATATATTATATATTTTAAGAAAAATCTATATTATTTCTTATTAATCTATATGACCCAGTTGGAGTTTTAATCCGAGTCCTTTCTAATGAAAGATCGCTGTCTTAACCACTTAACAATTGGGTGGCTGGTTACATCAATTCTTTTACTTTATTTACAATTCCATCAATCTATTCGATGTGATGAAATCTTTAGTATATAGTTATTAGTTTTTTATGTTTGACTGCCCTTCTACATAACTCATTGGAAAAATATTACGGATAATACTGAGTTCTTTAATAAATCTCAGTATAACGTTACCTTAAATTCAAATTGCAATTCAAATTGCAATTCGAACATTTATGCAACAAATTTTCACATGATTAACATAAATTTGAATATTATATCAATTTGTATATATGTTACTGAAAGTTTTTTAGCTTAAAAAAAGCTGCCAATATTTTGTTTTTTAATATTGATGCATTATTTGCTATAGATTTTTGTACTAGAGTTTTTTTAGTTGCACCATATCCAGAGCTTAATATGAAAAATATCCGACTTAAAATAAAAACGAATAAAGTAGAAAATATAGATAAATTAAACTCTGCATTAAGTGTGTTTAATGTCAAAAATATATTTTTCATATAATTCATTGAAGACAATAAAAAAATATTTGAAATGGGAGACCTGAAATTTTTTTTATAAAACAAAAAAAAACTTAAAAAAAAAACTTAATGTTTTTATACTATTTTATTGTCTTTGCTATTGTATCTCTTTATAATAACGTTAAAATAATATTCTTGTTTTTATTATTTTTATTATTTATTATATATAAATATATAAATATGTATGAGGTATATGTATTTTATTAATGAATTTCGCGCTAAAATCCAGAAGCTCTTTCGGCATCTTTTGGAATTTTTTTTTCTTAGTTTTTTTTTTCTTTGGTATTTTTAACTAAAAATCTCGATCAATTTTCGTTAATAATAATTTAATCATAAAGCAGTATTGATTTGGTTTATATGGATTTAAAATAATGATTAAGTTATGATTATTATTAGTTTGGCAGTCTGATTTTAATTCCTTAATACAATTTTCAAAAAAAAAAAAAAAAAAAATCCTCCAATGAAAGAAGTTTAAATAGAAAAGCTATTTTTAAAATATGGCTAAAGTTCGAATTGATACTTTGAAGATCAAATTTGGATTTATTATTTATAAAAATATTTTACCTACGAGTTGAAATCGGTAAGTGATAATTGATTGCAGTAACAATCTAAAACTATCTACTTTTAATACAATTTATATTTGATTTATTTAAATGTAGTTTTTTTCTTTCTATTACCTTGGATAATGTATTTTGCGTTAGCTGACACATTAAATTTATGTCCAACTTTTTTCCTACTTCACGATTTATTTTGCTGTTGCTACTTTTCATGTTTATGTTTTATTTAAGACCTTTTCATATTTTCATTTAGACCTTTCTACATTTTTATTTCCCTGGCGGTTTCGAGGTATTTCCTTGATGATCGAATTATCTTTTGTTAGCACGTTATCTATCCAGCTGCTATTCTTCTTTTTCCTGATGACTGGCTATCTCATATTCTATAGATCTTTGAGAGAGAATATCGAACTCTGTGGATAGAATATTCTATATATTACACCCCAGACATCTGTGGTTCACGAATACTTGTAACTTTATGATAATTTTTGATGTGATTAACAATGTTTTGCTGATACAGTAAGAGTGATTTAAGCTATGCTTCGAAGATTTTTAGTTTTATTGTTCTATTAATTAGCGAGCTATCCTTATCCTGTCAAATGCTATTTTGGCTTTTTAGATTCTACTATTAAGACATTCTTAAATTTTGACTCTGGTTGTTATTATGCCCTCCACATAGTTATTTTTTTTTATACATCTTCTAGCGGTGTATCATTTACTTTTGTTTTTAATGTACTGAAGGAAACCTTAATAAGATAAACACTTATATCTCACTGAAGTTAAATGAAAATTGCAGATTATCGTTCTCGAATAGACACTAACTATACGTCATATACTAAAAACTATTTATTGAAATTAGATTTTAAGTACATATTTTGAAGCATATATGACAAATATATTATTGTTGATGTTTTAGGTAATTCACCTGACGATATAATACCTTTTTTGTTAAAATATTTTTTTTTTCTCTTATTATAAGATGACGGAATATAAAAAATTAAGATTTATAATTATATTATTAATAAGAGCCATTAAATATTGTAATAAAAACACATGAAATTCGGTGATTTGAATCTTTTTTATATTTGCCGAAAATTAAAAAAAAAAAAAATTATAAACCTATATATATGTATATATATATATAATATATTATTAAAAATGTCTATATAAATAATATTTAGCTACTAATAAACTTATGTATAACAAAAAAAAAATGAATTTTTGATTTATTGTTAATTAAACCAAGTCATTGATGATCTTTTGATATGATAAAAAAAATAAAAAGAATTAATCTGTTAATGTGAAAACGAAAATATTATTTAAAATAGGTATTAGGTATTACATACTATACATATTAGGAATTTTTGAAAAAAAAACTAAAAATATTTCAAAAGAAATATGTTAATAAATTTTAAGATTGATTTGTCAAAAAAATATTATGGTTATTTTCATTAACGAACTCGTTTTGTTTTTTGTTTTAAAATTTTACGTTACTTTTCAAATAATATTTTTTCGTTATTTTTTATCTATAGGTAATTTGTATATATTTTCTTTATAGTACATATGACTTATAAGCAAATTAATTTTTTTCTTTTTTGGATTAAATGAAAAATTAGTTTAGATGTTTTAAAATAATTGATAAGTAATAAAAGTATAAATTATATTTTTTTAAATTGGTATTGCATGTAAGACTAACAATTATTCACAAAATTTTGAAGTATAGCCAATTCGATAACAAAATTACAAAATATTGATTAAAAAAATTGTAGCGCATTTTGTATTATTTTTTAATAAGAGATGATGGGACCTCGGTGGCCTAGTTGGTAAGAGCATATGAAATACGTTGTAAGCACTGAGGGAGTGTGGGTTCGAATCTCACACACGTCATAAAAGACTGTGTAATGTTCTTGTCACAAAAAAAATTAAAGGTGGTAATCTTTAAATTGCATCGTAAAAACATGTTTACTTGACGATCAAAACTTTTTTAGGCGTCTTTTAAACGAACGAGATTCCTAGAACTGTATAACTGTATTAGACTAAAATCTTATATCCCCTAAAAATCCCTTCGGGATATTATTAGATTAAGGATATCTTCAAAATTGTAGAGTCAAATATGAATTAATTGTTAGTTTTAATGCACTAATTTTAATAGATTAACTAGCGATAATGATTTTTATCCGTTTATTCTGTGTGCACTAACTTGTACTATGGGGCCTCGGTGGCCTACTGGGTAAGAGCGTATAAAATACGCTGTAAACATCGAGGGAGTGTGGGTTCGAATCCCATACACGTCGTAAGAGTTATTCCCCCTTACGACATTTACAGCTACGCATAAACAGGAAAAGCTGTTTAATTTCCTGTCCACATTTATGTGGCAGAGAAATGCATAAAAAAAAAAAAACTTGTACTACTTTTCCTAGTTAATGAGTAGGCCAATTACGAGCGATGCCTTCGGGGTGTCCCACTATCTAAAAAAAAACACAACTTGGATCATATTCGATCGTAACCACTGTAATAATACAATGAACTAATTTCTTCTTTTATGAAATATAATAACCAAGACATGTTAAGAGACAATACTTTAATTTAAATCTATAGAAGCAGATATAAGGTTAGTAGAATGAAATTTTATATCTTATTCTTATACGTAATATTTTTTAACTATATAATATGTGTGTATATATATAAGTAAACATAAAGAGGAGAAATGTGTTTCAAAGCTTAGAAGTTGGTTAGAAAATTAGGATTAGGCATATTGCTTATGCAGAAACATATAGTAACCAATTTAAAATCAGGCAAAACTTTTAAAAAGTAGAAAACATTATTTTGTAAAACAGATAAGAATGTAAGGATTACAAAAATATATAATTAAAATATAAAAAGAAAAGGGGCCACGGCGGCCTAGTGGCTAAGAGCGTATAAAATACGCTATAAACACCGAGGGAGTGTGGTTTCGAATTCCATACACGTAGTAAAAGTTATTCCCCCTTATGGCATTTACAGCCACGCCGGAAAGGCTGTGTAATTTCCAGTCCACATTTATGTGGCAGAGAAATGCATTAAAAAAAACGAATAAATAAATAAAAAGAAAAACAAAAATGAATTTAAACTATAAAAATGTAACATGCTTTTATTGTAACAATTTATTAAAAAAATTGTAATAAAATTGTCGATTTTTATTGTGTTGTTATTTAAAAAAAAAAAAATCTCTGTTAATTACAAAACAAAAAAAAAAATAAATATGTTTTTAAATGCATTGATGTTCTTAATTTCATTTTGTTTTTTTTTTATTACACATATACAATAATCTTAAGTATCATATTTTTGAACTGTATACGCGCGGTATCTTTAATATAATAATAAAATTGATTCATTTTTTTTTTTTATTTTTAAATCAAAAAAATATCAAAATAAAATCAAAAACAAAATATATAAACAAAAAAACAAAACAAAACAAAAAAAGAAAAAAAGCTCTGCTCAATTTTCTTTTGAATAAGATTAGATTTCGATCAATCTTTTAACTTTTTTTTTGAACTTATGTTAAAAAAAAAAAAACAAAAAAAAACTTTAATAATTTTTTTTTTTTTTTTCTTTTATTTTAAATTAACAATAATATTTCAATTCGCTTCGGTTTTAATATTAAATGCAGCTATTTTTCAGTTAATATTCTTTTTCATATTTTTTTGAATTTTTTTTTTTTCATTTTCATTCTTTGTTATTTTGTTAAAAAATTAAGAAATATTGTTTTGTATTTGATCGAAATTAGATTAACGTATATATATATATAATAAAAGATGATGTAGGTTGTCAGTAAAAAAGAAAATCTTTTAATGATAATAACAATAATAATAATAATAAGAAAAAAAAAATTTTTAGTACTATTTTAATTTTTGTTATTTTTCAGATTTTTTTTTTTCTTGCTTATAACTTTAAACATTTTTAACGAGGTGTTCTGAAGTAATTTTATTTTAAAAGTTTATAAATTAAATAGTATAAAGATACTTCACAAGGTACTGAAAAACCATCATCTAATTTAGTTTATTCTGACTAATGCTGTCTCAAAATCACCATAGAATTTTTTAATTAAAATATCAAAAAACCATGATTCAATATATCTGGATATATACAAGATGACTAAACTGGTTAAATGGCAATCATATTAAAATATAACTAATTAATCATAAGAAGAATAAAAATTGCAAATACAAAAGTTCACAAAAATAGAGTAAATGGGAGACAAAATAAAAACACAAATCATGAAAATAGAGGGGTTACTTTTAATAGTTTTTTAAAAAAATCAAACCAAAAATTTAGAAAGTAAACCTTTAACTTTTTTTTTCTGTTTATCGCAAGTCATATATAGAAAATTAATAAGGCAACAACTATGTAAAATTCATAATAATATCTGGCTCCACATGCCTAACATGGAAAGGATCCATTTATAGTAACATATCAAACTAATATTAATACAAGACTTATATAATACAAGACTATATAAAATATAGAACTTTATTGAACTTATTTATGCTATTTAAATTTCTTTTTCTATATATTAATAAATAAATTATATTTGTTATAATTATTAAAATGTGAATTAATGATTAATTAATTAATGAATTAATTTAATTAATGATTAATTTAAAACAAATAACAATTTAAATAATATATCCTATAAGTATGCAATTTTACAAAATAAAATAGTTTTCAAATTAGAATTTTATTTCCAAGATAGCGGGGGGGAGGGGGCTGTTGTTTAATATAAGATGTTTTAATTAAGGAAGTGCAGATTTAAGTTCCACTCAGGTATGAAGTTTTTATAATTGGAATAAAAATTAATAATAGTATTTAACCTGTATAGTTTTCATAGTAGCTGATGATGGTTTTAGTAACATTGAATTATTGGCTATGCAATTTCTAACATTAATACAAAAAATTAAATAACAAAATATAACCAAAAAATATCATGAAAATTTATTTAAATACTGCCAAAATTACTTTATTTAAAATTACATATTACATATCCATTTATTAAAAATAATTAATACCGTTATTCTTTGTTAAAGTTCACTGTGATCTAATTTTTTTTTTTCCAATATAATTTCATTTTTTTTTTTCAGTAGTAAGAAGCATTTGTTTCTTTTTGTTTTTTTTTTTCTTCAAATTCTAATTTCTAGGTTTTTTGTCGGCATATTAAATAGGAGGATTTTTATTTAATTATTTATTTTTATTTTTCTTTTTTTTCCTGCTTTATGTAAGAAAAACTAACTATATGTCTTATCACGTTGTAACTTACCTGAAGGTTATATATAGTTTGTTCTTATTGTTTGTTCATTTCACTAAATAACCGCCAACATTAACTTCCGTGTATATATTTCACAACCCACATCACTGTTTTAGTCCCAATTGTTGTTATATGTAGGTATTATATTGTACATAATAATATATAGTATACATGAATTTATAAGTATGTTTTTTTTGACAATAGAAACCGTTAAAAAAATTACTAATTCCTCTTATAAGTCCCTTGTAATACCTTATTACAAATAAATATAATATGTACCTATATGTATATATATATAATATATATGTATTAATATATGAGTATATATATATACATTAGGTTTACCTTTTTGTAGTGTTTTGAAATATCAATTAATGACATGACATTAAAGAAATATTTTGCTTTGATCTTTGCCGACAATAAAGTTTTAAGTTTTTGTTTTTTTGCTTTTAATTTGAAAATAAGTTATGAAGGTATTTTTTTTTTTTTTTTGTTTTTTCTGTTTGTAATTTTTATTTTTATTTTCATAAGCTTTCTTCAACAAATCGCATGTTATTTTAAAAGATTCTTCTATATAAATTTTTTACATACATTTATTTGATATTTACCTTAATATATAAATTACACCAATACATTAAAAGAAAAGGTATGAACTTTTGATGTAAAAGATATGTATGTTAAAAGTTATACCTCTATATTATATTATTGCAGTGGTAGTAAACAAAAATTTTTTGAATGCGTCAGGTCAGTACTGTCTGTGATATGCTTTAAGTAATGTTTACAAAAGACAGTGTACATGTGTGTACTTATATGAAAAATTATATTGCATTAATTTAGTCATTGTAATTATTGATACGAAAAATATATTATTTTATAATATTTGTCTACTCAAAATACGAGTAAATAAATAAAATTATTTGTTGAGAGAGTGACTTATTAAAATTTATTTAAATCAAAATTTTAGTTTGCAATATTTATTATTGAGTTTTATTAAAATGAAAGGTTTTGGGTTGAAACTTTGGTCAGCTCAAAATAAATATAATATTTAAAGTTTGTAACTAAACTATACTTGAGAAGAAGTAACTTGTACTGGAGCTATATTTGAGAAGAAAACGTTGATTTATTTCCTCATCAGATTTTACATTGTGAGCAAACCAAAATAAATAAATAAATAAAAAAAAACACTGCAATAAATGATTAAATTTAAATTTCATGAAATTTAAGTTTCTCAGGAAGAAATGTGTGATTTATATGTACATCCTGTTTCTGACAATGTTGATATAATAACTAAAATATATTTTTAAAAACCAAAATCTTTTGAATATTGTATATTTTTTTTTACCAGCATTAAACTCCCGTAAACGTTTCATGTTGTAATGGCTTAGAACCTAGAAATAGGATAAGATTTTATGATAGTTCTCTGTAATTCATTGTTGAGACTGTATATTGGTACATACATATTAATTTATTCAACATTTTAAATTTTCATATTACAAATGGAGGATTTACTTGATAATATCTAATTAAAACATTTTTAATTTTATACAAAATAAAATTTATATAAATAAATTTTAATATAAAGTTTTTTTTTTTTTAAATAAAAAGAAAAAAGTAAAGATGCACATGGGGTATATAAGTTAAAAATATATAACTATAAAATAAAGAAGTAGTCGATTAATAAAAGTACTAAAAAGAAATAAAATATTTTACGATTAAAAAACAAAAATGAAAAAAAAATAAAAACAATATAAATAATAATAACCATAAAAAAAAACATTTAAAAAAAAAAAATTTGTATACTAATTTGCTAAAAACCAAAAACAAAAAAAAAAATTAATTATAAAAATAAAAACAAAAAATTATACCCTGATTAGAATCCTTTTTTATTTTTATTATTTAGTTTTTTAGTTCTTTCCATCCCTTTTTTTTTTTTTTTGTTAACAAAATGAAAAAATCCTATTAAGTTTAGATTCGGTAGCCTTAACAAAGATAATAAGATTAATCTGATTTTTCTGCATCTTCTTTTTTCTTTTTTAATTTTTTTTTCCCCCGTGTTTTTTTTTATTTTGTTTTTATTATGAACGAAAAATGTATTTTTGTATATATAGATATTATTATTTGTTTATACGTGAATCATGTATGTATGTATACTATATGATTAAAGTATATTAGATCAAGAAATCAAAAAATAAAATTCAATATAAAAAAATTTCATTAAAAAAAAAAAAATTGCAGTTTTTATCACATATATTACTAATTTTATTATTATATTCAGAATAAATATCCGGATTGATTAAATAAATGTGGTTACAGTTATAGTTTTTATAATATAATGAATTGTAATGCATTTACTTATGTATTTTGTACATAAAAATTTTTTTTTTAATTAAATAGCTTTCAACATAATGTTAGAATGCTAAAATCTTTTAAAGTACAAATTTTACAAAAAAAATTACAAATTTTTTAAAAATTCAATTAAATCATAGTTTAAATATAATGTTGTTTTTTCTTTTTTTAAATTAAAATAATACCTAATAACTTTACCTATTACATACCATACGTAATAACTTTACGTATTACATACCATATTGAAATTCGTATAATTAAATCGACGAAAAAATTTAAAATTATTCAAATTGTACGATAAAGAACCCTGCTTTCGGTAACGTAAAATGACGATCAGTCAAATGATTTTTGATTCGATTTTGATTGAACTAAGCAACTGTCAAATAGACTTTTGCAAATTTTTGACGCGACGTCAAGCGACATTACCGAACAAAAATAAATTTTTTTTGTGTAGTGTGCTTTAGTATAATTTTTATATTATACAAAGTTCAATTGACACACGAATTGCTGCCACAAGATCATTCCATACGTCGGGACTTTGCCAATTGGATATTAGAACATTTCGAGATCGGTGGCTACGTTAATAAACAAAACTGCCGTACTTGGGGAGAGGAAAACCCTCACATGATCCAAGAGAAGCCAACGTATCCACAAAGAGTCACTGTTTGGGGTGCATTGTGGTCTGATGGTGTGATTGGTCCGTGCTTTTTTGAAAATGATGCTGCAAAAGCCATAAACGTTAACGGTACCAGATATCGCAACATGATTACAACTTTTTTATGGCCAAAACTGGAAAATATTGATACTGAGGATATGTGGTTTCAACAAGATGGGGTTACGTGTCATACAGCCAGAGAAACACTGCAATTACTGCATACAAAGTTTCCAGATCGTGTTATTTCCAGATTCGATGATGTGAATTGGCCTTCAAGATCTTGCAATTTGACACCGTTAGTCTTCTTTTTCTAGGGCTATGTGAAAGGGCAGGTCTACAAGGATAATCCTCGAAACGTTGAAGCATTGAAAGCAGAAATTATTCGAGTTATTGGTGAGATAGAGCCGCAACTATGCCAGAATGTGACGCAGGAGGTAGTCACAAGTATGCACAAATTTGACTAATACTTCAATTTTTTTTGCATAATCGAAAGAATGACGCTTGTCAACTGCATAACCGAAAGTTCGATGATAGTTAAATTTTTGATGGTTGCAGCGTAAACGACATTACCGAAAGCAGGGGAATAATTCCAAATATTGTTACGAGGGCTTTTAATACTATATAGAAAATCTAATCTACCAATAATTAGTTTAATGTTTAATTTTTATTTTTAATTTAATTTAATTTTTTTAAACAAGGTTAGAGTGTGGAGTGTCTAACCTAGCAGCCATAGACGAGATAGTATTATTATCTTGCTAGTGTGTAATACGAAATGTCAAATTACTATCTGTGTGTTGTAGGTGGTATTTTTACTATCAAGATATTTCATTTATCAATTTTAAAAAATAATTTTTATTTTATTTTTTTAATTTAAATACAAAAATTTTTTATTATTACTTTTATATAATAAAATAATATTATTATTTTTTAATTGATAAAAACACTAAACAACATGTTTATGTTATAGAAAAAAACTTTATTTGATATGAATGTTGAGGATAGACATTTTGTATCTTTCACCATTTTAAAATATGTATATAGGAAATGTCAAATTACTATAGATGAAATTACTAGTTATGAATTTGTACTATCACGTCTGGTAGCAGGATAATTTATAATTTATATTATGATATAATATATGAATATTTCTATAGCTAAAACTCTTTCTATAACTCTAAAACTATTAATTCGTAATCTTTATTTTCGTGTACATTCTTTATGTTCGTGTACATTGTGTAAAATTTTGTTATTTATCACTTTTTCAAAAATAGAAAAATTTTTTTCCTGATCTGAAATGATCTAAGAGAAATGTCTAGAAAAACTGTCTTAAAAAATCCTTCAAAACTTTATTTAAAACTTAGTTGAGATTTTAACAAAAAAAATTTTAATATAAAAATTATAGTCAGTTCAATCTTGTAATTATGTTATGTAAATTATTCTCATTTTATATACACATTATATAATTATAAAATAATGCAAAATTATTATGTACTTTGTTTTAAAAACAAAAAAAAAATTCTTCATATACGTAATTCTTTTAATAATAACTGTGATAATACTCAAAAATAATATAAAAAAAAAAAAATCAAAAGTATACTTTTAAACATGTCAATGAGTAATAATTAAGGATTTTTCACTCACATACAAATTTTAATACATGTTATGTGCAAGAAGTTCTTTTATTTAATTTTCTTCTTTTTTTTTATCCCGTATAATAGTTCCGCGTATATTAAAATAGCTTCTCCGTTTGTAACACATCGAAATAAGCTCGATAGTACATCATATGCTTGGATCACGACTAGCTTTCGAACAACTAACTTTTTCACCACCATGGAGAAGGTTCACAACTAAATTTTTCATGGAGGTTTATGTTATCAAAATGGAAAATTAAATAAAACAAAACTGTAACGGGATAGAAATTAGGTTTTTATGATATTGGGTATGCATGTATATATGTATACATATATCTGGTATTATATTTGTATCATATGACTTGGATCTGCTCCGGTAGAGTTTAATTTTTTGTTATACACATTATGTAAGTAAAGTTTTTAAGTGTTGACAAGGCCAACTATATTCTTTTTCGATTTTTTTTTTTTTTTTTTTGCGGAGATGTCATTAGAAGATGTTAATTTCTATATATACATGTATACAACATAAAAATTAAATTAAGTCATTGCATTTAGATTAAAATATTAATAAAATACATAATTTATATATGTTATATATGTGTAAGTATAAAAATTAATTATAATTTTATATTAATAATATTTTAGTGTTTTCTAATTACATATAATAATTAGAATTATTATTTTCTTTTTATTAAATGAAGTTTTTAATTAAAAACATAAGTGTTAAACGAAATAATCAAATTATTTTTAATTAATCTTTAACAATTTAATATTTTTTTATTGTCAATAATTACAAGATTAGGTTAATTAATAAAAATCATATATAATAAATTTTTGTTTTTTTTTTTTTTTTTAAGATATCAAATAAGCATTTATTACATAAATGTAGGAATTATATTTTATTAATTTTTTTTTTTTTATTCTGAATAAATTAGTTAACTATTTGATATAAATTAATAAAATTTATTTAATTTACAAAAAAAAAAAAAAACAAGAAAATATTTTTATTTAAAAAACATGACACAAATATTTATTTTAATTAAAATAATTAATAAATTATATTAAATAGTTGTTTTAAAATTTACTTCAACTTATTTAAATGCAATGTAAATTTATTGAAGAAAAAAAATATAATTATGTACTTACATTCTTTTTATTTATGTACATAAAGTATTTTTATGATTTTTTTTATTATTTATGTATATGCATACCATTGGAAATTTCAGTTGAAGTATTTTAAATTTCACTATAATTTTGTCTAATCTTTTCTATTTTTTTCGACTTTTAACCATATTTTTGTTAGTGCTCAAACTTTGTTTTTCACTGCTCTCCATAAAGTGGAGTTCAAGATTTACCTTTTCTTTGTATATATACAGGGTGACGCAAATCAGACCAACTGATGTGGAACACAAATAACTTTTTTATTTTCCAATATAATTTATTTTTTCTTTTTGCAGATTATAACTGAACTCTTGGAAATTTAAAATGAATATGTACAGTACACAAACAACGCAATAAAACTATCGAATTTTTCTATTCTTCTCAACGATCAATTGTTCTGACGCAGGAATGATTTTTTAAATAATCTTTTGATGTCAGATGAAGCGCATTTCCATTTAAGTGGCTATGTCAATAAGCAAAAGTGTAGATTGTGGGGCACTGAAAATCCCTGACAGTGGTCCCCGGGGCTTCTTATCGAACAATGATTGACTGCTAATTTGTGGTTTCAACAAAATGGAGCGACTGCGCATACTGTTAGGCTGCATACTGCATACTGTTAGACTGCGCATACTGTTAAACTATGGACATGCTGTGTGCATTTTTTAGTGAACGTATAATTACAAAAAATTCAGATTTCCCTTGACTTTCCGTTCACCAGATTTAACTGTGCCCGAATTTTTTTTATGGGAATATTTAAAAGATAAAGTGTATGTTAATAAACTAGAGACAATTGGACAGCTAAAGTAGAATATTCGAGACGAACTACGGAGCCGGCAACCAGAAACATTACATGGTGTAATGCAAAATGTGCTAAAAAGAGTCAATGCCTGTATCGAGCTAAATTGTGGTCATTTGTCTGATGTCATATTCCACACATAGTCACGTTAAATTTCCATAAAATGTATTTAATATATAAAAAAAATTCTTTAAAAAAAACGATTATTATAAGTGTTAACAGACAGTAAAAGATTAAAACAAGTGTTATACGTGTTTTACATCACTAGGCTCATTTGGGCCACCCTTTAGATATATTTTTTAACTTTGTTTTAGCATTTTCAGATTATTCATGTGTATAACCAATTCTTTGTCTAATTACAATAACTTCCATTTTATGCACCTTATTTTTATGACAAATTTTTTTATTTTTTTTATTTTTAAACATAATTAGATATGTATAAAAATTTATATATATGTAGTAGATTATGAGTAATACAGTATTAGCTATATCCTTATTGATCGAAATTTTTGATATTATAAAACATTAGACATTTTTGATATATTTCTGATGTTTATATATGATTTTTTTATTATACATATTTAACATTTATTATGTATTTATATGATTGACTTTATGCAAATATTGAAGATTTTTTATATTTGACTGATGATCAAATTTCTTACATTCTTACAAATTTATCTTTCATTTTATTTACTCTGATTTTAACATAAACTTTTGTCTTATAACATTTTCGCTTACATCACCTAATCTTTTACATTTTACATAAAAATAAATACATTTTTAATTGATAACTTAATTAAATCAATAACAAATTTATAATGTAAAAATATTTCTTAAAAAAAATAAAAATATCTTAGAAAATTTCTGAATTTCTTATAATATTCATATTCGAGTAAACTAATTAGATATACCTGCCAGCTAGCGTAATAAGATTGGTCAAAAACAAAACAAAAGCAAAAATAGAGTACAAAAATCAAAACAATAAAACAAAACGAAAAAATAGATAAAAAATAAGTTCCAAATCAAAATAATAAAAACTAAAAAAAAAAAAACAAAAAGTTAAGATAAAGAAAACTCAACAGAAAAACAAAAAACAAAATGTGTATATATACATATATGATATATCTTATAGATACACGCATCTAAATATGTTTCATTTAAGAAATAATAATAACAAAAAAAAAAACAAAAAACATGAAAAGAAACAAAACAACAATAATACAAAATGAAATACAGATATAAAAAAAAAAAAAAAACACAAAGTTGTTCTTGTACAGCTGTTGCATCAGGCGCAAGAAGCGGCTTCTTTTATCCTGCCACTCTATTGTTTCCGTATCAAAAGGCCACTATTATGTAAACAATCGGCTCTTTTGATGTTAACCGCATCAAAGAGATGCCGACTTGCTTTTGAAACGGAACAGATAAAAAGTATATCCGAACACTGAACACTTTTGGGCCTCTTCTTCGTTATTATTATTGTTATTATTATTATTATTGTTATTAATTCGTTTGCGGTGTTGTTGTTTTTTTTTTTTTTACCATTATAATAGTCATCGTTATTCGTGATCGTCGCCAATGAAATATATCTTTGTATATAGAGAGAAAGAGAGTTAGTTAGTTCATTAAGTTAGTTTTGTTTAGTTGCTGCTGCAATATAACCAATTTTTATTAATTGTCTGTATTTGTGAATTGTGAGTATTCAGTTTTTAAATTTTTTTTTTATTTTTATCGCTTTACTATTTATTACAAAGTTAAAAAGTGGAATATTTTGAGAGAATCTTTATCTGAATTTATATATATTAATATTATTAGATTGTATTATGTACCTATATAAATACTTATTATAAAATTAGTTTTTGTGTTTTTTTGTTCTAAACATCGAAAAAAAAATGGGGTTAAATAATGAAAATAAAATAGATATGTTATATTATAAGTTTTAAAACATGTATGTATGTATATATAATACAAATTGTATATAAATATTTGTACATTTGATTAATGTTACTGTAACATATATGCATTTTAAAAATTACAGTATTTTAGAACATAAAATTTATCCTGTGATTTAATCCTGTTTTAATAAGAAATAAATTTTTTTATTAAATAAAAATTTTTAATAAATAAAAATATATTGTATAATTAATTTATATGTGTATAAAATTTCACTTTTTATTTATACTATACAGTATATATGTCCATATATGTTGTTATTGTTACTCAAGCCATCAAAATTCAAATATGCAAATATGTATAATATTTAATAAATAAAAATGTTTTTAATATTATATTTTTGATAATATCGAATTGCGATGAATTTACTACTTACTACAATATTAGAATCGTGGCAAATAATTTTTCAAAAAAAAAAAATATAAATAACCCAGACCAATGGAATTGAAATGAATTTTAAGGTAGTGAAAATATCCTTTTTGTAAGGGAATGGAAAGGGCAAAATGTATTTTCAGAGATGGAATATTTGGGATTACGGAAGGTTCATTACATATCTTTTTTCTTCTTTTCTAAATTTTATTTGTACATATTTCCATAAAGCTATTCCGGATATAAAAGTAAGTTTTATTAAAAAATATTTTATAAATATAATTTTAAAATAATAATTTTTATTAAATGAAATTTTTTACAAAAATTTGATAAAAAGAACCTTATAAAAATTTTTGAAATTATTAAAATTTTATTAATTCTTTTTCACTTTTTATTTAAATATTTTATTTTATATTTAAAATAATTTTAACAATATAATTATTTTAGTTGTAAAATCAAAAAAAGTTTCTATTCTTTAAAATTACAAGAAAAATGAAAATCTCTTTTTTATTAATATAATTAAATATTACCTATATATGTATTTAGTTTAATTCATATTATAATATGACATATATTTAAATTATAAAATCCACATGTATTTAATATTTACATATTTATTTACATTCATCATACATATACATTCATATATATCAATAATACATATTGGCATGTTGTACTTCATAACATATAACATTTTCTGTGAACGATAAAATTTTCCTGTTTTTCATAGCGATTAGACAATTACGAATTTCGTTCAACTTTTAAACGACCTTGCATGGGAATTTATTTTTTCTTTAAAAAAAAAAGAAAAAATTTAACGAAATGAAATTAAAAATAATATCAACATATAAATAGAAGGCACAGATTTACTAATTTATTTACCTTCAATCCAAATAAAAAAAAAAAACAAAAACAAAAATTAAAATAGAAAAATAAAATAAAAAGTACTCATAAAAAATGAACGTTCTATTTTTTTCTCTCTTGTTTTATTTTATTCAAACATATTTATATTCTCTCAAATTTTTTACATTGATGGGTGAGCCTTTGTTAAGTTGTACTGTAGTGAATACAAGACTCGGTTATTGAGAGTGATTTCATACTTGTAGTAATTTAATTTATAATCAGAAGAGTTAAAAAAAATTTTCATTTAAATTTGATTTTAACATAAGAGAATGGAATAAAAGGTAAATAATAAAAAGTTTCAATTCTTTATTTCTTTACATTTTTCCCTCTTTTTTCCATACTATAAACAGATTTTTAAGAAATAATATATTTTTTAAACAAATCTTATGATTTGCTGTATCTCAGTTGATATTGTATGTATGGTTCAGCAATTTATTTAAAATATAATTAAGGAAATGGTTTGGTTGTATATTTGTAAGTACATCACTTTCAAACTGTATATACCCTTTCAAACTGTATATAAGAAAGTAAGGAAATTTTATATAAAAATTCTTTACCATTCGGAAAAGGGATATGCGTTATATATTATATTTCATACAGCTGTTGTAAAATCCTCTACTGTAAAATCTGGTAACCTATTATATAATCTAGTTTGAGAATTTTTTTTAAAACTATAATAATCTTCCAAGTTTGTTTCTCTTCTTGTCAAAGAAATTTACTCAATCAATTTACTTACAATCCGTTAAACTGTTCTGATTCATCAATCCTTGTTTAAATCAATTTTTGTTTGTTAGCAAATTGTGTTTAATTTTGCAGAGATCTTCTATCGTATTAATGGAAGGTTTGTGTTAAATTTTTGTTAAGTTGTGTCAACTCATAATATCAATATGGTATTTTTTTAATGATTTAATGAAAATGGTCTGACTATAGTTTTCTATTGTAAGCTTCGATTATAAGTGTCTAAATATTTGATATGATATTTTTTGCCATTAAAAACTACTGTATTAGATTTTATGTTCTTATGAATTAGATAGTTTCTGTTAGGTTTCGATTAATCGTGCAAAGACATATTTCTTCTAGTTTACCCGATTAACTTTTTATTAATGTTAAATGTTAAGCCCTTAATTAAATGTCCGAAAATTAATAATATTATAAACAAAAATCTTTTCATAAATCAGTTAATCCCATTATAATATTTATACATGTTTATTATCCTTTTTCATTCTCTTCGCGTTTCCATTGGTTGTTTACATTTTAATTTTCATACAATTTCTTACAAAAATAGTCCTTTCCTTAACACCAGTATATTATTTAAATTGAATTTTCATTCAAATAAATTTATTAACTCTCATTTTATGTCCTATTCACTCCTTTCCTATTCTATTTTATTTATAATTTATATATTCTCAAAATAAAAATAAAAAAAAAATTGTTCTGTTTCTCTCTATTCTCTTCTCAATGTTTTATGTTATGTTAAATGTAATGTTATTTATATTCACTTCACTATTATTAATTTTATCCATAAATGTATAGTATGTAAAAGAAAAAAAAAAACAATAAGAAAGAAATGAAAGAAAAAAAAAAATTTCTCTAGTTACCGTGATTTAAAGAGTTTCGATTTTCTGTTTTGTATAGTATTTTTTTTGTTTTATTTTTTTTTTTTTTTTGTAAGAAAGATTTGTTACGACTACGACGATTTTACGATACGATGGCTAAGAAAAATACGTCGACGTTTGAAATTTATTTTCTTATTATTTTATTTTTATTTTACTTATTTTTTTCTTTTTTGTTTTTTTTTTTTTTTTTTGCTTTTTTTTATTCAATTGTTTTGAGTTTTTCTTTTAGTATGCTGCGCTACGATATTAAAGTAGAGTTTAATAATAAAGTAAAAATGCGATGTCTTCGTTGATTTTTCTTCATTTCGTGTCGATCAGTTGACAGAGATGGATTGTGAATTTATTCGGTTAAATTTTCCGGTTTTTAAAATTCAATATTGTTTACGAATTATCCTTAGGTAAAAAAATTAAATCAAAGTAAAATAAATTATAAATACATATATATATATATATAATATAGGTACTCGAAATTTTTAAATAAAATTAATACAATATAATATTTTATTAAGTGAAATGAATTCTTTGTTTTTTTTTTTTCAAATAAAAAAAAAATAATAACACAAAATAAAAATAAAAAAAAAAGTTTATTTAGAAAAAGTGTATTTAAGAATTAAATATATGAAAATATATTATATTTGATTAAAAATATAATGTTTCGTGAAAACGTATTAAATTAAAAGAAAAGGAGAAAATAATGTAACAAAAAAAAAAAAAATTAATAGAAAGAAGTTATGATTTTATAAAAAAAAAAAAAAAAAAGTAAAAACGATACAAAATTAATAAAAGTTTTTTATTTTATATTATAATCATATTAGAAGAGAAAAAAAATTTAAGTTTTTTGTTTTTTTTTTTAATTGATTTGATTTTTATTTGACAAGAAAAAAAAAATAAAGATAAAATTTTTCACCAAAAGTTCAAATTATTAATTTATAAGGAATAAATAACACATATTATAATATATATTAATTGAAGAAAAATTAATAAAAAAAAATATATATATACAAATACTTAATCAATATGAGGACTAAAAATTTAAAATATTCGGTAAGTTTTACAATAATAAAATTCAAATAAAAAAAAAAAAATATTAGGTGCAGTAAACCTATATTTTGTAATTAAGATCTTAATAATATTGTAAATTTAGTTTTTTTTTTTATGTCATATTGCAGTAAAAATAAAAATTTTAAAA
The DNA here is from genome assembly GCA_947095535.1 of Poecilobothrus nobilitatus. Classification (NCBI taxonomy): domain Eukaryota; kingdom Metazoa; phylum Arthropoda; class Insecta; order Diptera; family Dolichopodidae; genus Poecilobothrus; species Poecilobothrus nobilitatus. The sequence continues at coordinate 28,611,845 of OX352774.1, forward strand.
TTATTTATAATTTCGCAGATTTAATTTGTATGTTATAAAATTTTATTAAACAATTTTAAATTTAGACTTTAAGTTTCTTTAACTTAATTGTTCTCGGTTTATTAATATCCATGATAAAAGAATGGGAAAATAAAATGTTACAATAGAATGGAAAAGAAGTAGTTCGAACGATTTAATTTTTCTAAGGATTCAAATATAAATAAAGTTATATACATTTTTTTTTTTTTTATTTTAATTAAATTTTCTTTTATGGTTTCCCAGTTATGGACTTTTTATTGATGATGAGATTTTTCCATTAACATACTTTTTAAATTAGACTGGACAAGGAATTTGTTAGACTGATGTTTACATACTTTTCCATTACATACTTTTTAAATTATACTAAACAAGGAATTTGTTAGACTGATGTTTACGTTTTTAAAACAAATTTTTCAATTTATTTATTAAAAGATAAATGAATATTTCACTAATAAAATACATTTTCTACTTGAGTATCAAATGACATCAAAAAGTCAATTTGATGTTTTTTATTGTGACATACCTATAAAGGTTAGCCTAAAACTAAATGCATTAAAAAATTATTGTTGGCTTTTCCCTAAAAATTACTGTTATAGAGTAATTAATAATATGGTTAATTTAATTTTCGCGACAACGATTAAGTGTTGTAATATGCTACTTCTTGTCAAAGTATTTTTTATTTTGTATTCATAACTCACATATAAGAAATTAAAGTCTATTATGTATTAAAAACATTTTTATGTATAGTATATATGTTTTAGAATATTTTTATAGATGATCTTGATTTTTATTATATAAAATTAATTTAAAAACTTCAAAAAAAAAAATTAACTATACATTTTTTATTTAATAATTATAATAAAGTAACAATGTTGTAAACAATAAATATGGTTTAATTACTTTATTTAATTAATAATTGACAAATAATGTACTAGAATACTAAAAAAAAAAAAAAAATTAATTAATAAACTAATATTTAGATTGTATATGGATGTATTTAAAGTTATTATTAATAAATTTCTTAATTAATTTATGTTGTTGATTATTGAATGTACATATTTCAATATAATATATATGAAATATGAAATAAAATATATATACGTTAATTTTGAATATTGATTACTTAAAAAAAAATTTAGATAATAAAATGTAGAGCAATCAATCAAATTTTTGATTTATTTTTTGAAGACAATATTTATATATTTTACATATATTTATTACTTTTTTTTTTTAAATTAATTTTTAAAGATTTTTTTTTTTTTTCATAAAAAATAAAATTATTGTAATTTTAATCAAAAAGTTCTATCATGTCCGTTTTACGTTTTAACACATTCTCTTGAACAGAAAAACCACTTGTTTGCATTTTAAAGCATTTTTTTTTGTTTTAAGTTTAATTTAACTTTATGTTGAGTACTCCGTGAATCCCTTTTATTGAAATTTATGTTTCGGTCAACTGTTTACCTTTTATTCAGTTTTGTTTGTTTTCTTTTGTTTTTTGTTGTTTTTTTTTGTTTTTTTTTTTTTTGCAATTTATGCAGTTAGCTGTCGTCGACCGCCCTAATTGTGTTTACATGTCTATAGGGTAAAAATTCTGATAACGGCCAAAAGAGAGCAGTTAGTTAAAGCCAATTAAATATATACATATATATGTATATTATATTCTGTATATGTATTTATATATGTATATTTATAAAGATATAAATTTGTAAATATATACGTATAGAAAATGTATTACATATATTAGGTATATGTATATATTCGAATGTATCTATAGAAAAAGAAAAGTAAAAAACAATAAATGAAAAAAAAAAAAATTCAAAACAGAAAAATAATAATAAAAGAGTAACGATAAAAAGAAAAAAAAAAAAACAAAAAATACAAAATAAAAAAAATGATAAAAAATCAGAAAAAATACACTTGAAAGAAAACCGTCTTTAAGAAGTTGAACTAAAAAATCAGTTTGACTTTATTTAAATGGCGTAATTTATCCTTTTGTCGGCACATTTTGAATTACTTTTTATTTCTGTTGTTTTTCTTCTTCTTTTTTTTTTTTTGGTTTTTTTCTTTTTATATATGTACATTTTTTACTCAGTTTCTTTTTTTTTTTGTTTTTTAATTTTTCTTTTCCTTTAGTTTTCTTTTATTATTTTACTGAAATTCTCGTTTACCAGTGAAATTGCATTTTTTTATCGCATTATGGCTTGTGCTGGACCTGTTGTTGGCTGGCAGCATATTTTTTTTTATTTTTTTCTGACTTTTTTTTTATGTTATTATTTTCGTCAAGTATAGTTTTATATGGAATATGAATTGTTGTGTTTGTACAAATGTTGTTTATTTGTATGGTAATATCGCATATATAATATATGAAGGACGTAAGGTATAGAAAAAGGTATGTACGTTTATTTGATATGTATGTAAGTTGTATTTTCTTTTTTTCTTAATATAGTATGGTATGTCATGTTTGGCACTATACCAAGAACAAGTAGAATATATAAATATGTTCATTCAAATATGTGACTCTTATAATACTTTTGACGTTTTGAGTATAGTAAAATTGAGCAGCATAAAGGCTTTAAAAGCAATTATGTGAGAGTATTCCATGAAGTTTACGCTTTTAATATTTTCATTTTATTTCTTTTTAAATTTTATCTTTTGTTTTTGTATATACATATATCTACATACCTATACTATTTTGATTGAAGGAAAGTTTTTAGCGCCTAAATATATGATTTAATAAAAAATACATATGTACAATTATATATTTATATATAATATGGTATGTATATAATATTATATAGTTAAAGTGAATTTATAGAAAAGCACAAAAGATAATTATGCTGTACATATAATATGATAAGCGGTGTTTCTTTTTTGTGTGTTGTTTTTCATTTGCTTTGGTTAGAGTAGTTATATGACGACAACCACGTGTTTAAAATATTAAATAATATTTTCTTTGGTATATAAGTATAACAACATTGTAAATTTTATGGCAATACATTATATTTACCTATATTATGGTACTAAAATTGGTTTTTATTCTAAATACATATATTTCAGTTGTGATTTATATATAATAAGTATAATTAATTTAATTTCTGCTAAAAAATGTGTATACAACAAAAATTAGTACATTAATATATATGCATATTGCTAAAATTTGTTTTCGTACTTTTCCAAAAAATACAATATCCCTTATAAATATACATATACGTATTTCTAATTCAAACTTCATATTATTTCTTTATAATACGAATCTATGTTATAATTTGTTATATCCTTTTCAAATGTATATTATTTTATCAGCTTGTATATTTAATATATGTATGCATTCGCATATAATGTGCATGCATAAATGTATGTATTCAAATTAAAGCCCAAAGGGCCATCAATGAATTAAGTGGAATTGTTTTTTTTTTTTTTTGTTTTTAAGCTGCTGTGCCTTGCACTGCGTAATACAAGTTGTAAGTAGTTAATATATGAGTTGATTATTATATAGTTTAAATGACCTAAAGGGTTACACAGAAAAAATACATACACCTGTAAAACAAAAAAAAATACAAAAGAAAAGAATAACAATTTGCCAAAAAAAAGAAAAGGTATAACTAAAGTCGTCATATAACTTAACTATAAAATAAAAAATACGAAAAATTTACCATTTATGTTTTTCTTCTCTGACTTATTTGTTAACATTGTGGTATTCGATATCCGAAGGATATATGGGTATAATTAAATATAAATCTACTAAGAAACAGCAAAAGTGAATGGATTTTATAACGAATAAAGTGTAAGCAAAGCAAAAAAAAAAAATAAGCAAATATATAATATGTAAAAAAAAATTACTTTACACGCATTTTTTTTTATTTTTATTTTTGTATACTTTTCTTCTGAACACTGCTGGATACAAAGTGTTTCACCTGTGTTGATAATAATTAATTAAATTAAAATCTTTTGATTTGTTCCATAATCATAAAATAATTAAAAAAAAAAGCATTTAAAAATGTGTAACATGTAGAGATACTTTTATATATACATATAACATCATTTTCAACCGATTACTTGAGATATAAGAATACATATATATAATATATAGTAAAAAAGATATTAACACTATATGAGCAATTTCCTTTTAATTTTAAATTCCAATTATAAATAATCAATTTAAAAAGTAACATAATTTTTGATTAAATCATACAAAGTTCTTAAAAATAAAAAAAAATAAATAAATGGCGCCTTTAATAAGATTTTAAAAGGATTTTAATATATTAATGCGTAAAATATATATAAAAAAATATACATATATATGTACATATTTATAACCAGAACATAAATATGTATATATTATTTTATAGAACGGAAAGAATAAGTATAGAATAGACACATTTTGATAAATTATAAATATTGTATATTATATATTATAGTATATTATATATACTATACATATATAGGTATTTATAGTATCTATGTTACCAGATTATATATTTATGTATTCCTGTAATATAACATATGTAATGATACTTGTTCAAAATATCTTATAATATGAAACATCAAAGTAAAACCGACATAACATCACCTATATATTATTCTGACTTTGACTCTATCACTTGCTGCTTCTTCCTTGTTTGTTACAAAAATAAAATAAAAAAAATAAAAGCGAAAAAAAAAACAAAAAACAAATCAAAAAAAAAAGAACATTATAAATAATCTAAGAAAAATCTAAGTAAAACAAAAAAAAAACAAAACAAAAATGCCTTTTCTAATTGTATAAACAAGACGAGGGAACGTGATAGATAATTTATACGTGATATGGTAGAAATCGTTATATAGAGTTAAACATTTGGCTACTATTTGTTATTTAGCCAAATAAAAATTTATATATAGCTAATTCTTTTTCAAATAAAAAATTTTATTTAAAAAATAATATAAAACAATGTAAAATGTTAAATTTTTAAGTTAGTTAAGTTTAAATTGATTATACAAAAACTATGATTAAATGGGAGTAAACTAAATTATCATATTATTACAACCATAAGTGAATAAGTAAACATATTATATTGTGGAGTCCTGAATTGGTTTTTTGCTTTAGATTCGTAATCTATTTATAATCAAACTTCCCATTTATCATAAGTTCGATTCTCGCCCAGTACACGAATTGCTGCCCAGTGTAGTTTTTATTTTTTTTTTCCCCAAGGAAGGTGGGAATCTTCCAAAAACACCAAAAATTCCCCCTTGGAAGTGTCAGATTTTTAATGACTAAACCAGACTCAGTCTTTAGCCAATTTAATCGGATCAAACCACTACCTGCTATCGCAGTATATTGGCTAGGGAGTAGGGATAGGAAAGGATAGAAAAATAGAATGCGGAAACATTGGATTGGTAGTGGGATTGTAAGGAAACAATTATTCCGCCTATATAGTTTTACAAAAAAATAAAAATAAAATTATTTTTTAAACTTAAACAAGATATATAAATTAAAATATTATATCTGTTCTATGACAATATTATACAAATTGTTTGAATTTGTTCTAAAATTTTTCAGAATAGTTCCTATATTTTTATTTAAGTGTTTAGCAAAATTATTCATATACGATAAACTCACATCTTTCAAATAATATAAGGATAAGAGTTAATCTAATGTTAAAAATCCCTATACTCTTTGCAGAACTATTAATAAGGAAAAAAAACATGTGAGTAGCGACACATGTGTTACTTAGCCTTTTGATTTACCAAAACATGCCTTTTTATTTATATAAAAACTTAAGAAATTAAAGAGATATTATTTGACAATTATAATTTTTTTTTTTAAATAATTTGTAACAGTTGTTAATTTCTTATACCGTTATAATGTATAGATTGTATATGCATTATAACGGTATACATTCAAAATACAAGAAATATGTATACATAATTTAGGGATATCTGCTATTTAAATCCAAAATCGTATATATATACCCGAAAACTCACGTTACCTATATATTTGTTATAGTTTATGACGAAGAAAAAAAAAAAACAAGATTAAATTTTCTTTTCACACTATAAATACATAAATATGTACTATTAAAACTTATCAACCAGATCTCATAATAATTTCATTTGTTTTTAATCTCTAGATATTATTTTTTATATGCATACATCCATACATATATGTATATACCACCTCTCTATTACATTTTATATATTCATAAACTAATAAATGAATGAACTATTAAATACTTTGAGGCTACAAAAACTAAACCATTAACTTATCTTAAAAATTATATCTAATTACATTGATGTATCTATAAACACTATTATATCTTCTTTTAAAATTGATACCATCGGATTTTCTTTGATTTTTCTTTTGAAAAAAAAAAAAAAAAAAGTTGAAATATAAAACAAAAATAAATTGCCTCTGAGGAAAGTCCATCAATCACTCAACCCCAGTAGCTTTCGGAATATACAAAAACAAAATGAAAAACAAAAAAAATAAGAAAAAAAAAAACTTTAAACATAAACAAATTGTAATATCCAATAAAACGAATGAATAAATCGAGTGAGGGGGGAAGGGAAATTAATGAAATGGTTCGCATATAATACGAATCATTTAGATTATAAGTATTTGGAATACCGCGTTAAAAATGTTTTTGTTTATTATTTGTAGATTATTTGCATGTTAATTTTTCTTTACAATTTTTGTAATATTTTTTTTTTTGTTTTTTTTTTAATTTGATTTATGAATTTAAACAATTAAAATTTGAAACAAAAAAAAAAAAAAACAAAATTGAAGGATCATTTATAATATGCACGATATTTTACTCTCTTGTAAAATATATTTTTTATATATACATAGGTATAAATTCAATTTTACTATCGCATATGTATACATACCCACATAGTATTTAAGTAAAATGATTTAAAATACTTATGTATATAAAAATTTTCAATATATTTTTTTATAAAATAAAGAAAAAAATTGCCTTGTGTAGTAAAAATATATAATATAATACTTAAAATCATAAATTTATTAATTAAGTATTAATATTTATTAATTAAGCAAAAAAAAAAAAAAATTACTTAATGGGTCTAATTTATATCACGATTTTTCCGCTCGATTTTTCGAACGAGTTAAGTAGGCCGCTTTATAATCTTTTGTGAAAATTCCATTATTTTGCATTGAAAAATTCTTCTGTTTTTTTTTTTTTGCATTATATATAATATGAAAAATTTAAATTCTTTCACTTAACTAGACAGTATATGGCTTTCCAAATATACAGAATTCAATTATTGATAGTGGAAATTAAATATTTACTAGCTTCAGACTTGCTTTTTACTACAATGGCTTTCAATGGCTTCAAAAACTTTCAAAAGTTTTTCAGAATGAACAACTTATTTTTTTATTCCATTTTTTTTTTTAACTGAAGACAAGCACTTCCGGTTTCCTCATGAATCTTGATTCATTGTGATTCAGTTCGCTAAATTACATGTTTAGGTATTTGGTATCAATTATACATTGTTAATTTAGTAACTATGATAAATTAACTAATAATTTTATCATTTAATAATTATGTTATGTTCATTATTTTGTTAACTTAACTACGAGTAACCTATTAAAAATTAGGCATGCAAATATATACAACTTATAAAGTAGGTACTTTTAATATTAATCATATACAAACTACGGGAATGTCTCAAAATCCCAAATCACAAAATCCCAAAGTAACAAAATCCCAAAATTTCAAAATCCCAAAGTTACAAAATCTCAAACACAAAATCCCAAAATTAGAAATTTTCAATGTTAACTTTCAAAATAGATTTCCTTCATATACAAACGTAAAAATTTTAAAAAATTTACTATTTTTCATAGAGATTTAATGTCAAAATTTAATATTTTTGTATGAAAACCTGAATGCATTGGCATACTTCAGGTATTGGTTTTAGAGTTGGATTCAAAATCAGAGTTCCAATAATTTTATTAGCGGGGATTTGAGGGCGGTAGCCTCCTATTCATTTAAAATTAATTTCTTTCATATAAAAATATCGAAATTTTTACAAAATTTACTATTTCTTCTAAATTTAATATATTTCATATATGAAAAAGTAAAAATTTAATTATTTTATGAAATTGATATACGTACGGTCATACTATAAGTATTGATTTTAAAGTAGGATTCAAAATCAGGATTACCTCCTTTTACGGAAGTATTATACATTCGTGTACACGAGATTCTAAATTAGGATGGGGTTTAGAGTTGCTTTTAAAATTAGGGTTGCCGCTTTTTCCAGAGGATTTACACATTAGTGTATGTCAGATTTTGAATTAGGAGATATTTTAGAGTTGGTTAAAAAAGCAGGATTACCCCATTTTCCGGTGTTTTTATATATGTACTTGTGTACGCGAGATTGAATTAAGCAGGTTTTTAGAGTTGGTTATAAAATCAGGGTTGATCGCTTTTCCGGAGTATTTATATGTATCCGGATTTTTACATAATATTGTCTATTATTTTGATTGTACATGTTTGGATTTTGAAATTTCGGATTTTGACGCATCTGGATTTCGTAAGTTTGGATTTTCATGCATTTGGATTTTGAAAGTTTTGATTTAAATATTTGGATTTTGAAAGTTTGGATTTTAAAATTTAAATATTCTAGCAGAACCTATGAGGTTAAGTGTTTCCACCTTTGATTCGTTACGGATAGAAAGTAAAGAAATATATCTGTTTCGATCGTGTTTCGGTCTACCTGTTTTTTTTTTATAATTTCGTACCCAACCCGAATAAGGTTTCGTAATTTGGGATTTTGTAATTGGGATTTTGTGATTTGGGATTTCCTACCCAACCCACAACCTACAATTATTTTGTAGTTTTATACTACTTGAACTACTGTTATTTTCTGGATTTAAGTGTTAGTTGAAGTCAACATTAATATTAAAAAAGTCAAACTGTTAGGTGTCCTCTCGCAGTTGCCTCGGTATTAGCTTAAAATTTCAATTAATCTTTGGACTTTGGAAATGTAAAATGTTAAAAATCTGTACACATCTCAAATTTTTCGCATTTTCTATAAACCTTCTAATCTCAAATAGATGCCGTTGATAATAACATTTTTATAAAATTAATTTCATTCATTCATGAAATTAAACATAAGCAAAACATAATTTTAAAATTTATAGGTAGAATATTTTTAATATGTGCTTTTTATTATTTACTCCGATATTTTCCTACAATCATGACTCAACAAGATTAACAAGTTCACAAATCAAAAATAATAATAAATTTAAAAAATCAAAGTTTCAAAAAGAAATTAGGAACCAAATAGAAAACTATAGGAAAATATATATCCAGGATATTATTAAATTATTTTGTAAAAGTTTGTATTATATTATATATGTATGTACATACTAACATATGTACGTATATATAAGTACCATATTTCTCAAATGTCAATCAAAAAAAAAAAGAAAAAAAAATATTAGAAATACTTTTGTGCGTTTATTAAAATATCGTATTATGTATTTTTTTTACAAGTTCTAAAAAAGCATACAAAGTTAGTAATTATCTAAATATAAATATATACACACAATAATATATAATTATGTATAAAAGTACCTACATAGGTACATATATGCATAAATATACGAAATCAGCTTTTTAATTTCTCATTAATCTTCTCTCCAAAAAAAAAAAGAAAATTAAACAACAAAAACACAAAATAAAATACGAATATACGATCAACAATGCAGTATAAGTCAGTAAATATAATTTTAATATACATAGGTACATATCTACTTACTTATATACAATATATGGATGAATAAATACATCCATACATATACTTTTTGTATATACCTATATAATAATAAAATAAAAAAAAACATACTTATATAAATTATTTCAAAAAGTATGCCTGCCGTGCGGTGTGATGATCATCATCATCATCGCCATAATAATATTGATATTGATTATGATTATAAATGATAATAATGTTATTGATGATGATAATAATGATGATTTTGCCTGAAGATTCAAAAGAACGTAAACATGCTGTTTAAGCGGAATCTCTTTGATCAGAACGCGAGCAAGGAGCTCTGTGATTACATCAAAGAGTTTTTACCGCCACCAAAATGATAAAGAGAAAAAAGTACCTATATAACAAGAAAATAAAAAAAAAAAAAAGAAAACAATTAAAATAAACGTGCAATAATATCAAAACAACTACAATTACATGCATACATACATAATACATATAAACAGTTCATGGAATTAATACACAAAACAAAAAAGAAAAACAACACAACACATGTTTAAAAAACCCAAATAAAATAAAAAGCCAACAAAAATAAAATAATATATTATTGAATCATACATATCTGTTCATACAGAAATATATATAGGTATTAGGTGTGTAGGTTTAAAACAGTGTTATCTTAAATCACACAATGTACTTTAAGAATGTATAACTTTTATAAGTAAATATAATATGCATGCATATTTTTTGTTGCTACATTCTATCTATACAGGTAATCCAATTGACTTATTTTTATATTAATTTTACTTCTATGCCTCTCCTCTATACAAATTTATTGATATATTTTTATGTAAATACATACTAAAAAACTGGAATACAAGTCCAATGTATGTGTAGACAGATATTTATGTAGAGATTTTTATTTATACCGGCAAAATGTTTTTATTTTAAAGAAAAAAATTAAAAACAAAATTAAAAATATTGTGCTATTTAGTATTTATTGTGCCAACTGCCATTAAAAAAGAAATAAGAACTAAAAAACGATAACACAATATAATGTTGTATTTGTATTATTGTATGCCAATATTGTATTTATTTATTTTTTATTTTTGAATGGAATTTAAAATTTACGATATTTCTAATTTTGTATGTACATATAAAAGTTATTTAGTACTAAAAACGATATTATTGTTTTTCATATAAAATGTGGATATTGTAATCAGCTGATTGAAGCAAAGTGTATACATATTATGTATAAATATATGATCCATACATAATATAAAACAGTATTGTATTATTATTATAACTTATAACTTAAGTATTTGATAAATTGGTTTGTATTTAAGTTAATTTCTGGTATGGCTTACTTATTTATATTTTTATATTAATATTTAAAATAAAAAGCTCTGATATATGTATGTACATGACCGATTTAAGTTGCAGGGAAATAATCAAAAAAAGATATATGTATGTATGTTTGTATGTACCTATATATGTACATATTGAATGTTAAAATTTTTCAAACTTCTTTACAAACTGATGATCGATTAAGTCCCCTTTTAATGTAACCAAATGCAACCTTACAAATGGACTGTATCTCATGAAAACACTTTGTTCTTGAAAAATGTTTAAAGCCCAAATTTAAATTTCTTTACATAAAAACCCATATTGGCTTTAATCATAATGTTAACTTAGCGGTTTACTTTGATTAGAAAAGACTAGGTAGTTCATAGTAACTTTAATAATTTTCTATTAAATTATTATTAGAAAATATTTTCTTAATACAGTTTTTAGATTTATTAACATTTAATACTTTTCAATATATGTACCTAGGTACTTACTACAGAGAATTATTGATTTTTAATTATGACGTATTTTTTTTATTTTTTTTGCAGAGATTATTAACTTTTATTACGTTTAGTGTAATAATATTATTTCAACAAATAATGATATCACAATTATGTGAATGTCGTGCACTATCTGCAGCTAATTTAACAAAATCATCAAGATTTTCAATTGAAAGTAATTCAATTCAACGAGATGTCGTAGAAACACAAACTAATAGCGACACAAATAGAGCTTTAAAACGAGTTTTTATATCAAATCGAACAGTTACTTGTAATGATGGATCACAAGCTGGATTTTATTTAAGAAAATCTCCAGGAGCTAAAAGATGGGTTGTTTTTTTAGAAGGTGGCTGGCATTGTTATGATATTAAATCGTGTAGATCGAGATGGTTGAAATTTCGGCATTTAATGACATCAGCTCAATGGCCTGAAATAAGAGATGGTAAGATAATTTATATATATAATTGACTTTTGAATAATAGTTTCTAATATAATTTTTATATTTTTAGTTGGTGGTATATTATCTCCATTACCTGAAGACAATCCTTATTGGTTTAATGCAAATCATGTTCTTATTCCATATTGTAGTAGTGATTCATGGTCCGGTACAAAACCACAAACTGAAACAAGAGATGGTTGGCGTTTTATGGGATCATTAATAATAAAACAAGTTATATCTGATTTAATACCACTTGGATTAGGTGGATCTCCAAATTCTGAATTACTTTTAGTTGGTTCTTCAGCTGGAGGATTAGGTGTAATGTTAAATTTGGATAGAATTAGTAACTATTTGCAAAATGAGAAAAATCTAAAAGTTATTGTAAGAGGTGTAAGTGATTCTGGATGGTTCTTAGATCGAGAACCATATACTCCAGGTGCTGTAGCAGCATCAGAGGCTGTACGACAAGGTTGGAAACTGTGGGGTGGTTCACTACCAGATGATTGTATTAAACATCATTTAGCTGAACCATGGCGATGCTATTTTGGTTATAGACTATACCCAACTTTAAAATGTAACAAACTAAAAAACATTTTTAATAATTATTTGTTTTGTATTAACAACTTTTCTATTTTATAAATTTTAGCTCCACTCTTTGTTTTTCAATGGTTATTTGATGAAGCACAAATGAGAGCTGATAATGTTGGTGCACCAGTTACTCCACAGCAATGGGATTATATTCATGGAATGGGTGGTGCTCTTAGACAATCTCTTGATAATGTAACAGCTGTATTTGCTCCATCATGTATTGGGCATGCAGTTTTATCAAAACGAGATTGGTTAAATATTAAAATTGATGATATTTCATTGCCTGAAGCTTTAAGATGTTGGGAGCAATCAACAAGAAGAAAACATAATAAATTAAGAAGAGAATCTGAACCTAAACGGAATGATAAAAAAAGACGACACAATCAAAAACATAATCGTCAAAATCAAAATAATAATCAACAGAATGATGGCGCTATTATTAGCAGTTCATCAGTAGGTGAAAAGAAGCGTAAAAATAAAGAAGGTGGTAAAAATAACGGCGAACAAAAACCAAAACTAACAAAAGAAGAACGTGAACAAAGGCGAAAGCATAATGAACGTCGTCGTAATCACAGAAAATTAAGAGAATCACAAAAAGAATCAACAAAAACATTAGATGGTATTAATGAAAAAAACTTTGGTGTAACACCAAAAAATGGTAATGGTAATAAAAGAAGACATAAATTAGAAAATTTTCCAGATAATACGCCAAATAGTAAACATCATAGGAATGGTGGTGGTAATGGGGGTAATGGTAAAAAACGTAAAAGAAAAGAACAATTACGTCATCAATATCGAAGAGAACAAGAAATGTTATCATTTGGTGATAGATTTACAGAAAATCAACAATTTGATACTAAAATGATATTAGAACCAAAAAAATGTTCTTTAAGACTTTTAGAAAAATGTAGTTGGCCACAATGTAATAATTCTTGTCCAACATTAACAAATCCTTTAACTGGTGAAGAAATGAGATTTTTAGAATTATTAGCATCATTTGGATTAGATATTGAAGCAGTTGCTACAGCAATTGGTGTTGATATGCAAACACTTAATAATATGGATCGAACTGAATTAGTTAATCTTTTAACACAACAAGCTAGCTGAAAAATTTTATCAATTATAAAAAAAAAATTTTTTTTTTTTTTTAAAGATAAAATGAAATTATTTTTTTAAACTGTGATGTCATATAATCAAAACCGAACAAAAACAAAAACAAACAAAAGAAAAAATGCAAATTTATAATAGAAATTTAATAAATTATGTTTTTATTTCATATAAAGAAAGATGCTCATATTTAGAGCAATTAATTCTACTGAGCAAATAAATATACTAAATTAATTCATAAAAAAAAAAAATTAATACAAAAAAAAATTAAAAAAATATAAAATTCTCTTATTGATTAAATTTTATATTAGAAGAATAAAATATGTATTAGAAATTCATATAAAACCGTTACTATCATTCGAGAATCGATGATACTCGACAATTCAGTTCAGTTAAAATAAATTTTAGCGTATGTAGATTATTATTATTATTACTTAATTATAGTACTTAATTAATTTTTTCTCTATATATTTAGTTATTAATATTTATTAACAAGGGTGGCCTTAATCATTTTTTTTTTTTTTTTAAATGTCTAATATTTATAAGTTGTAGTATTTTGTATTTTGTAAATAAATACATTTTAGTATAAAAAAAATTAATTGTATTGTATAAATTATGATTATTTTAAAAAGTTTATAGAGGTATGTGTACTTAAAACATTATTATTAAAAGCTAATAAAATAAAAAAAAAATTAAATATTATGTTTAATATTATAAAGTAAATAATAATATGAAAAAATGTATATTTTTTTTTTTGTAAATTTTTTTTTTTTTTTTCAATAAAGACAACTTTTTAAGAACCCAGTTTTGTAGTATAAATGCTTTAATTGTAAATCATCTACGTACGTTCAAAAATGCAGTAAATTTTAATTAATTAGATTTTAAGTATATTTATTTTTTTTTTATTATTAGAAAATTCATATTATTGTAATATTTTTAAAAATAAATTAACAAATATTTTTGTTACTAAAAAATAACAATTATTAAATTAACATAAAAAAAAATAAAATAAAAAAAAAAAAACTAAAAGAAAAAAAAAACTAAAAATTACAAAAATAGGAAAATAAACAAAAATCAAATAAAGTATAATTGAATGTTGACCAGTTTGACAACAAAAGATGCTCATGAAATTTCAAATTGAACTAAATGAATTCTATTAAATAAATTCTATTTAAATTAATTATTAATCTTCATAATATCTGTAATCATTTATTTTCTGCTTAATAATCTGAATCTAATCTGAATCTAAATACAAATGCATAAAAACAATATGACATAATATTAGCATCCTGTTGCAGATTGACTCTTAAAATAAAATTTTGTAAGCATAGTTTTTATTCGTTAAAATATTATTACTTGGCTTGCATATATGACTTGCAAATGAGATGCAAAAGACTTGCATTGAATATTTAATAAATTTAATATTATATAAATTCAATTCTATATTCATAATAAAAACAAATCTAATAAATTAATTGCTTCATATTTTAAAATTTTATTTTTGAAAAAGAGTTTAATATAATTTTCTCTACAGAAAAAAAACTAATCTTTTTAATTTTTAATAAACAAATCAATAATTAATTAAAAATAATTATTAATACTATTTATATTAAAAATATTAATCAAATTTATATTATTTTTAAAAACATCACAATTATACTTTATTTTAATATTAATCAAATTTATGTTTATTATTAATAAATAAATTAACAAATTAAAAAAAAAATGCATTAATAGAAAAAAATTATAAATATAAAAACATAAAAACCACAAAAAAAAAAAAAAAAACAAAAAACCATAAAAATTTAAAAAAATAAATAGAAACATAAAAAATATAAAAGAAATGCAAATAACTAAGACTGCCAAACAAAATTTTTCCTCTTTCTACAATTAATATATATATTTATATATATAATTATTAATATATATATTAATATAATATAATTTGCTTAAATATATATTTTAAAATAAATAAAATTAAATATATAAAAAAAAAAAAATAGTGTCTATATAAAAATATATAATAATATGTAGTCGCAAAATACTAATTTTTTATTTTTTAAAGAAATGAAATAAAGAAAAAAAAAAAATTAAATTATTTATTGATGTTCATAATTTTTAAGTTTTACATTTAATTATTGTTAAATATGTAGGTTTTTTTTTTATTTTATTTTTTATTTTTTTTTAAATATAGAACAGAAAATATTAGTAAAAAATTTATTAATGTTACATAAAACAAAAAAAAAAAAAAAAATAACAAGAAAGCTATTTTAAACATTCCAAAAATTAATAAATTGTTCTGAAAATTAAACAAATACCTATATAGAATTTATAAAAAAAAAAAAAGAACTTTTTTAAAAAACACAATAAATTTATATTTTTTTTTTTTAATTTAAAGTAAATATTATATCAATTGTACAATACCAAAAAAAAAAACAAAAAAAATTAAAAATATTTTAATTTAAATTTTATTTTTATACATTTAAAAACCGGAAAATAGGAAATGTTAAAAAAATTAAAATAATTTTGTACAAAATTAAAAAAAAAGTTTTTTTTTCATTTTTAAAAATTTTATTAAAAAAAAAATTAACATCACTGAAATTTATATTACAAATTTTAATATTCTTTAATATTTAATTTCCTTATTATTCAATATTATTTTGGATATACTTTTTAAATTTTAAGAAAGAGTATTTTCAGTTTAATTGCAAGTTTTTTTTTTTTATTTAGAGTAAGTTTTCTTCTTAAAGAGCAAGAAATGTTTATTAACTGAACTTAATTTTAATAAAAGTTCTATTTGATTGAAAGTGTATAGATTTGTTTCTCTTACAGTCTTTCTAAAAAATTTTAATAAATAGTATACACATAATTTGTATGTATATGCACTTAATTACATAATTAACAAAATTACGTAAATACAAAAATATACATTTGAAAAGGAAATATTTGCACTTTAAAAAGAAAATCTGCTTTTAAAATGAAAATATTTGCATTAAAAAAAAAAAAAAAAATTTCACTTAAAGTGGAAATTCTTTTTTTTTTTAAATTAAGAAAAAAACTATGTAATAAAAAATCATTTAAGTATATTATATATTATGTGTATATATTTTTCTTATAAAAATTAACTCGGTAACTTGGTTAAAAATTGAATATGTAATTATTTAAATAGTTTATATCATTTTCATTTTGGCTCTTATAAGTCACAATTTGCATTAGTGACCTTTATCGCTTACAATTATTAAAATAATTTCTATATTTAGTCTTTCGACTAATTATGCGGACCTTAAGTTCGATTTTTTCATTTAAAATTTTATTTGTTTAAAAAAAAACATATTAAATCGCTTACATTAATGGGAAAAATTTTTTTTTACACATACATACTCGTTAATACTCGTTAATAACATATTAATCCGATTTAAGGATATTAATTTTAGATAATGTATAACGGTAAAAGTATTTATAAGTGAATTTATTTTAATTTTTCATTTAACTGACTTAAATAAGATAATTTTTTGAAGAAAATAACTCAAGTGATTTTAAATAAAAAAAAAAAATTAAACAAAAATATATACAAATGTATATATACAATATTTATTTGTTACATACATCTTACAATTTTTTTTCGGAAAACATATGCCTAAAATTTGGATCAATACCTATATGAAATATAATTGGTTAAATTAATAAAATAAATGGTAGAAAATTTATTTCAAAAAATTCGATTACTAAAAATTAAAAAAAAAAAAATAAATAATATATAATATTTGGCTATATTAAATCAACTTTTTCATTTTGAATTATCCTTATATATATATATATATATATATATCAAAATTAAAAATAATAAATTGTATTTTGAATGGTATACATTTTCTAATTTTTACATCTTTTTTTTTTTATATATTCAAATAAATACAAAAAAAAAAAACTTTCATACATTCAATAAAAAAAAAAGCAAATAAATAAAATTACAATTATAAAAAATTGATATTAATAGTTTTAATTAATAAAAACAATGTATAGATTTAAATGCATATATAATTTATATATATATATATTTTAAAAGAAAGTAAGTAAAGTACCTGTGTTCTATCAAAGAAATCAATTTTTTTTTTTTTAATTAAATTATTGTTTATTTTTTTTTTTTTTTAATATTTAATAATAGTTAAAAAAAAAAAAATCAATCAAAATAATTTATTATAACAAATCCTTAAAGAAATTCATTAAGAAAAAAAAATATATATATATATTAAATAAAATAAACAAAATAGAAAAATAAAAACAAAAAAAAAAAAGAAATAAAAAGAATCTAGTTCTCGAATAATAATAATAATAATTAATTTATTTATATATAGATATTAATTAAGATATACTTATAATTAAGAAAAAATAAGAGATTCAAATAAAATATAAACAATATATATATATAAAAATATAAAGTAATAAAAGTACATATTTTGTAAATAGAATTGTAAATAAAAACAAAAAAATAATTTTATCGATATATATATATATATCTATGTATATCTATATTTTGAACAAAGATAATAAATAATATAATAAAATATATGTATATGAATTAAAAATATATATGTATATTGGAAAAGAAAAAAAATTTTTTTTTTTTTGTTAAAGTATTACGACTATTTAACATTAATGAAAAGTTTTACAAATTAAAAAATAAAAAAATAGAAAAACAAAAAAAAAAATCACATTTAAAATAAATAAAAATTAAATAAAATTAATATAAAAAAAAAAATTTACTTAATTATTTTATTATTAAACTCAAAATTTTTTTTATAATAATTTTTTTCATCATACAGTCTGTAAAAAAAACACTTAATAATTGGAGTAACGTGTTTATTTTGTTTTGTCTAGTCTATATAGTCTTTTTATATAAATAACTTGATGGCAACTTGTTAATAGTAACCATTTCCAAATTTAGGTATACGGGGAGGATTAGATATTAAAATATTCTTCAAAACTATGAAATGCATCTTCTAAATAAATATCTTTTGAAAATGTATTTGAGGTTTTTATACCATTTAAATTATAATATTATTTTTATAAAACTAAAGTTTTTTTTTTATAGAAGATACATTTCAAAAATAATAATATAAAAATATTTTAAAATTACGATTGGTTTTGTATCAATATCTCATAATTAAGAAAAATACATACAAAAATTTTAACTATGTTTTTATATCTCATCTTTTGAAAAAAATTACATTACAATACAATTAAACAGAGCGGTCCAGGGTGGAACAGAGTGGTCCAGACCATGCAAATTAGTTTTTCAAGAAAGAAAGAGTCATTATTTTAAAGTATTAAAACTAGAGCTTCGAGTTGCGTAATTAATGCTTTCTAAGAAAACGTCAAGCAAAAAATTGAATTTTAATTTTAATATATTGTATGTTAAATATTACATATGTATATCATACATGATTAGATACTTACCTAGTTTTAAAATGTTTTATGAAATTTATATATAAACTTCTTGATAGGGAGCGTATAAAATCCGCTGAAAACATCGAGGTAGTGTGGGTTCAAATCCCACATACGTCCTAAGAGTTATTCCCCCTTACGACATTTACAGCCACGCCTGAACATGAAATTCTGTGTAATTTTCTGTCCACATTATTGAAAAAAAAAAAAAACTTCTTGATATTTTAACATAAATTACAGGCATACCAAAATCCATAAGTTTCCACTATTCATGATACTTTGTAACAAGATAATTTTATCATGCCACCTATCTACCTCTAAAGAAAAACAATTTCAAATTGCGTGAATAAAAAATGCTCGATATTAAAAATTAAATATTTGTAGATCTATAGATAAAATCTTATTGCTTTATCACAAAAAATAAATAATTTTATATAACAGGCAGACAGTATTTTTTTACACCACAAATAAAATGGTAAAATCAACGGAAAATTAATAGTAACCGTTTAACGTTGCAATGTCATAATATAAAATTTATTTAAGAAATTTAAAAAATTTAATTTTATAATAAAAAAAGAAAATTATAACATATCCTATTATACAGTATTTTCATAAACAAATCAATTATTTTTTTTTGATTCAATTAATATTTTGAACGAAAAAATTGATATTTAGTTGAAATTTTCAAATATTAAAAATTTTACCACTTTTTCTCGTTCAATAACTGAATATTTAATTATTTTTACATTTGGTACCACTGCTTTATATTTATCTCAATTTTAAAAGTTGCAATTTAAAAAAAAAAAAAAACAATTTCCTAACAAAATTCAACAAAATTGTTTTTATTTCATAAAAATCAGAAATTATCAAATATTTATATTTTCTCCTAGACAAGACACAAACCAATGTGAACATTTTATTTGATTTTATTTTTAATAGGTATTTAATAATTATTTATTTTTTTACCGATAGATGTCACTCAATTTCATTAAAACAATTTTTTTTTTAATTTTATATGATAACATATTCTGATAATAGGAGTTCTGATTTGCATTTATAGGAGATAATAGGAGTTGAAAATGCATTTATGATTTTTTTTATAATAATTCCGAATAGGTAAATAGGGTTTTATAAATTTAATACAAATAATCAGAAAATGTATGAATTTAAATTGCAGTATAGATAAATTCTTTAAATAAAAATAATTTTCCATTGATTATTTTGGAAAGTCTAAAAAAAAACAAATATCTTGGATCATAAAACACAAAATAAAATTTTTTTTTAATTTGATTTTCAATCATGCATCCCAATATAAAAGTATGTACATTAATATAATGTAATTATAAATACGTCTTAAGCACTTTACAATTTTGATAACTGTTTATTTTTGTAATTAGCATCATTTTGAAAATTAAACAAATCATCGTGTGGTAAAAATTGCATTGCATAATAACAAACAGATTCAAAAGAGATCAATAAACTCAAAAATAAATTTTTTTTTTTTTTTTAATTATTTGTAAATCTGCATTCAAGAAAAACAATTTCAAAACATTAAAACGTATATATTCTGGTATATTAATGCTAAATAGTTTTTCTATGCATAATTTTAATTTCTTGTTTTTACTATTTAGATATTTTTGTTTTGTTATTTGTTATTGCTATATTCGCATTCACTTTCATTTTCACGTCAATATTAAAAAAGCAAAAAAAAAAAAAAAAAGCAGAATTATCATTTTTTTTTTTTTATATTTTACATTATATCATCATAAATCTGAATTAAAAAATAATGTTTTTTTTTTTAACAATAAAAATAAAACCAGAAACTTTTGAGCATGACATTTATAGGTTTGACCTAATTATAATTTTTTTTTACCGTTATATTCACCTTCATTTTGTATTTCTTCTTCCAAAATATAAATTAACAAAAAAAAAATTTTTTTTTTTTTTTTATACTCGTAGAAGAAGAATTTATTTTCATTTTTTCAACTAAATCACTTAAATTTGTAATAGTAAAAAAAATTTTTTATCAATTTTTGTTGTACTATAAAGACTTATATAGACTTGCACAATTTTGGGCTTTTTTGTAGACTAACTACTAGGGTTTAGTCAATTAATAAATAATTTTTATTTTGAATTTAACCTTTTATGATTAGATATAACTTTAATCTTTAAGTTCCATTATGTCCTTTTTAATTTACTGCTTCCTCCAAAAAATCGATAATGACATCATTTTTAATACAACGACTTAATACTTTCCAATTTCCTGTTTATCTATTATCCCGTTAAGACTTTTATAGAAAATCAATTACCAGGTAAGGTATATTATGGTAGGTAGCGCATGTTATTTAGGGCGCTTTAATATATTTTTTTAGCATTGGTTAATTTGAATAATTTTTTTTCCGAGACTTTTACAACAATTCGAGAAAGTTCACGTGGTTGTGTGGATGGATTATCGTTCATATACTTTTTTTTAAAGAATTTATTCAGATTTTTTTTTTTTTTTATTCATAACTGTCAGTAATTCTAATCGGCAATGAGTAATTATAATAAACCAACTGCGAAATTCAGGAAAAAATACAAAACACAAAATTCAGAAAACTAAAATCCAGAAAAACGAAATCAGGAAAATAAAAATTTTGAAATCAAAATTCAGAAATTAAAATATTCAGAAACAGAAAATTCGGTTTCTTAAAATGTTATTTATTTTTTTTTTTTTTTAGTGCATTTCTCTGCCACATAAATGTGAACAGAAAATTACACAGCCTTCTCTTATCAGGCGTAAATGTCGTAAGGGAGAATAACACTTACGATATGTGTGGGATTCGAACCCACACTCCCTCTGTGTTTACAGTGTATTTTATACGCTCTTACTCACTAGTCCATCGAGGCCCCTGTCATTTATTAAAAACATGTTTTTCGTGTATAAAGATTCTGGAATAAGCAATACATTTATATCTTGCTTTTCGTATCCAAATTTTTGGTTAATTTTAATAAATAAAACGAAATTTTCTGCAAAAAAAAAAAAAGTAGAGTTTTAACATGGAAAATATAGGGTTTTGAAAACAAGGATTTTAAGAAAACGTGAAATGTAATTTTCAGAAACAATATTGTAAACAAACGAGATTATATAAGGCAGGCGAACTTACATTTCGCTCTTACACAAAAAGTACTTCAAATAAAGACTTCGCGAAATAATTTATTTACTTTTTTACTCAACTCATACATATGTAACATACCATAATATAATAATTAATAACTAAACCGTTCTAATTATGAATAAAAAAATTTTTCTCGATATTAGATTTTGTTCTTTTTTCTTTTCTAAATTTTGATTTTTAGATAAATGTAATAATCCCCAGCATACATTATACGGTAATACTAAGCACATATAGTAATGAATTGTTATATATAAGAATCACATATTTTTCAAGCTATATACTTCAATTTATGCATCGTTTTAGTTATTTCGACTCTTAGATAAGCAAAATAAAGTTGCTAGCCTTTAATTAATATTTAATGTACTTCGAATTTTCCTTGTATAGAACATTTTCTATATGCAGAACTTTTAATATAAATTTTTTTTTTTTTTTTGTGATTATAAACATATCATGAGATTTTAAATAGGATAATACAAAATATAATATCATTAATAATTATATTTATAACACGTTTAAATAGCGAATGACCATTTATGTAATAAAAATAATATAAAAAAAAAAAAAAAAAAGAAAATAACAAAGAAAATTTCAAACAAAAGAAATTTTACTGATTTCTTCCTTTATTTATACTTTCTGTCAAATCATATTTTGTATAGCGTGAAAAATTTAATTTGATTCAGGCGCTTAACATTCTAGAAGATTAATATTTTCTCATATATATATATTTTCTCATATATATAATATATACATACAACATAATATATATTTATTCATATATACTATAGAATTTTACATATCCAAATGTTGTTATGATCAATGTCGTATTATCATTTGGTAAATTGACCATATAACAACAATAATAATTCTATTTGTAAATAAATACATATTATTATGTATATATATAAAAATTTGAATAATATCATATTATGCATTTTATTTTATTATTATTATATGATTATGATCCCAAAATACTATATATGTATATAATAATAATGAGAATAAAGTCAACAAAACATACTTTCTTTTATTATGTACACATGTAAATCTGTTGGAAATGAAATTAAACCGATTATGATAATGATTATAATGATGATGATGATGATTATTATTATCATTTTGATAAAGTTGATTGATAATGATGATAATTTTTATTTTCAAACCAAGTTCAAGTATATAGAAAGAATCACCTCTAAACTATTTTAAGTTAACCATTTAAAATACTATATAGATAAATACAATAATGTGTTCTATAAGAATATGAATTTATAAATTGAATATATACAAACATACTTACATATGTATGTAAACATAAAACATGTAATATACACTATAAAGCTAGAATAGTGAATCAAGAGAAGAATTGAAATTAAAAAGTTTATCATAAAATTAACCAAAAGTGTTTTTATGAATAGCTATATTCTAATTGAATAATTGCAAAAAAAAAAAAAAAAAAAAAAAGAAAAAAAACCAAACAGAGAAAACAACAATTTGTATAAATAATAAAAATTAAGAAGAATTTCTGGGGTAAAGAAAATTTTTTCTTTAAAATATATATGATATTTATGGCAGGGTGAATTTAAAGTTTGTGTATTTTCAGTACTTTTATATAAACTGAATGTCATTTAAAGATTTATACTTTTGGGAAAAGATTTTTAATAATTTAATATAACAATTATAAGACAGAACAGCTTTTTTTTTCCATCATCATTCAACTTCTAATTTCAGTAATCGCGACAAAAAAATGAAACATGTTTTGAAATGTAAATATATGAAAACAATTTTTTATCTAATTCTAATTGTTGCGCGGGGTAGGTGAGAATTATCAAAAGATGTTAAACAGAAGCGGTAACGTTTCCTTTATTAATGTGTGGGACTTTACCCTATTACTCACCACCTCCCTTTTTAAACAAATAATAGTTACGGAACTTTTCCTTTAGTATTGCTAAGAGAAGTTTTCGTGTGGAACTGTTTTGCTAAGAGAAGATTCGTCCTATGGAGTAAAAATAGGTTTAAGTTTTGTAGAAATATGATAAATGAAGGTGTTGACGTTATCCTTAAAAACTAAAAGAATTACGTAATAAAGACAATGATTTGAATTCAATTACTACCAATGTTATCTCTTGGGGTTAACATCTTTTTTTTTTTTTTGTTGACATTTATGTAAGGTTTAAATTTTTTGTCATCCAAGTGTCATACTTTATTCAATTTTACTAAATAAATCAATTTTCTGTTTAAAAATTAAGTTCTATTTAAACATAAAAATTAAAAGAGATAAACATAAAAATTAAATGATCTGAGAGATAAATAAATGTTAAACAATAAATAATATCGAATAATGGCAAAGTCATATTATGTCTCAAATATTTAAATCGAAGAGATACGAGAAATATCTGTTTTATATACATATGACATATATTTTTTTTTTACTTCCTTACTCCTCTTGGGAGCATAGTGAATCCACTAGATTTTCATTTCATTTCCATCAAACTCTATTAGGTGCTGTTGTTTTTGCACTATCTCAGGTTATACCTGCAACAGGTGTCACTTGGGCGACGACGTCTTCTGGAGCCTTGCGGATTCCGTTCACATATATGACATATATAAGTGTCTTTAATAGAAACTTCGTAACATATTATTACAAAGTAGAAATTTTAATTGGAAAGAACCTAACTATATAATTCATACTTTATATATAACATCAAAATAATATAAAATATGTATAAATAAATAGGATTATTCTGTCATTCTTATCTTTGTCAATTGCATTTGCATTACTAACAACTTATAACTTATAACTTAATAGTTATAAATTGCTAACATTTCTTTAACTTTTGGAATCAGTTTTTCAGTTTGTTATTTGATTTTGGTTTTTAATCGTGTCGTATTTTTGAACTCTAAAATTTCTTAAACATTTTTATAGGTTTTACAGTTTTTAAGGCATGTCAGTTACAAATCAATCAATTTGTACTTATCTTCAATAAAATGTAAACTATTGTTAAATATTGTTCCAACAACCATATCTTACATTAATTAATTAATTATTTATTTATATTAATATTAGAAATCACATAAGATACAAGCAACATTACAAAACCAACGGCTACTAACGCCATTATATGTCGAATACTATCACATTAATTATTTTTACATACAAGACATATCATATTAATAATATTATCAGTACTTAAAAAAATATTTTAAAACTTAAAATATGTTTATTTATTTTAATATAATATTATATAATAAGTTGTACTAATATAAGTCAGGCTCTCGACTACAAAGGTCATTTTGGGCCTGGAAAACACATTATTTATAATTAATTCAATATCAACGAAAAGTTGCATACTTTAAGGCGACCTTTTTTTAACAATGTGATTTCACGGTATATTTCTTATAGAAGACGACTCTTGACCTGTTATGTGGCAAAATCTTATTAATTTTATTTGAATTAAAAAAAAAAGTGGAACCAAATAAAATTTAATAAAGTAATTTTCTTATTATAATAAAAAAATATTAAAGAAATTAATCATAATTTTTAAATAACCCTGTTCTAAAGATCTTTATATGATAAAATATATTATAATAACCTAAGATGATCGGACTAAATTTTAGAATTATATATATATTAAAAATAAGTTCAAAATTTATTTGTTAGTAAATACTTTAAATTCTTTTGCTACGGATCACCGGTTCAAAGCAAACAAAAACACTAAAATCAAAGAAAAATAAAACAAAAAAGAAAACAATAAAAATAAAACAAAACAAAAAATAAATTAAGACTGAAATTCACTTAGATTATTAATATTTAAAAATGAATTTTAATTTTAAGAAATTTTTGCAAATTTTATTCGTAAATTTACTTTTTATTATAGAAATTGAAAGTAATTAAAAAAAAATGAAATGTTTATACAAAAAAAGAAAAAAAAAAACCCTTTTCCAAAATTTAACTAAAACTAATGTCAAACTATCTTTTTTTTTTTTTAAATATCCATCATAGATTGTCCAATTTATTTAACAATTTCATTGGATTCAATATTAACCGAAGAATCACGTTTAGAAATAAATTGGGGTCCCAAATGTATTGAAAAACCAGAATGGATTGGTATTTTTCAAGAAGATCCATCTATATCAACAAAATCAGCTATAGATTTTAAACGTAATATAACAACATTATATGGTAAATATGTAACAAAAGTTCAATTAGGAAAATTATATTTTTCTGGTGGTTGGGAACGTGATGATGAACAATTTTTAATGAGTTATTCAAAAGGTAAATGTTTACCATTTTATGTTGCAAGTTTTGCATACAATGATGATTTAATACGTGTTGAATGTTTAAAAATTCAACCAAATTGGATGCGTTTATCTGATCGTAATATTGGTAAAGTACCATTAAAAAATCTTTTTATACCTGGAACACATTCATCTGGTGCTTTTAATAATGTTAATTATAAAAATCATTCAATATTAGTACAAACATTTGGTTGTTCACAAAATATGGATATATGGTCACAATTAGTTTTTGGAATACGTTATTTGGATTTAAAAATTGGGTAATATATAAAATTTTTAATAGACATTTTTTTAAAATAATTAATAGTTTTAATACTTCGGATTTTGAAAAATTAAATAGTGCATTTGGAAGATTTTAATTTTGTACAGTAATTTTAATAATATATTATGGATATAAAAGAAAATTTTAATATGGAGACAAGAGAGTGAAATAAAATATTGATCTAATCGTCAATTCGTGGAAAATCTTGATATAAACCATTTTATTATTAATTATAAAAATTAACAGTCTTTGCAAATAACGCAAACGACGTTATCATTGAAAATGACTTTATTAATTTAATTTAATAAACAAAAATCTTCGGCTGCAATTCAATATAGCGCTACATTCTCCTGAACGCGGCCGTTAATTGTAACTACTCACCCTATATAACACCACATATTTTACGTCACACATTTAGTGTCACACATTTCCGTCACTCGTTACACATTTCCGTAACTCATATTTCCGTCACACATTTTCTAGTTTACCGACTATATAATCATTTTCAATGATAAAAATTTAGAAGTAGAATTGTATAGGATTATTATAACTCATACAATAATTTTATACAAGTGAACCAAAAAAAAATTCAATCCTAATGTTTAATTCTTTAGTTATGTAGTAAAATTGGGTTTTCTTAAAAGTTTCATAGCAAATTTGTTTGTTTAAAGGAATCTAATTGGTTTTTAAAATTTTATCTCATAGCTGAGGAAACTTTTAGTATTTTTCATCTGATCGTGATCGTGATCGTGATCAATGATTATATTAATCTGAATAGGTTAGTAAAAACCCTGATTACAAGATAAATACTAACAGACTCTTAATTAAAAATGTTACGTATACCTTTTACTAATTTAACAATATTATATATGACAGTAATTGCACTTAAGATTATTTGTTTAGAGTCCTTAAATGAAAATAAATTTAGATTGACAACAACAACAACAAAAAATAATATAAAGCTTTAATTTATTTTATCTGTTATATTTTAACAGATATATATACAGGGTGTTTCCTAATTAACTATACTGCTATGTATCGCTGTATAGACTCTTATAATTTGATTTTTTGTATGGTGACTAATTTTCAGTTTTAATAAAATTATCATCTAACTCATTACCATTTCTATAAAATTTTAAAGAAGTATCGATTCATTTTTCTATTTTTTACCATTTTTACCGTTTCTACGGCCCTCTAATGCATTTTTATATGATGACACACAACATGAAAAAGTTTTAAATAAGTGAATAAGGTGAATAAGCTTTTGAACGTATTTTACGCAATTTTATACATGATCTAGAAATGGTGTTAGAGAGGCCTCATCAAGGGAGTGTTTGTTCAAATCCCACACACGTCGTAAGAGTAACTCCCTCTTACGACATTTACTGCCACGCCTGAACAGAAAAGGCTGTGTAATTTCCTGTCCACATTTATGTGGCAGAGAAATGCATTAAAAAACAAAAATTGAGTTAGATGGGAATTTATTAAAACTAACATTTAAGTCGTCATATCTTGGAAACTGTAAGAAGATCCTCATCTATTCATCTTAACATATATTGAAAAAATGATCCACTCGTAAGGGTTTATAGCAGTGTAAGTAATTATGAAACACTTTGTATATATAAAACTAATGTTTTTATTTTTCTACAGTTATTTTCCCTCCTCTTGAGAAAGGATTTAATAATACAAATAATAATACATACTTAAGTAGTTTTATAATTTGATAAAAAAAAAACTGATTTGTTATTGTTTTAAAACTGCTTAATGTAAATTTTAAATTGCAATCATTAAATTAGAATGAATTATAGAAATTCAAAAGTGAGTAAACTTTTGTAAAATTTATAAATAAATAAACTTTAGTAACATTTTTTTAGTGTGTCATCTATAGAATAAAAATTTTTATTTGTACAAAGAAAAAGAAAGTTTTTAAGAAGAACGAATAAATATTAAATAGGAATATTCAAAATAAAATTTTAACAAGTGTTACCTCGATTTTAACTTGTTTTAGTTCATATTTTGAGCACATTTGATTATTAGTTTTACTCTGTCCGCCCGTTCGTCCATTTCTTTACAAAACTTCTGCACCACATTAAAGAAATAACTTTTTTTATGTACCGTCACCTATTACGAAGCTACAGCTTTTTAAAGTTTGTAAAGCCCAATTTTCAAATGTGTATATCTCAGGTTCTACTTAATATTTTTTTCAATCTAAAGACGCCAAACAACAAGACATTTCTTTTAGCTTTTTAAATTAATATTAAAATAATACAATTTATTTTACGTATGTAAATTTATCGTTATATGAAAACAAAATTTTGCTTCCTTCAAATGTCCGCATTACTTTTAGATAGAACTTTAAAATTTTGATAGATCTATTAGGATTGGTATAATTTACCCCAGAAAATTATTTTTGTACTATATCTCTTTTTTAAAAGATATTAGAGGTCAACATTTTTAAGCATCAATATTATAATTTTATATGTGTTAAAATAACACCTTTTTTTAATTTATATACCGCTCCTTAAAATTGAAGAAATGGTCTCTTGATTTTTTACATTTTTTTCTTATATTTAAATTTCTAGGAAAATTTATAAATTTTGACACAAGTCACAATATTTTAAACTGTTTTTATTGTTTTTTTTGGTAAAAGTTCGTTTTTAATAACCATTACTTTTACATTCAATCTTGTTTTTATAATAGGACCAATATAAAAATCATAGAAAGACTGTCATGTCAATACTGTAGATTTTAATTTTGAAGTCCTAATAAATAGACAACATGAATTTCGATTCGGAGGACTCTTCTGCTATTAGTTGATAAGAACCGCCATAATGCTTTAAGTTTATTATAAACTCATCAAATATTGCTATAGCCACTAAGCCATGAAAGGTTTATAAAAATTAAAAATTTTGGTACTATTTTAAGCGCTATACAAGTGAAACTTTAAGGACTTATATCAAAAACCGGAAAACTAAATAAATATTTCAAAACTATACTATAAAATAAAATTTAATAATGTTGAATTTTTTAGATATCGTGAAGAAACAAATGATTTTTGGATTGTAAATGAAAATATGATGATAGTACCATTACAACCAATATTAGATGATGTTAAACATTTTGTTAAAGTTTCTGGTGAAATTGTTATATTAGATTTTAGTTCATTTCCGATTGGTAAGAGAACTAAGAAATAATTTTAAAATCATATATTTAAAAATGACTATATTTTTATATAAGTTTTTTTTTATTCGTTTTATTTTAAGGATTTCATAAACAACCTGAACGTCATTCATTATTTTTGAAGTATTTATTAAGAGAATTGAAAGAAGTTACATTTAGACGTTCTGATAGTATTGATATAAGTCACTCTTACGATTTAACAATGAATGATATTCGAAAAGAGAATAAAAATATTTTAATAACATATAGATTGGAAAAGTTAATTAAAGTTGATCGTGGTAAGTTTATATAAATTATTATATTAAATTTATTAACATATATATATGTATATATTGTTGCTATTTTGCTTGATTTTAATTTTAATTTTAAATGGAATTAAACCTATTTAAAAAAGTGGCCATAGTCTCTTATTATTAGGATTTTT
This sequence comes from Poecilobothrus nobilitatus, assembly GCA_947095535.1. NCBI lineage: Eukaryota > Metazoa > Arthropoda > Insecta > Diptera > Dolichopodidae > Poecilobothrus > Poecilobothrus nobilitatus. The sequence goes on from OX352774.1 coordinate 28,642,323, forward strand.
ATTTAATTGAACTTTATCAAAATCTTTGATCGTTGTTTTAGAGTATTGAATCACCTTAAGTCATTTCAAATTCGGTGTTTTGTTTTAGGTAGGTAGATATACTTTGACCAGTTAAAACCGTTGCGTTATTCTAAATAAGCTTTTCTCTTCATTAAACCATTGGGAGCTTCTGTAAACCATTCAAGCGCTGTAAATCAGAAATTTTCTTTTTATTAGAGCAATATCTAGGCATTCACAAGACTGATGAAAGGTTAATTGATCTTTTTCTTCATCTTTGCAGTTTCTGTAAATGAAACCTTACTGTGAGTATAAGAGTTGGGTCGCAAAGTCAGGGTTTCCATTTTTTCCAAACTAACTTAATTACTTTTTGTATGTACATAAATCGTATTTTTGTTAAACATATTTTTGTGAAATGTATTCTTACAAAATCACCTTTTTTTGGGACATTTGGGAAATTTACCACCTTTTTTGTAAAACGGGGGAAATTTGTAAACTTGACTTTTTTGGGAAATGAGAAATTTACGAAATGGTTTTGATAAAGTTTAAAAAGTGGCATGTTTGTGAAATGGAAGATTTGTGAATTGATTTTGGAAAATGGAAAATTTTCTAAATGGTTGCTTTGTAAAACGGGAAATTTTCCGAATGTCGTTTTTTTTAGTTGATTCATTTCCATTCTGATTTTTTTCGGAATGGTGTAGCTGTAAATGTCGTAAGTAAAAATTATTATTTTTTTAACGTGTGTGGAATGCGAGCACACACTTCCTCTGCTTTTAACAGCATTATTTATATGCTCGTAACCACTAGGTCACTGAGGTCTCCGAAATGGCGTTGTTATTAAACTAGAAATATACTAAGTGATTTTTAAAGTGGCTTTTATGTGAAACAATTTTTGTTAAAAGATATTTTTGGAATATGAATATTGATAAAGTATAAACAATACCCCTTCAAATAATTTTCGAAATTAATTAAATGTTTCAATTGAAAGTGTGGAATGATTTATTGAATTGTGTTCTTGATAAGATATATATTAAATAAAATTGATTAAAAATTTTCAATATAATAAAAGCAAAAAGATTCCAGAAAATTATATTATGAAATTTAATTTCATTTGAAATTTCTTTAAATAGAATTTATTAGATTATTATCCGGAAATCCTTTTTGTATTAAAAATTAAAAGTTCTTAATTAATAATTATAAGTAAAATTATCAATAAAATTCTCTAAATAATAATATTTAGATAACATATTTTGATATTGGAAACATTTCATTAATTAAACATTTATTAATAATAAAAGTCTATTATATGAAATATTTCTTTTACTTTATCGAAAGAACAACTAAAGGTGCAGGAGGCAGGAGCAAAATATTTCTTTTAGAAACCGCCCTACAATAATATAAGTTATAAATGACTAAAAAAATATCAGTTAAAATTTAATTTTAAAAATATTTTAAAATGTTATAATCTTGACCATATTTTGAGTAAACATTGTCATAAAAACCTCAATATGAGTTAAAATTATAAAAAAAAAAATTTAACTAATTTTAACTGGAAAATTTTATTTTGATTGTGAAGTCGGTTATGGTCAAGTAAAATCTTATAAAATATATTTCATTATATATATACATGCATTATAGGCTTACGGAAATAATCCCGCAAGAAATAATCCCCAAAAAAAAAAAAATAACAACGCAAAATATTTTTAGGGAAATAACGCTGTAGGGAATAACGAAATTTTGTAGGGAAAATAACGCTGCAAAAAATGGGCATTACACATGTAATGACCGCCCAAATTCATAATTATGAAGAGAACCTAATTCAGAATCTAACATATACCTATATATAAATATTCTGGAAAAAGGGAAATACATACCTTGATTTTGAATCAATCTAAAATCTCTCCTAATTCCGAATCTCGCATATACATGTATGTAAATACTCTGGGAAAAAGGAATACCCTGATTTCGTAGTTAACTCTAAAATCCCTCTATTTTTCAGGATTTTGTTGTTCGTGCAAATGTAGTAATCCCTAAATTAATGTAGGTTTTTTAAGTTTTTTTAGTAGATAACATCTTAAAAGAATTTCGGGTCTTCTTTCATAATGAAATAATCCCCAATTTTTTAAGGCTTCTTTTTGGGGGACTATTTCCGGCAGTCTACATACATATATATATATATTATATCGATTTATATAAAAGTATAAAAATAGAAATATGCTATAAAAAAAATTAAATTGTCAAATGGTTATTTCTAATTAATATAGAGATAATTAATATACGCAGTTAATTTCATATTTTTTTTTGTATTAATATTATTATTTATAAATTGTTCTATTGTATATAAGATTGTTCTATTTATATCTAATAAATATTTAATTTCTATAATTTGAATAAAGTTAAATAAAGTTTTAAAAAAAAATAAAAAAATTTTGAAGACTGATAAAACAAAAGAAAAACAATCATTTCTAAAATTAAAATTTAAATTCCTCTAGACTTTAATAGATTAAATACAAGTATTTGTAAGCGGTATATTTTTAATCTATATATTGTTTTTAACCGGTTTAGTTTTGATGATTAGTTTTGATGATTATTTTTGTTTTTCGTGTTAAGTGCATTTCTCTGCCTTTAAATGTGAACAGGAAATTATACAGCCTTTCCTTTTCAGGCGTGACTGTAAATTTAGTAATGGGGAATAACTCTTACGACGTGTGTGGGATTCGAACCCTCACTTCCTCGGTGTTTACAGCGTATTTTATACACTAGGCCATTTGATGATTAAATAATAATGATTGCTTTTTTTTCAAGTACATACATATGTACATATTATTTAATTATAAAACTACAAAATTTTTTTACTTAAATAGAATACATTATTATATTGTAAACTTGTAGAAATGATTGACAACGCCCTATTTTACCAATCACTTATCACTTATTTATTCGCAACTTATCGTTTTATTCGCAAAGTTTCTATTGCACCAAAACATTTTGATAAGTATACTCGAAAAAATATCAATAAGTAAAAAATAACGCACTCATCAAATTTTTGTTTCGTTGTTTTGTAAGTTTAATTATAATAAGTATAATAATTTATTTTTTGCAAAGTAAAAAGTTTATGGAGTTATCAACATTTTTTATAGTTTGATTGCACGAAAAACTTTTATACTAATAACTTTTCAATAAATTTTTTAATAACTTATTAATTAACTTATTTGCAGAGAAAAATTTCTCTTATCAGTTTACTTATCAAATTAATTTTGGTTTTAATAAATGGTATATTAGTACAAATATATATGATCAATTTAAAATAAAATTATTATATACAATAATTGTGCCCCGAAATATCAAAATAAAACAATTAAAAAACATAATTATGTATATAGAGGGTGTTCGAAACTCAAAGGTCACAAAGAACAGAGATAATAGAGAATTTCATAAAAAGCAAAAAGTTGTTCTAGAAGGGGGATCTATTTCTAACCATTTCCGAGATAAAGCAATTTCGTTAACTTTTCAAAGCCTTCAAAGCAATTTCGTCAACTTTATAAATAAGTAACAAAATTTTGGCCTCTCTATAACATAGAAGATTCGTTTAAGTGTCGATAGCTAGCTGAAATTATGCGCTTTCACACTAATATTTTAACTTTTATTTATTTTTCATAGTTGAAGAATTACAAATACGGTTTCAAATACGAAAAAACATTTTCCTAATATAATTAAAGGTATTTAAATGTAGGTAAGGGGCCTCGATGGTCGAGTGGTTAAGCTATGGTTATAAACCGAGGGAACGTGGTTTTAAAGTCGGCACAGGTCGTAAGAGTTTTTTCTTACCAAATCCTCTTTACGACCAAGTATAATTTAAATACGTAATATACATAACATAAATGATAAAAATAATATTACTTTATAAATAAATAATAGTATTTGCAAGCCAATAGCTCTGGTAGCTAGTGCTTAATATAATTGGTAATAAAATATAATAAATAAAAGTACATCATTTAAGTAAAGGTAAAGGTACATTTGTGGAATTCATTTTTTTTTTAAATTTTGGTACGTTTTTCATTCACTTCCATAAAGCATCCTTGAAAGCATTGATATTTTTTCCTACTTGATTGAGTTTAATAAAAACAAAGACCTTGTATATACCTTCTATCATAACGTTATAAATATTCAAATTGTATTCGCTTTGATAAAAATTAAAAGAGATAATATACAAACCTATTAATATACATAATATGTATATATATTATGTACATAATACATATAATATATTTATTATATTTGATATGTACATATTTAACTATTGTCATTGCACATAATATTATTAATAAAAATTATTTTTTTAAAAATAAAAAATTCTGTAAAATGTAAAATTTTATTTACATTCAATAAGTATGCAGTTTTTGTTAGTGAAACACTAATAACTTTTTCTTATCATACATAAAATAAGTTATCATAAGAAAAACACAATAAGTCAGCGAAGTTATAATGTTTTTGGTGCAACACTAATCACTTTCACTTTTGCAAAAAAAAACTTTTACAATAAGTTGCAAAATAATAAGTGGTTGGTGCAAAAGGGCCCAGCTCTGTAATATATATACAGATATTTTTTAATGAAGCCTAAATTGTGAGACAGACATGTTCATGTGTTCCCAGATACCTATAATTAAGTAAAATTTATTCTAAAATTTAGTGCAATTTCTTCGATTCAGGTACTTAATAGAATCCTATACGTGTCACTTGTCACGTGAACACTACGAACGCTGCGTGTCAAAAAATAATTAGAAGGAATTCTATAATTAGAAAGAAACTCAGAGTTTCAATAATTTATTTAGTGTGAGTTTAAGGGCGATAGTCCCCTCTAATTTAAATTCTATGCAGTAAAAATATCTGTGTATAAAAATATTTAGGAGGGATTTTCTAGATGGCTTCAAAATCAGAATATTCCCTTTTCTAAGATATTTATATATATATGCATATGCCACATTTTGAATTAGGTGTAATTTTTGAGGTGGATAATCCTAATTTTGTAATCAACTCTAAATTCCCTCCTAATTTTAATTTTTTTAAACTTAATTCATATAGTAGCGTATTTTTTGAGAATTAGTTCATTGTTTTTGGGGCATTAGTTCATTATTTTAAGGGTTAAATTCATTTGTTTGGAGGTTAACTCATTTTTAGAGTTTAGGCATTAACTAATTTGAATTTTCAATTAATCCATATATTTTTTGTACTGTAATGTATATAGAATATATGGAGTACCCTATATATGTATATAAATTTTCATATGAGTCAAATTCATTTACATGGTCAAAATTAATTATTATTTCTCGTTACTTAAAGAAATTATGAAATTTAAAGATGATCATATTTTTGATTTCTGTTAAAATCCCGTTTATTAAAATCCCATTATTCAAAAATTCTCAAAATTCGGTTTATTAAAATACCGTCTTAGTTAAACATCCCATTTTTGTTAACTTATAAAGGGCTTATGGTTAAAAACCCCGTCTATAAAACATTTTTGTCGATTTTTTTGTTTAATTTTATAGGACTTTCTTTTTGAAATAATTTAATTATGGATTTTAGTACCTACCATAATCAAAATAAAAAACGGGATTTAAATTAACCGAATTTTAAGAAATGGGATGTTTTATAAAATTGGATTAAATAAAACGGGATTTCCTATCTAAATCACTTTGTTATTTTTAAATGTAAATATTTTTCTATTAAAACGATTTTTAATTTGTAGATTACAATTTAAAAAAAATATTTTATATCTTTTTTTAATATCAATTAAAAATATAATAATAATAAAAATATGTATGTATGTATGTATTCAATTGAAAATATTTTTTTGCGCATAAACTTTAATTTTATGAATGAATATAGTAATTTTAATATGAATGAATTTGTAAAAAGTAAATATGTAGGTATAAAAAATAAATTACAATTATCTGACGTAACATGAGATTGGGTACGAAACTCTATTTCTCAAAATCCCAATCACAAAAATTATTATCACTAAATTTCAAACTCAAAATTTCAAATTACAAAATCCCAAATAACAAAATCGCAAATTTACAAAATCCCAAATTGTGAAAAATCTTACTTTCGTCCATTGAAGTAATACTTGGGAGCTCAAAAAAATAATCTTGGATTACATCTAAAAAATATATTACTCGTATATTTTATATTATATTTAACTAATTGATATTTGGGAAATAAAAATTTTCAATTTTAATTTGAAATTAATATATTGTATAATAAATTCTGGTAAAAGCGTATAACCCTGTTTTTGCAAATAACTCTTCTTCTTCTTCCTTCCTTTAATTTGATAATTTTGCAACTAAGTCCTCTCTTTTTTTCTTGCTAATTATTTTTTTATACGTATACATTTCAAGTAAACATAAAAGAATTTAAAATACTCCCGCTAAACAAATGATTGAAACCCTGATTTTGTAACCAACTCTAAAATCCCTTCAATTATTTCCTTACGATAACATCAATAAAACATTCTCAATTTCTGTGAATGAAAATTTTCTCATTTATTATTTTGGTTTTGGTTTGGTTTGTTTGAAAATTTCTAATTTTGGGATTTTGTAATTATGGGTTTTTTTGGGATTATGTGATTTGGATTTATAATTTTAAATTTTTGACGTTTTTAGGATTTTGAGAAAAAAGATTTCGAGACGCTGCCGTAATATGTTTAAGTAGCCGGTTTTTCAGTTAAAATTTACCGGTTTTAAAACCCGATCATAGATTATATACAAATAAATAAAAAAAAATATAATCGGAATTTTTGATAAGATCAATATTTTTGTTTTTTTTTCAAATATTTAGAACAATATCTATAGAAAAAAATGGTAAATTGACATTTATGAACTAAATAAAAAAATTAGTTTATAGTGATAGTTAAACTATCAGTTAAGTACTTTTATAAGTACTTTTCATTATTCAATGCGCTACAAAATCTAGGTTTTTTAAAATATAGTTCTTTAAAATTTTGTTTTTTTAAAATCATGCTTGTTAAAAAACTTTTCTAAATCTTGTAATTTTTTAGGAACAGGTTCAAAGTTCAGGGCGTTTTTGGAAAGCCGCAAAATTATTCCAAATGATTGAGTTTATAAAACCGGTTATGTCTAATAAGATCGGTGTATTTTTGCGGCGCCGCAGAATATTATATACAAGCTAGATTCGGAATTAAAAGGGATTTTTTTTATAGTTGGTTACAAAATCAAGCCATGAATGCATACGTATGTGCAAGTTTTAAAGAAAAAAATTTAAAAAAAAAAAAGAAGATTTCGTAGGTAATTAAGCAATGACATATTAATTTTGAACTAAATTATTAGTAGTAACTAAGCAGTTAATTGAAGAGTTCATTTATAAACAGTTGCACTTGCAGAGCGCGGCTTAAAAGTTTTGTTTTATTTTATTAATCAGTTCCATTAGTTTAAAGTAATAATTATATTGCCATCTATCATCGCCTTCTATCTATTACTTACTTGATTTTTTTTTTGTTTGTTCTTTTGGGAAAGTTAAGTATGCATGGCGCCTATTTTCATTTTGAAACTGCGTAATATATTGTACACATGCTTTAAATAAATAATATACTCGTAATTTAGTAAACAAATTAATTTTTTTTTTTTTTTATTAATACTTTTAAAAAATTAGATTATTTTGAAATTTTTTTTGGAAATTTTTTGCGTTTCAAAAAAAATTAATTTTAAATTTTTCTGATTTAAATAAAAAAAGAAAAACAAATTAATAATTTTTGCTTTATGTTTTGAGTGCATTTAAATTTTTATTATAAAATAAAGAATAAAGTATTTGATCTTTTATAATATTATATTTTTGTTTATATGTATATCAATTTAGTTTTAAGGTTATTATTATTAATTTTCCGCGAGACTAAACAGTACTGGGTTTGTTTTTTGGATTAAAATCGATCTTGTTTATTACGCGTCCCTCAGTAATAGATTTTGGTATTGCACATTTGACTATAACTTGTGATTTTTATAAAAGTTTTTAAAACTCTTTTGGTTGGTTGATTGATTTATACAGATGGGCGCCAATTGATGACTGCTTAACTATTAATACAGATTATAATCCCGTTTGACGCAATTTTACATTTTAGAGTACGATTCTTCATATTTAGCTATATATATAATACTTCCGCTTTAAAATTTTTTTGCTGTTATCGTGAAGATAAAAATATTTTAATTTTTAGATGATTTATCAATTTCTTTAATTATATTTTTAGCTCAGAAGAATTTTATGTTTACATTATGATACAAACAAGGACGAATACAGTTGCCTTTGTCAACTCTTAGATACCCGTACGAACCGTTAGTATGTTCATAGACTGTCACTTTGCTTATAATATTATTTTTTTAATTTTTTAGTATTTTAAAATAATTTGGGTGAATTTTATAATTTCTAGAACTATGGTTTGTACATATATTCAAACTATATGTTTATACATTCTTCAAAAGCAGATTCTAACTTTCCACATAACGATTATCAATCCAAAACTTTTCCATATATGCTATAGTACCATTTAATACTAAGCGGCAAATGTATAATAATTTATACTATACATATGTATATATATCATTCATTCATCATATATACGATATGTAAATAAACATGAGTTATATGTATACATAAGTATGTATACTAATATCATATAAATATAAATTCTTCAAGCTACCGTTATATTTTTTATTTATTTATTTATTATCGAGTAAAAAAAATGTAAAAAACTCGTTAAAAAAATTTGTTAGAAAAATTTTGAAAAATGAAGTCACACTTTCGTCAATTTTAAGGTGACTCTATTCTATATTATTAGGAAAAGTTGTTAACAGAAATAAAAATGCAATGTTGGAGCTTTAATTTTTGTATCGTCAAAAAAATTCGGACAGGTGTTTAAAAATAAGTAATTTTTTAGTTTTTGACCCCATACAGCTCCGAAACGGGGGGCGATATAAAAATATTTTCTGAAATGACTCATACTTATTTTCAAAGACCTAACTTCTCTCAAATAAAGTTTCTAACTTAAATCGTTTGGAAAATAGAAGGAATCAAGAATTTTGCAGAATTTGAATTTCGCATAACGGTAAATTAAGACACAGTATGCCACAAGTATATATTTATTATATTTATATTTTTAAAGCAAATAAAAGCAGTAATCGTTTGACGTTTTCAAATTGAAGATATACCTTATACAACTTGTGTTATAATAATTTAAATATGTATAGAGCTTTTTCGAACTTTGAGGAGCTGTAGCTCCGTAACGGGTGGGGCTACAGAAAAAAGTTCTTAATAATAAAATTAATATTTTTATGATATCTATATCTATCTATGATATCAGCAGTTAAAATTTCATGGCTTTATTTCAAAAAAAAATGTGGGGATCTAAAAGTTAGGTGTTCGAGAGCTACCCGAAGTTTCGGTCGGATCTCAACCAATAAAAATAGATAATCTACAAATTCATGTAAAAATCTTTTGTGTTAATTTCAAGACTCTAGCTTTCTTAGTTTTTGAGTTATCTTGCTGACGGACGGACGGACAAAGCTTAATCGACTTAGAATTTGATTCTGACCCGATCCATACCTTTTAAGGTATATCTAGCTAGCTTATTTCGAGGTGTTAAAAACGGAGGAGCAATTTTAATATATCCGATATTGTACGGATATAAAAATTATTTAAATGAAGTATAAGTGCAAAAGTTTTAATTTAAAGTATAGTTATTAGGTGTTCATCTGATTATCACATTTTATATTACTAAAATATGTAATAAAAATATGTACCTAAAACACACATTAAAGATATAAGGGGGCCTTCTATTGAAAAGTTTGATATATTTTTTTTTGAAAACATAAAAAATAATAATATTGTTTAAAATATCAAAATTTTGATTAGATTGCGTTAAGTATTTAATTCAACATGTATTATATATTATATTTTTTACTTTAAGAATTTCAAACACTTTATAATCAAATGAAAAATAAATTAAAAAACGCAATTAAAAAAAATGTTTTAAAGATTATATAAAATTAAATAGATTTAAAATATCATTAAACAAGGCAGTATATATGTAAACCTAAAGCTTTTTAAACACTAATATTTTCAAAAAGAAAAGAAAAAGTATTCTATAGAATCGTGGCTGTTATAAAAAAAAATAGACATTTGGGAGCTAAAGATATAAAAAAATCATAGGATTTATGAATCATATAGAAAAAAATATGAAGAAATCATATGATTCAGTAAAAGTAAATTGAAAATTGTAACATACTTCGAATCGGACACTGCAGCTAAAGGCGCACTTTCAAGATAGAACAGAGAATAACGGTACATGTTAATTCTATTAAGAAGAAGAAAATCTCCAGAAAACATAATCAAAATCTGCGAAGTTTTACTTTATATACTTTACGAAGTTTTACTTTTACAAGATATATACATATATAGGAGTATATTGCTTTACCAAAGTTGAACTGCCAAAAATAAGCCTCTACATAGATCTTCAGTTTTATAGAGACTGTAGGTTTTCCCCCCTAAAGGAGGGGGGAATCTTCTAAAGACACCAAGAATTCTGACACCCCCTTGGTAGTGTCAAATTCTTAATGACTAACCTGATGGAAGGATGAAACCCTTACCTGCGAACGCAGTATATTGGCTAGGGAGTAGCGATAGGAAAGGATAGGGAATGGATACAGAAACATTGAATTGGGAGTGGGACTGTAAGGAAGCAATGAATCCGCCTATTATTATTACTATTTTGCTAACAGTGACTATAGTCGTTACAACAGTTACAACATGTAGTAGTATATAACACCTTACTACATGAGGTAATTATTGAAGGCAACCCCCACTGTTACTGTAGCGCCTATTATTATTGGTATTAGTATTAGTATTCTTATTAATATTATTATTATTTTACTACAGAGTCAGCGCCATCAGTGGATTACAACGTGCAGCAGTATATAACACCTTACTTGCATGATATAACCAAAGATAGCTCCACTGTAGCAGCTATTATTATTACTATTATTATTATTATTATAACTATTATTATTATAACTATTATTATTATTACTATTACTATTACTGTTGTTATTATTATTATTATTATTAATATTATTATTGTTATTATTATTATTATTATTACTACTATTAATTATATAAGATATACATTATTACGATATAAAAGTACTACATATTTTTTATTTATGACCTGACCGGTGTTTGAACCCAAGATCTTTCGATTGAAAGATTGGCGACTTAACCACTGCACCATGAGTCAGATCAGGTGGGTGATAGAAGTATTATAAATGGAGTTAAAATTCCAAAATACACAATAATAAAGAGAGCACAATTTAGGTCTTCGTCAAAAGGTCACAGGGTTATTTATATCTCTTAAGTAATAATCAAATCTAAACTAAATATAAGAAACATTTTTTGCAGTCTTAAGGTAACTCTATATATAAATAAGAAAAGTTAGTAACATTCATTTAGATCTTTAATTTTTATATCTTACTTATGATAAATTTGCATATGATAAAACACATGTTGTAGATGTGAAAAAAAAGAGAATTTTAGATATTTGACCTCTGAAACCCCTTAAATGGGAAGAAGTATTTTTCTAAAATATCTTCCTTCCCTCAAAATGTAATGGTTCTTAGTAAAAGGCTTCCGAAGATACAAGAGAATCGAAATTTTACAAAATATTGTTTTCATATAACGCGTTTAAATAATACTAAGCATTCTTATATTGAGCGACTGAGACAACATAAAAAATTTATACCACAACAATAATTTTTTAACGCACCCTAACCAAGGTTAAAATTTCATTAAAAGGTGTAAACAGATAAAAGTTTTGTAAACAGATAGGTGAAGTGCCGGACAGATTAAAACTAATATAAGAAAATTTTTGAAAAATGTTTCTAAAAAGTGTACTAAAATTTTGCATAATATGCTCTTACGACATTTGCAGCCACGTCTGAACAGAAAAGGCTGTGTAATTTCCTGTCCACACGTTTATGTGGTAGATAAATGTATTAAAAAAAAATATATATATATATTCTCTATTCTTCAAATATATTTCAGTAATATTATAACATTGATCCACTTAAACTTTTTATCTATTATTAAATGTTTAAGTGAAATTGTTTGTTTTAAGTTTATTTTTATTTATAATAATTTGTTATATAAAAGTTTTTTCACCTTGATATCTATTTTTTTTTTTTTTTTTTATCTTAAAATTAATATTATTTATCTTATCGCAGATAAAAATGTTTCAAATAAATTGAAAAAGTTCCGCGTGAACATAATTGTATTAATAATAAAACTTAAGGTACTTTAAATAATCAAAAAATTATTTTTATTTAACCATAAATGTTATAATTATATTAAATAGAAATTATTATATATTTAAAAGAGTGAACGTAAAGTTTATTTTTAGATTAGGTATAATAAGATAAAAATAGAAGATTAATGCGATAACATTAGTTATAACTGATTAAATTTAGTTTTAATTTCTTTTGAAAATTTTTTATATGTATACTTTAAATACTTATAATATGCAGGTAATACATAACGTTAACTTCAGTTTCCTCGTACACCTATCCACAGATATTAGTTAAAATATTTCTTAATTTCAACACGTTATCAAATTTGAGAAGTTATGTATCTCAAGATTGTTATTTTTTATATGGAATTGCCTTAGAAATTTGGAATGGAATTGCCTTTTATATGAAATTGCTATCTAACATTTTTTAGAAAATGTTAGATAGCATTTTTTATATACCCATACGAATGTATAGTTTTTAGGTTACAATAAATTTGTCATTACATTCGTTGACAATTTAAAAAAAAACGAGATAAACATGGCAAAGTATATATGTTCTCGCTCAGAATCGAATTCTGACTCAATTTAGAAATATAGATCCTTCCGTAAGTCCGCACAATAACTCAAAATATAATGAAAATAGAATTCTAAAACTTTTACCATTTCAACTGTGCAAAGTTGTTAGTTTTAAAATTTTGCGGTTGAAATTGAGCAAGTTCGACCGGTAAGTGCAATACAACTTCTTTTTTTTATGTGCGAAAATAACTCAGTTGGTATATAAGATGGATATTTAAAATTTTGTCAAAAGAGGTAGATTCGTATGCGAAAAATATTTGTAAAATTTGATTAATCTATAGAGCTATTAATCTAATTCTGTAGCTGTCATTATAGAATCTCAAAATTTTCATAAATATATTTTGGAATTTAATCAGATTCGACATATGAAATTTTATAAAATATATGATTAAATTTTATGGTAACACCATCACTTATTGTCGTGCAGGTATTCTAGACTTCACACCGTCAATTATTCTCTCTTTCTTGTTTTTTTTCTACTTCTTTTAAGTCTAATTAAATTTTAGGACATTTTTTTCCAAACAATTGCAAATCCATAAAAACAAAATGAATCAAAAGAAAAATATAAAACAAAATTAATAAGAAAAACGTATCTATACGATTGTGATAAATGTAAATGTCATGTTGCTTTTAAAAGCTTATACTATTTACTATAATTTAATTTATTTGTATATGAACTTAATTGAGGATTTGAATCATTTGATATTTTATCACTATATATATATATAAGTATTTACATTGTACTTTAAAGGTTGTTGTGCAAATAAACAAAACTTTCCAAGAAATAATAAATAAAATATTACTTTTTTATTTATTTAAATATTTGTACAATTAGTATTAATAGTAATTTGAAAATTAAACAAAGGTTGAGCAACTTATACAGTACAACTGACTATCTTAAGATATTGTATATAACTGTTCAAATATTTACAAAATAATATTTTAATGTATACTTAAAAAGTTAAAAGCTTATATCTGATATTTCTGGGGCCTCGGTGGCCTAGTGGATAAGAACGTATAAAATACGCTCTAAACACGGAGGGAATGTGGGTTCGAATCACACACAAGTCGTAAGAGTTATTCCCCCTTATGACATTTACAACCACGCCTAAACAGGAAAGGCTGTGTAATTTCCTGTCCACATTTATGTGGCAGAGAAATGCATTAAAAAAAAATATATATTTCTTTTCTTTACAATGTGTAACTATAGAACGAGTTGATTAAACTATATGCTTTTTTTATTATAGTTATACGATCATATAGTTGCACGAATATAGACCCTCCATACAAAAGTTTTGTCCCCAGATTATTTCTTACAGGGTGGTATATTTGAAGGCACTCATTAACAAATCACCCTGTATATTTGATTCAAAAATCATATTAACTAAAAAACAAAATTGAATTTCATTTAAGAATCGAATGTTTTTTTATTGATTTTCCTTTAGAAAATGAAAAACAAATTTTTATAAGCACCAATAACTGTTATTTTGTAATTTTAAATAATAAAATGCTTTTATAAGTTTTAAATTATAAGTAGTTGTTTTTAATATTTAGTTGTATAATTTAATTAAATTGTATAAATTTTACAAGGGTTATAATTACATAAAAACAAATTTTCTATTTATTTATCATTTGATAATCGTTTTTCTAACATTTTTAAATAAATGATTGTGGCATTTTTATTATAGTTTTTTTTACTGTTTTCAATTATTTAATAACATGCAATCGATTTTGCAAGCTTATTGCATGTTGAAATTATTGTTTATTTCTTACGCAAAAATCTACGTATTATATATATACATATACCTTTTATATATCTGATATATACATAGACTTATTGTCGAAGATTTTTTTTTTTGTTTTAATTTCTTACTAAAAAAAATAAATTATAAGTTTTTTTTGTGTAATTTTTCTTTTATTTATTTCTAAAAGAAAGATTTTGCGTGTTATATTATTTTGAATTTTCTTTAAAAATATTGAAATTGCTTTTATTATATATATATAATAAAATCGCTTTTATTGCGACCGTCACTTTAATTTTTTTTTAATTTGATGAAGGTTGAGCTAATGCATCAGTAATCATTAGACTCTAGGATCGTAATGCACTTTTAAAACGTAGGACAAATTATTTGACAAGAGTTGGATTTAAATTTTCTTAGACTTATGTCACGATGATGCAATTCTAACGGAAGAAATTTTGAAAGTTTCCCAGACCCATGTCAGTTATTGAACTCTGCCTTTTGACTTTGGACAGCTTTTCTCGACATTCAAAAAACTGTGCAATCTATATAAGATTAATAAGTGAAATATATTTTTTTTTAATGCACTTGTAAATCTTAGTCTATATTTTATTTCACTATTTCATTATTTTTCATCCCTTTAACTCTTTGAAAGTGATTGGTGATCTTGTGATCTTCCTTATGCTTTCTTAATATTGTGCTGTATCTTGAATAGAAATCTTTAAGCAAAACTTCATATAATACATTTAAAGGTCCATTTCTAAAACTACACCACTATCATTCAAATCAACTTTTAATTCCTATAATCTTTTTTGAATTATGTTATCCACAACTACATATTTATCGTTTTGAATTCTTTTTTAAATCATATTGCGGTTGAAACAATTACAGAAAAAATTTATAATTTTTTATTTAAAGTTTATACAAAGTAAGAACACATGTTAATAACATATCTGATGCTAAGATAATTGCAATATTTTAAATTAAAACTGTAATCAAAATTTGTAAATAAAAAAAAAAAATATTTCACTTTAATTGAATCTACCGCTACCACACTTACGGTAACATTTTTTTCAATTATTAAATTATGAAAATTTTTCTTTTTTTTTTTCCTTTTTCATCTATTAAATATTTCATGTCCTGATTATAGTTCATAGTCTTATATTGATTTACGTAACCTTTTATTATCCTTAGACGTCTACTAATAACCATTTCCAATAGTTTTTCTTTTAATAGGTTTTAAATAAAAAGTGAAGGGTTACAAGGATTCTTAAGTGAAGAATAACAAATGCAAATTATAGATTTTAATTTTAGATTAAAAGAAAATTATAATATCGTATTATTATATTTTAAGAAAAGTACACAAGGTATAGGACAAAACTAATATAACCTATAATAATTAAATAAAAAACTCTTTGCTATACATATAATAATAATAATATGTATTAGTTACTGTTGAATGGCAGTAAATATAAAAGTTGTAGTTTAAATGTACAAAGTTCATTGTATTGCATATATAATTAAAGTTTTGCGGTCAAATTTTCGTTGCAGAAAATTTTATAATAATTTTTTTTGTATTTAAATAAAAAGGGGAGAGAAATCATATTTCGATAAGTTGTTTAGATAATTTACTATTTTATTTTATTTTTTTTGTTTTGCAAAATCGATAAGGAAAATTGAGTAATTTTTAATGGAATCGTATTCAGTGTTTAAAAAATTTTAGAATTTCCGTAAACGAATATTTAGGATCACCCAACCGATAAAAGGACGAAGTATAACCAATCAGAGTTGTATGTTATAGTTATTACTATATAATTAAAAAAAAAAGTATTATAAATGTATATGCAATATAACTTGTTTCAAAAATCTTTAATTATACTATAATTTTTTTAATTTTTAATTTTTCTTTAACTAATAATAAAACATTTTCCTGATGCTATTCTTATTTAATATTGCTTTTTCCGTTATTAACAACATTAATTAAGACACTTTTAACCGTTATTTCCACGTCGAATGTTAGAAACTGAAAGACCTGAGTATATAATAAATGAGAAAAAATTTTCATACAAAAATAAAAAAAATGAGTGGATTTTTAATTTCATTTTTAAACGTCTTATTCGGATTTTATTCAAATATAAACTGAAAGCGTTCAAAATTCATCCTTGATATATTGAAAATTTTATATTTCATTTAATTTACAACTATTTGAGTTAATATACAATTTCACAACTGATAGGTGTTTAAAACTAAATTGACAAGTAAGTTTGAGTAAGTTTGAGTAAATGAAGCATTATTTTACTCAAGACAGTTTAAATTAACTAAATTAAGAATTACTCGATTATTTAACTATATAAAAACCCGAATAGTTTTATTTTTTTTGGTTATAAAACTGAAATCCTATAAAACTGAATGGGAAATGACAATTTAGTAAGAACTTTTTATTTTGTGCTCACTTTGTTTTTTTTTTAAAAATCTTGTTGTTTTTGTAAAGATTAGTTCACTTAATTGAAATAATTAATTCGTAAAGATTACAGCTCGCACTCATCTATCCATCCATTATCCATTAATATTGATTATCCCTTTAATTAAGTTTCATAACTGTTCCAAATTTTTTGTTTTGTATGCAACACTACGCAAACTCTAAGAAAAGAATCCTTTATACAACGTTAATGTAGGTTTAAATTACGGAAAGAGGAATTGAAGAAAAAATAGCATATAAAAGAGAGATTTAGAAGGTAAATTGAAAGATTCTTTTTATAAAGTTACAAATTATATATAGACCATAGCTATCAAACGAGAATATATTGAATGTAAACAATTTTTACATTTTAGCGGTTCTAACAATAAATGAGTTTTCATAAAAAGTTTTAAATCACATAAGAGTTTTCACTGTGTAATAAAAATGAGACATTGCCGCAGTCACAAATGTTGCCTACCTATAATGTTGAGTTAGAATTATTTTAAGGGAAATATTTTTATCTACAAGATATCTTATATAAGAAAAGAGAGATAATACTTCATTATTTCGACTTTACTCATATATGATAAATACTCATCTTTCACAACTAACTTTACAATAAATTGAGGTGACCTGAATTAAGGCCCTGCGAAATAAAGCCCCCGAGATGTTATTTCCCATTTAATGAGAACTAACGCCCTGGGGTTTTATTTCTCATAGTAATTGAGAAATAAAGCCCCCAAAATATGAGAAATAAAGCCCAGGGTTTTATTTCTCTTTTAAGTTGAACTACGACTTCTATGAGAATTTTTAAATTCTTAAATACTCTGGAAAAACTATCAACTTTGATTTTTAACCAACTTAAATATGCTTCCTAATATAGAATCTCGCATAGACAAATATATAAATATAAATAATAACTGGGGGCTTTATTTCTCAAGAAGTCGAAGATTCAGTTGAAAGAGAAACAACACCCCGGGGCTTTATTTCTCATAGAAGTCGCAGTTTAACTCAAAAGAGAAATAAAACCCCGGGGCTTTATGTCTCAATTACTATGAGAAATAAGACCCCAGAGCGTTATTTCTCATTAAACGGGAAATAATACCCCAGGGCCTTTATTTCGCAGGGCCTTAATTTAGGTCACCTAAATTGAATAGGTAACAAATTCTTCTGATCTTATTGAATAATTATATAAGAAAAAAAATTAAAGATAAATATATTTAATAATAATTTATTAAAATCATATTTTAACCATTTAAATTAAGAATTAATATTATTGCGAACGTTTTAACAAAATTTAATTATATACATATAATTATAAATAATAAGAAATCAATTTTTTATATTAATTATTTTTATTTTAGAATGCGATATTATTTGGCCATCTTGGAAGAAATTCTCAATAAGAAATCATAATTTAACAAGAGCTTTAGATTTTATGAGAGTTTTATTTACACAAAAAGATGATTTAGAATTAACAAAAAATAAAGGTTGGATTTTTGAAGCGATTAAAACAATTGAAGAATCGTTGGTATGTAAAGTTACGTATAATATATAAATTTTATTATTATTTAATTATTTTTAATATTAATTTTCATTGCAAAATTTTTTTATTTATTTGATAAATTTCTATATAAGTTTCTTTACTTTATTGACATTTTGAAATTTTTTTACTTATAAGAGAAATTTAATTTAGTTCAATTTTTTTTTTTTTTTTTCATATATTCAATATTAATTATGTAATTTATGATAATATTGTATAACAAATTTTTAGTTTTTATAAGTTTTCTCTAAAAAAAAAAAAAAAAAATCTTTAACCTAATGCTTATAGGTATATATGATACTATTGCTTAATCGTAAATTCTAATTATTATTTTTAAAATATAATAAATGGACGTGATAAATTTATAATTACCATACATTTAGGTTTTATTTTTTTTTTTTTTTGTGTTTTTATATTTAATTTTTTTATTTTTTTTTTTTTGTTTTTTTCCATAGAATTCACAAAAAACCATTAAATCTGCTCGTAATCGTGCAAGTGAACTAAATTCAAAAATATCAAATTTCATTGGTGGACCTTGGAGTTTAACAGCAAATGTGGTTACACTTGATTTTTTTTCTAGCACAAATCTAATTGATATCGCAATTTATGCAAATTCTCATAAAGCTTTCACATATGCAAATAATAATTTAACAAAATTTGATATAAAAAATAATAATTATTATTGATAATAAAAAAGAAAAAAGGAAAAAAAAAAACAATTAAATAAAAAATAAAATTTAAAATAATAATAAAAATGAATTATTTATTTATTTTATCTATCTATTTATTTATATTTATTATTTTTATTTTTATTTTTGATAACAAAATGTATTAATATTGCATATTTAATTGAAGAATTTAAATTTTATTAAAAGATTCTATTTATTTAATATTGAATTTAAAAAGAATTGATTGAACTGATTTATAATATTCTATTCATACTAGAAAATCTCCTGTGCAATTGCACAATTTCTATAGATTCAAAAACATTTACGTTATCATACTAACTCCCTTAATAAACTTCCTAAAAATTTCATTTTTACATCAGCACCATTAAAAAACGTTGGAACCACTTACTTACTTGATGTAATAGAAAAAAAACATAAAACAAATCTAAACACATAAAATTAAAAATGTTAGGTACAGTTTATTAATTTTTTCTCGCCGTTTTTTCGTGACGGTAATTTTTGACAGTTTTTTAATCATTGAGAAAAAATGGTCCAAGCTAAAAACACATTCAGGGTAAAAGTTCGTGCCGATATGTCAACAATTTTTTGAAACACATGTATAAAGTGCACAATAAAAACCGGCGAAAAACCAACCAACACCAACCGCTGAGACATTTGTTTTTTTGTTACATTTAAAACACTCCCAATAGTCGAAATAATTTTAATATTTTTTAAAATTATACTGTCTATTTTTCTTTAGTTTGGAAAAAAATTTTTTATGTCAATGAACGGCCTATTATTTTTTTCTTATAAATATGAGACTTACTATAAACTTTGCTCTTTTCACTTTCAGGCGTTTTAATTTTATTAAGAGTACCTATTTTTATTTTTGTTTTTCCAAAACAAAGATTGAAAACGCCAACAGAAGATTAATAATTTATTTTTAATTTACCGCTGCGACCAGTTCATAATGGATGTGGCGGTCAAATTTAAAAATTAAAAATTTGCTGAATTTATTTTTATTGAAAATGTGTGTTTTTGTAAGTATGTACTTTTCCTTTTTTGACTGTATCACTTTTAATGAACGGTTTGTGTCTCTGATAATACTTCTAGTGGAAAAATTGGTCTCTGGTAATAATATTTTCTAAATTTATTTATATTTTTAATGAACGGTTTGTGTCTCTTGATAATACT
Source organism: Poecilobothrus nobilitatus (assembly GCA_947095535.1). Classification (NCBI taxonomy): domain Eukaryota; kingdom Metazoa; phylum Arthropoda; class Insecta; order Diptera; family Dolichopodidae; genus Poecilobothrus; species Poecilobothrus nobilitatus. Next base: position 28,662,841 of record OX352774.1, read on the forward strand.
TTGAGTCAAAGATTTGTGTCTCTGGTAATAAAATTTTAACTTATTAAATAAATATCATCATTGCCAGTTTAGTTTACATTCAGTGTGAGTGTTTTATTATAGATATAAAATATATTTTTTTACATGTTGGCAAGGTCTCGCCAACATCTTGTGTATTATATTATAGATGAAGAAAAAGAAAAACAAAAGTCTAAAATTTTTTGTTTTCTGAATATTAATATATTAATTTATATTAATAAAAAAAGTAAATGATATTTTATATGATAGACTCAATAATAATAAATTTTATATTTAAAATTTAGCTTAAAAATATACAAAAGATAATAACAAATACCAATCTTAACTGTTAATGATGTGTAAATTCGTATAAAGGGACCCAATAGTTAAGTATACCTTATGTTCCAAATTTTTTGTGTACACTGTCCAAAGTCTAGGAAAAGATACCTTTATATAACATTTAGAAAACGAAAAGAAGAATTATGGGGGATAGTATTAGTTAAAATATTGCATTAGAAAGGAAAAAAAATATTTTTGCATTAGAAAGGAAATTACTGATAAAGCAATGGAAAAATCTTCTTTATGACTATAAATATGCACTTAATGCAAATACATATATAAATAAACCAAATAAATAATATTATAATTAAATGATAGTAATTAACCTATATAACGTTCTAAGTATTGTCAATGGTTTTTGTAATTTCTTATTAAATAATTTCTTAGTAAGTCTTAGAGTAATTTTTGCTATTTATAAATTTTTATATTAAAATAAATTAATAAATCTCAATTATGACACATATCCAGTCATTCAATGGTGTAGATGTTAAGAGACCGGCCTTTCATACGAAACCACGGCTGGGTCATATAGATTATTAAAAAATAGATTTTTCTTAGAAAAATAGATTAATAGAATATAATTAAATTAATTTAGGGACGTCGGTGGTGTAGTGGTCAAGCACGTGACTTATTAACCGAGGGAGTGCGGGTTCAAATCCTGCACAGGTAGCAAGTTTTATTAATTGAAAACAAATCTCTCTTTCTTATAGCGTAAATATAAAATATATAATATAAACAAAATAAATAATATTAGTTTATAATTTTTTTTTTTATTTATTTATTTACTTAATTGAAGTATTTACATATTACATTTAGATAATTATACTTAATCTAAAATTAATATTAAAGTTATACAAAGCAAAATTTATTTTATTAAAAAAAAAAAAATGTATATTTACTTATATTTAATATTTCACAAAATTTTTACAACAAAAATAGTGAAGAACAATTATAGAATTATTTTGAATAGTGATTTTTTGATCACATCTTTACTCATGTTTATATTTATTATAGTTTTGTATTGATTCACATTTAACAACATTTCATTAATCGGCTCGCATTTGCCGTAATTAGTCCTATGATATCTAATCGAAAATGTGTTTTCGAACCTGAAACGTTTTCGTGTGTTGATTGAGTTAATTAATATGTTGTTAATGTAGTGTGAATTTATATAATTATGAAATATCTGAGTAATAAAAACAATACCCATGACTATTCGTCTGCATTCTAAAGTATTCATGTCAAGTAATTTGAGACGATTAACATATGGAGGCAATATAAGGGGATCAGCCCAATTTAGGTTTCTTAAGGCGAACCTTAGAAAATTCCTTTGTATTACTTCAATTCTAAAAATATGTTGATGATAGTGTATGGAGACCAGACCTGATTTGCATACTCCAGAATAGGACGAACTAAAGTCGTGTAAAGAGATTTTATAGTATATGGGTCATTAAATTCTCTAGACCATCTTTTTACAAAACCTTTTACTTTTTATTATTTAATTTAATAATAGTTTTCGACCTATAATGGCATTAGTAGCCGATGGTTTTGTAATATTGCAATATCTTATGTGGTTTGTAATATTAATATAAATAAATAAGTAATAATTAAATTAAAAACAAGTATATATGTCTTTTAAATTATAATTAATATCATTATATTAAGGTATACTTATAATGAAATAATAATAAACCATAATTCTTGTATAAGATAATAGATGGTGTAGAAATAAAAGAAATGTCTCTATAAGTTTTGTATAGCTACAATAGCTACAGTCGAGTAATCAACGGCTTAGTGAAATTAATGATTTCAGAAACTGAAACTAAGTCAAATATGAACAATAAATAACTTAGTGGATGCCCTATGCTCTTTCGAGGAGTGGCAGGGAAAAAAAATAAATAAATTATGACACATATAATTTATTAATAATATTTAGTCAACGTTATATATTGGATAATTCCTATATTCAAAATCTATATTATATATCATATTCTATAATAAGACTATAACCATATAACACAATTGGGGCCTCGGTGGCCTGGTGGATAAGAGCGTTTAAAATACGCTGTAAACACCGAGGTAGTGTGGGTTCGAATCCCACACACATCGTAAAAGTTATTCCTCCTTACGATATTTACAGCCACGCTTGAACAGGAAAGACTGTGAAACTTTCTGTCCACATTTATGTGGCAGAGAAATACATTAAAAAAAATAACACAATTGTATAAAACATATAATATCCATATAAAAATAGTTTTACGATTGTACTTTTTAATGGAATTGATTTCATGGATTTTCTATAATGAAAATTATCTAGTTAATGGTATTATCATGTCTTATGCTGCACTTACCTATATATAATCGTTTTAACACAAGTTGAATTGTTAGGAATCATTTTCAGTGTATAATAAAAATATATTGAAACTATAGTTAATGGTATATTCAATAAGTCATTATTACTACTTTTACCTATAGACGAATATCTTAGAATAAGTATTTTTTTTTATTCTTTTGAACCAATTAATTTTCCATAATCAAAAGAAAATTTTAAAATTATAAAAAAAACTGATATACAAATAATAAAATAAATTATTATTTATTTTGATTATAAAATAAATTAAAACAAAATTTTTGCACTAATATATATATTGTCAACTATTAAAATAATTTCAATAAATTATAAAATTGACATAATATACCAATTAAATATTACATGTTTTAATGAAGGACATTAATCAGATTGATTTTTAATGCATATACAAATAAAAAATAGTAAACAAAAAAAAAATATAAACTTAATCTTTTGTAAATAAATTTAACCTATTTATGAAATGTTTTTATTTTGACAGAAATTTTTTATTTAAATAATTATACAATTTTTTAATCTTTTAAAATATCATAATTAATGTTTATAAAACAAAAAAAAAAAAAAATTAATACAAAATATATGGATGATTTTATAACTATAATTAAAGTACAGAAATTATAACTAAAACGATAAGGAAATAAACAATTAACGCATTGCTATATATATGATATTATTGTAAATTATCGATTATTAGTATTGACTATATTGGCATATGTGTCTATATAATAGTTTAAAAATAATATAATAATTGGCAAAAATATATAATAGTCTAAATAACATTTTTTTAGAAAAATTATACTAATCGATATATAAACTAATAATTTTAAAATTTCATTCTCACTTAAATATGAATGAAATTAATCTTACAAAAATTCTTTTGCCTATATGTATTTATAATTAAGTAAGAGATCGCCTAAAAGTATGCAACAGAAATAAGTATTATGTTATTTTATTAAAATCATAAGGGGCCTCGCAGCCCAAAATGGCCTTAGTAGCTGATGGCATTACTGCTGTTACCATAATTTATTATGTAATATTAGAATTAAATAAATAAATAAAAAATAAGGGGCCTCGGTGACCTTAGTGATTAAGCATGTGTGGGTTATTAACCGAGAGAGTTCAAATTCATATCTTGCCAAGTAGCAAATTTCATTAATTGAAAATAAATCCCCCTTGCTCCCAAATATACAGCGTAAATATATAATATATAATTTTAACAAATAAATATTTTTAATGTTGAAATTAATAATAGTATGTATTCGATTTATAATGATTTTAGCAGTCCTTGGGTTTTTTAATATGGATAATATAATTTGTAATATTATTATAAAAAAATATATATATATAACAAACTACCGGGTAACAGTGTTTGAATAATTAAGTACATACTCTGTTAACAGAGGAATGTTCAGATCAAACCCAAACTCAATATAGTTTGAATTCCTTCCATTTTTAATTAGAATCAAAATTATAATTAAAAATTATTTTCATTTATAATTCAACCCTCTTGCAATAAATTACTACAAATCTAACTATATACATATAATTTACTATTAATGTGTAGCCCATAATAGTCATAGCTCTCCAATTTAATTCAATTTTAAACTAAAAAAAAATAAAACAAAAAAGAAATAGTTTAAATTTATTTTTTAAACTTTACACATTATCTACTTTAAAAAGTAAAGAAATAGTTAAAAAAAAAAAATAAAAAAAAATTTTTTTTAGGAAATGTACTGATTATAAACTCTTTGTTAAATTACTAATTTATTTTATTTATTCGATATTTTATTTTGACGTTTTAATAATTGTAGGATGACGTCAATAAGTCTGAGTTAATAAGTCATGTGTATAAAATAACCGATGAAATTCAAAGTATCTTTTAAATTTTTGTTTTATCTAAAATATTTTAGTTAATATTTGATAATTCAATAACCAATAGATATTAAAAAATTAAATAATAGTTTAATGGCTTGTTTTTTTTCTTTCTCTATTTTAAAACGTCTTATCTTAAAAAGTGTGCCGTTAAATAAATAATTATAATTATTTAATTATATTTGTTATAAATAAAATAAAATAAAGTAAAAGTAATATCTGGTAATATAATAATAAAAATTTTCTAATTAATATAATATATATTAATTTATTTTTTAAAAATAAAAGCTTGGAAAATTTTTCTTTTGTTTAAAGTGAATTTTTACAAACAATAAATAATATATTAAAACAATAGTTACTATAATTTAATCTTTTAATCTAAAAGAACATTTCTTTGTTAGACACTTGGTCTAATAGAGTTTTTATTTTTTACTGAATTTTCTTAGAAAAAAAAAATTTAAAATGGTAAAAATAATCTTTAAACAATAATATATCTATTTTTATCTATAAATGGTAAACTTTATAGATAAAATTAGAATATACCATTTTTTTTTTTTTTAATTTTAACTGTTTTCCTTTATTTTAATATTAGAGACAAATGGATTTATCATTATACCTAATATAAATTAAAAATGAAAGTTGTTCAAAAACATAGAAGTGGATAAGGGATGGGTTGATTGTGTGAACTTATATACCTGGATAAAGATAATATGTACTGGTTTCATAAAATCTAATCATCATTTAGAAAATTTAAGATATTTAACTTAATTTAATATTGAGATAGTATACTTGCATATATGAAAATTTTAGAATTGTATGACAGCTGAACAGCGCGATTTCGCCAAATTGACCAAATTTTACAGAAATTTTTGTCATAAATAACCTGATCATCTTTTTAAAAAAGTCAGGTGCGTCTATAGTTTTATTGCCAAATATTTCTTTTTCCATTAAGAGTTAATAAATGTTGACAATTTTTATTGAAATTTTATAATTGTTTTATATTGTATAAAACAATTAATTATTATAAAATTATAATTAAGATAATCTTACAATAAAATATTTATAACTATATTATTTTTAAAATAATTCATGTGAACTTTGTTATATATAGATATATAAAGTCCATAAGAACTTTGTTATATATGGATATATAAAATATATACTTAAATATAGAGATAATCTAACAATAGAAATCATATTTAAAATTAAAATATATAATAATTTCTTGAAAAGATATTTACTTATCTTATTGTAAGTTAACCATATTGGAAAAAATCTCTAGGACCCTTTAAAATTTGTTTTTCAACCAACAATGTCTTCTTAAAACTTACAAACATTTTTCAACTCTACTGTTTGTTATAAAAAAAAGAGATTTTGTTGTATGAATTTAATTACTGAGGAATTATTGTGTTCATTCCGTTATGATATAAGTTCTTTTGATAACTTCAACCTTTCCTTGTCGTAAAACAAAAACGAAGTGTTTAATTTAAATATTCCCTTTTAAAATATTAAATTTCGTTTAAAATATATTTTGGTTTTTGTTTTAGTGGTTGGGTAGCCACTAGGAAAGGGTTCTTTTATACAAAATTATTTAGGTAGGATTTGGTACTGGGGGATGAAAAGGTGGGAAATAAGATAATAAGATAGAGTTAGAATAAATTAGAAGCGAACATGTACCTACAGATTCTTTTTGAAAAGTTGCAAATTATATTCCTTGTGTTGCGTTAGAATTGTTTAAAGTGAGGTATTATTGATTTTAGTTCGATAGTTCAACAGAACAAGTGCCATTATACCTACAAGATATCTTTTAAAAAGAGATAATGCTCCAATATTTCGACGAATGCTAAGAAGTGTAAAGGTCACCTGTATAATAGGATTTTATCCAGGAAACCTAATGTAGATTAGGGAGCGCTAGCCCATATGTTGGAGCTGTACTTCATCTTAGGTCAAATATATGTTTTATAGATATTGGCCAAATAAGAGAAAAGAGGAAGAAGGCCCTAAGAGAAAAATAGGCTTTGCAACGTGAAAATAAAAATCCAAATATTTGGCAGTTTTTTTTCAAAAATATGCTCATTCCTCAACATTTTTTGATTTAACTGGATGTCTAAAATCTTTAAATTTACGAACCGTTGAAAAGTTTCTCTTTAAATTCTTAGGATTGGTACGAATTCTTCTTCTTCACAAGAGATCAGAGAGCTTTGAGTTTTGCAGGAGTTAAACTCGACTCTATTTACTTTACCCCAATCACCTATTTTCGTTAGATTGTGGTTAATTAAGGTAGCTATAGTAGCTCTCTTTTTAAACTGATTACGGTCGAAATGATATTAGATTTCGTTTAGAATTTCTTAATAATTAGTTTTGTTTTTTTATTTAAGTTTTAAAACTGGAAGGATATGATTTTTAGTTGTAATTGAAAAACTATTTTTGAATTAAAATTTTCTGTTATAAAACTATATTATATATATAGGTATTTAGTTTTGTTATAGTATCAATAAATAGCTTAAGACCCGGAAATAATTTTAATTAAATTGTAAACAAATCCCCGTTCTTAAAGCATCTATTAACAAACCTTGATTATTTAAAAAAAAATAAAACAACTAGTTTTCAATTTAAAAAATAATATTACATTATTATATTGTGAGGAAATAGTTTTCTTATTAATTCGTAATCCATGCATATGTCAAAAATCATTTATTTACAAAGAAAAAAAAAATTTAATTTCATATACTAATAGTTCATAAAATGACGGAATATAAATGTTAAGTTTTACAAGATAAAAATAAAATGATAAATAAAAAAAAAAATAAATAAAAAATAACATAAAATACATAATTTTTAAACATAAGTATCCGCCTCAACTCAACTTAACTCAATATTTTTATTGTAAAACTAAACCACCTTCAGAGCTTTTCTCTTAATAATTTTTGTTTATTAGTTTTTTTTTCTTATTAATTTATTTTATTTTTTTTTAATTCTTAATAAATATAACAAGATAAATTATTTATAAAGAACAAAAAAATAAATATAAAAATAAAAATAATATCTAAAGAATGTTAGTAATTGAAGTTCCGTTATCGTTACCTCATTCTTTTAAAAAAAAAAAAAATTTAATAATCTAACATGTTACTACTACTACTATTACTACTTCTACATAGTACTATATACTACTACAACTTATCACAAGTCACAACTGTTAACATTATAATGTTGCAAGTACATATATATACAAATCTATGGATAGTGAGTGAGTACTAAAATTAGCATTACTGTATCAGATTTTAATACATATTACCTTACCATTTCAATCCAATCAAGAATTTCAAGTTGATTCTATATAACATATGTATGTATGTATGTTGTGTTATCTTAAAAAAAAAAAAAATCAGAGTCACTAAGTTAAAGTTTTTCATTCATTCCTTTCACACATTCCTCACGATTTTTTTATAATAAAAAAAAAAAATAAAAATAAAAAACCAAACAAAAAAATCGAATCAAAGTCTGTGATTGCAGTTCAGTGCAGTATTGGTTTGTTTGTTACTTCATTTCAATCAAACAGTGATTCTTTCTTAGGCATTTATTGTGTATGTGTGTGGGTTGAATTAGAGTGCATATTGCATATCATATGTATATTAATTTTACCAAGCCTAATATTATATACTTATACTGTATAATATATGGTGCTGTAATAATTACTTATATATGTATATAATACATAATAATGTATAAAAAGATTAAAAAATTCTTTGAGATGAAAAACAAAAAAAAAAACAAACAAACAAATGATTAGTGTTAAGATAAAGTAAAGCTTGAAATAAACCCATATGGGTTGGTTTTATATACTGTACAACTTTTGTTTTTAGTCATGTTATTTTTGTTATTTGGTTAGTTCAGTATAATTCTAACTATATTAAAGGCTGTACGAGTAAAATGCATTCTTTTTTTTTTATTAAATCATTATGTTTTAAATGAAACTTTTGTAATTACGTTTAAAGATCAATTGAGAGTAAAATAGAGAGAGGGAATCAACCTATAAAGATTTGGCTTTCTTAATAAATGTATCTGCATATAAGATGGATTTCTTAATATTAAACTCATCTTTGTTTAAAGATTTCTTTAAATTTCATTTGTTTTCAGTAATTTTAATCTTATATTTAAGCTTAAGTTTTTTTAATTGTATAGATTCTTTCTTATGAATACAAAGAAAAACTGATTAGTTCATATCAAAAAGAATTTTCCCAAATTTCAAGTTCTCAGTTCCTTTGGTTTAATGAACTGATAAATTATATTTTATTTAACTTTGATTATGCTGATGAAGATGCAGGGTGAGCCAACTTAGTCTGACTGATTTTAAATGCTTATAATTTTTTTATTTTATTTTTTTTACAGATAATAAAGAATTTTTTAAAATTTTATAATGTCATCATACTCAGTGCAAGAATGTGTAAAAATTGTTTAATTTTATTATGTTTACGGACGATAAATTTTATGAACAATCTCATTATGTGGCATGAAGCGCATTTTCATTTAAATGGATATGTCAATAAACAAAACTACCGAATTTGAGGTACAGATAATCTGAGAGCAGTGCACTGTTTGGTTGATAGAGTTGATAGAGTTATCGATCCATGTTTTTACGAAAACGAAACAGAGCATCCAGAAATCTGGGGCGGTTGGAAATGTTGAAAAATTGTTTATGTCCGGTAGTTCTCAATAATCGTGACATATGGTTGCAGCTCACACCGCGAGAGAGACAATGATGATTTTGTGAGAACTTTTCGATGACCGAATTATTTCAAAACATGCTGATTTTGCATGATTTGACGACACCTCGCGTTTCCCTGATTTGACGACACCCTCGATTTGATTTTTTTTGGGGTTTCTTTAAGGAACGGGTTTACGTCAACAAACCACAAAACATTCAGGAATTAAAGCAAAATGTTCGCACAGAAATTGCGCAACAACAAAACAATTTTGTATAATTAAAACAAAATTTCATAATTATAATTTTTGTATTTTTTAATCAAAAATGTTAGTATTGTCTTATAATTGACAGGCTAAATTTTATCTTTATAACATTTTAATATTTTGTTTTTCTTGTTATTTTTAATACCTAAACCTCATATGAATGTGTAAGAAATTGTAAATAACAAAAAATATATATATGATTTAAAAATTCCGATAGAAATATAAAAGAAAATAAAGCCAAACCTTTACCACATACCAATGAATTAAATCTGTTCAAAACTGCTCTATAAAATTTAAACAATATCGGATACCACATACCATATATTTATGCTTTTCACATACAAAATGAATACATTTCAAATTACATAGATATACTCTTATGATTAAGAAGGAATTTTACTAATAAAACAAAAACAACAACAAACAAAAATTATAATAAAAGTTCCAGGTAAGCAACCAAATAATTATTTTTATAAATTATGTATATATGAGTAGATACAAATTATACGTATGTAAAAGACTAATTTTTGTTATTTTCATACCTGTCTTAGCATTTCTATAATGCAATAGATAAAATAAATCTAACCTCGTGTATCTTTTTTTCCCATTATTTTAAAGTTACTATTACTGTACAAAAGCGCCAGTTAAAATTCATTTTTATTTTTACCTGAATTAAATTAAAAATAAAACTGAATTTTATCTTAACGGTTGCTGGATACGAGCTAGTTTCTAAAGTTAAAGTTTCAGTTATGTTATAAAATAAATAACACAAAAATCATAGGCTTTGTATATTGTAAATAGTAGTATTAAAAAAGTTTATATTGTATGCACTATTTTAAGCATATGGGTTATGAACCGTGTGGGTTCGATCCCCGCACAGATTGTGAGTTTCAAGAAAAATTACTAAAAAAAAGATATGTACAATTTAGAAATCGTATTTTAACAAAATCTGTGATCAGAAATTTTATATATATAAAACGAATTTTACAGCAACCAGCAGAAAACCAGTAACCTTTACAAACTTACTATACTTTGAATATTAAAATACACAAATTTTACAGAAATTTTGAGTTTTGTCTAAGCCAAACACTCTATTTAACATCAAATTTGTTGGAGCTTTCTTTAAAACATTCAAGGAATTAATAAAAAATGCGTAAAGCTTCCGAATATTAATAAAAATATTAGCTATTTCATTGTTCAAAGTTTATATTGTTCAATTTTCAAAAAATCTATAAAGTCAGGGTTTACATTGGATATAGTAACAACCATGACAGAGTGATCGAAGTTTAAATGGGTTAGTGAAAAAAGGCTACACATATTAATTGTCATTTACTGTCTACAAGGAAATTCACGACAGTAGCGAGAATAGTAAAGCTGAATTTTTTCATACGCAGGTTTTTTGTGACATTGGTTTGACAGATCCGATACGAAAAAAATATCTTTCTTTTTTCTGTTGAGGAAAAAAGACAAATCACAATTAACACGTGGGTACTACCGATGATATCTTATAAATTTATATGTTTTATAACAAAGTCAGTTTTATTTAAAAAAAAAAAAAAATCTTTTATAAATAAATAAATAAATAAATAAAAAAAGTAAAATTAAAAAAAAATACTAAAATGCTCTTTGTATAACAATTAAATAGAACTGTCGACAAACGATTATTTTCTTCAGTATACATGACAGAAATCCCACTAAATGTAGCATAGATAACCAAAAAACGATCAAGGAAATAAAAAGCCGTAGCGGAAAATAGCTAATTCACAAATGCAGGTTAATAAAGATAGAAGAACGAAGAATCAAAAATTTCGTCCCTATATACATTTTTAAAATCAAGTTTTTTTTTATACTGTCACAATTTTTTGTTCAGTGAAGCAATAAACAGTATAGATACAATGAAAAAATTATTTTGTGATTTGTCAAATTTTATTTTTACTTTTACATATGTCAACAATTAACAATTACCTTTGTCATAATACTAAGTATAATATCGTAAAAAAACCACTAGCTCTTCCAAATACAAACAAAGCTCACATGCAATCATAAAGAATAGGATGTCAGTTAGATTTAAATAGAAAATATTCAATTTTTATCAACAAATTGCAGATACATTAAGTACATAAATAGTTTTTTTAAAAAAAGTTTTATTTTAAGCGCCTCATATAAATTTTACTATAGGTTCCACATAATTTTAATGGAAACTTTTCCAATTCTCCGTCTTTTTCACTTACAAATTTACTATAGGTAATTTTTCTGTATTTGAGCTCGTATCAAAAATGTTTTCAGAAAAAAAATCTGAATATTCAGGTAAATTTTTTATTTTTCCAATAACTTAAAAAGAAAAAAAAAACAGTTTTATTTTATTCAATTGGAAAATATCAACCTTTTGTGGGGTGGACAATTTATTAAAATTAAAAACCGTTGTCGTCACATGATATTTTTCTCTTATACTCATATATTATTATACTATCAACAACAGTATCTATCGACATTAAAAAATTTTAAGTTAATTTTTTAAAATATTCAATCCACAGATACTTGAAATAAGAACAAAATCAAAAAAAAAAAAAATAAAATAAATTTAAATAGTTGAACATAATTATTCTGCTTGTTATTATTATTTTAATATTTTCTAATAACTTTGGAGAAAAAAAAAAATAAATAAATAAATGCCCATATGTGGTAATGGACACATCATAAGCGGCTCCTATTATGCACAATATATCATTTCATAAATATATATATATATATATATATATATATATATATATTTAATAAGTATATATAACTTATATTATAATATAATATTATAGTTTATAAATGTACATATATGTATGAATGTGTATGTATGTATCGTGTATGTAAAATGCAATTAATATGCTGAATGAAGTAAATTACCTGAAGGTCGATTCGCGTTCTTTTCATGGACGTCTAGCTTTAAAGATATCGAAATGTTTTTAGTGATAGTCAGATAAATTTCTTGTTATTTTTTTTTTAGTTTTTTCTTTTTTTTTTGTTATTGTAATTTAATAATTATTTTTATTTTTAATGTTGTTGTTGTTTGTGTTGGTTTTTTTTTTTTCAATTTATTGAATATGAAACTTTGTAAATTTTTTTATTTTATAATTTAATTGTTGTTTTTTTTTTTTTTTGTTGTGATAATGCATAAATTTTAAATAATTCTATATAAGATAAAATTTTTTTTTTTTTTATAATTATTACTTGTATACTTTGTATGTATACGATATAATGTTTATTTTTGAAAATAGAACAATTGAAAATTTAAATAAGTATACAAAATATCTTATTAAATATTATGTTATGCACTATGTATATATATATATATATATGTATATATACACATAATAAAATGATATGTATAGAAGTAACCTGAAATATTTTATCTTAATTTTTTATTTTATTTTTTGAATTTTCTTTATAATTATACTAAATGGGATGACACATATATATAGTAATGGCTAGAATGTCGATCGATCATTCTACGGAGGAGTAGTACATAGATCACAATTAAAATAAAAATAACAAGTTTTTTTTATCTATAATTTTCAACAAATTAATGGTAAATTTTGAATAAATACTAATTATATGTATACAGAGGATTTCCTGCAGAAGAACCCTATCTTTTTTTAGGGCAGATAGGAAAGATAAATACCATAAAAAATGCTATGGTACTAGGTGGGAAGGGTGTCTATTTTGTACCCTTTTCCATATATAGGATTTAAAAATTTTAGATGATTTTTGTTGATTTTAAAAACAACAAAATGAATTTTATAGAGTAAATAACAAGCTTTAATTTTTGTGTAGTTTATGATCTTCATATTCACAGAAATTACAAAATTATAGTTATGCAGATTTTTAAAGTATGTCTTATAAACCTAGAATAGAAACTTGATTTTCTTTCAAAACATATTTTCATATTTTGTGATATTTTTTATTAGCATATTTTACATAAAATTTGGATGAAAATCATTGAAATCAATTTCTACAATAAAATATATTAATAAATTTTCGAAATATATATTATGTACCCCTCTTCCAATCTTTGCTGCAACTGTTCCAATATATATACCTATGACTTATTAGCCTACACTAAACTTTGAACAATTAGCCAGCAAAAAAAAAACCAATATAAAATTATATATAACTTTTAAAGTAAATACAGTCAAAGCTGGATAAGTGGAACCTCTAGGGGCAAGTAGTTTTATTCAACTCATAAAGGTAGTTCACATATGCAGTTTTTCGCTCAGTCAGGTTTTTTGTGTAAATTGTTCCAATTAAAGAGGTTTCTGGAAATTTGAAAGTTAAACCGTTTTGAAAGTTTAAAAAAATTTTTAATTTTTAAATACTTACAGCAAAAAAATTTTTTTTTTTACATTTTAGCTTACAACTAGCCAATTAACAAACTATTATATATTAATCCAAAATGTTTATACAAAAAAAAACACAAAAATAGCGGTTCTTTAACATAAATAATTTAAATTCAGCAAAATAAAAAAAAATAAAAATTTTTGTAATGTAAAGAAGTTAAAAAAATTGTGCCATTAAAAGAGGTACGAATTATAAAGTTTCAGTTAGAGAGGTAAAAATTTTAAAATTAAGATCCAATTATAGAGGTCAAAAAATCTCAGTTATAGAGGTTTTTTATCACTAAAATGTAGTGACCAAGGTAAGAGTTCTTTTTATAGAGGATTTCCACTTACCCAGGTTTCACTTAACCATGTTTGACTGTATTTTATTTTTTTAAGGACTTTCTAACAAAATTTTAGTTTATATAAATTAAAAATATTTCAAAAATCCATGTTTTCTTCTAAAAAAGCATATATAAATTGGCTATAATTCAAAACAATCAAATAGAAAAACATTTTAAAATATAATCTTTGATTATAATCAAACTGCTCCGCAGCAATAAATAGTCAACAGTCAACACAGTTCTTAAAATTGTTTAAGAAAATGTAACAATGGAAAGTAAATATTAATTTTGATTTAAAACGAAACAAATTCTTAATAAAAAATTTTAAAATTATATTCTAAATATGTAATTATTTTTTTAATTAATTTATATATAACTGATACATTAAAACCAGTTCATTAGCCATAATATAAGATTAAAATTAAAACTAGATTTTTCTTTTTTTAATTTCAAAATATAAGATCTTTAGGTTATATAAATATATTCCAATATATATACATATATGCCTAAAGCAAAAAAAAAAATTAACTGCAATTGTAATTAATTTTAAGTATAATATTAAAATAATAAATAAAGTAATAATAATTAATGAACCAATTCTATATTTTGTAATCCTATTAATATTAAAAATCTTCTAAACTGATATCGGCTTAATTCTATAGTATCGGCTTAATTTTATTTATTTTAAAAATTAAGTAGAAATGTAATTTTGATCTCTTTAATATTTAAAAATAGGACAATAAGCAAAACTAATGGTATTTAAAGGAACGCATATTATACTCAAATTATAATCTACAATCTATACATATATAACCTAAATTTGAACTAAAAATTTGGTTGCTGAAAATCAACTAGAGTAAAATGGGAAACAATATTATTTATAGAAATATCTACAATGCAAATAAAAACGAGGAAGAATACAGTTGACTTTGTCAACTCTTAGATACCCGTACGAACCGTTAGTATGTTCACAGCCTGTCACTCTGCTTACAATATTATTTTTTTAATATTTTAGTATTTTAAAATAATTTGGGTGAATTTTATAATTTCTAGAACTATGGGTTGTACATATATTCAAACTATATGTTTATATGTACATTCTTCAAAAGCAGATTCTAACCTTCCACATAACGATTATCAATCCAAAACTTTTTCAAATATTCTATAGTACCATTTAATACAAAGCGGTAAATGTATATTAAATTTACTAAGTACAAAACAGTAAATATAATTTTAAATATTATATTATATTATATTTAAATATTCCATTGACAGAATAATTTCTTATAAGTACAATAAAATACATATGTGTATGTAAATACAGCGCTATATAATATACATCTATACTCTTATCATTCATTCACTAGTGACATATACGATATGTAAATAAACATGATATTATATAAGTATGTATATATATCAATATCATATAAATAAAAATTCTTCAAGCAACCGTTATGTTGTTTATTTATTTGCATTTTTATGTACTACGCATTATATCCTCAACAATTTCAAATTATCGAGTAAAACAAATGCAAAAAATTTGTTGAAGAAATTTGTTAGAAAATTTGAAAAAATCAAGTAACATTTTCGTCAATTATAAAGTAACCCTATATTATTAAAAAAAGTTGTTAACAGAAATAAAAATATAATGTTGGAGCTTTAATTTTTGTGTATTACTTCAAAAAAATTTTAACAGGTGTTCAAGTTACAGGTGTTTAAAAATAGGAAATTTTCAGTTTTTGACCCCTTACAGCTCCTAAACGGGGGGTGATACAAAAAAAATTTCTGAAATGACTCATACTAATTTTCAAAGATCTAACTTCTGTCAAAATTTCAAGTTCCCAACTTTAACCGTTTAGAAGATGGAAGGGTTAAAGAATTTTGCAAAATTTGAGTTTCGCATAACGGTAAATTAAGACACCGTATGCCAAAAATATATATTTATTGTATATATACTTTTAAAGCTAATAAAAGTAGTAATCGTTTGGCGTTTTCAAAATGAAGATATACCTTATAGAACTTGTGCTATAACAATTTAAATATAGAGCTTTTTTGAAACTTTGGGGAGCTGTAGCTCCGTAACGGGTGGGGCTACAAAAAAAAGTTATTAAAAATAAAATTATTATTTTTGTTACATCTATCAGTAGTTAAAATTTCATAGCTCTATTGCAAAAAAAATGTGGAGATCTAAAAGTTAGGTGTTCGAGAGCTACCCTAAGGCTTGGTCCAAACTCAACCAAAAAAAATAGGGAACCTACAAATTACTCCCAAAATATTTTGTGTAAATTTCAAGATTCTAGCTTTCTTAGTTTTTGAGTTAGCGTGCTGACGGACGGACGGACGGACATGGCTCAAAAGTCTTAGAATTTTTTTCTGATCCGATCCATACCTTTGAAGGTATATCTAGTTCGCTTATTTCGAGGTGTTACAAACGGAGGAGTAATTTTATTATACCCGATCCTATCGTACGGGTATAATCAAAAGAAATGGAAATATTTTAATATTGGAGACACAAACAATAACATAAAACGCATTAGAAAATTCGAAAAAGAGTGTATTAGACTCTGTATTAATAAAAATAGAAAACCCGAAACCAATTAGCTCCATTACTATATACTCAAACAAATATATCTATAAAAAAGCTAAAATTAATCGATGAATAACTTTATTATTAAGTTCATAAGGAAACACATAAATAGAACGAAACAAACTGATGGCAATAGTTTGATAGCAGATATTTATTATTATCATAATGTACAATAAATAGAAAAGACATTGAAATCTGGCTTTATTGAACCGGAATATTTCCTTTATTTAGGATATTATATAGGTTTTATATGAAATGAAGAATATACGTTCCAATATTATTCCACAATAATATACGGACTTATGACTGTAAACGAAATTCTGTATAATCCAATACAACCTTGGCATCTTTTAATATTAAATACCTATGACACAAAGTTTTTAATTTTTCTTTAAGACAATTTTTATTTTAACAAAAATATTGTAAAAATTTTGTTTTTTAAAAAGTTCTTTCCAAAAAATTAAACATAATGATGTTATTTGTAAATTAAACTAATATTTCACTGCTGTATATTAGAATCATTTTTGTATTTTTTTTTTAGGTTAAATTAACCAAATGAAACAAATAGTATAATAAAAATTATAATAAATGACTCATTCCATTCACTTCAATTGGCTCAATACAGAAACACTCCCGCAGCAGCTATATTCTTATACTCCAATATTCTTGTTCAACTTCTCAAGCTTAACATTTTTTTTTTTCTTTGAATGACTTTTGATTCTTCCTTCATTCCAGTTCTTCTGAGATGGTACCTAAAATATTACCTAATTGAGAAGTTTTATTGAATTTTTCATTGAATCTCCTTGGTGATAAGCACAAATAAGTTTTGATGCTATAAAAATACTACTTCGAACATTGTAAAATAAATTAAATTTAACTTTTGACACAAAACTCAAACTTTACCTCAATACTTTTAACTCAATACTTGATAACTCAATTTTTTTTTAAATTAAACGATTAAATTTTAATTTAATTAAAAAATATGAGAACTTTTATCAATATATAATTATAATTATAAGATATTTAAATTTAACGATAATTATTTAATAATAATAAAAAAAAAATTTAATTTAAAAAGTTTTTCAATAATAGAATTTTTTTTTTTTTTGTTTAAATACAAAGAACAATATTAAGTTACCTTGTAAATTAACTTACATACACACTCCATTAATTAAAATTTAATTGATTTTTTTTTTTTTTTTTATTATACTTTTAAATCGAATAAAAAAAAAATTACATTTAAATGATTTTTCTTAATTTTCAATAATTTATTTCCGGATTAGCGGCAACACTTATTACTTAATTTTAAATTAAAAGAAAAAAAAAAAGAGAACACAAAAACAATTGGAACGGATGAATAATAAAATGGTTACCGCCACTGAAGAAAATTAAAAGTTACATAGGTACCATACATACATTATGAAAATGGAAAATTATTCACTTAACAATGTTGCATTGAAATCTTTAAAAAAAAAATAAAAAAATAAAAATAATTGCACATTTTTATTCTTTGGGTGGTTTTAGTATGTATTTATAACCGTATTTTAAATTTAATTGATAGTCATGATGGGATCTTTTATTATTTATTTTTTTTTATTAATATCGATATCCTATACATTCTACAGGTATAGATATACATATATATATAATATAGATAAATTACCTTGAACTTGTTATTATCAAAATGTTCACTATATACAATTTATCATTGGTACAATGAGCACTATAAAAACTATATACAACAAGGCAAAATGTAAACCAACGGTTTTTAAAAGCGCACATTTCTAAAAGATAATACAAACTGTTTAGAATTGTGACTTGCAGCAAAGTTTGAAAATTTCATATAAGAAAAAATGTGAAAATTGAACTTTTTTTGAAATTTTGAGGGGCTGTAAATCTGGAACACTATATAACTAAGAAAAACCGTTAATACACGTAAAAATATATTACTGGAGCTTTATTTTTTATGTCTTGCCGAAGAAAAATTTGCACAGGTGCCCAAGTTACAAGTGTCTAAAAATAGCATATTTTCAATTTTTGAACCTTAATAGATCTTAAACAGGGGGTGGTAAAAAAAAATACCTGTAGAATGGCGTTTTCAAATTGAAAAAATGTTAAGCGGAACATGAAATATACGCATTTAAAAATAGGGCTTTTCCAAAGTTTGAGGGGCTGTAGTTCTTTGATTAATGGGGCTACATGTAAAAGTTGTTCCACAAAATTAATTTTTTTATGAGACCTACCCATGGCTAAAATTTGTTTTCTCTATCTTTAACGCTGTAGAAATTTTGTAAACAGACGGCTGACGGACAGACGGACGGACGGACAGAGTGAAACTAATAGGCAGATTTATTCAAAATTTTTTTGGAAATGTGCTAAAAATAAATATTAACGATGATTTTTTTTAATTTTCAATATACATGTATGTTGTATTCAATGGATGTTAAGGCAATTTTTAATTCAACAATTTCCAGTTCTAAATGACTGTTAGAGCAAAAATATATTTTAGAATAATATAAATTTGTATAATATATATATATGTAATAACATAATAATAATATGTGTATGCATATATTTATGTAATTTTAAAGAGATCGAAATCATCATCAAATCAATATACATAATATATCTTATAGGTATATGATTACTTTCTATTTATTCAAATCTATAATATTAAATTTATGTATACATGTTCACTAAAAAAGTACTTATTATATTGCACTTTATATAGAATGATGTCTTTTTTAGATAATTGTAAATTACCATTTTTCTTTTTTTTTCCTTTTTTTTTTGAATACAGTGATACCAATATTAGAATACTAATAATTGGTTCAACTAAAAATACAACTAACTGTATTTTCAAAATTATTTTAAAGTTATTTGAGAAAAAAAGACGAGAAAGAATACAGTTGCCTTTGTCAACTTTTAGATACCCGTACGAACCGTTAGTATGTTTACAGTAGCCTGTCACTCTGCTTACTATATTTAGTATTTTATAATAACTTGGATGAATTTTATAATTTCAAGAACATTCCTAGAACATTTCTTGTACATATTTTCAAACTATATCTTTATACATTCTTCCAAAGTAGATTCTAACCTTCCACATAACGATTATCAATCCAAAACTTTTTCAAATATTCTATAGTACCATTTAATACAAAGCGGTAAATGTATATTAAATTACAAAATAGTAAATATAATTTAAAATATTATATTATATTAATGCGCACATAGTATATTTATATTTTTATAATTAAGTATATCGCCATACATTGCAATATTTCTTTAAAAATATTTCCATTCATAGAATAATTTCTTATAAGTACAATAAAAAACATATATATGTACATATGTAAATACGGCGCTATATAATATACATCTATACTCTTATCATTCATTCATCAGTGACATATACGATATGTAAATAAACATGATATTATATAAGTATGTATGTATATCAATATCATATAAATAAAAATTCTTCAAGCAACCGTTATGTTGTTTATTTATTTACATTTTTTTTTACTACGCATTATATCCTCAACTAGTTCACATTATCGAGTAAAACAAAATGCTAAAAATTCATAAAAGAAATTTGTTGAAAATTTGAAAAAATCAAGTAACACTTTCGTCAATTATAAAGTAACCCTATATTATTAAAAAAGTTGTTAACAAAAATAAAAGTATAATGTTGAAGCTTTAATTTTTATGTATTACTTCAAAAAAATTTTAACAGGTGTTCAAGTTACAGGTGTTTAAAAATAGGAAATTTTCAGTTTTTGACCCCTTACAGCACCTAAACGGGGGGTGATACAAAAAAATTTTCTGAAATGACTCATACTTATTTTCAAAGATCTAACTTCTGTCAAATTTTTAAGTTTCCAACTTAAACCGTTTAGAAGATAGAAGGGTTAAAGGATTTTTAATTCAGTTTCGCATAACGATAAATTAAGACACAGTATAGCACAAGTATTTATTTATTATAAACATGTTTATAAAACTCATAATAGCACCTATCGTTGGGAATTTTCAGATTGAAGATATACATTATAGAGCTTGTGTTATAATACTTTAAATATTATTTTTCGAACTTTGAGGGGCTGTAGCTCCTGAACGGGTGAAGCTACAGAAATTTTTATATTAACAAAAAATTAATATTTTTATGATATCTATCAGCAGTTAAAATTTCATGGCTCTATCTCAAAAAAATTGTTGAGATCTAAAAGTTAGTTGTTCGGGAGCTATCCGAAGTTTTGGTCGGAACTCAACCAAAAAAAATAGGGAACCTACAAATTGCTCCCAGAATATTTTCTGTAAATTTAAAGATTCTAGCTTTCTTAGTTTTTGAGTTAGCGTGCTGACGGACGGACGGACATGGCTTAATCGACTCAGAATTTGATTCTGATCTGATCCATACCTTTGAAGGTATATCTATCGTTTATTTCGAGGTGTTACAAACGGAGGAGTAATTTTATTATACCCGATACTTATCGTACGGGTATAATAATTTTTCTTAGATTTTCTTTGTGGACAAAAAAAAATAACAATAGAATAAGCCATAATAATTATTTAATTAATAACTAAATCTTCTAAAGAAAATTGTGAAGAATATCAATTCTTATATAAAAGTTCGTACTATACGTTTGCATCACTGTTATATTAATTTCAAGATCGTATAAAATAACAATTAATTATTAAAATTATACTTAGACTATTACTGGAAAGAAAAATGAATACCCCAATAAAAAACACATTAGGCTGAACATATTCAAAGAATGAAAAACAAGTGTACGCCGAATATTATGTTGTGTTATAGTCGTAGATCAAAAATAAACCTTGACTAAAAAACATCAGATTGCAATAAATAAATGTAATTTGAGATGCACCGTTAAACAACAAGATATATAAATTAAACTTGTTAAAGAATCTAAAATAGACACTTTAATACATACTGATTTTTTTTTTTGTTTACTATAGAGTCAGTGGAAAATTTTTAAAATCACAGAGACGAATTGCTCGTGATTCTTTCGAGCATCTGTAGTTTTGGACTTTATACCAATCAAAACCATCCCCTTTTAAACCAAACTTTAGGATGAAGCCTTTAATACAAATGAACTTCAAAATTTCTTTCTCATCCTACATCCCAAGATTTCTTTCCACATTTTTATCCTATGTTTTGGTTTTGGTTTATACTAAAATATGCGATTAGGGTGTGAGAAGGATTAGTATAATATAAACTAATTCAAAATATGGGTTAAGAATGTCAGAGGGACTATCTACTATAAACCAAAACCATAATATAGAATAAGGATATGGAAGGGGTTCTAGGGAAAACGGCGGGATTTAAGAAAATTTAGGATTATGAAAAATTGGTAAAAAAATGTGGAGAGAAATTTTGAAGAAAAATATTAATGTCTTCATTTATTTTTAAGATTAAATTTTTTTACTTTTAGATTAAGAGAAATTGATTTTTACTTCAAATTTGAAATTCGTTTTATTGGGATTACAGTATAATATATATATTTATATACTTGCATTGTAATGCATATTTATTATTAAAGTTATTTTAATATAAATTAAAAAATGTGGATGTTGTAGCTTAAGGCGGTAGATGAATAGTTTTTAATTTTCAATAAATTTATTCTTGTAGAAATGTCAATACATATACATGCTTGACGTTTTTTTTTTTTTATAATTTTTTATTTTCTTTATTTACCATAAAATACCATATATAAAATATAAAATAGTTTTCTCTGTTATTATCATTATAATTTGCCAATTTTCTTTGTGGAAAAAGAAAAGAAAATTCATTTTGAAAAAGAAAATCATTCTATAGGGTATATAATATATAATAACGGTTTTTAGTTTTTACAATACGATAAGATATCGTTTAATATTTTGTTTTATGAGCTATTTTTATTTTAAATACTTCTCATAAAAAGATTGTCATATTTTTAATTATATTTTAAAAGATTTTTAATTCGATATAATTTAATGTATACACTTTTAACAGAGTGTAATAATTAATAATTACTATTGAATAAATGGAAAATATTTAAAGATATTATCTGCAAATAATTACTATAGAGTATAGAAGATTGCAAAAAAAGTTATTGCTTTTAGTATCTAACTAATAATAATATTATATTATTATAAAAGTTACTATTGTATACTGGTTAAAATACAAAAAAAAAATAGTTATAAAAAAAAGTTTTATTATGTATGGTATTGAATCGTTGACGCTGTCAAAAGCATCTCAAAATAAACTAAAAGCCTTTAAAATAAGGCTGTACAGAAGAATGCTTAAAATTTCTTGGGTTAATAAAAAAGAATTTTTGAGGAGAAAAGGTAAATCTATGGAGATTGTAAACTCAGTCAAAGAGAGAAAATTAAATTACTTTGCTCATGTAATGAGGCAGCCAGAAAATATCACTTACTTCATATTATTTTACAAGGTCAAATTAAAGATAGAAAAGGTTCCCGTATAGAAGGAAAATTTCATGGCTGAAAAATTTTAGAACATGGTTTAACATTTCTACAAAATTCCTATTTAGAACTGCTGTTAATAAAATCCAGCGTTCGTTAGCGGATATGGCACTTAGAGAAGAAGATGAAAAAGGATTTATTTGTTAAATTTCTACTAATGATTTGAGATGTTGAATAATTTTTACCAGTTGTATAATATTTCTAAAACTTCGTGTCACAAACTATAGGCATCTATAGATAAAATATAATAAAGAATTGTTATATTAATGGTTATCTGGAAAAAAAAAATTATCTATTGCTACAAATCAGTTCTCAAATCAGTGAATACCAATTATATTACTACTAAAATTCTTTTTCCGATTAGGTAATAACTCCCGTCTTCCATATATGATATATTTTCATCCTTATATAGTAAAATTTTTAAATTGAACTGCAACTTTACCTTTTACTACTACAGATAGTTATTGAAAATAGTTTTCTGTTAAAAACAAGTAACATTTTTCATAGCTTTTGCTTTAATTGATATTTCACCCTGTAAATAAACTAATATTTTTAAAATATTAATGATTGTTTAAAATTCTTAATTGAGTTATAAATTTCAAAAATCGCTCTTTTCAAAACTAAAAAAAAATATATACAAAATTCATTTTAAATAAATAATTATGCTGAAAAAATGTATACTTCCCTTTTCAATATAAAATAAATACAACTGCATTTACAAATCAAACAAGCGTGTGAACAATAGAACAAAAAAAAATTGTAATATAATAAAAATTCTTCACTAAATAAAAATAAATTTCATCTTAACAAATATTTGAAAATGATTAATTACTTAAATAAATTTTTAAAATATACCATCATTTTACCACTACAATTACATATATCAAAACATACGAGTATATATAAAATTATATTTAGAAAATTATATTTTCTAGGGAGTTTCGTTAATTCCTGCAACAAAAATAAAATTCCAAGTAACAGAACAGGCAACAACAAAAACATGTTAATTAATAGTTCATCAACAATTTCAGCAACATTTTGTATAGCAACATTTTATAAGTGTTACTGTACATATGAAAATAGTAAAGGGTGTAAAATTTTTTCTATTATCTTTTTCTATTATTAAATGTTAAGATGCAAAGGTCCATATAAGAATGAGAAGCAATTGTAGTGATTAATGAATTTTTAACTGGTATATAATATATCATAGAAAAGAAGAAAATAAAAAAGTTTAAAGAGGGAAAATTCAGGACAATTGTTATTATAGGGTAAAGATAACATGTACTTAAAAGAATATTTATTTAATTTTTAATTTTAATTTTTTTATTCATTAGAAAAATAATGTTCATTATAATTTTTCAAGAATTTCCTTTAAATTTTTCAATAGTTTTTTTTTTTATAACAAAACAAGGAACATAAGAAAGGATAATTCATTTAGGAAATTATAAAAGCTTTTCTTAATTCAAGAATAAATGATTTATTTGTTAATTTTTTTTAATCTTTTTAAAAATATTATGATTTAATTACTGTCAAATTTCTAGTTGTATTTGGCACGATGAATAACAGTTATTATGACTGAAATAAATATTCTGTTGACAGAAGAAAAAAAAGAGAGATAGCTAATTATACTTGACACGTGTCATTTGTAAACAAGTTATTATAAAAAATGGAACTTTTTTTTTTTAATTGAGTTTTTTTCTTCCCCTAATTAATTAATTTCAATTATTTGAATTAAGTTTTAAAATAACAAAAACCAAATAGAAAAAAAATAATAATAATAAATCAATTTGATTTTTTAATTAAAATAGGAAAGTCGTGATCGAAAAAAATTATTAAAATTTTAAATTTCATATATAAATAAATGCATATGTATATATGCATATGTAAGTATGTAATGGAATATGTACATAAAATAATAAATTTTAATAACTATTCATTATAGTTTTTTTTTTTATTAATATAACTTTCTAATTTAACCTGGCGTTTACAAAACAAAACTGAGCTTATCCAACTTTGCGCCAAATAAATGTTCAACAAGTTTTTTCCCTTTTAAAATAATAAATAATAGGTAAATTATCTCAAATAACGTGACAGTATAACCTGAAATTTAATATCATATTCTAGTTTTAATAATATAAAATCTTTAAAATACAAATGTTTATTTTTATTTTATTATTATAAAACAATAATATTATAGGAATTATTTTTTTTTTTTTAATTATTAATTTATTATTTTTTATTATTCGTCATAAATTTGCAATCCAGTTCTTATTCATAAAAACTTGATTTTTAAACGCCAAGTAATCAATAAGTAAGTAATGAATTTCTTATAGTATAATATAAAGAAATTTGTAATTGGATTTTAGAACAATAATTTTCTTTCATATTATGCGATCTTTCTTTGATAGTTTGACAACTTAATTTTTGGGAAGATACCGAACTTGTAGATATCGGTATTGGAAAAAATAAAAAATTAAAGCTGTAACAAATTATTTTTAAAAAAGATGTAGCTGCCCTACATTCATAATTGTCCAAAAATCAAAAATGGGTAATTAAACAAAATATTTGAATTTAATTTAATTTTCTGGATAACTCAAAAGAAGATCACGCGAAAAAAAATGAAGTAAAGCTCAAAAGTACTAATGAAAAATTGCCCAAAAATATTAGATTTTATACAATAATGAAAAATCAACCAAGGATAATATATTGTCCAAGAATTAAAACAAGCCGCTTTTACGCTTTATGTATATGTTCGGGCGCAACACAAGTTAGTATAAACGAAGCCGTAGAACTTGGAGGTGGCTGATTAGAGAATTCTAACACCTACTCTGAAAAAAGCGTATACATATATTTAAGCTTCTAAAAATAAGATATGGGTAAATGACTAAAGACTATATTATAATATGAGTAAATAAAATTATATAAAATAATGATGAAATGATATTATGTCAACATTAAATGTTTGACATTTGCATAAGATGATGTAAACATTTACTTTTTTATTATATATTTATTTATATCTAGAAAAATAATGGTGTTCTGGAAGAACAAATAAATATTTATATATTTTTATATATACATTTTTGAAAAAAAAGCATTGACGTCACGTAATGAGACTTTTTGAGTTGTTTTTAAAAAAAAAACTCAAAAAAGAATAAAAATGAGAAAATAGACTGCTCTCTTTTAAAATGCATTCTTTTGTAAAAATTTATAAAAATTTTACTGACGTTTTTGTTTTTTTTTTGCTTCATTTGTCAAATTTTGCGTCATTTTGAAGAAGCATTAATGACGTCGTCGTAGAATCGTCATAGAAAAGAAGTATTTTTTTTATTTAATTGAGTTTGAAAATGAGAAATTCAAAAATTTGAGTCAGTATTTTTTTTTCTATTATTTTCGCAAACTTCAACAGTCTTACCATTTATAAATTTTAGCAAATAAAAGTTGGCGAACAAACATGCAGCAAGTGGATTTTTAGCGCCAGAAAATTTAACAAATAATATTGAATTATTAATATCTACTGAAATTTAGAATTTTCATAATTAATAATGTAATATGTATTAAAGAATGTAAATTTCATCAACGATGCACTCGAATGGTAAGTTTTTTCTTTCAATTTTTATTTTGGAATTTCCTGTTTTATGTTATTTATATTCTCTAGTTTCTCATTACAAATCCATTATAAGTTTTCTGTAAATAATTTCAATGTAATTGTTCTTATTATTATTATTGTTTTTTTTTTTTTTTGTACCTAACTGTTTAAATAATAGGTATTGATGTGGTGAATACAATTCTTAAATAAAACGCCATTATTTTGTAAATAAATATGTGAGCCCTTTCATACTAAGTACCTACTACCTATAAGTATATGTATATATACATATGGATGTATGTATGTAATCTTAGAATCAGGGAATTTCCTGAATATTGATAAATGCAAATAAACAAGTGAAATCCGGTTTGAATATTTTACAGTTTATTCATTGTTGATGATCAGTGTCATCATAAATATATTAATCACCATCATGATTTAAGTAAAAGTAACATCGTGCAAAAACGTACAATTATGTACGTGAAATTATTTTTTCATATTAAATATTTTGTAATAGTGAATAGTTTTTTTTTTTTCCTTTTAAATTTATTACAATTTATTGATAATAAGTGATTTCATATAATTGATTTAAGGTTAAAGTCATTATTGTTTAAATAATATTTATTTATTTAAAAAAAAATATATTTTATTCACTTTTCACTTGTTACACACTAGCTATAGGTACATATACCAACAAACAATCAAAAATGAGGTGCGAACTTTTTTTAAGTTTTTTTGTTTTTCTTTATTCTTTTGTCATTTTTTGCTTTGTTCTGTAGTTTATAAAGTGTAATATGCTCTGTTCTTTTCTTCTTCTTGTTCTGTTCTGTATTAAATATTCTTCTTAAAAAGTTTATAGGTACCTAATTGAAAAACAGACAAAAAAGATTTTTCGGTTTATTTTCTTATTTCTATATTCATTTTAAATTTTTTTTTAAAGATGTTTCTTTCTTTTTGGTTTTTTTTTTTGCTGATTACTGAAAATAAATTTTAGCAACAAGAAATCAATTTGCGACTTGTAATAATATGATGTGAGTCACATGTTGAATTGACTGGATTTTTATTTTCGTAATATTCTAGTAAAATTGAAAAATAAGAATCAAATTTAATTTTTGGCTACAAAAAAAAAAAAAAAAAAATTAATTTCGTTTTTTTTTTTTTGTTATTATTCATTTCTTCTTTTATATAAGTTGGCTTTTTTTTTTAAGTTGTGGGTTGACTTTATCATAATATTTCTTCATTTTTTGTAATATCTGATGTTATATTTTTTAAAGTATTACTTACATTATTAATAGTTCAATGTCCTCCGAGACTGAGTTTATATTATAATTTTTATGTTAAAAAAAACGAAATATTTTATACTTACTAACTTTAGAATTCATCAATCAAAGTAAAATTTACTGAACATTTTATATCCAATTTTTTTTTGGTTTTTGTTTTTTTTTCGAATTTTTAACTTTATAATTTAGAATGAAACATTTTAAAAAAATTTTTTATTTATATAATTAAATAATTGTGAAATTTAAAAACTTTTATATAAAAATAACTCAATTGTTTATATATTATAATAAATCCTACTCAAAAAACAACTCATTTCGATTGCTCAAAAATGTAGTAGATTTACAATTAATTTTCACTTAAAATTACCACTAGAATATGTGTAACGCAAACGACGTATCCAAAACACTTTGAAATGTCAAACAATTATTGAATGGAAATCGATTACTCTCGACGTGTCAAAAACGGTGCTAACGTTGAAAACATGAGAAAGTTAAACTAATTTATATTTTAACGAACTCAGACCGATCGGGAGTGTCATATTTGTTTGCTTAGAAATAAAATATTCGAATATCAAAAATACTAATTTTAACAATAATTGCGTTTAAAGAACTAAAAAACGCAATTAACTTTAATTCTGTTTTTTTTTTTTTAGTGCATTTCTCTGCCACATAAAAGGAAATTACACAGCCTTTCCTTTTTAGGCCTGGCTGTAAATGCCGTAAGGAGAAATAACTTTTGCACACAGTGTGGTATTCGAACCTACACTCCCTTGGTGTTTACAGCGTATTTTATACGGTCTTATCAACTAGGCCACCAAGGGCCCTACTTTAATTCATTGTTTCGGAATAAAATTGAAGTATACTAGCGAGCGAGTAAAAAAACAGAAAAATTGTTTTCATATTTTGTGCTTTTATAAAATGTAATATACCTGTAATATAAAGGAAAAAAACAAAAGTGCGTTATATTTATATTTTAACTGAACCAATAACTTAAATAATATATTGAACTTTCTAATTTATCTACTTGGTCGAATTACAGAGCCGGCTCTAGCTGTTAACAGATTGTTTAGCAATGGTCCAAGAGGCGCCAATCCGAATGCTAATCTCAAATTTATTTATTTATTTATTTAATTATATCTCTAAAAGAGCTTTAGAGCTCGTACAGAGTATGTACATTACATTCTTACAAACTAGTCATTATAATAGATATAGTAATATTATTAGCAAAAAAAAAATACTTAATAACAAATGCAAGAGAATGAAAAAATATTAGAACTTCAGAAAAATCATAGCAAAATTTAAACTACATTATAGTTAATATATTTAAATAGAAGAATTCATTATTAAAAATTAAAAATTAACAGGTGCTTCATTTTTATTTTATTAATTCTAAGTAGAATGTTTTTATTTTTGACTTTATGAATGGCATATCACATGTTTTTAATTCATTTGGCAAGTTGTTAAATGTTTTAATTGACGTATAATAGATTCCGTCTAAGCCATTGAATTTATTTTTGCGATTCGTGTTACGTATTTGGCTTGCTGTACGGGTATTATGGCTGTGTATTTCCATGTTGTGTATTAACAAGGTATTTGTATGAATGGTTGAAGGGACGCACAAAAACTGGGAGCGCCAATCAGTTCATTTAATTTTATTACAAAATTGAATTATAATTTTATTCATATATTTTAATGTAAATTTTCCTTTTTAAACAGATTATATTTAGACAAGGTAAGTTTAACTTTTAAATTTTTTTTTTAATATAGATTTAAATAAACAGCTAATAAAATAATGTATTTTTTTGCGAAATAGCAAATATTCATTATAATATTTATCTTATTCGCATTTCATAAGAAATATTTTTATCTAATAAGAAACCATCGTTATACCATTATTGATTATAATATCATAATACATCATTATATATATACATATTTATATAAACGAAATCAAAAGATTTTTATTTTTCGAATCCTAAATCTCAGTATAAAATTTCAAATATCTTTGTTTCAGTGGTTGTTTCATAGGGATATATCTGATATTTTAATTCTAACATAGAAGATTTGTACATAACATATGAAAATTTGTACATAATAATGAAAATTTGTACATAATGATGAAATGGAGACTCAAATATCAAATTAAGCTCATTTTTTTATTTATTTTTTTTTTTTTTGTTTTTTTTAGATTTTTTTTCTTTTATTATTATATACATTTGGTGAAGAATTTTATTTTATATATATGTATACATGGGTTTGCCAAGAAATACCAAATACAAAATGCCAAAATTCAAAATACCAAAATTCAAAATTCCAAAGCCCCAAAAAATTTAAACAAAAAAGTCTGTTGAATGCAAAAAATGTTGGGAAGAAAATGTTAAAAATACTATATATTATATATGCCTACATATTTATATTTTTTTTTCTAAATATTCTGGAAAAAACGTATTACCTTGATTTCATAACCAACTAAAAATCATTCCTAGTTCAAAATATCTCATCATAAACACAAATATAATATGACAAATATACTGTAAAAGGCGTAAATTTCTGATTTTGTAATCAACCTCAAGTTCTCCTAATTATTTATTTTACATATATTTAAACAGATAATAGGGGTGGTAGCCCCAAACCTCTGTTAAACAAATGATTGAAACTTGCATCCACCTTTAAAGTCTCTCCTAGTTCAGAATCTCGCATATAAATATATATAAATATTTTGGAAAAAGCGTATAACTTTGATTTTAAATTTAACTCTAAAACCTCCTCCAATTCAGAATCTCGCATATACATACATATATATATACAAATAAGCGACATGAAACAACACATGAAATTAATTTTTTTCTTAAATATTTATCAAATTAAGTTTTTTCTTAATAATCCTGATGAGCCCGAAACCTTTACTTTTTAATAATCCCCTC
This sequence comes from Poecilobothrus nobilitatus, assembly GCA_947095535.1. Taxonomy (NCBI): domain Eukaryota; kingdom Metazoa; phylum Arthropoda; class Insecta; order Diptera; family Dolichopodidae; genus Poecilobothrus; species Poecilobothrus nobilitatus. Next base: position 28,693,968 of record OX352774.1, read on the forward strand.
ATTTTGTATAGATAATTCTTAAATCTGTAAATTTCCTTTACTTTTTGAAGTTTTGGGATTTTGATATTTTGGGATTTTGCAATTTGGGATTTTGTTATTTTGAGATTTTGTAATTAGCGATTTACAGTTAATTTGGGATTTTTTTTTTTTGAGATTTCATGGCGCTCCCGTATATATACCATTAAGATGCCTGCATATTTATAGATTTAAAGAAGGGTGTTTGATTTAATTTGAGGCAAAGGCATTAGGCGACCTTAAACCTTAGGCAACCTTAGCGGGCTCTGGATCGAAAAGAAAAAAAGTTAAAGTCTTAAATTCTTAAAATGTTGACTTATGACACTAATATTCATTTAATATATTTATATTACCTTTATTTATTTTATGTAATTTGCATTAAATGGCATATTATTTAACAATTTAATCAGTTTATATGCAATAATTATATCAAAAAAATGAAATCGTATTATAAAAACAGAAAAAAACAGAAATTAGTTTTTGACATAACATATTATATAGCGTGTTGATATTAGATAACATTATCAAATTACAATCAAATTCAATGCCCTTGAAAAAATATTTTTTTAAAATTTCGATTATTGTATCAATTCTGCAAAAGATTAAAACATTTTATTGTTTTATTTTCAATTATACACCTTTCAAGCACTAAAAAAAAGCGATTAAGTATTAACAAAGTTAGTACCTATGTATAATTATTTTAGGTAATTATCTAATGCCTAAGAGTTCATTATACGATAAATAGAAATTACCTATAAAACTTAATTTATTCTCTTTTTGTTTTATTCTTATCAAATAATCGTATTATAATATATTTATTTGTTAAGTACTGAATACAGTTAGTTTTTTTTTATTAATTTCTATAATTTTTAATATTTAAAATTTTTTACACAAATCTATTACTTATACTATCTGTTATTTTGAAGTTTTAATTTTTCTGATAATTAAAATGTTTAAAACGTGTAATTTCACTCGTATAATTTTATATAGAAAGAGATAGGTATAATTAAGTTCAAATATTCGCAAGAGTAATGCGTTGCGCTATACAGTAGTGTATATGTATATTTAAATCCTTACTTTCTTTATAGTTATTAAAAGGAATTCACATGTACAGATTTTGAAAGATCATATATTTATATATATATATTCGGAAAATACAAAAACTTTTTGTAATTTCACTGTTATGTATCTGTTATATTGTTTTATAGAAATATTACCTTTAAATGTACTTACTTTAACATTACTTTTACTTTAAACACCCCTAAAAAAAAGTTTTTTTTTTCTTCTCGCTCCTATAAGCAGTATAGGGCATCCACTAAGTCATTTATTATTCATATTTGATTAAGCTTCAGTTTCTGAAATCATTAATTTCACTTAAGCCGCTGATTATTCGACTGTAACTATTTTACAAGACTATATGGAGATCTAAATATATTTCTTTATTTATACGCCATCTATTATCTTTAAACAATATTATTAAATCTAAAAAGATATTCGCCGCAAACTTAATTTGTCTTCTGTTTTTATTATTTTAAAAATTTATAATTGAAAAATTCAACCGAAATAATCAACTTTTTCTTTTAACTAATATTACTTATTTGTTACATAATAAATAAATCACATGATATCCAATGAATTTCAATTCGATCTGAGCTTAATAATTTATTTATTTATAATAAAAAGTAAATAAAAAATTGTTATGCAAACAATTGTTTGCAAATCAATTTTAAAAAATCATGTGATAGTTATTATGACAATACAAAGGTTACATCGATAATTATTAATTAATATTTTCAAAAACAATTTAGAAAAATTGCAAGCTATAGAAGATCATATACTTAACTCTTTAAATACACAAAACTTTAATAATATGTATATGAAAGACTGATGAAAGAGAACTTTTTTTCAATAAACTGATAAGAATTTATTTATTTTACTTGTATAAATCAAAAAGTTTAACAAAACAAACAAAATAATAAAAAAAAACATTAACGAGTTTACAAATTACCAAATTCATAAATTAAACCTCCTAGGAACATTTCTTTCTCCTTAGGGACATTTCTTTCTCCTTACTCTTCTTTCTCCTTAGGGAATTTTTCTCTGTCTTGCGCTATTCTTTTAATTTCTGTCCAAGAATTTTTACTTCGTTGTATCTCATTCTAAAAACTTCTTCTCTAAGTCGCTTCAGATCTTTCCCATATATATTCTACATTCAGGGTGTTTCCAGTCCAACGAATGACATGCCACTGATATTGTTAAACATCTGGCCGATTCATTTCAATTTCTTCTTAGAATTTGTATTTCGATCGGTTCTTGACTAGTTAATACCCATATAATTCCTCGTTTAGTATTTTTCTCTTGACATATTATTCTTAAGTATTTATTTAAAGATCTGTACCCTTTGTATTTTGTTACATATCACCAACCAGGTCTAATTCCCATAACGTAGCACGGATTTCACGAAAGATTTCAATGTTCTTATTTTAGTGCCGCGAACTATGTACGATATTTTCTATGTTGCCCATAATTTTGCAAAAACACTTCTTGTCTATTCTGTGCTTCCAAGATAGATCCATATTCATCTGTCTTCTCAATTTGGTTATTTCCAATGACTACTGACCTTTGATTTGTACTGTACTGATTTATATTATTTTTGTTTTTCTTGTGTTGATACGGATAGGCCTATTTTTGTGTTTTTTCTTTAAGTATGTAATTAATAATACATACTTATATATACAAATTATTTAGTTAAAAATTTAGTGTGAAAAAATTTTAAAGAAAATACAAGTTAAGGAAATGGAATTTAGCAGTGAAAAGGATAGAAAATCTAAAACGAGAATAGTCGCTAATGGAAACTCTATCCCGAATTTATATACCTATTACTCTTGTTTATGTTTTCTATATTATATATATAAGCATTATTTTTTTCACTCTATGGTTTTTTTTATTTTGACTTAACAGTATATTACTTATAATCTATAAATTATTGACTACCTTTCCTATTAATAGAATTCGATTTAAAAAACATCTTATGTCAATTAAAAGAAAAAAAAAATCTAATTTGAAAAAATTATTTAAATTTTATTTTGTTAATCTCTAATTATATACCTAACCTATATTAACATTCTTTCTTTTACCTTCTTTAATTGTAGGTCTAATTCAATGTTTTAAATTTTGTATTCTAAAAGAAATTGCCTCTTAAGGTTCCTGCGGCAGTAACTTCAAGTTTGAGAGGCAATTTCAAACAAAGTGCGGGAGTACATTTTTTCAATTTCCTTCGAAGTAAAGATACATTTTTCAAGGTTCTGTCACTTCTTACTTTGCATTTATGTATCAAATGATCTTCAGTTCCATCATATCTTCTCTGAATTTTCAACCACTAGATAAAATCATCACACTTTTTCCTTATCCCTGTACTCACAGTGTCATGAGAGAAAATTGAAAAGCTTTCTATTATACATTTTCTCTTAAATTGACTAATTGTGTTCTTTTTTTTATATAGGATTGATAAGATAATTATAGGCAGACGGCAGCACTTTCTATGACACCTATCAGATTTTCACTTTCTTATTTTATAAAATTTTTTTTTATTTTTTAATTTGGTAACTTTAATTACCAGTTTAATTATCGAGTACCTACATATACATACATACATCATTAAAAAATATATGCATATGTACAAATATTAAACGATATTTATGATATTTTTTTATTATACACTATATTTAACTTATTGTTTTAATTTAAAAATTAAAAATTAAAAATCAATTTAAATTTAAATCAATTAAAAAACAATCACTTTTAATCAATTTTCTATTATTTCTTTAATAAGTTTTTTTTCATTACGAAACATTTATTATATTGCCAATTTATGTATTTCTAAATTTTTATTTATTTTTTTTATTTAGCATATAACCTACCTAATGTATAATCAATATTGTTTTATAAGATATGTATATATTTACACATATTGAGCGTTGTATTTTGCATAAAAATTAAAATTATGAATGAATTTAAAAAAAAAAACAAAAAAAAAAAAATGGGTACCACTACAATCAATTATATAAAATCTGTACACACATCTTATACTATACTCATTCTTAAAAATTTTAAATTTATATTTTTCTTTATAAATAATAATACATATATTCTTCATTGCATATTGCAATCAATGTAATGCAATATTACAATCAATTCAACCAAGTACACACGATCAATTCACAATATAATATTAATTCACTAATACAATCATAAAATCTGATAAAAAAAAAAAATGTTGATCAATCAAAACAGAAAATGAAAAAAAAAAATTATATGTATTTTAGAAAATTGTTATTGTCATTGCAAATTTTTGTAACTTACAAAACAAAAATAAATAAAAAAAAATATGTTGTTGTAGCAAGTACCAGACTGATATGTCGCCGTAAATCTGACGCACTAAAATTAAAACTTTTTTCTAACGCACTAAAATTGCATTGCAGTATGTGATATGAACGTACGTACATTATGTATGCAGTATGTCGAATAATATTGTTAAGTGTTATAATTCTATGTATTTTTTATATATATATGCATATACAGAAATGCATGTATGTAGTAATATAAACCGTTGTTCATTTATACAATATTATGTTTATCTATAAATATTTAAATTAAGAAGTTAGCTTTGGTCAAATTTAAATGGTTTTTTTTTCAAGATTTATGTAAATTGTATCCATTAGCAAAACCAAACTACTTACTTTAATTGTATGATTCTTTTGTTTTTTTTTTGTACAATTCTAAAATTTAAATTTTTTGATGTTGCTTTAATTTTAAAATAAATTAATTTTAAAAATAAGGATTGGTTGGTATAGTTGAATTATAATATCCAGAAAATAATCATAATAAAGAAGTAACATATAGAATAATTTAAATCTTATTTTTAATTTATCTCTTTTGAAACTCCTTCGTTTTAGGTTGCAATAAACGATTTATATGAAATTAATACTTATATATTTGAATGTTTATATTAAAAGATTTTCACAACAATTTTGTTTGAAGAAATTTTAATGAAAAAGTAAGTCAATTAATTTCGTTTAATTCACAAGTTAAAGTTTCTCAATTTCCCGATATATCTATAAGAAAATTAATACCAAATTTTATAATTAGAAAATATAGGAAATATCGTGTGTATTTGAACAAGGTTCATTTTAAAGAATTCTCTATTAGAGCAGGAGTTTCGAAAATATTTGTTTTTTAACTGATGATGTTGTACAACTTATACAGGGTGCTTCCGACTCGATGGTTTTCCTTGAAAATGGGTGATCGGGCATGTCGAGACGAACAAAAAATTATATTGGAGAGGGGATCTATTCTGGATCCTTTTCGAGATATGAGGGGTTACTTAAGCAGGATCAAAAAAAAATTGAAAAATACAATAATAAGTTAGTTTTATAAGATAATAAAAATATTTAAAAATAAAACTTAAAACTACGATTTAAGTTTTATTTTTAAATATTTTTTTACATAAGGATTTGTTTGCTCCTGGTAACTTTGCTCCTTGTAATGTTATATCATTCAATTATATAAAGCAATTTTATTGGATTGGTAGTTAATTAATAATTGCAATATTATCAAACTTTATAATTTTAACATAATTTTAATCTTATTTTTAATTTATTTCTTTTCGGACCGCATTACTTTAGATCGAATTAAACTTGCTATATGGGGCCAACAGTATACAAAATTATAAATTTAAAAAATTTTCAACATAATTAGAACCTATAACTTAAAATTAGTTAGAAGGAAGTTTAAATTAATATTTACTATTGAAAATTATACTTAAATCGTTGAATACCGAAAAATTTTTAAAATGTTATTAAATAATATCTATCGCAAAAAAGAAAACGTGACAAATCTTTTTAAACCAAAGATTTGAAGAAAATTTTTGAATTATTCATATTGTAACAAAAAAAAATTAATCTTAAATACGGAATTTTTCATCAGGACCGAAAAAACTATCTAATAATTATTACAATGTATCTTGATTATAAACTTGATTATTTTATAAAAAAAAAAAATCTCAATCAATAGTTCACTCAATAGTTTTTCTTTGAGCTCTTAATCAAACATAACACTCAACATAACACTCAACATAATACTCAATAGATTTTCTTTAACTGAAAAACTGAGAAACATTCAATTGGAAGGAGATTTTACAAAAGAAGAGGAAGATGAGACAAAAAAGTACTGTGATACAATAAAAATACTGAAGATAACTTAATAAGATCCCAATTGAGTACAGTAATGGACAAAACACTCTGTGAAGCAATAAAAAGATAGCTATATAAAAGAAATAAATACAACCATATATTGTGTCGACAACTAATGAATTTGATAATGATGATTTGTTAGAAAATTTATACGCAATAAACGAATATTCAACAATTTTTTTTTTTTGGGCATTTGTCTGCCACATAAATGTAACAAGGAAATTACACAGCCTTTACTTTTCAGGCGTGGTCTTTACACGTCATAAAGGGGAATTACTCTTACGACGTATGTGGGATTTAAACTAACATTCCCACGGTGTTTACAGCATATTTTATACGCTCTTACCTACTAGGCCACCGAATCCCCTAATACAATTTTAAATTCATATTTATATATCGCAGAAAAAAAAAATAATTTAACATCTTATGTATATAATGTATAGTCATTAAGATGTAGAATAGTTTATATACTTTTCTTAATATGATTTCTATGATATGATTAGAAATCTTTGAACTACCAGTATAATAAATAAACCTATAAGGTATAGTTAAATAAAAAAAAACCTACTGAATTATCAATTAAATTTACCATTTTAAAATTTAAAATAAATTTTCTTATTATTAAAAATAAAAGGTATATGTCAATATATGTGTATTAATTTTGGTCATGTCCATAAAAAGAAAATCATAATATTATGTAGTAGATTTGTTTTTTCTATAAAAAAGAAAAAAAAACAAAAACTGACCGAATAGAATTGTATACATAAAAACAAATTATAGCTTCATATTTTTATTGTTATAAAAGAACAATAGTTACAGCAAATTGATAATTATTTGCACGCGATTTTAAAAGTTTGAATTGAAAATTAATTTTTTGGTGTTTTGATTTTTTGTCTTTTTATAGACCACTGTTTTTTTTTTAAAATTGATGTTTGATGCACTTGAATGAATGTATTTAAAATATAAATACAAAAGTTTCGTGCAATTTAATCACTATATTGTATAGTTTTATTTTGTTCTCTTTTATTTCCTTACATTGTAGTTATATTTATTCAATGAAAATTAAAAGTTGTAAGTTAAAAAAAAATAATATAATAGAATAATATATATAGAAATCTTAACAATACAAATTTAAAAGCATTCTTTTCAAGGTATCTTGTACTGCATGTATGAGAACAAAATAAATTATATAAAAGTATAGTTCCAATGATTGATTACCCTTTTCAAATTTAAATTTAATAATCTTGAAAATTATATACCTACACGTAAATTGATTAAATTTTATATTTAAATTTATTTTAATAACAAATTATACAATAAAATGTTCAATGATTTATATACAATTATAAACGAAACATTACTGTATATACTTTGAAATTAGTTTCGAAATTTTTTATTATATATTTATACATTTATTTATCCAATACTGTATATTTAATTAACCATTCATTCAAAATTCATAAAAAATTTAATTCAGTTGTTAAATACACATTTTTGTAAGTACAAATCATACTAAGGATGTATTAAAAAATCTTATCACACTTCAGATACTAGTTTATTTTTGATAAGAGTTAGTATCCACAAGCCTCAATTTCATTTAACTGGTTGTCATTAGCTTGTATTTTCATTTGCCTGTACTATCATTTGATTAGATTTCTGTCTGTATTTTATTTTGTTGAATTTCATTTCAGACTGCATTACCGTTGCTAAGATAAACGTTTTCGCATAATTTTATGGGCATGTGCAATTGTGCAATTTTAAAAGGAACATGATATACTTTTCAACAATTTCAAAATATTAAAATCTATTCTTGTAACATTAATAATACATACATATTTTAATAACAAAACATTAAAATAATACGAAGTGCCGCCTTCAAACAGCCGTCAAATACGCCGCCTTCAAACAGCAAAAATACGAAGTGCCGCCTTCAAACATAATACGAAGTGCCGCTTAACAAATAATTGAAACCCTGATTTTGTACTCATATACAATATATAAAATCCCTTTTAATTCATAATATTGTATATACATATGTATAATATATGTATATGTATCTATACATATTTTGAAAAAATGTATTACCTTGATTCATTCAACTTATTATCCTGATTCTGTCCAACTATCAAATTTGAACATTTCAACACAAAAAAATCTAGTGAAATAAAATCCAGTCAATAAAAATACTGTCAAATGAAATTTAGTCACAAAAATACAACAGACAAATGATAATACAAATAACTTCCAAAAATATGTACAGTTAAATTAGAATCCCGCAAGCAAATGAAATCCAATCAAATAATAATACATGCAACTTAAATAAAATACAGTCAAATAAGAATTTCGCAGGCAAATGAAATGCAGACACCATGACACACTCCTGTTTGATGCTTTTTACAGTCGCAGAACCAAAAAAAAAGATTAAAATTTAAAGTTTCTTTTGATTAATACCATTAATAGTATTTGCTTCGATATCCAGATAATGTACATTTTGATTTTTTTTTACTGCACGACTTACATATAACATAACGTTAATGTATTATGTAATATCAATGTTATGTAATGTTAACTTTAATGTTAGTATACTATTAAGGTTACATTGCATTGATAATATTATGTTTATATTAATGTTCATGTAACTGTTAACTCATTCACCTTTTGTAAATGAGTTAAATAAAAACGCAATTTAGCATTCCTATTCATTAATTGAAAATAATGTATAAATTTTAAATATGATTGACAGCATATTATAAAAATCAGCATTTCTTAACTAACATTAAGTAATATTATTGTTTTTTTATGAACAAATGCTTATCTCAGCAAATAAGCAAAATTTTAATTTTATAAGTAGGTATGTACATATAAAATAAAAATTATAAAATAAAACATACCTATATTATCAGTTAAGGCCTTAAAACCATAACCAAAAAAAATTTGTTTTTTTGTTTTATGTTCAGAATAACTTATTTAAACAATATACAATTACGTCGAAACTCACGTGATGTGAACCAAACTGTATCTTTCATATTATCTATGCGTATAATATAGAAGGAAATCTTTGTACTCTGCAATATATATACTATTTTTTCTTTTTAAAGACTTTTGAAAACTTTTTAATTAGAATCGTTATAGCGTTGGAAAAAAAAAAACACACAATATATTATCTATATATTTCGAGCTTTCATTGTAATTATGTATTCCAAAAAATTTTGTATTAAAGGTACACAATAATACAAAATTACTTTTATCATAAAAATTTTTAAATATTAAACAACATTGTAACAACATTTTTAACACAAAATTACGTCAATATCTGAATATTTTGTAAGCCACATGTTTATGTTATTTTTTAATAAAAAATAAAAAAGCCACTAAAACCACAAACATGTTGCTAAAATTTTTATTTTTTTTTTTTTTTACAAAATAACCAAAACTTTTTTATACATATATTAAAAATTAATACAATTTATATTTGAATAATCCGTAAGTTATTTTCTAAAATTACATATTTTTTAAAAACGAATATATGTACACGTATGTATGTATTACAACCAAAAAAAGAAAAAAAAAATGTCTTTGTCGGCGACAATAGAATCCTATTTTATCATGTTCATTCATTTTATATAACCAATCAATTATAAAAATTTAAAATGATCTCGATTCATTTTTGTGTTAGAAGATTTTTTATCCGTGTTACAATTTAATATAGATCTCTTTTATTTTTCACTCATATTTCGCCCCTTTTGAACTCATCATCATTATGCTTTCTATATACATAAATTTTAATACTAACTATTTAATAAACTTGTTATAATTTTTGATTGGTTTTAGGTTTTTTTTTTTTTTTATTTTTTCTTCCTTCTTCAAAAAACCAACAAAAAAAAAAAAACCTATAGCTAGACCATCTTTCATCCTAGGTATGTACATTATATTATTATATCTGTAGACTTTGACATTTGAGATCTAATTAATTATAAAAACTTGACTCAATTCATATAAGACTCATCAGGGGTGTTAATATGTAAAATTAAATTAAAGTAAATGATAATATAAAAAAAAATCTGATGTTTTAAAAAATAATAAAAAAAAAAAAATAAATAAATAAAAAATTTGATAGAAATTTGAAAATATACGTATGTATGTATGTACCTATATCGTAATACATAATTTTAAAATGTTGAGTTCTATATATGCGTATATGTATATATATATATGAAAAAAGATCAATCCATTAACGGATCTTATACAGTTGTTGTATATATGCAGTTAAAAACTCCAGGTGGTCCGGTCATGTTATACTAATAAATTAGTTATCATTATATTATTATTATAGTATATATATTATGATTATATATAACTTCATTTCTTTACTATTTCTATTCTTTTATTTAAAAAAAAAAAAAACATCAAAAAATAAAACATTTTTTTTTTTTTTTTTTGTTGAAATCATAAAAGAAAATTTCAACTTTTTTTTTTTTTAATTCATTTTAAAAATTTTATTTTTCATTTTTATTTTTTTTTTTTTTGTTTTTTTTTGTTCTTGTTTTTTGTTGTGTTTTTGTTTTTTTTTGGAAGTCTATATTGAATGAAAAACTCATAAATAGTTGAATTATCTTAATTAAGTTAATAATTATTAGTTATTAAAAAAGAAAAAGAAGAAAAAAAAAAAAAACAAAACAACTAGTATTTAAACAGGATACAATCAAATTATTAAAAAAAAAAAAAAAAAACAAAAAAAAAAAAAGAGAAAAATGCCGGTATAGTGGTTTTAAGTGGTTCAGAACAGAAAAAAAAATTAAAACTCAAAAAAAAAAAACTTGTATTAAAGTGATTATTTAATATAAATTTTATTTTATTTTTTAATTAAAAACTATATACATATACAATAATAATATTTCTTTTAAAAACCGCAAAACTGGTTAATGGTGTGGTTAAGGAGATAAAATTTTTTTTTTTTTTTTGAACATGAAATTTCTGACTTAAATATTATGCGATACATATCTGTCTAATACTTAACATACTTTATTTGATTTTTTTTTTTTTTTTTTCATATTTATTACCTATATTATATTAATATGAGTATTTTTAATCTTTAGTAGTTGATATATTGGTAATGGCGAATAAAAATACATACATAAATATGTAAAAACAAAAAAGAAAAACGCAAACAAAAAAAAAACCGTCGCCTTAAAAATAGAAATTGTTTTTTTTTTTTTTTTTTTTTTAAGTTTTTAGTGCTAATATACATATAACATGACTTTTAAATTACAACTTCATTCAAATTTTTCTGCTTATATATTAAAACAAAAATGAATGGTTTTTAAGAAAAAAAAAAAAAAAAACAAAAATATCTTAAAAAAAAAATCAATCTTATAGTTTTTTTTTTCTATAAATAACATTTAAATAACCTTCAAGGTAAATAAGCTGTAAGCTTATACTTATATAGAATGCATTTTCTGAACGTCATTTTAATTTTTTTTGTTTTGTGTTTTTTTTTTTGTTAAAGAGTTTTTTTTTTTGGTATGATTCGGTTCTGTTTATAAAAATTAAAAATTACCAATCTGAGTAATTAAATTACAATTCATTTTTCTTATTTTCTTTTTATATGTATATATGTTGTTAAAATATCCTTCATTTAACATTCATCCAATATTATAATTTGAAATATCATATAGTTTTTTGTTTTGAATTTTTTTTTTTTTATGTCTGGACCATTAATTACCGTGAGATCATTTAGTTCAACAACTTTTTATTGTAATTTTTTCTTTTTTTTTTTTCTTTTTTTAATTGTTTTTTTTTTTTTTTCTTTTCTGCATGATAAAAATTAAAAGATAATAATTGTAACTCAGTAAAATAAGAAAATGTTTTTTTAACACGAATATACACAACGGATTTTTAACAGATGAAATTAAAAAATATTTAAAAAAAAAATAAATCAAGAATCAACTATATATTATATTCAATCTTGCACATAATATAATCATTATATATATATATATAAACAGCGATTTTATTAAATTTTTTTTTTTTTAAATAGGTACTTATAACCTTAAATATTTTAATTGGAATCAGGTTTTTATGCTGCTTTACTTTTGTGAAACATAATATAGTTATAATAGGTAAATAAGATTTTCCGAGAAAAAAAATTGAAATTTATATATATTTGTAAAACGGTGTTAGGCGCGCGCTCATCTTAAAAATTTATTTAGCAGATAAGTTACAATTTGATAAATGTAATAATAAATGAATATTTTGAGAACGAAAGCATTTTTGAAAATTTCATTATTCTTTTGAGAACGAAAGCACAGAATGAAAAAAATTTAAAAATATAATATAATACCTATAATAAATATAAGAAAACTGGACAATAAAAATGATTTAGTCTGAATTAGTACCCTGAAGATGTTACGAAATAGATTGAAAATAAACTCTGAAGGAAATTTCAATAAACATAATTTTATTTGAAGTAATCATATGTAAGATAAAAAGTTACCACACTATTTTATATATAGGTATACATATTTATTTCTTTTTTTTCATTATTAGTTTCCTTTCATTATTCATCGCTTTTGATATCTTCACCTCAGACATTTTCCTTCTGGTTTTTTTGCTTTCAGCCATGTGGTTTGGCATTTTTGTGTATAATTTGGCTATTATATATGGCTCGTCTAAATGTGTTGATTTAACACCCGTATGTCTTCTACATCCTTGACATTTTCACTCCAAGGCAATGCGGTTTATATTTTCGCGGTCATTTTTCGTATCCACCTCTATTGTCTATTATGTTGTTTCTTTGTATAGATTACTGTCCTATAATTCTCCATTGATCATTGATGCCTTTTTCTGACAGGTCAGAATATTCTGCATAATATGATGCCTAAAACAGCGGGATTATTGAACGCCTATAGATTTGTTATCTTGCAAATTAAAAAAGGTACAAAGTACTTGTTAATGTCTAACGGTTTTAGGATTATAAGATCAAAAAAAAAAACGAAAAATTGAAAGAAAATTTTTTATACATATTTTATTTTAAAAAGGTAAAAAATTGTGGAGATACATTAAATAAATAAGAAAGTTTTAGTAGTAAATAGTAAAAGAATTATTTTTCGCCCTCATGTTAAAGTTAAACGAAGTATAGATGTGATTCTCTAAACCACATTTATTATTTATTTTCTTCATCTTACACAGGATTTTAACAGGTCATTGTCCGATCGCCAGACATGCCAGAAGGCTAGGCATATGATTTTGGCAGAAGCTGCAAAGATGTGAGAAAGAGGAATCAATTTTTCAATTGCTGTGTGAATGCTCGGCTCTTGCTCTAAAAGGAAGAAAGTTTCTGCGGAAATTTTTCTTAAATAATCTTTTCGATCTGTTGCAGTAAACTTAACAAATTTACAGCGTTTTGTAAGAAGCTCCTAATGGAAATTAATTAAGAGAATCTCTGATCCAGGGTATTATAATGTTCCTAAACTGCAATTAGGTCCAAACAAGTGTGCAACTGCAGCCCCTACTTACCTAACTACCTTCATCTTACAAATTTTTATCTGCTTTGTGAAAAGATGTAATTTTTTGAAATTGTTTTAAATTTTTAATTTTAACTTTCTATTGAATCAGTTATAATGGTTCATCTTTCTTCAGTTACCAGAATGAATCAGAAAAAGTTAGAAAAATGTAATTTTACTTTCATGTCTGCGACGCCTATCATTCTTATTTGATAATATTTAAAGCATCAATTATAGTAGCAAAACTAAACAACGGCCGGACCAATATAGTTATTTTCAATTCTGTTATTTATATTTCTAAATTTAAATTTATTTTTGCTACAAAAAAAAAAAGAAAAAAAGTAGAGTAAAATAAGCAAAAATTCATTACAAAAAAAAAGAAGCAATTGAAATTCTAAATTTCTTGACTTTATTCTTATATTATTAATGCCAATAACTTTTAAAATATTATTCTTATGTTATTTTTATTTTATCGTCATGCCAAAATTGATTTCTATTTCAATAAATTTCATCTTAAATATACAAAATACTGCACATAATTTAACGGAACAGCTTTTAAAAATCTAGAACACTAAGTACTATAAAAAAAACAGATTGCATTATAATTTTCATGCTTCATTTATATGTATTTAGAGCATTTTTTTTTTTTTTGTTTTTCAAATGTATAATTAACAGTAGGGGTTAATTGTTTTTTTTTTTTTTTGTTGTTTTTTGCTCATGTTTTAAAAAAGATTTGTTATTGATAATTAAAAAATATTAAAAATTTTACATTGTTTTCACGCCTGTATAATATGCTAATTTATTTAAAATAGTTTATTTTGCACTATTAAAATATAATTTCTTATAAAAATCGTTTAAAAATTTTATGATCTACATGTTAATTTCTAAGAATAAAAAAATATTTATTTTTCAGCATCTCTATTTCGTTTTTTTTTTTATTGATTTTTATAAGTTCTCCTACCTATATACTGTAGTATTTATCATTTATTAAATTTGGTGAAACTGGAAGAACCCAAACGTACGAGCCATACATATGGTTGAAAGCTGGTATAGCTATTTCATATCTTTCATATTTTTTTTCGTATATAACATAAGAAGTTGATTGGTTGGTTGATATAAGTGATTATGGTCCCATCAGTCGTGACAAAGCATCCAAGTAGCACGTTAGCATCGTTTTACTATACCACTTCTGTGATCATAAGAATTATATTAAGGTTATATTGGATTTAATTTTAGATTCATTTCGCTGCTTTCAGGAACTTTACAATTCCTACTGGTTGCGCTTAACCACTAGATGGCTAAGATCATTGAATTCATGGCTATCCCGAGCTACTCATAACGCTGTGCTGTGAATTTACAGGTGAAGTATATAATAGTTTATTTCTCATTTTGTTGAGCACTACTTCGGAATGAAATTTCTAATCTGACAAATAAACATTGAGTCAATTGGCAAGTGTCACGTGAACACACTTATTGATCTGGCTCTGGTCCCGCTGAAATAGCTTAAATAGGCTGTCAGTTCTTTTATTATCGTATGATGGCCAGATAAGAAATTTATTTATGATATTTATCAGCTTCCATAATAATCTTAAATGACTAGAATGACTTAAATGTAAGCGTGTCATTGACTAAGCGTGTCAATGACTAAAAAAAAATCTCACATCTCAATTGCAATATTTATTTGATAATTGTATGTTGTTTTTGGAACGAAATTTTTTGATAAAAAACGATTATTAATTTAGAAATTTTATTTTATTTCCAAATTTTCCAAGTTCTCAGAATTAATTTAAGTTATTTATATATCATATCTTTTACCGTTATCGACATATCTCAATATAAACTTGCTGTATTTCAATCAATTGAAAATTTTTTTCTTTGTTTTAATGAAATTCTATTGAGAAACGGCCGCTTTCCTATATATTATTAATCACCATGTGAATTATGGGGAAAATTAATACAATCTTAAAACTATTGTACCGGCTTATTATATAATATCAATTATAATAAAGGTAAAACATGCTATATTATAGTTTTTTAAATTACTTAAGAATTTTTTATAACTTCGTGACGTAAATATTTTTCTAACTAAACTACTTTTACTTTACTACTCTAACTTAAACTACTCTAACTACTTTTGTTCAAAGTATTTTTTTTTTTGTTGTTCAATTTAGGTAACATTAACATCTTTCTTCAAAATGTCCCTCCAAATTTTCTTACCTATCCCGCATAATCCAAATTTTCCAATTCCAATTTCCCCAATTATCCTTCCCACATCCCTATCCCCAAAACCAAACTGTACATTTGTATTAAAGGTTCCATCCTAAAGTTTGCTTTTAAAAGGGGGGTGGTTTTGGTTGGTTAAAGTACAACACTACCCTGAAGAAGCACGTGCAGTTCCTCTTGGTGACTTTCGAGTTTTCCACCATGGGTTGGTGTAAGTCAAAAAGTTTTCGTAGGTTTTTTTTCAACTTATATTCTAATTTGTGTTAGATTTATTGCAACAATAAATTCATTAATATAATGTAAGGATGAAACGGGATGTAGATGAGAATATCTCGAATTCTCGAATAGATGAGAATATATCTAGAAAAAGGCATCATATTTCAGTTATAGCTGAAGAACTTATTGAAGATCTCTACAAGGCAATATTTCTTTTATATCTATCGCTTTATACTAAATAACAAATAATTAATTAGAATTAATTTTATCAAATAATATTTCTTTTTATTTAATTGCTTCATTTAAAATCTATATTGTTCATTTTAATAACTTTTAAAAATAAAATTTCTACTTTTTTAATGTTATCACATTTTCAATAGAAGTATTTTTGATTAATTTTCTTATCATTCAGAGATAATAGATACCTACATGTATGTAATATGTATAAGTATGAGTATGTTTATCAACTATATAGTTAATAGTTATGAATATATGCTTGTCACATGAGACAATATTGTCACATGTAAAAAGAACAATTGGTATGTTAAAATCATATGTAAAACAATTAATCTTAACATACTTGCATCAACTAAAAATATTTCCACATTTTAACGCTTAAACCCCTTTTATTTACATTTCCTACTTTGCGGTCAAATTCCTAATCAGGAGAGGGATGAATTATAGATTCGGTTTGTAAGAAAAAGTTTCAAAAATTCAGATGAGTCCTTTAATGAACTTTAAAGATTACCAATTTTCTTAGGAAATAAACAAAAACACTTGTTACGTAAGTTACGATTAATTTTGATTCAGATTTTCAAAATTAACATGTGACATGACTGAGTTCTTTTTAAATCTTCAGTAGTATGATAATTAGAATAATAAACGAATTAAGTATGTATAGTGGTAATTCGATTGAAGTTCGCCTTAGTAAATTGTTTACGATTTATTTTTGGTGAGTCGCTTCGCTTTTGAATCTTTTTTAACGAGTCGTTTGTAATTCTTTTTCAGGGACTTGTCGGTCAGATTTTATAAATAAAAAGAACATTTTAAATTATATTTTGTAATTTTTAACTATACTTTATTACTTCATATTATCATTCACAAAGAATTTTGTTACATTATTTAATTTTGTCACATAAAATCTTAAATGCTTTAATAGGTATAAATAATTTAATAGGTACATATAATAAATATTAATAAATTTGAAAACTTTTTAGAAAATGTTTGTTTGTTGGCAAACCATGGCAAACTATATACTACAGTTCTGTAGTCTGTACTTATTAAACCTTTTTGATAAGCTATGATATGTATAACACTTAACAATACTCAAATATATATGTACATATTAGTAAAACTTCACATAAGGTGACGTTGGTGTGTAACTTCACCGCCATACTATTTTGAACATATGGAAATTAATATAACCTTCTCCAATTCTGGTGTTGACGGCTAACGTGTATTTCTTTTAAAGCTGAAGTTGAGCAATGTTTCAAGCTAAACGCTGACTGTTAAACTATTTGACAGTTTTATTAAATTGACATTTCTTTTTTGATTTTTTTTATAAACAATAAAAAAAAGATTTAAAGTATGCAATTGTGCAAAACAATAATTACTTTTCTTTTTATTTTTCATTATCCATTTTTAAATTTAATTAATATAGATACAGTGACACTTGACAGTGCACAGACAATTAAGTTACGCCAGCATTGGAGATTGAAATAAAAACCGCTGGTGTGACACTTTTTTAAAGTTAAAGTTACACGCCAATTACGCCAGCACTGAAGAATGGTCTTGATTATTCTTTTCTTTTTAATTTAATATGTTAGCTCGTTTTTGGTGAAGTTGATTTTTTGTTCAGCAGTTTATGTCGTTTAATGTAGAATATCCGAAATTTCTATCACAACACAATATTATATTTTTATATATTTATTAATTCATAACAAAAATAGGTAATAAATTATATAGTTTGTCTATCTTTAACATAGCCTTAAATGTGTCAGTTACTATGTAAACTATAATATCATTTTCATATAATTCTTTTTAAAATTGAGTTAATTTAATAGAAAAACAAACTAACAAACAAATTAATTGATTATTTGTCAATTTATTATAAAAATAGGGCTTTTTTTGTTTACTTAATGACATTTTGAAATTAACGGTAATTTCAATTAAAAATTTAATGTCACTCAAAGCGGAAATGCCTATAAATAACTTTTAATGTTGTGATATCTACAAAAAACATGAATAACTCATAATAAATATGTAATATATTATGTTATATTATAAATATAATAACAAATTTCCATTTAAGTCTTAAATTAAAAAAAATTAATTATCGAACATATGTTTATGATATCTTAACACATTTTAATTTCTCAAATCTCAAAATAAGATGGAACTTTATATTTTTTTTTTTTTTGTGATTATCAATTACTATACAATTGAAGAACAATAATAAAAAACCCTACTCCATTAAATTCAGTTTTCAACTAAAAATTCACGAAAATTAAACGTTTTTCTAATTACCGAATTGCATAAATTATGGTCTAAATTTAAATATTATTTAACATGTTATTTTTGTAGATTGTCAAATTATTTTCATTCAATTTTAACTTTCTTTTCTATTAATCACTTTCTATTTAAATTTCTATTTAAAAAACAAAACATATTTTGCAAGTTACTGCTAAACAAAATATGTGACATCTACTTCTGTATTTTTAAAAGTTGCATTCGATAATATTTTAGTAACAACGATTACGTTCATGCAATAAATGGAATAAATTTAGCATAATTCAATCAAAAATTTAGAAATGTCAAATTTAAAACTGTCAAAAAATATGATTGTTTTTACATTACAAATACTTAAATCAAATTTAAGTGCGTAATTTAATTAAATTCATTTTTATTAAAACAATAGTGATAAGAAAACTAATAATAATAAATTATTATTCAGTGATAAAAAGTAACAATAATAGGAGAGATTACAAAAAAAAAAAAAAAAATGTTATTGCAAAAAATAAAAGAATGTGAACATTGATTTAAATATAAGAACAAGAGAAAATTACAAGAAACCCACAAGGACAATATTATGCAAATTTAATAAATAAACAAAGTTAAATATTGAAATAAGATTTTAATAAGGAAAGGACATAATATAGACTATAGAATGGAGTTTAAAAAAAAATTAAAAATAAAATGAAGTAATTATTAATTTTTATTTAAATTTTTATTTACTTTTTTAGGAAATTAATTAAAACATTATACGGATAATTTATAATTTTAAATTTGGAATATAAGTAAGTATATCTGAATATATATATATATATATGTATATGTGAAGTGTGAATGTCAATTATCAATTAATCATAAATATGGTGACTGGTGAGTTATTCTTTTGAAATATTTTTGAGGTTAAGATTAAGTCTGAGCGTAAGCTTTACAAAAAAAAAAATTTTTTTTAACAATAAATTGTTTTTTTTCTTTGTATTTTATATTTTATATAATTATTAAAACTATTATTAATAACAAATTATTTGAAACGAATAAAATTTTCTTCGTTTAAGCAGAGATTGAGAGCCTGTATTATAGTCATTTTAAGAAAGTGTACCAAAAATTTACTATATTTTTTGACATTTTGACATTTATAGTTTCTTGACAGTTCAGTTTAATCATAAAATTTTTAATGCGCGAATGAACAATATTTATGTCTATCTATATGTAAGGTACATATGTATAAAAAAAAAGTGTTTTAATTTAAAATTTTTGTTTTTGTTTGAATAATGTTTCGAAATTATTATATATGTATTTGACTGGTTTTTTAAGAATAATAACAAATTAAACAACTATATTATCCTATTACATACATTTTTAAGTGCGTATAGAGGTGAACTTTTTGGCAGATAGATAAAAGAAGGTAATTTTTCGCATGCAGTAAAAAAGAAATACGTATGTACATATTTTGTTTTTAAAATAAATAATTTTAAACCTTTTCCAACACAAATAATTCATTAACGTTTTTATATAGCCTATTTTATCTTCAAATTTTTTTTAAAGAATTATCTTCATGGAATTAGATAGATTAATGCTTACAAAATATAAATTTTCTAATTTTAAAACAACTCACATAATACTATAAACTATTTAAATATTTTTTAATTGCATTATATTTTATATTATATTTATTTGTTATATAAAATTAAATCATTGCACTATAATCATTTCAAATTTATATATATAAAAACTTATTATTACCTATAAATATGCAATACAATATTTTTCTAATATCTAACTTGAACTTTTGTTTAAAGTCAATATTTTTTTTGTTTTTTGTTTTTGTTTTTTTTTTCATTATTTTAACTTTGACATTAAACAAAGGCTACTCTTAAATTTCATTATATTTTATTATTTTAATTTATAATTTTATTATTTAAACTTTAAAGTATTTTATTTTTTGTTTCCTTTATTTGATTTCCTTACAAGTCATGGTCGTTGAATTCCTGAAAAAGAAATGAAATACAAAAAAGGAAAATTAACAGAAAAAAAAAGAAATCTTTGTTATTGGAATAATGATTGTCGGAATGACTTTAATGAATTTAAATAAAGAACACCTAAGCCGGTCATTTTGTTCTATTCTTTTTATGAAATCCAATCGTTTTCAGCTGAAGATGAAAAATTACGAATAAAAAGCAAAAAAATAAAACCCTTAATTCTGAACTATAATATATTTGCGGCCGTTCAAAAATAATTTATACAATGAAATTGAAGTCCTTTAATATGCTTTAAAATGTAAATTTTTTTTTTAGTTTTCTTTTAATATATGTACTATATATATTTTAGCTTTGTACTGCTTCAATTATACGGTTTAAAACGATTTATTATTATAAAAGTTTGGTAGTTGGTTGTTAAAGGAAAAAAATAATTTTGCAATTGAAAAAATATAAAATCTCAAAATTCATTCACAAAAAAACAAAAAGGTGCAAGGAAGTAATTTGATCTTAGTTTTCAAACAGAACCTAAAATTCAAAAGTTGTTGTTAGTTTATTTTTTGTTGTGTTATTGAATTCAGGCTGTTTTTGTTTTGTTTTGTGTTGTGGCCAAAAAAAAAAAAAAAAAAACAAATTTATATGGTTTCGTTATTAAATTCTATTAGTGAGAAAGAAAATGAGACAAAAACATTAAAAATTAACAAAAAAAAAACAAAGTTTTAAATGAAAATTGAAAAAATAAAAATGTTAACAGCTAAAATCGCCTTTCATTCATTCCCCTTGGCATTATTATCGCTTCAATCGTTTTACACCGTTTTTTCTTTTATTTTCCATTTTTTCTTTTTTTTTCTTTTTTTTTTTGTTGAATTATTTTTGCATACAAATTTTCTGTGCAAATTCCAACCTATTTGGTTACCATATGAATCAAAATGTCCATGTCATGTTTCAATCTCATTTCGGTTGAATTTTTTTTTTTTTTTTTGTTGTTTATTTTGATTTGTTTTTATTACATTATTCATTAAAAAATATGTTCGTTAATTTGTACATACATACATACATACATACATATTAAATATGCACAAAACTATGTGCATTTAACTATATATGTGTAAGTACTCATTTATTATTAAAAATTTAAATTTAATATATTCAACTATATAGTGTAAGAGCTAAAGAACCCGCCATGGTTCTCATTCTCTATATTGTTATGTTGTTCTTTTCATTTAAAATTTATATTTTTTTTTTCTTAATTTTTTTTTTTTTAAGTTCACGTGCACTCGGATTATTTTTATAAAAAAAAAAAAAAGAAACAGCAAAAAAAGAAAAAAATAGAATTAAAGAATAAATCCTAAAGACTAAAGCTGAGCCGTCATAGTCATAAATATGTACACAAGCACACATATGTATAATTTTAATTTGCAATATTTTTTTGTTCTGATAAAAAAAAAGACTTAAGGAAAAATATCCAAATTAATAACATATAAGTATAATTACTTTTTATTGATTTTACAACTTTAATTAAATTTTGAAATCGCGAGAGTTTTTACTGCTACTCTTCTCAAAAATTGTTGAAAACTATAAATTTTTTTCTCTTTTCATAAAGTGTTTTAGTTTATTTTGGCCGCGGTGATTTATTCTTAATGGCGATTAACTATCAAATAATAATAAATTTCTTACTTTAAGCTATTTTTTAATGTGAAACCAGAACAGAAAGAAATTAATTGAATTCATAATATGGGTAGTTTGGTTAATTCACATGGTTACTCTCTAGACATCTATTACGAGATCATATACCACAGAAAAGGTACCGTTTTGATACCATTTCCTCTTATTTTTGGTTGTCAACTAAGTATAACCAACCCATAGAGTTCATAAATAAAATTAATTCTTCGAAGTAAACAATACATTTAAAGATTTTCATTTTATAATTATTTACTTCACTATGGAATAATCTTCCCCCCCCCCCCCCCCTCAATACTATCCACAAATTAGCGTTGAAGTATAGTCCATTTACTTAGTATATATTGTGAAATAAATCCGTTATTTTTATTTCATTAAAACTTAATTAATTTGGAACTTATTTCCTTTATCATATTTCTTAAAGATGGTTGTATACCAATAATTGCATACACAACATAAAAGCATGATGCATGCATGATCGCATGGAAATCTTGCAATAAAAATGAAGCAAGAAATAAGAAACAAAAAAAACCAAAAAAATTAAAAGTACAAAGTGCAACTCAACATGAAAAAAATTTTGTTTATTTTTTTATTCTTTTCTTTTATACTGGAGTACATAATGTGCAAAAAAAGAGAACCAACCGAAAAGAAAAACATAAAATCATTGTCGTCGGAGCCAAGCCAAATATGGTTACATTTTTCGTTCATATTATTTATTAAAATTAAAGATATCCACATACGTGGAATTTCATATATACATATATGTGTATATATATGTACATATATGTATATATTAAAATATATTTTTATATAGCTTTTATACATTATTATATATACATATGTACATATATATACATATATTTATATTTATAATATAAAGTGATATAATATATAATCATAAATAGGAGAATTAAAGCGTAGGCGCTTGGGGGATTAACGAAAAAAAAAAACAATAAAAATAAAAATAAACATATATAATAGGTACTATATTTTCTGTGCTTATTTAATCACTAAGTTATACTCTCCCTTTCTCTGTCTCTCTCTTTCTTTGACGTTCGTTCTCATTCCCTCAAATCAATTGAAAACTGTATTGAATACTCTATAACATAACATAATACAAGTATGAATTAAAAAAATACTCGACATCATATTTGTGAATTAAAAGTTTTTTTTTAATGGTTTTAATATTAACTTGGGACAATCTTGGCTTCTTTAAATTGAATGAAATTTGATAAAAATTATGAAAAATCGTTTTCGTTGAATAATAAATAATTTTGATTGACAATTTTATAAGGGGTTTTCTAGAACCTTAAAAAAAGTCCATTAAAATTTTTTATTCCATAACATTCATCTTGTTGGACTTACAATTTAAACGAATTCTAAAAGATAATATGTCGAATGAATAAAACTGAACTTGAATTTGAAATACGCCTGAAAAGAAAAAGCTGTGTAATTTGCTGTCACATTTAGATGGCAGGGGAATAAACTAGAAAAAAAAAATTTTGTACAAAACCTGTACGTGTTCAAGCGTAGTTTTTGTTTAATTCATTTAAAATTATTTAATAAACTCAAAAAACTTTTAAAAAGTCATTTTTTTACCACAATGAGTCAAATACATAAAATTGAACTTGAACTAAAATCACTCTTTTTCAAATAAAAACTGTGCTCTGTGTAAACTCTTATTTTTGTTTGAAAAAGTGATATTTGAGCAAGCTCCGTTTTATGCATTCGACCCATTATCTCTAACGATTATTTAGGATCACCCATCACTAAAATTAGAATTTTTCATAGTTTTTTTTTTTTTTTTCAAATAAATAAATTGCATGAAACCGTGATTTATACGTAGATTTTATTCAATACAAATCGCTTAAAAATAAAAAAAATAAAAAAACAAAAAAAAAAAGAAAATCTTCAATCTAACGATTACATCAAAATAAGTATTAGAAAAAATAAAAAATATAAACTGGAAAAGCAAAAAAAAACAAAACATAAGAACTGTTAGAAAAACTTACAAGTCACAAATTGTCATTAACTTAAAAACTAGAGGTGACTTAAAGGCATTTTTTTTTTTTTTCTCAAAATATTTATCATATGACTAAGCATGCATTTAAAAACTGTGATTGCGTAAATGTAAAACATTAACATTAAATATATGTACATATATGTACATAATGTGTATAAACTGTATAATATATGTATATATGTTTTAAGTTTTTAAGTGTTTGCTTTTAATAAATTTTGTGGCAAACCTAAAATTTATGAGATCAATTTAAAAAAAAAAAAAATTTTAAATTGCAATAATTTTATTGAAATAAATAATTATAGATCAAATATACATACATATTGCCGAATTAAAGAATTTTCGAAAGTTTTATTACATTGTAATATTTTTACATATAGATCTGATAATAGCTGTTAGTATTAAAGCAAGTGATACAAAATCTTCTCTTAATGTTTCTAAACCATAAGTTATCAGAAATAGGTTCAAATATTTAGAAACCGATAAAAAACGTACTTTAGTTTTGAAGGTTATGGTTTTTTTTTTACCTCCAATCCAATATGACTGGTTGTAATATTTCCCATATAATTTCGAACCACCCTGTAATCTATTTTAAATTACAGTAAAATTAACCATAATATTACGTAATTTTGTTTTTAACATAAATAAGTTACAAATAACATTTTACAAATTGAATTATGGGTAAAATTGTGAAGTAAAAGTCAAAGTTCTTAAAAGATTAGTTATACTCGTACAAATCATTAAAGTTAT
This sequence comes from Poecilobothrus nobilitatus, assembly GCA_947095535.1. NCBI lineage: Eukaryota > Metazoa > Arthropoda > Insecta > Diptera > Dolichopodidae > Poecilobothrus > Poecilobothrus nobilitatus. Next base: position 28,719,109 of record OX352774.1, read on the forward strand.
TATCTAAACTGCACAAGATACATTTAATTATACCTATGTAAGTTCTAAGTGCAAAAGTCGGATGTTTAAACACCATTTTTTTTTTTTTTTTGCATTCAATTTATTATACTTTAACCTGCTTTAACTTATATTTAATTACTTATGTAAAATAATAATTTTTTATATAATAATTCCAAATGATAACTGAAATATATACATATTTTTATTCATTACACATCAAAACTAGCAGCCTTGATAAAGGTATAGGTTGGGAAACATTTCATAAATGTTTTCATGCTATCTGAAATACGTAATTATGAAATTCTCACCAAGGTGGATATGTGCCACAGTAGTTAGAGTACCAACCTTTCATTCTGAAAGCTCAAGTTCGAATCCCAATAAAAAAGAAAATTTTTTTTATCTAATTTTCGATTTGATTCTGCTACCATTCACTAATGTTTTTATATTAACGGCACACAATAATTATAATTCTTTATATATATCAGTAATAAAATAATATGAACATATGATAAATATCAAATATAAAAAAACAATTTTAATTTATACGTTATAACTCACAAATAATTAAATACATATTGTAGTGTTAACAGACAAATACATAGGTATAAGACATTCAAATATGTATGTATAAACAAATAATTTTTCATTACACTTTAAAACTCACAAAAACAAAATAGTCTTGGAGTCTTGAGTCAATACAGTCAATAGAACCTTGTTTGGATGAATGTTTTGTCAAGAAGTTTAAAATAAATTACTAGGTCTGCCACCTAGTATATAGTAATTGAAATATAATAAATTGAGTTCAATTAAAATATTAAAAGTATATTCCCAAAATATTTCCACTTGTCTAATCGATCTCCATTCCCTTAGTATTCTTCTCCAGTTATAACAATGGTGAAGCCTGCACCAACAATTAGTAAACAAAAAATAATAAAAAAAAATCCTTGCATTGTCTTTGGAAGTGGTTTAAATAACTATAAATATTATTGTGTAGTATAGACCTAAAATCATTAAGGTCCATGTAAAATGTTACACCTACAAAGTTCGTGACACGAAAAAAGGGTTATTTAAGGTAATTTAAAAAATGATTGCACTTTAAAAATATTGGTTACTTAAATTTCATTAAGATAAGAAAAATTATGCCATTTTATTTTTTGAAGTTGGACCTTAAATAAAAATTGTCGAATTTGATGGTTTTTTCACTTTTCTCTATTAAATTTTTTATAAATTTATAAATTACAATCTATGAAAAACTATGAAAAATTTGATTTTAACACAAAAGATTTAATTAAAGAATTTTTTTTTATATTAGCGGTCTTCGAAGGAAAATAAAATCGAAAAATCTCAATTTGCGTGAACGACCCAATGCAAAATACAAATTGCAAAGTAAAAAATTATAGATGACAGAAATGTTAATTGGTATTTTTAAAAAATGTTAGTTGGTATCTATCTGTCATACTATTATTTAAATAAATATTAAGTATTTTGAAAAATTAAATATAAATTTTGAGTTTTGATTTTGGAAAATAAATTAAAATAAAAAAAAAAATGCCAAAAAAAAAGTTTTAACAGGCTTTTTATAGATTATTTAGTTGAATGGGCTATTTTTATTTAATACACTCTCAATAAATTCCAAAAACCGAACTCCAAATAAATTCTAAAAACGAAATGTCAAATTAAATAATAAACTTCAAAAAAAAATTCCTGAGCAAATAAAATATGCATATAAGGTATAGAAATAGAATATTGTCTCGAAGAATCGGTGCATATATTTTATACATAAAACAACAACAATTTCTATCAAAGATTTCCTCAAACCATCCGATTATCCGATACAAGACTAATTTACACTTTTATGTGAAAACCCCTATTATGTATTATGTACCCAGAAACATTCAATAGAAATTCAAGTTTTTTAAAATCGGATAGAAGAACGTACCGTACATTTAACATTTTTTTTTTTTGTTGCTTATTTTTATAAAAATGAAAAAATGAAAAAAAATAAAAATACAATTAAATTCCAATAAAACTGGCCTATTCAAATGAAAACTGTTACATAAACAAAAACTCCATCACTATTTATCCAAATATCTAGAAATATGATTAAAATGTTAGCTATTTTACGTACTTACAATGCAACATTCCATTCTACTGATAGAAAGAATTTTAAAAATTTTATTTTCAATCTACCTTGACTATTTGAAATGAACTGTTAATTAATATTTTTTTTTTTGTATTTTTTATATTTTTTATATTTTTTATTATAATTTAATATGAAACAAACAACCAAACAACATAATATTAAAAAAAAAACATAAAAAAAATTGTATATTAATATTACATATACATTCTCATTTTAAGCCGGTCAAATCTGTAATCTTAGTTATTTTCTTGTTTTTTATTTTTTGTTTTTTTTTTTTTATTATTTTTTATAACTTTTTTTTTTTTCTTAAGATTTTGTAGACTCAAATTACATTCCATTCACTAGAATTTTTTTTTTTTTTTAGCATGTTACATTCACAACAGAATGCAACAACAATAACAACAACATCTACAACATCTAAAAAGCAATAAGAACAACCCAATAATATGAATACAGACAGGTGTAATAATTTTCTTCTTAGGTTTTATTTTTCTTGAAATTTTAAAATATTTTAATGGTATTTGAATTGAATACAACAGTTTGTGATTTATAGATAAAATGGTACAAGCAAACAGTTATTGAAGAAAAATAAAATGTAAAATTCTTACATTCAGTTAAGAAATTGTTTTTAAACTTTTTCTTTGAAAACAAACACTTCAACTCAATTAAAATTATTAAAAAATTGTTTAACAAAAATTAAAGAGAAAAACTATAGGTAGTTAAATATTATATTGATCAAAAGGATTATCAGTGTAAATAATTTAGGATAAATATAAAATATTTTCTAATTTATTTTTGCTATTTTGCTTATTTGAGAATTTTTCTTTTGATTTATTTAGTTACTTATCTGGTTAGTATTTTTAAAACTTTTATTTACATAACTTTAGTTTACTCATTTAAATATTTTTAATAATTAGGTATATAATACCTATGACATATACATACTTATTTAAAAAATCTAAGAAATTACCGTTTCTATTACATACTACCGTGAATGACCGTTTTTATTTTTAAAACGAAAATAAACCTACAGATAAAAAAAAATTGTTCTATGCTAGTTGTAAAAAAAATTTATGGAAAATGTATGTACGTATGTACCTATGTACCTAAAAAAAAAGTCAGCTTATTTTAATTTAATTGAAAAATATCATTACTTATAATGGCTGTATGTAACGTAGGTACTATTTTAAGTTATTTTCTTGTCACTTTACATCATAACCTAAATTACAATATTTTCCAACACGAATACCAATCGCCAATCGGTGATTTTCACTGTTGCAATATTTAAATTATTAGTATAGGTATACCTTGGTACTAACTGCAACTTATATAAATAATAAATGACTTATTGGATAACCTATGATCCTTGTAGAAGTGGTAAGAAAAAAAAATACCTTGGTACTAAACCATAAAAATAATTCCATCTGATCTATTATAATAGCACAGTGCTTAATTTTCCGATCAAAATCAGTAGCAAATAAATTGTTTAATAATTCATGCGTAAAAATAATTCCTTTACTTATTTTTCTAAAAGCTGTATTTTTTTATTGGCCTGATCACGGAGGTCTTTTATAATTTTTCCTTTTTTGACAGGTTTCAAAATGATATTTCAAACCATATGCCCAAAATAACAATAAATTAAAAAAATCATGACCGAAGAAGCAAATACCTAAGTTTATATAAATTATCCATTTAAATATTCTTTTTGTTTTTAATAAAATATATAAAGTTACTTTCATTCAAATCCATTTTTTATTTTTTTTATTTAACTTTATAAATGTCAAAATAGACTTTCATAATCGAATTAATTAACATATGTCAAAAATAATTTTCCTAACCGTTTTTTTTTTTTTTTGTTATTATTATTTTTATTGTGATTTTTTATTAAAAAAATACAGCTAAAAAACTGCTTAGTTGTGAAATTGAGTGGAGATTCTGGAGAACCATACCGATTTTGACGTTTGTAGATTACATTTTACTCTTGTGATTTTTTTTTCAAATTGACAACAAAAATTTTGAAAAATACTACATAAGTATGTATGTAATATGAGAATTTGAAAAATCACTTTGATTGTAAAATATTTTATAAAAATTTTACTTCCGTAATTTATGACAGATTACGGGGTTTATTTATTAATAACTATGTAAGTACATAATATGTATATAATATTCATGATATACATATATGTTCATATATTTCAAATTAGTTCAGTAACTAATGCAGGCGTGAGCTTAAACAATCTTATAGGATATTAAAAATGAAACTTAGTTTTTTTAAAAGACTAAATATCCTTTATCCTTCAATTAATCATTAATCCTTAGTCTTTAATATCTTTCTTAACGTATACGAAAGATCTATTGAAAAATATTAAGTAATATAAAAATATCTTAAAGATAACATGATCAACTTCGCACGTTTCCATGCTTCTTTATAAATTTTTTTAACTATGTACTTAAATTGAAGCTGTATTCAATTAAAAATGTTTGAATTTTTCTTTTTCGAACAATTTAATAAAAAAGATGAGAAAATATTAATAATTATATTGAAAATATTTATTAATATAAATTTAAATATTAATTTAATCAACTTTAAAATATAATCAATTTAAATTTTTTTTTTGTTTTTGTACTTTTTATTTCACGTGAAAATATGCTGATTATTACTATAATATTTTAAAGAATTGTAATGTTAAAACGCTGACTCATCATCTTTCGTATTGAATATTATTACAACATTTATGATGGGAAATTTTCAAGGAAATTTATATAAAAATTCTATTTAATTTTTTTTTTTTATTTTTCTACATTTTTACATGATTTCTGATAATTTTTAATTCCCGATAATTAAAATAAATTAAATTGATTTGTACATATAATAGAATTATTAATGAATTAATATATGGCTATATATGAATAGTATATTATTATTAATTTTTATTTTAGTATAAAATTTTGATATTAAAATAAGTCATGAGTCTTTTTTGCTTTTAAATGCAGTTATTAATGTTAAATCTAATAATTTTCAGTAAGTACAAATTCATATGTGCATGGAAAAAGATAATTTTAATTTAAATAATTATAGTAAATTTTATTTATCAAATATTATATACAAGCTTCCAATATAAGCGTTTTTTTTTATTTTAAATCAGAGCATAGATCTGAGCACGCTCTGATTAAAATGTGCAGAATTTGAGCAGAGCATGCTGAGAGTGCGCTCTGATCGCTAAGATTTAAAAAAAGATACTGTTTTATATAGATAATAAAGATTTTAATAAAATTTTCGATCTTCTGGCGGTTTTAGATTGCAAAACTATTACGCAGAGCCTGAGATTTATACATCTGAAAATGGGGCTTTTTCGAAATTTTGAAGAGCGGCAACTTTGGAACCCTCTACAACTAAAATAAACCTTTAACACACGTAAAAATATATTACTGTAGCTTTAATTTTTATATCTTGCAGAAGTAAAATGTGTACAGGTTCCTAAGTTACAGGTGTTTAAAAATAGCAAATTTTCAATTTTTAAGTCCTAATATCTCATAAACAGGGGGTGGTCCAAAAAAAATTTCTGAAAAAACTTATACTAATTCTAAAAGTTCTTTCTTGCCTCAAAATTTCAAGCCTCTATCTAGAAGCGTGCCGGAGTTATGAAAGTAGAAAAATCATGCAAAATTTGGTTTTTACATAACGGTAAATTTAAATACTAAATTTAAAAAAATTGTATAATTTTGATATTAATTTACAAAGTTAAAAAAAATACCTGTCGAATGGCGTTTTCAGATTGAAAAAATCTTAAGCAGAACATAAGATATATGCATTTAAAAATAGGGCTTTTTCAAAGTTTGAGGGGCTGTAGCTCCGTAATGGGTGCGGCTACATAAAAAAGTTGTTCCACAAAATAATTTTTTTTATGAGACCTACCCATGGTTAAAATTTTTTTTCTCTATCTTTAACGGTGTAGAAGTTTTGTAAACAGACGGACGGACAGAATGAAACTAATAAGCACATTTTTTCAAAATTTTTTTGGAAATGTGCTAAAAAAACAAGATAATGCCGAAAAAGTTGTGCCAAAGTTTTCTTATAAAACTCTTAAATCGCATTTTTGAATAAATTCCGAGATTTTCTTTGTTGAATAAATGTAAAAATTTATATGTCAATTAAGTATTTTTCAGCCGTATCTTATTATTAGCTTAACTTACCACGAGTATACGATCTTAGCATTCTCTGATTTAATAAAAAAAAACATAAACTACCAAACTCTCAGTGGTCAAATCTAATAACAAAAACAATATACTTTTATTTTAATTGATCATGCTATTATTTATAATAATAAAAATTAACTTGTTTTTTTACAATTATAAATGATCTGGAATTTTTATGCAATATAAATAAACATCTAAGTTTCTCATATAATCCCTTCCAGCACAATTTTTCTCTCGAACCATCTTAATTTTCTTTGTTAATGTTATTATATATTTGGATTAAACGACTAAATCGGATTCTTCTTTAATGATAATTTTTATTTGGTTAAAGTTCAACACAATGTAAACGGCGTCAACTACGAAATCTCATTTTAAAAAATATTGTTTTGTTTAAAATCTCTCTTTTTCTTAAGATCTGCTTTTTGGGCGAAAAATTATTAATTTTTAGTGATGAAAAATTCACTATTTCTAAAATTTTTTCTTTTTTTTTGTTCATTTTTTGGCATTTTATTGAACTCCCGAAAAAAGTACGATTTTAAAAAAGGGGATTTTGCAAATGGAGATTAATAAAAGTGAGAATTTGTTAAACTGCTCCAACAAGCTGTTATATACTTCAACAAATGTACATCATTTTACATTTTATTTTAATACATGACAATGTCAGAGAAGTTTTATATACCTACATATGTACATAAGTATATCAGTTTCAATATTAAAATTACTAGCAGAGTACCCGGCGTTGCCCGGAGTATTTTATCGGCTTTATGAAATAAAAATTATTAACTTTTGCTTTTGAGTTAATATAATTTAATTAATATAGTTCACGTATATTTATAATATTTTCAGATACTGGTAGTTAATATTCTATTTTTTATTACATTTAGTTAAATTGAATAAACAGAGCGAAAAATTCAAGATAATTTGTCTACAAAAAATCTTTAAAGGAATCAATAATCTATTGAGTGAGTTGAATTACAGCGAAGTGAGTTTTTACAATATATACGTTAATACCTAAACATAAAATTGCATTTCAATTATAAAAGACCATAATGTAATAATTTTTTTTCGTAAGTAATGTCACTTCATGTTTTTCTGAATTATCCTTTTAAGCACATTTTGAAAAATTTGCTATTAGTTTCGCTCTGTCAATCCTTCTGTTTACAAAACTTATATACTGTTTTAATAAAGAGCAGTGCAATATTAACTATGCATAGGTCTCTTAAAAGAGTAATGTTGTAGAACAACTTTTTTATGTACCTTCACCGTTGGAGATCCTACAGCACCGACAGCTCTTCAAATTTTGAAAAAACTTCTTTTTAAATGCGTACATTTCAGTTTCTGTTTAACATATTTTCAATATAAAAAATACATGATTGTTTTTTACTTTTATAAATCAACCAGAATTTTTTTACGTTTAGTTTTTCTAATTATGTTTCCAAATTGATTGGCTAAAAATATGTATAAAAATTCTATATGGATAAGAATGTAAGGTTTTCTGTTCTTTAAATATGTATGTACTCATTTTTGATTAAATGCTGTACAGAAATGTGAATATGTTTTCTAATTTAATTGATTAAGTTTATAGTATTTTTAAATATACGGATATTATACATACTATATGTACATATTTCAATGATATTTTATGGGAAATATGTTATACACATGCATCTTATATAAGTGGACCACATGTAAGTAATGCATTTCTGAATGATGACATGATGATTGTCTAATGTAGGAGATTGTTTCTGTATTTTAACAACGGCCGAAAATGTTATGTTGTTAAGACTTAAACACAGTATTCTTAAGATACTGAATAAGGTTACTTTAATTACTGTTCTATATTAGAAATTTGCATAGAAAGGTTTTTATGGAATATTAGAAACAGTATAGATAAAAGTAAAGAGTGTTGGAAATATCTTTTTAATAATAATAACAATACACAAAATTATGCAAAATATTATTAATAAGTGCTCGTGCGGAAATGGGTTAAGAAACGTTAACAAACATTTTGTCACAGGCTCTATTTAGAACCATAAATTCATACTGCCAAATTAGACAGAAATTAGAAACAAAATTTTTTTTTTGACAGTCTATCGTGTCGAAATGTGTTAATGTATCACAACAAAATTTATTGAATAAGTTTGTATGCCAAAGTGCAATACTTGTGCAAATTTTCAATTGGTCAAATCGTTTAAGCACAACAACAAAAAATGAGAATTTCATGGCCTGAAGCCTGATGGATTAATGTTTCGTAACCAAATCAACTCAGAAAGCTTTTGTTATAAAGACCTACACTTTTGTAAATTTTCAATTGAATTGGCAAAATCGTTTAAGCGCTACAACAAAGAAATTGAAAAACTTCATTGAGTCCTGGTGCCGAAACGGGTTAATTGATCGTAACCAAATCAAATCAGTGAGCTCCTGTGGTAAAGAGCTACACTTTGCTATATTTTTAACTCAATTGGTCAAACAGTTTAAGTGCGACAACTAAGTAAATTACAAAACTTCAATGAGCCCTGGTGCCGAAACGGGTTAATGTATCGTAACCAAATCAACTCAGTGAGCTCCTGTGGTAAAGAGCTACACTATTGTAAATTTTCAACTCAATTGGTAAAACCGTTTAAGTGCGACAACAAAGAAAATAAAAAATTTTATTGAGCCCTGGTGCCGAAACGGTTTAATGGATCGTAACCAAATCAAATCAGTGAGCTCCTGTGGTAAAGAGCTACACTTTGATAAATTTTTAACTCAATTGGTCAAACAGTTTAAGTGCGACAACTAAGTAAATTACAAAACTTCACTGACTCCTGGTGCTGAAACGGGTTAATGAATCGTAACCAAATCAACTCAGTGAGCTCCTGTGGTAAAGAGCTACACTATTGTAAATTTTCAACTCAATTGGTCAAACCGGTTAAGCAGGACAATAGAAAAATTTAATGAACTTCGTTCGGCTCTCGTGCTCTTCGTTCGGCTCTCGTGATCCGGGTTACCGGATCTTAATAAAAATTTGTCACAAAATTGGACATAAATCGAAAACAAAAAATTTTTTGGAAGCCCGCCGGGCCGAATCCGGGTAACATATTGAATCCAAATTTCTTCGGTACCCGTCCAATGATAAGAAGAATATTTGTCCAAATTTTCAACTCAATCGATCAAACCGTTTAGGCAGGACAACGAAAAAACGAAACGGCTTTAAATGGCTCTCGGGCCGCAATGGGTTAATGAACCGAAACGCGATATAGCCTATAACACTTTCCGGGGTCGTAGGAACGTTCATGCAAAATTTGGTTGCAATCGGACTGGTGGTTTTTACGTGAAAAGGGCACAAACAAACAAACAAACAAACAAACAGAATTTCTTCCTTATTTATTAGATTTTCATTGGAAATTTTTCTTAGTTTTTAATACGTGACTATAATTTAAATCAAGGATTAATTTCAATTAGAAGGATTCGGGTTTTGTTTTTAATTAAAAAAATTATATTAGAAATTAATAATCAAGTGTAAAATGTAAGCAAGGTTTTTTTATTCTGAATTGCATAGTTATATTTTACACATTATTCCCTCTTGATAAGAACTCACACAAATTAGATATTTCTAAAATTGTTTGATGCTCCACTCTCTTCTTTCGAGCCCTAAACGTTTATTAGCAGTTGGTAACTAAAAGAAAACATATCGATTTCTGGAAGTACCGAATAATATGATGAAAATAAGAATAACTTCTCTGGTATGAAATTATGACTTGTCCTTAAAAATACCATGTATATACCATGGCATACCACTTATATAATGTATTTTGACGGTTCAAGTAACAAGATAGACTATTTATCTTTATTTAAAATAAACATAATATTGTATTAGAATATTTACCTCCTGGACCACTTTTATCTATAATTTGCCGGTTAATATCCATTTATACTAAAACTCCAAGTTTATTTTCATATGACTTAGAATGTGTACAAATTCCACAATACAAAAAGAAATATATAGTATGAACGTAAAAAAAGTGTCATTTGACATTCTTATCTTATATAATACATATACACATATGGTGAAATAGAAAATTTAATTTTACCCATTGTTTCGAAACTTCTTTATGACTTTCAAAAGTTAAACGTATTCTAAATAAAAGTAATTTTTTATTTTACGAAAATCAAAATCATTTCATCTTTTGGTCAGCAGAAAATGCCAGTTCAAAAAAAAAATTAAAGTTATTTTAAGATGCGAAGATGACCACTGAAGAAACTGAAAAAAAATCAGTGAAATGTCGGATGTAACAATTTGAAAGATAAATAATTTTTTATTCATATTCTAATCACCGTGGTTGCTAGAGAATCATACAGAACAAATAGCAAGAAATAGTTTTATTTTAATTAAAAGTTCCAATATTTTGTATAACACTATTATGTATAACACTTTTAATTTAAGAAAATGTTTGCATATTCATATTAAATTTCTTCTGAAAATTACTTAATTGCAGCAAAAATAAATATATATATAAACAACAAGATGATTAATTAAATAACTTATACGGATAACCCACGAGAAATTTTAAATAGAGGTGAAGATGATGAATCACACTTAAAATCCAAGAAAAAAAAATGCAAAAGCGTCAAAATCCAAACTTTTTCAAAAGCCAAAATTTGCCAAATCCAATAAATGCATCAAAATGCAGTACCTTTTTGTTTAGATACATATACATCTATTATTTAGAACAATAGTATTTCAATATAATATCAGTGTTCTAATGTTTGTTTAGCAGAGGTTTTGAAACGGCAGCCTCTACTATACTTTGATTACTTTGTTATATAGAAATATGTATGTGTATAAAAAAAATAATTAGGAGGGATTTTGTAGTTGGTTACAAATTCCGGATTATACGTATATAGGATGGATTTTAGAGTTAGTTGTAAAATCAGGGTTTCAATAATTTGTTTAGCGGTAATTTTGGGGATGACAGCCCCCACTATTTTGTAGTTGGTTACAAATTCCGGATTATACGTATATAGGATGGATTTTAGAGTTAGTTGTAAAATCAGGGTTTCAATAATTTGTTTAGCGGTAATTTTGGGGATGACAGCCCCCACTATTTTGTAGTTGGTTACAAATTCCGGATTATACGTATATAGGATGGATTTTAGAGTTAGTTGTAAAATCAGGGTTTCAATAATTTGTTTAGCGGTAATTTTGGGGATGACAGCCCCCACTATTTTGTAGTTGGTTACAAATTCCGGATTATACGTATATAGGATGGATTTTAGAGTTAGTTGTAAAATCAGGGTTTCAATAATTTGTTTAGCGGTAATTTTGGGGATGACAGCCCCCACTATTTTGAAAACCTTGTAGCAAAAATATTTATGTAAGGAAAATAATTAATACATATAAGATTTTTTTCAATTTTATATTTTATAATTATTAATTAATATTATCTATAATTATTACATAATATTGTCTATTATTTTGATTATGTTTGGATATTGAAAGTTTAGATTTAAATATTTGGATTTTGAAAGTTTGGATTTTAAAATTTGGATTTTAAAATTTGGATTTTGTATCAGAATTGAAAATGATAGGTGATGTCGAAACAAATAAGAAATTCTGTGGGTGGGAGGGGAATTTCTATTTCTATCGTTTTTCGAGCCGAAATAACGGTGTTCAAAGTTTTTCGTATATACAAGTTTAAAAGGGAAAATCAGTAGTATAACATATACATATATAGAAATTTATATTAATATGTTTTACATTTTTTGTATAATTCAATATCAACTTTTGTACTCCAATAAGTTTAAATATGTTTTATTAAAAATTTTTTTCTTTTAATGAAATTCGAATCTGGTTCAGCAAATTTATATTAAATTATCTCAAAAACGATAAAAGATATGATATAAATTTTCATGACATCAATTTAAGTAGAAAACTTAAAAAATATAAAAATGAAATAAAATTTTTATCAAAAAATTGTAATTATTCGAAAAAAAATTTACATAATTTTTCAATTTAAAAAATTAATTTTTTTAATTAATTAATTAAAGTAAGATAAGAAGAAAAATTTCATATGAAGCTAATAATTAATCTGAAATATACTTAAACAAATTTTAAATCAATTTCGTATGTTGTATATTATATGGAAACTATATATGTAGGTTGTGGAAAGTATACCGATCCTCACATGTTATATCAGAGGAACAAATTTTTAAATCTTGGAAATATGCAATAGTAAGACTTCAGTCTTAATGTAGAGTAAAGAAACATGGCTGGTCACTAATTCAAATAAAATAATCCAGAAAATATATATAAAACATTAACCATGCACTAAAGAAAGCCGAAAATTCCATCGTTCAATAAGTCTTTGAATACAATTCCGAAGGTGAAAATTACGAAATTTCCGAAAAATGGGAAAGTCTAAGTCAAGAACTATTGTAAATTAAATAAAAACAAAACAGGAAAAATTTTACTATAAATAAAAGAGTCAGCAGAAAATATAAGATACAGTTGCGTTGTGGAAAACCTATTCTCCTAATCATACATTAAATTACACAACTATATAATAAAAAAAACTTTTAGAAACAATTTTAATTTATATATGTGTATTTTAGTTTTATTGCATAATAAAAAATTCTAAAAAAAAATGTAATTACGTTTTGACTATTTTTAATAATAAAAATATAATAATATCATATGTATATACTTTAATATTTTTAAATGAGAAATATTATAATATTAAGTACTTTTTGCAAAACTTAATCGTCGTTAATCTTAAATTTCACAATGATTTTAAAAACCATACGTATATTATTGACCGTATCAAACGTTCAACTATTAAGGAATTTACTGTAATTAAAAATTTAATTAAAAAAAAAAAACGTAACACTTACTATTATCGTTATCCTATCATTTACAAAGTTACGACAGACATAAATGTTTCTTCAATTGTTAGATATAACTGATAAAATAACAAGCTATTTAACTTAATGACTAAGAATTAATCAAAGAAAAGTTGATGATCGTCTACTTCAATAATTAGTATTAGTACTTAAATGGAATGCATATACTCAAATTAATTAATATTAATTCCGAATGAATGGGTTAAATGATGTAATATGAACTATGTCATATAATGATAATATTAATTATACATTATGTGATAAATTTAACGAAAGAATGACAAAAAAGATGTACTGGTATGTATGTAAACAATTTTAAAGTTACCGGTTTTTAATACATTTTTCAAAAAAAAATTTGAAAAATTTGCGTATTAGTTTCACTCCGTCCGTCCGCCCTTGGTCTGACCGTCTGCTCTTCGGTCTGTCTGTCCGTCCAAAACCGTTCAAATCTACACCGTTTAAAATAATGTAATTTTAATCATCGATAAGTTTTTATAAAAAATAATAATGTTGTAGACTTATATACCAATTACCAGAGCTAAAGCCTGTTAAAGTTTAAAAAAGCCTTCATTTTAAATGTGTATATTTCAGGTTCTGAATATTTTATCAACCTAAAATATTTAAATTTACCGTTATGTTAAAAAAAAAAAATTCTAAGATTTTGTTTCCATCATATTCTCCAAAATGCTTTCAGTTAATATCGTAAAATTTTGAAGAAAAAATGTCTTTTAGAATTAGCAGATGTTATCTCAGAAATTTTTTTTGTACCACCCCCTATTTAACACCTATTAGTGGTCAAATATTAAAAATTTTGGTATTTTCATACACCTTAAACGCTTGTACAAATTTTTTCTTAACCTAGTACGCAGACGTTAAAGCTTCAATATTGCGAGTATATATTTTTAAATGCGTGAACAGTTTTTTAATTAATTATAAAGCTGTTTTTTAAAATTTTGGTGCAAGCCACAATATACTAAGCAGCTTTTATTGTATTTTAGTAAATGTGGGTTTTTAAAAATCCTTGAGTTTACTGTATACCTTGTTTTAATTAACTTTTTTTTTTCCAAAATGCCGAAATAATACACAGAACAATTTAATAATTTACAAAATAAATTATTTTCATCAGATGAAATCTAAATAAAATAAAAAGTGAAATGTGGTGTAATAAGGTGCAATATTATTACCTTGTTAAAAATGAAAGAATGAATGAATTAAAAACAAATTTATAATAAATTTCAAAATAAAAAAGAACTGATCAAAATAACTTTATATAGAATAATATAATCTAGGGAATTTAACTTTGCAATTAAAAAAAAAAATTGATTATAATGAATATTTAAATAGACAAATAGTAAATTGCAATTTAAATAAAAAAAACATGTTTAATTTTTATTTATTTTTTAAATACATATCTTTTAACAATGTTAACAATATTATTGTAATATTAATTTTAAAAATAAATTATTTACGTGTATAAACAAAAATCAGATTAAGTTTGAACTTTAGCAACAACAACAATATTGAATCTCATTCTCTATAATTATTACTACATATTTTTTTTTTTTTTATAATTCCTTTTGTAAAATAAAATCAATCAACCTTTATCAATATTCCATTTTTTTTTTTAATTAAATTTTGCGTTTAAATTTTATTTTTATTGTAAATAATTTTAGTTTTATTATTTTGAAATATTAATAAACATATTAAGCGAACGTTCAGATATACTCTGTACGAGCTTATTGCTCATTTGAGATAAAATATAAAAAATAAATAAATAAAAATAAACTTTTTAATTAAATCCAAAGTTTAAGTTAAAATTAAGTACAAATTATATTTTGAAAATAATTTTTTTACATGATTTAAATGATGCAATGGTACAACCCCATATAGCTAAACAAAAAAAAAATTAATTTCTGTCAAATCCAGATGACATAACTGTATTAATATTTACCTACATATTATATACCCGGTTAAAATTTATTTATCAATATTATTTAAAAAATTTTTAATTTTAATTCAAATTTTATATTATTCAAAAGTTATCGGTCAACAGTCAGCACATATTTAGGAATCAAGAATTTGTCAAGAAATATTTTATAGCACGTTTACAATCTCTTATACCCTATTCAGATTATGAGTGTATAACATGTTATAGAAATTTGTATATTCATACTACGTTTTATTTGAATATTTTATTTAAAAGGTTTTTTTTTTTAATTTTTAAAATAAAAACCTCAATAGTGAATAATCAACAACAAAAAGGCATTGAAATAATGTCTTTTTTTGGCAAGGGTTATAAAAAATATTTCTCTGACTAACAACTGAATATCATGTTATACTTGACACTTTTAAACTTTACTAATTTCTAGTTATAACCAATTTACACAACACGTTATACGCTTATAACATGTTGTAGAACGTAGTCTGAATAGAATATTAATATTGGGATAATCTGTCAAACAATATCAAGTATAGGGAACAAGATAATCCCAATATTAATTTAATTCGTAAGGCCATTTACTAACTTAAAGCACTTCGCATTAAAATATCTTATTATTTTTTCTTTCCGAAAACTCTGAATTGTATCAAGAGTTTCCAGAGCATATCATCAGTTCGCATTAAATTTTCTGTAAAAATATATAGTGTTAAACTGTTTAACCACACTAGATGACCGCACTTTGAAGTAAATTTTAAGTAAATCTTTCATTTCCTAATAATTACAAAAAAATACTATGCATATACCAAAAAAAAAAAGAAAACACCCATGTAATGTACATTAAAATAATGTACACAAAATAGACAAAGTTTGTCAGATTTTTTTGTCTGACAAACTAAAAAATTTAACTCCATGAAACAAAAAAACCTATACCTTCATTAAAACAAATATTTCATTTACAGAAAAAGAAACTTTGAACCATAAAACTTTATTATAAATATTGATAAATATATGTAAGTAGCTAAATCGAGGTGATTTCTTGCTGTTGTCAAAATAAATTTCAGATATAAATGCTATAAAAATTTGGAATGTGGTAATACTGATTATACTCCTAAAAAAACATTAACTGTCATAAATTAAAAAAAAAAAAAATTCGGATAAAAAATAAATGCGAAAGAAATGCAATAATCACGTATTTTCGGAAAAAGGAAATGCCAAATACTAGTGTCAAGTTAATGCGATAGGATTGGTAATATGCTAAGTCTTCTACTCTGAAATTTCGATTTATTTTTTCGATAAGTTAAATTATTGATAAATTATTAAATTTTTACGCAATCCTTGCTTATAATTTTAACTTCTACCAAAAAATAATCTGTCATATTTAATATTTATTTAATAAAATGAGTTATTTAGTTTTTTTTTAAGCTCTCCATATTATTAATACTTGTTTTTTTATAAGATACGACTATACGTGTACTTATTTTGAAATTTGAATAATATAAAATATTTCAAATGATATTAACTTGATATTCCAAAATTAAGTAAAATGGTTACTTAAAAATCTATTTAATATCGGATATTGTAAACATATATGATATGCTATTAGGAACCAGGAATTAGAAATCAAGCTAACTATGTATTACTATAAGCCCATTTTGTTACTAAGGTTAAGAAAGTTACTTTAGGCCATTACCTGAATATTGTTAATGCTCTGCAATGCAACTTCAATCACCGCGAGAAACCAAATTTTCAAATTTTTTCTATAAATTGATTTCTTTCAATTGTTTTAAAAAAGATCCATAACGAACATTTTTTTACTGTATTTGTAGTACCTAGACCTACTCTTGAGAATATGAGTATCTTAATAAGCATACACAGGTAATAACATTTACACATCCCTAATTTATGATATTTTAAACTGATCTCCTAAATAATTTAAATATGTACGTTCATATATAAAAATTAATAAAAGATTTAAAAACGCAAACAAATTTTAATATTCAAATTCATATAAAAAATAAATTAAACAATTTTCGAAGTATGACAAAATAAAAATACCAATAATACGCCCTATTTATTTTATAAATTAATTGTTAGATCATCTCATTGCATAACAAACATAAATTAACTAAACTATACTAAAAAAAATTCATTAAAACTTGTTTTAAAATTTTTATTTTATATTAATTTATAAAGGGTGTTCTTCCGCATAAGAGTGAAAATATTTCAGGAAGTGATTCCTCAATCCTCAGACTAAAAGTATAAAAAATCCAATATTGACATGTTGGAACTTGAATCAAGAGTCAGTCAAGATATTGTATTATAGTTTCGTATGAGTAAACGTTGTTTGAACTGTCATTTTGATCCAACCTTGACATGTTGGAAGTCGGATCAAAATTTTGTGCTCTTAATGTAAATAAATAGCTTCGTTCAAGCGGTTTGCATTTTGTGATGTTAAAAATTAGTAGTTGTAGTATTTAATAGCAATAGTAGTATCTAAGCAACAAAACTTAATAATTAGAGGTAAATTTAATATTAAGATTAAGATATGCTGGTTAGTTGTTATTATTGTAAAAAGAATTGTTATAAATTACTAAAGTGATTATATAGTTTACTCTTTTACCGGACAAACATTCATTATGTGGGATACTATATATTCTTTGTTGAAAAAAAAGTTGACGTGAAAAAGAACTAGTTTTAAGTTAAAAATAAAATGTATAAATTTAATATGAAATGGAATTTGAACATATCAAATGCTTTTAACTATAAGGATTATATTTCAAAAAATAAGAGTTTTTTTTATGGAAATTGATATAAAACATTACAATGTATTAGTAAGAAAAACTTTTCACAAGGCTGTTTCCCTTTTTGATATTTAGTTAAACTTAAAATTTTATGAATTATAAATTGACTGAAAGTAGCACTAATAAAGAACTATAATAATAATAAGAAAACAAAACAGAATGTAAACCAGTGGTTTTTAAAGACACACCATTCCCAAAAGACAATACAAACTGTTTAGAATTGTGATTTCCAGCAAAATTTTAAAATTTTCTTAGAATTTTATATAATAAGAAAAATTTTTTAAATATAACGAGACATTTTCTTCAATATTAAGGGAACTCTCTATAATTAAATTATTAACACATGCAAAATTATAAAGTTGAAGCTTTATTTTTGCCTTTTATTTTAAAAAAAATTTGTGCAGGTGCCTATACAGGTTTTTAAAAATAACAGGTTTTCAAGTTTTGAGTCCTGGGGAAATCTTAAACAGAGGGTGGTACAAAAAAAATTTCTGATACAATTTTCTGAGACAAAAAAAAATTTTTTTTGTTTTCACATAACGGTAAATTTAAGTACCAAATTGAAAAAAAGATGTATAAATTTGATAGATAAAAAAAATCCTATCGAATGGCGTTTTTAAGTTGAAAAAATGTTAAGCAGAACTTTAGATATACAAATTTAAAAATATCGTTTTTTCAAAGTTTGAGGGACTGTAATTCCGTGATGAATGGGATTTATATAATGTTGTACAACATTAATTTTTTTTAGGACACCTGTACATCGTTAAAATTCATAGCTTTATCTAGAATAGAAGTTTTGTAAACATACGGACAAATGGACAGATTGAAACTAATAGGCACATTTTTTTAAATTTTTTTTTTTTTTAAATGTGCTAAAAATTATATGAGAGGTGAGGGTCTATTTTCTGTCCTTTTAAAGAAATTGTGACTTTTATGTTTTTTGTTTTATATTAATAAGTTAACTCACGTGCTCACATATTATTAATAAGTTAACTCACGCGCTCTACAAGAGTTAACTTATTCTTCAACCTTTCAGCTGCTAAAGGATTTATTATCCTTCGATAATTACTTTTAAAATTAAAGCTAAAAACATAGGAAAGTTTTATATTTTTTTTTAAAAATAACGGGTTTTTCTTTCAAAAATTCCCAATTAAGATACCGTTATTATATAAACTTTGGAATGCTTGAGAAACTACGTGGGTCAACAATTATTTGGCAATTAATAAACATTCAAATAAAAAAAAAAACATAAAAGTTCCAATATCTTGAAAACAAATAATAATAGACTTCCTCAATCAATAGACTTTTTTTCTAGTTTTCATCTTAGAAATCACCATCTGAAATAATTGCACTATTATGCAGAACACCCTGTATACATTTATATATAAAATTCTTAATTTTATAATAATTTATATTCTAATTTTCTGAGAATTAAAATAAGTTTATTCTAAATAAGTACATACAAATATAAAACCCACTTAAATATATACCAAATTAAAATTAAAGCTTTTTATTAAATTTCAATTGAATTCATTGATTACTCATTCCATTTAATTGTTATTATATTTATGTGCATATATGTATGTATGTGATACCATGTAATTAGATGAGATCAGATTAAATCGGAAACATTCAAGTAAATTAATTTAAAAAATAAGTTAAAAATCAAAATAAGTTAATTTTTTTTTTTTCAATATAAAATAAATTATATAATATGAAATTTGCATAAATCAATTAGAATATATTTTTTCTAAATTGAAAAGCAATTCATTTAAATAAAATAAAAAATATCTCGAAACATCTTATATATATACATATACATATGTACATATATACAAATTATTTAAGAATTATTACCATTCGTTTTTTTTGTTATTCTAAAGTATTAAATCATATACAGTTACAACTATACGTATGACCAAGTATGACCATCTTTAAGATTATTTTTAATACCAATTTGTGTTTCCTTACACAGATTCTTTATGATATTCTGATGCCTTAGAATATTAATTTTTATTTTACAAAATCACAAAACAAATATATAAATAATAAAAAAAAAAAACAAGGTAGTATGTAAAACTAAGTGATTTTGTAAGGCTGACATTTTAAAAAAAAAAATTAAAAAAAATCAAAATTATTTAAGTTCAAAGCATTTTAAAATTATTTTTATGTCCATTGATAAAATATTATTATTTTATCCCAAACGTTATAAAACGGTATTCTAAACAAATTTTCTGACAAACGAACAAATTTCTGAAACTAATCATAAAAGCAACATATTCTTATCGATTTTATTATATGCATAATGTCCTGTATTTTCCGATATTGACAAATCTCATGTGCATAAGCTACAAACAGCACAGAATAAAATATTTAAATGATTAATACTCAACCTCCAATTCTACTACTCTACACGGAAACTTCAGGGTGAAGCCAATATTCCCTTAATCAACGACAATATAAATAATATTACTGAAAAAGTAGGCTTAGGCTGACCCTAGAATTGCATATATCTGCGGTATTACTACAGTATTACTACTTTTACTACAAATATACAATGCATTTATTTACATTGCATATAAAGTTTTTGAAGTATAAACATTTGTTAAAAATTGTCCAGAACTATTTCACTGTTGTTTTTTTTTTAAAACATCCAATTTCATAATAACTCTAACAAAAATTCTAAATAACTCTAATAAAAAAGATCAAAATACAAAATGATTTGAAATGTATACTAAAGCAGCTACAAATTTTTGTATACATAAAATACCCACTTTATACAAATTTTCTGCGTATAATAGACGATATTGAACGCTATTGACGGCAAAACTTTGTAGATATCTCTGCATATAAAATTTTTGAACGCTATACTTTGTAGTACTACAGTATATCTACCATTTTGAAGTCAGGGGTACTATATATTGATGTACATTGTACAGTATCCGAAAATACCTTGATAAAAAAGAACTTGATGATAACGGATTCTGAAAAAATTCATCAAAGGTTTTCTAGGTAAGGTAAGGTAAGGTTTTCTAATTTCCTTTTGACAAGTACATTACCATCAAATAATCTTACTGCTTTAAGTTAAAATTTCGCAGTTGTATATAGATATTACTTCTAAATAATTATGTTAAGAAACTTGTATATATATTTTAGTATAAAATAAATAAAGTAAATCTCAAACGGTATAAAAATATTCTAAAGAAATATTTTGACGACGAACGAACAATCAAAATGGACTGTAACTAATTTTTTCGTTAAAATATACTGTAAAAAAAGATAAAACGTATAGAGAGTTTACAGAACACGGAAATCGCCCATTACCATCAATTATCACTTTAATATTAGCACCTTTTTACATTAAAGTTAAAAGGAATAAGCTGATAGAAAATATACACTTGCATGCATAGATCAATTTTAGTAAAAGCAAAAGAAAAACAAAAATAAACGGAAAGTGTAAATTAAAAATAACATGATGAAATAATACTTGTTTCATGGGTAAATCATGAATTAATATGTTATCTTTTCAGGTAACAAAATGTTACAGCATTTACTTATAACCAAAATAATTGAATTTAATATTAAGAAGGAAAATTTTAATGATCAATCATGAATTTTATTAATAAGTTTATATGTAATTTTTTTTAAATCCGATTAAAAATATTTGATTTTGTATATGAAAAAAGATATTTATTAAAAATTATATAATAATACCATACAATTACTATACAATTAGTACTTAAAATATTTTAATGATTTTTAAATTAATTTAATTAAAAATTCAATTTTCCGAAGTAATTAATATTTGCGAATGGAAAGAAAATATATACAGAAAATATTCTGTCTCTAATACGCATCTTTCCGTTATGCCATTTGTGCTGCAACTGTAAAAAACTCAACTGTCACAGCATTTTCAGTTATATGTAGTTGATGTGCGTCATGCTTTCGGCTATGTAAAAAAAGTTAAAAGGCAGTCAATTGTAAATATAAATATCGATGTAATAATATAAATAATATCGATGACGTCGCGTCAAAAATATGTATGTATATGTCTATTCGACAGGTGTGCGTTGCGTTTCTTACTTCGAATAGACTTTGTGCTTTTATAGGATTAACTATCACACTCACATCCAGAGTTAAAACTTTACTCTGCCATTTCGAAACGACTAGAGTTAAATATGAATTTGAACTGTCGAAATTAGATTGGAACATTTATTTATTTCAAACAAATAATGGAGTTTTCCAAAAAATAAATTAATTTTAAGAAGTATTGTAAGTTCAATGAACGATTTCGCTTACAGTTATTTTAATATGTAAGTTTATATTAAAATTTTAAATAAAAAAACAATAATGACACTTCATAAGACTTTGACATTAGTAACACTCCTTAATTCTCCACCGGAGTAAGATTAAAAAAATTAACTCTATTAACTCGATTCTGGTGTTTCGAAACGATATTTATGACGTCAAAGATTTTTTTTACTCTACTCCGACATTTCGAAACGACTTTTATCTGTCATAGTGTTAACTAAACACCAGTCAGTTAGAAACGAAACGCATTCCAATTGATTGGTTGAATCAAAAGTTGAATGATTGACCGTTAATTTAGCATTACCGAAAGCAGGGATAGTCTATCTAATATCAAAAGCATTATTAGCACAGAATCGTTTAGTAATATATAAGAATTATCAATATTTTTTGTTTTTTCATTCTCCTGATTAAATATCCTGATAATCTACCCATTGTATCCACTGGATCAGGATTTCTTAATCAGTTTCGGCATTGTAGGATTAGCTTTATCTGATCTACGAAAATCAGTTTCAGCTATAGATAAATTATTCTTAACAGAATACATCATAAATATATGACAAGATGTGGAGAAAGCTTGACGTAATTAAAATGAATGCTATCTTTCGCATAAAACTACTACAAATTATTTTTAGTATGAACTGAAAATCACTTAAACTATCTGAAAATCGATGTGAAAATTGCTTCCTTTTTTTTTTTTAAGTATCAGTTCTTACAAATAAACAAAAATTTTTAATTGAAAAAGTTGATATGCCAGTAAAGTCTGGCAATACACATTAAATAATCTGTAATATACATCTGAACAGTCTAAATAAATGTACAATTTTTATGGTAATCTGTTAAAAAATTTAAAAAAAAATTTAAGAATAAAATTTTAATTTGCATATCATTATAGTTATTATTAAAAAAGGTAGATAGACTCTACTTTCAATATGTTAAAGTATGTCAGTAAGACTGTTTATAAAATTTCTGACTGATGTCTTAAAATATATGAAAAACCTGTAATTTTTCATAAATTTGGATAGAAATATTTGAAAATTAACTCAAAAATCTAAACAACACCATTGTTCAATGATACAATTATTAGCATAAACTGTTAAATTACTTCTTCCAATCTTTTCTCTGTAACTGTTTGTTTTAAAATAGAAATAATATCTGAAAATAAATTCAAAAATAAAAGTTCATCTTTCCATCTTACAAAACAATAATAAACGATTAAGAATTTTTAACAAGGTATACTCCTAACACTTAATACTTACCCTTAACTTTCGCAAAATACTTAAATATAACTATAAATTTATTTATTTATTTAACTTATCTTTCAATTTTTAAAATGCATTGCGAGATAATTTATGACTTGGGACTTGTTTGGAATAAAAATAATGTCGAATTATTTTTTATTTTAAATATGTCATATCATTAGATTCTGAAAAAACTTAATATATCTGAAATATTTAAACTAAATGATTAATTAAAACAACTAATATTTTCAATTATTAAAATTTTAACATTTTATTTCATATTTTTTTTTTTTCAATGAATTTTCATTTAAAAAAAAATTTTTCCTTTTTTTTTTTTTTATTTGTTTAAAACGATTTTTTTTTTTTACATAATTTTTTTACTCGTTTAGAATTTTTTTTTTTTTTTTTTTTGTAGAAAATTAAAACGTAAACTTTCTTATTTTATTTTATATAATTTTGTTTTGGGTCCTTGAATATAAATTGTTATTGAATTTGATATAATCTAAATAAATAAATTATTAATGTGTGTGTATTTTTCTATAACATAATTCTGTTTTTTTTTTTTTTTTTTGTGTATTTTATTGTTTGTTGGTTATTTCTTTTTATCAGTAATTTTTAGTGGTTTTTTTTTTTAAAAGTTATTCAAAAAAAAAAAAAAAGAAATAATTGGTGCAACTATTTTTAATCGTCTATTATTAATCCGTTATTTTCTATACATATCATATTTTTTTCTTTTTACATACATTTAAATTAAAATTATTTTCTTTTACCTATTTTCTCTTGTTTTATTTTATTTTTTTTTTTATTAAAAATAGCATTTTGTAAATATTGCTTAAATTTTTTATTTAATTTGTTCCTTTTTTTAAAAAAAATTTTTAATAATTTGTTTTCACAATTTTACAAAATACCATCTGTTTTTTTCTTTTGCATTTCTATTGAATTGTCATAAAATATTTAAAAAAAAAATATATATATACAAAATATACAAATTTTATATAATCTTGAAAATAAAAATATAATTATTTTCAAATAAGAAAAAAAAAAAAATTGAATTTGATGCAAAATAAAAAAAAAAAAAGTTAAATTGATTTTCTGTAAAAGTAACTTATTTAAAAAAAAATTTACATGTTTGGTCATACAAACAAATATTTTTATTATTTTTGTTTTTTAAATTTATTGTTTTTTTTTTTAACATTTAATCTATTTTTTTTTTTTTTTTCTCGTTTTATTACCATTTTTTTTTTTTTTAAATAAAAATTTGTTTTAACTATTTATATTTATATCATTTCATATTTTTTTTTTTTTTGTGTTTTTTTTTTTTTTTTATATATATTTAAATTATTATTTCTTAATTTTAAATGGGTATATAGAATAATTTTTTTTTTTTTTTATTTATATATTTATGCATCAGGTTCGAGTTATTTTTTTTTATTATGTTTTTTTTTTTTCTTTTTTATATAAGGTTTTTCTTTTATATTCACTTTAAATAAATAATTATTATCCTAAATTATATAATACATATTACATACATATATTTTATATATATATAAACATTTTTTCTTATTATAATTATTGTTTGAATTTAGTATTTGCAAAAACCAAAATATAATAACAAAAAGCGATAATAAATGACTAAAAAAAAAAAAAAAATTAAAAATCTAACATTAACTTTATATTTTGTTTTTGTTTTGTTTTTTTTTTATTTTTTGTTTTTTTGGTAAATTTAAGAATTTTTAAATTATTTATTTACCACCAGTCATTTCATTCATTTATGAGAGTTTGATGAACTGTCATTTTTTTCAATTACATATAAAACAGTAAATGAAGTTTTAAGCTGTTGTCATTTTGACATTTTTAATTATAGGATTTTTTTTTTAAATAAATTTAAATATAGGTATATAGATATGTTGTAAAAATATTTTATTAATCTTCTTTTTTTTTTGCGTTTTTTACAACAATGGTAACATTTTTTAATAATGGTAAATTTTATAAAATTTGGGGAAAAAAATAAAAATTGTTTCTATTTAAATAAAATGCGAAAAAAGAATTTCGCATCTATTTAAAAAAAAAAAAAAAGATGCGAACATTTTCTATTTTTCGAAAATTTTATTTTAAATTGTTCAATTGTTTTGCAAATAACTTTTTATTCTTTTTTTTTTTTTTCTTTCTTGTAAACTGATTTAATCATTTTTCCAATAAATAAAAACTCACTCGTCAATTCACTTCATCAAACCTAAAAAACAAATATTATAATTACAAAATTATAAGAAAATAAACTAAAAAAAAAAAAAAAAATCATTTCCCATTCTTAATTCTTATAGGTCGGTAGGGTACATACATACCCAATATGTATAAATAATTTTAAAGTTAAAAAATACATTACACGTACACATCAAAAAAAAAAAAAAATAAATAAATTTATTATTTCACAGAAATATTTGTTATATTAATTTTTTCTCATGCTATTTGAAAAATTGTTTTTTTTTTTTTTTTTTCTTATATTGCTAAATTTAGCAATAAAATGGAACTCTTCTGTATTTTGACAAGTTTCATCTTTGCAACTTATATTCATGTATAAAAAAAAAAAAAAACAAAAAATCAACTCAAAAATCTTCACGTCCAAAATATGACAATCGAAAAGTTTAAAATGTTTGAAATACAATGTGTCAAAAGAAAAAAAAAATTGTTCGTAACAAAACTAATTTGGAATTTTACAAGTCCAATCCAAAATATAAAAAAAAAAAATAATTATTGTTTAATTAAAATAAATTTTTAATTTTATTTTTTTTTTGTTTATTGAATTTTTTTAATTTAAATATATTTTAAGAAAGCTTTTTGTTAACTTTTTTTTATTTTTTTTTTACTGTTTTTTTTTTTTTTTTTTTTTTTTTTAAATATTTTACAAAAACAATTTAAAAAAATTTTTTCATAAAATTGTTTTTCTTTTTTTTTTTATTTTTGTTTATTTTGCAAAGCTATCATGGTTCAATTGTTTACGTCTTCATTTATTATTCCGAAATTTTATTTCAAAGGGGAAGAAACTAATTTTTGTTTTTATAAAATTTACACAAAATTTTTCATCATTTTAAACAAAACAATAAATAGTTAATTTCTTTTTGTTTCGTTAAATTTTAACAAGTTAAATTACTAAAAAAAATTTTATTTTATTTTAATGAAAGTCTAGTTTACATCATCTTTGTAAATACTGTCTGTCATTTAATCAAAGAAAGTTAATGAATAGCATCAACTTGTTAGAATTTGATTTAATTTTAATTACAATTTAAAAATAAAGCTTGTATGTATCTCTTTTAAATAATTTACCTGCTCTCCCCCCCTCCCTCCTCTTTAATTGAATAAATATGATAAGTTGTATATTCATAAATATATTTTTATTAAAAAAAAAAAAAAAATTTTACGATTTTTATATTATATTTGCATGTGATATTTTCCCACAGCCTTTCTATTTAATAAAAACAAAGCTTCAAATATAAATACAGTACGACGACTTATTTAAATTTTTTCCTCTTTTCGCCCGTTTTTAAATATTTTGGGTTTAATCGAATTTTGTAAATATTCTTTTTTTTTTTTTTTTTTTTTATTCAGTTTTCTTTTGATATACGGGTACGAGTCTTTTATTTAAATAAAAAAAGATCATTATTTGGAAAAAGAAAATTTTTTTTTCTACGATAAGAATTTGTCTTCCTTTTGTGTAGCTAGCATTTTATGTAACCTTTTCTTTTAAATGTACATATATATATATATATATTAATATTTTAAGTTAAAAAACACAATTTCATTTCTTTTTTTTTTTTTTTTTATATAAGTATATATTATATTACATATTTTATTGTTTTTATATTTATTCTTTTTTAACACTAATCTAAATTATTTTTTACAATTTTTAAATTTATTTATTAATTTTATACAATAAAGCTAAATATAGGTAATTTGTTTTTTTTTTTTTATGTTATTTTTCTTTAATTGTTTCTTTACATTTCATAATTAATAAAAAATAATTTAGAGTGGTTTTTCGTTATAAGTATAATACTGAAAGTATTAAAAAAATTTGAAACAGTTCCTAAAAAAAATTATTTGATGACAATATTTAACCACCCCTCATAAATTTTTTTATGATTAAATTAATAATCAATTATTTATTTATGAGGGGCGGTTTAATCGTTTTCGATAATTTTTCTTTAAATATTCTATTAAATTATTTTCCACTCTAATAAATAATGATTTCAAATTTACAAATTTCTTATTTTGAAAATTATTCAAAATTATAATTATTATTATTAATATACTACAGTTATTTTGATATTGTAATAATATTAATATACTACAGTTATTTTGATATTGTAATAATATAACTTTCATAAATAATAAAAATAATAATAAAATTTTCATAATTTTTTTTACATCATTTTTAACGAATTTTAAGAAAAATATACACGCATTACACTTGTAAATGGTTTTCGGCACATTGGACACTTTGTTACAGAAGATGCACATTTTGCACACGCAACTACATGACCACAAGGTAAAAACGCCGTATTATATTCAGCACCATAACATATTTTACATAATTTTTCTTCTGAAATTGTTATTGATTTTTTTGATTTTTCTAAATCTCTACTAATATGATGATGATGAGAATTTAATTTTGGTTGTTTACATACAGTTTCAGCCTCTTTTGAACTATTGCTATTTACAGATGTAGAACTATTGCTCTCTGAACTAGTTGATAAATTACCACCATTTTCTTCATCAGAACAAGATGATGTTGATGATGATGATGTTGATGTTGTTGATGATGTAGATGGTGTTTTTATTAAATTGCTATTACTATTTTTATTGATTTCATTTTTATTTTGTTCTGTTGATTTAGATTTTGTTTCTGCTGTTGAAGAAGTTGAAGATGTTGATGCAACATTAATATTTAAATCACTATTATTATTGCTATTATTACCACTATTATTTTCTTGTTGTTGTAATTCTTCGGATTCTTCATTTTCATTTATTTCATTTGTTGCTAATTCTTTGGATTCTTCCTCAGCTGTTTTAAATTTTTCAGCTACAGATTGGATATAATTAACACCTTTCATTAATTTTAAATAATGACAATTTGCTAGCCATAATGCATGTTGTTCCCATGGATCATCACTTTCATCCCAATCTTTAAGACCACCACCACAACTATAACATTTAACACGATCACCAATACCGGTATAAAAGAAACCAGCTTCACTTAATTGTTCTGGTTTTTGTTTCATAGTGCGAGGCCATTCAGAAAAGGAACGTAATCTAACTGCTTCAATTGCATATTCTGGATGATCTGGATATAAAAATGATTGTTGTGTTCCTAAATTGACTGAATTTGGTGTATTTGGTAAACTATTAATTGGTGAACCTATAGGTGACATTGATGATATTGATCCTTCAGCATATGCATTTGGTCTTACTTCAATTTCAACTGCACCGCATACATCATAACTAACTGGAGGTAATATTCTATTTAATGATTCTGTATCAATTGGTACATTATTTGTTGTTCTACGTCGTATTAATGGACAATTTGGTGACCATCTTTGATGTTCACTAATTGGATTATCAGTTGGTTCCCATCTACCTATTTCAACTTCACAAAAATAACATTTAACTTTATCATCATCACCAGTAAAAAAGAAACCAGTTTTAGATAAAATTTCTTTATCAATAAATGCTAACGGCCAATTTTGGAATGTTTTTAACCGTTCATTTTCATTACAATATATTTCACTCATTTTCTTTATATTACTTAATTTTGGTGTTGGAAAATTATCTGTTTTATTGTCAATTACATCCTTACTGGATGTTGTAATTTGATTATAATTAGCAATAAAATGTGCTGGCTTATAAGAATTTCTAAGTATACTGCCATTTTTATAATTTGTTGGTATATCATCAGTTTGTTGATTATTATTAAAAATAATTGGACTTGATGAATTGCTTAATTGTTGTTTTGTTGACAAAACATTAAAATTTGCTACTGATGCTGTCATTATCTTTTGTGTTAATGTATAAATTACACCCGATAGAACTAAATATATAATATTGTAACAGAGGTTTATTTGTTGTATCCAAAAATTTCTGAAAATAAAAAAAATTATTTTATTAGAAAATTTTTTTTTTTTTTTGTTTTTGAATTAAGTAATAAAATGTAATAAAAAACAAAACTAATTAAAGATAATAAAATATTATACTCAATTGAGAGTACATATTTTCGTCTTTAATTAAATGTTAATAGAAGAATTTTTTTTTAAATTTGATAAAAAATAGAAAAGAAAAACTTCTTTATGATAATATTTCACTTTAAAAATTACTTAATCAGAGTTAAAATTAAATTATTTATGTACAGGTCAGTTAAGTTTTTTTTTTTTTTTTTTTTTTTTGGCTTAATTTAATATTTACAATAAACATAGTTACATTAAACATATAAAATTTATATTTGTCGCTCATTTGCAAAAGAAACCAAAGTCATTTAAAAAAAATTTTTTTTTTTTTTCTAAATGAGGAAAAATTTTTTAAGAGTGTATTTCGTTTTTTTTTTTTTTTTTTAAATAAAAGTAAATTTTAAATTATCTGTCTAAAACTAAATTTATTTTGTGATATTTTTTTTGTGTCATTCAATAGGGCCTTTTAACAGACTTTTAAAATATGGTATATTTAATTTTATTCAAAAATTTAATTTATTCTTTTTTGCAAATGAGCAACAATTTAATCCTATATATGTACATACATATATTCGATTTAAAAATTTTAATGTTAAGAATTTTTTTATCCACTTAAATTTGCAAATTCTTAAAAAAAAATTTTTTTTTTTTTGTTTTTAATCCCAAATGTGAGTTTTTTTTTTTTTTTTGTAAATCCCAAATATGTTTTTTTTTTTTTTTTGTGAATTTTTCAACTTACACTTGAAGGTAATCCATAAATTAGTGTTTAATTAATTTGAAAAATAAATTTAGATTCTTTTTATTATATTAAATAGCAATTTTTTTGTCAGCTATAAAATATAATAATTTAAAATTATTAATTAAACAAGTCAAATTATTTTATTTTATAAAACTGAATCGAAAGTAATTTTAATAATAACTTATATAGGGTTTAAATATTATTATCTTATATTTTATAATTTTTATATTACTTATTGATTGTTATTCTTATCATTTCTTATCATTTCTTTTTTTTTTTTTTTTTTTTTTTAAATTCCAGGAATTTTTTTTTTATAATAATTTAAAAAACAAAATATATGTATATATATTTTAAAAATTATATCTTTATGTATATGTTTAGAAATATATATTTATAATAAATATTATGTATTACCATTATTTTATAATTTTTGTTTTTTTTTTTATAACATTCATATATTATTTGTAGTTATTACTGTACTATTTTACTATTTATCAAATTAATAAAATCATAACATATTATTCATATTTTTGTTTTTGTAACTTTTATAATTGAATTGAGTATTACTTTCGGATGATTGCACTATATATTTATCATAGTTATCAAAAATCAATTCATGTCATTTTTAAACGAACTTGTAAAAAAAAATTTTTTTTTTATCAAAAATCATAAAAATCTTTTTTACGAAATAATAATAAAAATTCTTCAAAAACTTATAACTCTTGACTTGATAATATTGAAATAATCACAAAAAAAATTATAAGATAAAAGAAAAACTTAAAGAAATCAGTGATTTTTTTTTTTTTTTTTTATTTTTTAAAAGAAAATAATCTTTCAGTTCATACATATATTTTTAATGAAATTTTCTCTTTTAATCCTTTTTTTTTTTTTTTGTTCTTCATTTATTTTATTTTTTTTCTCCTGCAACATTAAATTCCTTAGTATATTATCATTATATCACACAACAACAAATTAACAAAAAAAAAGTAGTCTGAGGAAAATTAAACGATTTTTTTTTTTCTAACTTATTGCACATGCATTTATTTAGCCGACAAAAAAAAAAATTAATAGTGATAAAAATACAAAAGTAAAAAAAAAAAAAAAAACAACAACAAACAGGTACAGAATCAAAAAACAAAAAAAAAAAAATTTAGTAACTAACAAATAAACAACCGAAATACAAAAACCGAACTGAACCTAACAAAGCAATGAAATCAACTAGTAAGAGGTATTATAAATAACAGATAATCGGTTTTTTTTAAGATTTTTCCTAACATCATCAAAAGCAGCCAACAAAACACAGTTCCAATACAACGTTAAATCTGGTTAAAATACTTGTAGAGGTGCAAAAAAAAAAAAAAACAGCAAGGAAAAAAAAAATACCACGTTACATGTAAACTTGCAACTCAACTATTATATAGGTATGTAATTCAAAAAGTAATTTAATGCTGTTTCTGCTGCTGTTGCTGCTGCAATCAAATCTATTGCATTATTCGCTCAAAGATAATTTTCTTAAAAAGAAAAAAAAAAACAAAATGAAAATAAGAAAAGAAAATATTGCAATTTCCATTCACAAAAATTATCAACCATTACACAAATATCCATACATATAAATATACCATAAAAGTTATTTAGTTATATACGTATACATAAGTAGATATTTAAGTTTTCTCTTGTCATTATTTTCTAAGTAGTTACATACTAACATATTTATTGCATATATGGCAAAAAAAAAGAAAAACTTAAATGAAATTCATTAAATATATAAATTTAAAAACTAGTCTCATATTAGCATATACCTATATATAATAGATACAAATACTTTAATATAAGTTACTTATATAAGAATTATGACGATGATGTAAACTTAACAATTTAAATATGGTTAGATGCACGGCGGGTGTAACTTTTTGTTTTTTTTTTTTTTTTCTTTCTAGTTCTAAAACAGCAAATAACAATATTGTTCAAAAAAAATGCAATAGAATGAAGAAAATAAAAGAATCTTATATAGAGTATTAGACTATAATAGTAACTATAACAACAACAAATGCAATATATAAACATTATTAATTATTTATTATATAAATTTTGTAGAAATATAATATAAAATGAGAAAAACAAGATAATAAAAAGAGATTTAAATATAGCGGCAGAGATCAGTATGTTGAAGATCACGAAACAAATTTATTTTATTACCTACATATATAAATTAATATATGTATATGTAAGTATGTATATATAAAATATAAATATCTGTATTGAACATAGGTCATAGATAGACATTATTACAGTTATTTTATTATTTTTAACCGTTATTGTCATTAAAATAAAGATTTACTTAGCAAAAAAAAAAATTATAGATTGAAAATACAAATGTATTTATAGAATATTTTTAAATTAATTTATACTTAAAATCTTTTCATTTAAATATTTTAAGATTGTTTTTGCAAGATACATAATATTTAAGTACATAAGTACCTAAAATTGTTTTCACTTATTTAATTCTGAAATGTTGTTGCGATGTAAGAAGATTAAATACTTAATATATTTTTAATATGTATACCTAATAATACGATTACAAACATAATATCTCTTGTAAGCAAAGAAAACAATAGGAAAATTCAAATAAAAATTTTCCAAATTAAACCCCTACTTAGAGAAAAAAAAGCAAATATATTTTAATATCTATTTTTTTTTTTTTTTTTTAAATTTAAACTCTATTTTAAATTTTTTCCTTCACAATACAATATGTACATACTACATAATATGTATGTTAAAAAACAGAACTGTAATTAATGTAAAATAAGAAGAGATGTAATTAATATATATATATATATACATATATATATATAGAACCTAAAATATTAGATG
This sequence comes from Poecilobothrus nobilitatus, assembly GCA_947095535.1. NCBI lineage: Eukaryota > Metazoa > Arthropoda > Insecta > Diptera > Dolichopodidae > Poecilobothrus > Poecilobothrus nobilitatus. The sequence goes on from OX352774.1 coordinate 28,752,445, forward strand.
ATGAGAAAATATTTGTATTAAGAGTTTTTGTTTTTTTAAATGTTTGTGCGTATGTTTGACTTAATGATTATCAATTTTTTTTTTAATTATTCAACCTTCAACTCTGTGGGACAATTTGTTTTTTCCTTTTTTTTTTTTTAAATTTTAAAGAATAAAATGAAAAAATAAATAAAAAATTGTTGTCATTGTGTTGCATTATTGCCTGGTTGTGTATAGATAATTAAATAATTCTAATTATGAGAATTTTTTTTTTTAAATTTCATGGGAAAATGAAAATGTAAAAACAACACTAAATGTTTCAATGTTTGGGACCATATCTGTTAATTATTTTTTTTTGTATTCTTCCTAACTTAACTTAAAGCCATATGACCTACGGATAAACAAACATAAATTTAATATATTTTCTGTTTTATGAAATTGTATCCCTATTCTATAGATAAGAAGGATTTGATAATTATGAGAAAAAAAATCAATTCTATATAAATTAAAAGAAAAATCAAAAAAGAAAATTCGAGAGAAGAAAAACGAATACTACTTTGTTATGTATTATATTTTCCTTTTTTTTTAGTGTGAACCCAACAAGCACATAGTAAGACTTAAGAGTTGTTGTTTTTTGTTTGTTCTCACTGATAAAATAAAAAAAAAAAGGAAAAACAAAAACATAGTTTTATAAATTATATTCTGTTCAATCATATTTTATCATATATTATAATGTACAACATTATTTTGCGGTTAGAAAAATATTTTCAACAATATTAAAAACGATATTAAAGTTGAAATCATTAACAGTTCAAGAACTATATGAAATGTGGTTTTAAAATAAACACGAAACAAAAAATCACCAGCAATGAATGGCCGACCTTTGTTATATAAAATTGGTACAAAACACATATTTAATTTAATTTTATTTTTAATTGTTATATTTAAAACAAAATAAAACAAAAAAAAAAAATTCTAAAAAAAATATTTAAAGAATGTCCTTTGAAAGTATATGAAATATATAAAGAAATATATATATAAATAATAAGAAAATTACACAATTAATTTAAATTATTTCCTTTGATTACTTGGTTAACCAAATAATATAAAGTAATCTTCAAGCAATTTCCTAATACCCTTGATATTTTTTAACTGTTCTTTGTTCTTTTTTCAATCAAATTATTCATTAAAAAAAAAATCGGCGCCGAAAACGATCGTCTCAATTACTTTGTGATTAGCTATATATACTAAGATAATATATGATAATATAGATAAAGATAAGAAAAATAAAAATATTTGATAAGAAAAATAAAGATAAAGGCTTTTTTTTTCTTTAATATTCATAAATGATTTTGTAAAATTTTTTGATAAGATTTAAGATTCACAAACAATTTTGATAGGCAATCAATGAAATCTTTTTGAATCAATTTATAGAATTTTGAAAATTTTTAGTCTATCTTTAAATATAGAATGGATAAAATTGTTTCGTATTGTTTATTTTGTTTAAATTTTTTCGCAGTGTTTATATTTAATTTAATTTAAAATTAAATATTTAAAAAAAAAAAAAAAAAAAAAAACCGAAAATTTTAAAAGCTAATGGAATAAAATAGAATAGTTTATTTAATGAGCCCATTAACCCTATATTTATATAGTATAAAGGTTATTTAGGCTAATAGAAATTAATATATGTTCATAAAAAAATTTAATTTTTGTTTGTCAAATTATAAAAATAAAATAAATTTTAAAATTATTATTTAAATTAATACCCATAGAAGTTTTTCATAATTTTTGCAATTTTTGCTCTTAATTTTAAACAATTATACAAATTTTTTTAAGAATAATTTCGCGTAATCGGACACACCTGTAAGTTTTTTCTTTTTGTTACGGCAAAAAAAAAAAAAAAAAAATTTTTTTTGTACCTAATACTTAAATATTCTTAAAAGTTCTCATAATGCATTTTGGAAACTACCTACATAACTACATATATTTTATTTCATTTTTAACTTAAAGATACAAATATATTATGTACCTATGTAATTTAATAATAAAAACCGTTATTTTATATTTAATATAACCTTCATATATAAATAATTGAACTTTTATTACTCTTAATTTATTATAAAATCTATTTTTTTTTTAATTTTTTTTTTTATTTCATATAAAATAAAATCAGTTTTTCTTTAAAAATTTTTCATTGTTTTGAAAATAATCAAAATGAAAATTATATTGCAGTAAAATAACTAAGTATAACTGTATAGTTAATTTAATTTTCAAGTAAATTATAAATGTATTTGTACAATACTGTGCTGTGACTGTAATATCTTCGCTTAGTTGGTGTTCTGTTTTCTTTTTTTACAATTTTCAATTGAATTGATTTTGATTTAGAAGAGCAACAGTGTTTGCTTTCGAAAACTAAAAGTCGTTCATTATAAAAAAATAACAAAGTGAAACTTACTTTATACTAATAATAATAACTAGTAAGTTACTATACAATATACATATGTAAGTATAGTCACAGTTATATATACAGGTACAAACAAACTTACAAAACAAATGTAAAAAAAAAAAAAAATATATATATATATATAGCAATATTGGAATACCACCGACATTATTTTATATTCTCATATAATATACATACTATCTATACATACATATATACATATACTCTGTGTCTACTTCATATCAAATAGGAACAAATTCGTGAGCAAATTAAAAAAAAAAAATAAAAAGAAAAATAAGAAAAATAAACGGTATCATGGGAGTGCATGAAAACTCAATTTAAAGAAAAATATACCAAAAAGAAAAAAACAAAACATAAGATAATAATTTTCACGAAAAACTTGAATGAAACGGTTTAAAATCTAAAAGAAAAAAAAAATTTATTAATAGCTGATAATTTTCTTATAAAAAATTAACAGTTTTTCAGTTAAGTATTTTTCTTTTTATTGTTTTTTTTTTTTTTTTTTTTGTTAATCTTTTTTAAAAAGACCTGTGGGAAAATTTTCAATTTTAATGTGATACTTTTCAACATATAAATATCACCATCAATTCATTTTGTTAGTTAAGAAAATACAAAAAACAAAAATGAAAAAAAAAAAAAAAAAAAAAAACAACAAATTAGTTTATTTTTCTTTCTTTTATATTATAGTTATCCCATATTTAATCGATAACTGACCAAAGTTAAACTAACAAAAGAAAACCAGTTATAAATAATAATAAATGGTACATTTTTATTTCAATAAGTTAATTTCAATCGTTAAATATATTATATATCTATCTATTAATATATGTATGTATGTATGTATGTATATAGAAATACTAATTGAAATAAATTTTGAATTAAAATTTAGAAAAAATATATATTAAGTACCTATAACCTATAGGTATCATTAGTTAGTTACCGGTAGTACCATAGTAAAAATTATATTAGAAATATCGCGAAATTGAATTTTTAATAAAGGTACGGTTTTTACTTATAGATATTTATATATATATATATATATGTACAAGCATACATACATACACATAAAGAAAAAAGAGAGGACAATAGAATTTAAAAATTAATAGCTACTTGGAAAAAAAAAAAAAAAACAAAAGTTGAGTTGTAGCATCCCAATGAAATTACTTAAACCAGCTTAAATTTAAATCGGTTTTATTTTAGAAAAATCGACTTAAAAGTATTTTTATTTGAATGATTTTTTTTTTTTTTTTTGAATCAAACAAAATTAAATTAATTTTTAGCCATGATTTGAATATACATATATCTACTATATATTAAGTAGAGAGGAGAATATAATAAAACCTAGAAGTTCAATAATAGGAAATTGTTCAAAGAACATCAAAAAAAAAAAAAAAAATTAAATAAAAATAGAGAAAAGGAAAAAACTAAATAATGAATCAAGTTAGGTGAGTAATAAAAATTTTTAAATTAGTGAATGGTAATAAGCCGCTAAAAAAAAAAGAAACCTAGGTAACTAAAAAAGTAATTTCCTTTCTTTATTCATTTTTATATTCTTGTACTTCTTGTATTCTATTAAGTACAATTTGTAATTTTACAATTACATACTTTTTTATTTTTTTTATTTTTGCTCTTTTCCATTTTATATCAATTTTCAAATTAAAAAAAAAATTTTTTTTTTTTTCATATTTCTAACAGTGGTGTGTTTAGTTACTTTACATAAATATATATTATGTTTATAAACATATAATGAATTAATGTATGTAAGTAAAAAAAAACGTACATACCATTCTATATATAGGTATGTTTATTATATATATATACATATATATATACATATATATATACATATATATATATATATATTTATGACGTTGTTGAGAATCTTGTTAACAAGTAGTATAATACATAATAGTAAGGTAGAGATTAAGAAAAATGAAAAAAAAATACATACTTGGTCTCATATTTTATATGTATGTACGTATGTTTACCGTACTCGTTTTTCTTTTATTTTAGAAGAAAAATGAAAAATCATATTTTCTTAAAGAATTTTTCTTTACTCTGGTGTCTCAAACACACTATTAAAAAAACAATTTTTTTTTTTTTTTTATAAAAGAAGAAAAAAAAATTAAAAATGGTAATTGCATTCCACTTGAAAACAACAAAAATAAAAAAAAAATAAAAAATAGGAAAATAAGAAAAACTTTAAGACCAACATTATTATGTATTTGTATACTAATAAACTAATACATATTATCATATTAGTGCCTTTTTTTATTTGTTTTGGTTTTTTTTTTTTTTGTTTTGGTTTTTTTTTTTTGTTGTTGCCTTCTATTCGTTGTCGTTCACTCAACTATAACTTGATTATAGAAAATTTTTTGAACTATAAAGTAAGTAAATGAGCTAACAACAAGCAAGCGAACTAAGCTACCAAGTAAGCAGCTGACATGTATTCCACTCAAAACTATTAGTTTTTTTTTTTTTTTTTTTTTTTTATATATGTATGTATCTTACACAAGTTACACAGGGTACGTTGTATATATATATACATATATATATATATATATATATGTAAAGTATCTATTTATATGGAAAGTATTAAATAAGTTAAGTAAGATATAAATTCATTAATGAATTGTGTTGACGACATATGATTCATTCAAGAAAAAATTTAATATTTTTTTCTTCGTTCTCTTTTTTCTTATTTTTTTTTTTTTTGTAATTTTACACAAATTAGTATATAGTATATATAGGTTTTTTTTTTTTCTATACATATTTACATAATTTATATTATAGTTGAGTACATGATAATATTAAATTTATTAGAATGTTTGTACATTTAGAGCGCATATAGTATTGCATACATATTGAAGTAATATAAAAAAAAAAAAACAAAAAAAAAAAGTTGTTAATGACAAACAACATTTTCTTAGAAAATAAAAAAAAAAAAAATGTAAGTTTTTATATTTCTTATCGCAAAGATATCGTCTCATATCACAATATTATGTAAAAAAATAAAAAAATAGATTGAATAAATAATTAAATAAAATTTAAATTATTACTTTTTTTTTTTTGTTTTTTTTTTACATCTATTAATTCTCATTTAAATGGAATGCACAGATAGTTTATTATTTTGTATACATATGGTTACAAAAAAAAAAAAAAAAAAACACTAATTATTTTTCTTTATAGTTTTTAAATAAATAGAAAAAGTCCATAGTACAATATACTATGATTAGTATTTTGTTTTTTTTTTGTTAATTTTTTGCTAAAAAGACAATAAAAAAAAATGTGATTGCAAAAGAAAACTAAAAAAAAAAAAAAAACTTTCCTAAACTTTTTATCATATTTCATATTTTTCATACAAAGAAAATTGAAGTGTAAAATGTACTGATTAGCTTAACAATTAAACCTCAAATTATTTCTGTTGCTAACTGTTAAATGAAAAAAATATACATATATTATGGGCTATGGTACTTATATGTATAATGATAAATTTCAATTTAATTTTAATTTCCTATTGTTTTAATACTTAACTTTTAAATGACAGGATTAAAGAAAATCAAAAGTACTTAATATAAGAATATTGTAATTGTACTATATATGTAAGTAATAAAAAAATATGCCACCTGGATAACAAATTGAAAAACAATGTAACTGTCTGTCATTATAACTATATAATTGACATATTATTCATTTTTGACAATTAAATAATTTTAAAAAAAATACGCACATATACAATACAAAAAGAAAAAAAACCAGTTGTCTATTTATTATTGATAAATAAAATTAAATGCAAATTTATAAATGATAAGAAAATAGTGATAAGACGAAATTCAAATTAGGTAAATACATACATATATGTACATATGTACATATTATGTATTTATAAAATTAAAATAATATTGTTTTATATATTTTTTTTTTTTTTTATTGATTAGTATACTTATATACCTTGGTAGAAAAGTACGTCAATCTATAATATTTTGAAGTAGTAATGAATGACAGTTAAATTTTTTTTCTGTAAGTATTTACAATAATGTATACAATATATTATATAAATCTATTTGAAAATTCATTCTAAGTACTATATACATACGTATGTATATATTTTTTTTTTATAATTTAATTATCTTGCAACTGAAACACTTGATGACTTCAATTATAAGGAAACAAAAAAAAAAAAAAAATTTATTAATTGATAGTTATTTATTATATGAAACAGACTGAGAGGAAAAATAAAAAAAAAATGCATTTTTAGTGATTACACCTCATTTGGAAAGTACATTGTAAGCATGTAGGTATATGCTGTATGTAATATTTATATTTTATAAAAGGAACTTCTGTATAAAAATACATAGTATACATATATATTAATATTATATAAAAAAGAATTTAAGTGTTTCCTGTTTTTGTTACTGGACAGGTTTAAATATCATTATGAAAAATATTATTTTATCAATTATATATTTTTTTCTTTTCATTTTTATTTTTTTTTTTTTTTTTTTTAGAGAAAACAGTTTAATATATTTAATAATTAATTTGATTAATTCACCTACCTACACTAATAATTTGTAGAATTTTATCTTTTTTTTTTTTTCAGATAAAATACATATAATATATGAATTAATCAATATTAAAAACTATACATTTTACAGAACATTCATAATATAAAAATAAAATAGTGACAAGTAATTAGTTATCGAATTATTAATATAAAAGAATATTTATATATAATTAAAATAAAATTTTATATTGATATATGTAATCATAATTTATGTAAAAACGAATATAAATATAATGTATTAAGCAGAGAAGGTATTAGTCAGCAGCTAAAAAATTAAAAGAAACATTTTAAAGACAAGCATGTTAAATATGTATACATATATATATAATGCATATTTATATTTATATATAATGGTTTAATTTATAGATTTTATATTATTACTATTAAGAGTCTTTAATTATTTAATTTGAATTATATTTATATAATTATTTAAACAAAAATTAAATTTAAATTATATGTCACAATATTATAATTTTAATTTAAAATTTACTTTTTGAATATTTATGTATGTATATACAAAGCACTAAAAATAAAAAATTCTGAATTTGTGGATAATAAAAAATATATTTAAAAAAAAAAAAAAAAAAAAAAGAATTATGTAGAAATAAATAATATACCTTGTAATAAGTTTCCCATAAACTTCAGTTTCCATCATTTTTCTTTCTTTCTTTAGTTTTCTTTTAATCGGTACTTTTTTCGGTTATTTTCTGTCACGTTTTAAAATTTTCTTTCTTTTAATCTGTTTTAAAGATTTTTCTTTTCTTTTTTCTCAGTTATTAGAACTTAATATTTTATAAAAAAAATAAATAATAAAAACTAAAAGACACAGCAACGGTTTCTTTTTCTTTTTTTTTTTTTTAAATAAGGTATATTCAATTCAACAACTACCCTCTTTTTTTTGGTATATTTTATCCAGTTAAAAACTCCTTGTAAGAAAAAAAAAAACAAAAAAAATAAAATAAAAAACTAAAAATTAAAATAAAAATATTAAAAAAATAAAAAAAATTATAATATTTGTTAAAAAAAATTAAAAATAAAAATGTAAAATAAAAAATTATAAATGAAAATGAAAATTAACAATAACAAAAACAAATAAAATTAAAAAATTATAAAAATAAAATTAAAAAATTATAAAAATAAAAAACACAAAGTTATTTTCTTTTTACTTTTTTTTTTTTTTAATTTCTTTCTTAATTTTTTTTTTTTTTTTTGGTTTTAATAACAAAACAAAAAAAACAAAATTTTCGTTGCTTGAATAATGAACTTTTTGAATTGCTATTACAAACTAAATTCTGATATAAATTTAATTTTTGCTTTATGTAAAAAAAAATAAAAAATAAAACAATAAAAAGATAAAAAATAAATAAAATGAAATTCTTATCATCAAGAACTTATTTATATTTGTAATATACATATGCATAAGTAAAAGTATAACAAACATATTTATTGATACTAAAAGTAGAAATTTCTACAACACTGTAATACATACTTATTATGGATAAATTTATGTACAGTAAACTCTCATTTTTATAAACATATTCTAGATTTTAAAATATAAAACTCAATTAAATAATACAATAAAATCTTACTTAGGTACTTACTACTATCTAATGATTTTTCGTACAATCCATTATTTTATTTAAAAAAATGTATTCATTTTAAAAAAAATAAGTATACAACACAGTTTTAATAAACCTTAAAAAAATCTTACTAGGTACCAAAATTTGAAAACTACCGCTCAATTTAACATAAATTTCATCTAATATTAGAACCAAAAAAAAAAACGAACGTATGCTTTAGTAAAAATACTTTCTTTGTTATGTATGCATATGTTAAATTGTTAATTATTGATATAATGGTTATGTGGAAGTTCGCCGAAATGTTTCGATGAAAAAAATTTCGCATATGGTATGCTGAAATCAGAATTTTATTCATGGCTGCAAAACAATATTTTTATTTCGAAAATTTTTTTTTGTGTATGCTGTAGCCGTCAAAATGAATGAAAATCAATCGAATTACTTTCGACCCAATTAATCATTCGAAAACAAGCATTTAAAAAGGAAATGTTTTTTAATGCAAAATAATTTTTATTTTTTAAAAGAAAGAAAGCAAAGATATAATTTTTGTTTTGTTAAGTTTTTTTTAAGTTATAAATTTAAAAATATTTCTTTTTAAATCCGAGCATTTTTCAGCGTCAAAAATAATATTTTCAGTAATTTTCTTTTCAAAAGCAAATCCTCTGAAATTTCCGTTTCTTCATTTCCCTAAACTCACTCACTACAAAACTCATCATCGATTCTAAACTCACTACAAAACTCATCATCGATTTATAAAAATTATTTTAAACGTATTTCAAATTATTTCTTTATACTGAAAAAACCACAAAAAAAAAAATATCTACCAAAAAATACTAGAAACAAAAAATATTTTATGAAACATATGACTTTGACATTTGCAAAAAGTGTTTGCAGCCGAATGGATTTTCAGCATACCAATTTTTTCGAAAGCGGAACGAACTTTGTTCAGTCGAATGATTTTTTCTTTCATCAGACTTCAGCATAACTCAGCATAAATGTTTCTATAATCGAGGTAAGACTGTACATTTATAATAATATAATATTAATACACAAAATATATTTTACATTCACAAAGAGAAAAAGATAAAAAAAAAAAAAAAAAAAAACAAGAACAATGTAAATATATGAGTGGTTTCAGTACATGGTTTCGTGACGCATTTTATCGTAAAAAATATATATATGTATATATAAAGTACCTACATATAAATAAAATAAAACATTTAAATATCAAAAATAAGAAATATGTTATAAAAATTTCAATATATTATAATGTTATATTTTACTAAAAGTGTCACGTAACTTTAAAAAACAATTTTATTTTAAAACATAAAAATTTAAATATAACCTATAGGTACATACATACACATATATGTATAAAAAGGTAAGCAACTTCTTGCATTATAAAACAAAACAAAAAAATAATTTCAAATTCTTGTAAATATTAGAAATTACAAGACACGACCTTCACGATAATTAAATTTAAACTTTTTAAATGTTTTTTTTTTTTTTTGTCTTTTTTCTTGTTTTAAATACCTACCAGAGGTATTTTTTAATTATATATTTTTCGGTTTATTTTTCAAAATAGGTATTTAAAATCAACTAAATTTCTTATATTAAATTTGTCAGTTTTATATTTATGTACAATACATTAATATATTTGATAATTAAAGTAAATACCTATATTTCAATTTAAATATTGTTTCAAATAGGGATAGTTTTTTAAAAAGGGTGAAGCCATAATCAGTAAATAACATATACTTATGTAAATAAAAATAAAAACTTTTTTTTTTTCCATATATTGTTGTCTATAAATTTATAAAAATTATTATTTTTAGAAAAAAAAAAAAAAAAAATTAACAATTAATAAATTTTAATGAAAAAAAAAATATGGATAGAAAATGTGGGTTTTCCCTTATCAAAAAAAAAAACAAAATACTACATACACACAGACACAAAAGTATCTATAACAATTTAATTAAAAAAAAAAATAAAAATAAATTAAATAAACACCAAAGAATAAAACCAAAACATATAACGTTTTTTCTTTTTTTTTTTTTAAACCCAATATAAATTATAATTGTGTTTATAGTTGGGATTTTCAGAATAATTATATGGAATATATATTATAAAACATATATATATGTAGGTATATATAGAATAGATATATAGGTATAGGTACATCAAAAAAATTAAGTATGTACATATATAAAGTAATATAATATATGTACCTACTATAGAATGTAAATATTCATACAAAATATTTTCCATATTATTTTTCATTTTAATTTCTGTTTCTATAAAATATAATATCTTAAATTACACATTCTTTAGAAATCATACTGGCATTCCAATAACCGTACACACACACATGAACATAAACGGAATGCAAATAAATATACATATTCCACCGATTTTCCCTTCTTCTCCTTTTTTCTCTATATTTTCTTGATTTATTTATTATTAAAAGTCACTTATATTTTGTTTTAAAAAAAAAAAAAAAAATCATGTTTATCTTTAAATAAAAAAAAAACAAAACCAAATGAAAATATTTACTTCCTAATAAAAAAAAAAAAAAAAAACAGAACCACAATCATTATTGAAGTAGTAGAAATGCTAATAGAACAGAAATAATCAAAATAAAAATGAATCTGTTCTTATAAGATAATTTCCACAACTCCGAAAAATGTTTTATTTTTATATATACATATATATGTATATGTACATAAATAAAAAACTAAATTAAATAATACATTAAAAGAATAAATGTTTTCTTTTTTCCACCTCTTGTTAGCCCATCAAATCTAAATCAGTCAACCCACATAGTAGCCTTTTTACTCTTCCTTTCATTCATACCCTAACTAAACCATACCTTTTCCTTAACTACAAAATTATTTTAAAGAAAAGGGGTCGGTATATGAAACGAAAATTAAAACGTTCCTAATAAATACTAGTATGACTTTTAGGCTGAATCTCATATTAATTAGGAAAATTTTTAAGAAAACCTTAATATATTTTCCAAAAACAAAAAACAGAAAAAAAATAAAAACTCGCATTCTTCTGAAATTGTTACTTCAAATTGTTCATATTTTTATTATATACCTAACTTTACATAATGCATTATATACAAAATATTTAGAACTTAAAATTCTTAATTATTTACTTTTTTATTAAGAAATTTTTAATTCTATTGTTAAATTTTTCTTTTTTTTTTTTTCTAAACATTCTAAGACAAATAGGGAGAATTTTCGTTAGAATGTCTTATTTTTGATTCTATCTTTTCAAAAAAAAAATTTAAAAAAAATAAAAATTTAAGTCAAATCTTAATTAATATTCTTTAAACGTCCCCTACAACAAAAACAACAATAATAAAGTTTTCATATTTTTAATTTCTTTATTATTTATTGTTTAATTCTTTAATAATGATCAAAAGCTAATCATAATCATCATCATCATCATTATCATAAAATTTTTGATGAATTTATTAAAAAGTAAAAACTAAAACAAAAAAAAAAAGAGAACATGAAAGAATTTCGTTTATTGTTTCATTTAAATTAAAAATAATTAAATAGAATTTTTCTTTATATACAAAAAAAAAAGTAAAAACAAAAAAATATCATAGAATTAGGTATTATAATGTTGAAAAATCATGTCATCATGTAATGTGAAACGATGACAGACGGCGACGAATGTTGCAAACAATAACAGCAGTTCCCAATCATCAAACAAAAAAAGACAAAAAACAAAAAAAAAAAAAAATTTACATTTAATGTGGTTAAATTTTAAAAGGGCATCATTAGTGGTCCAAAAAAAATAATTTTTTTTTCTTTTAATTACTAACTATTAATATTTGTATCTGATTGTATTCTTAAATTAGAACTCTATACAATGCATTTTATTACAAAAACAAAAAAAAAAATTAAAGATAATAAATTCTACTAATAGACAAAGAAAATATGAATTTATAAGTAGGTACATACTTATATACTATATATATATATATGTACATACATATGTATGTAAATTCAAAAGATTTGGTTAAGATTTCAAAGGTTATCTTAAATTTTATGATTATCAAAGAAAAAAAAAAAAAATTTATGTTATAGTGTCATTGAATTTTAATTAAATATTATTATATTTAAATAAAGAAAAAAAAAAAATAACAAACACTGATTATTTTTTTTTTTTTTTATTATACATACATATTTTGTATGATACTTAATCAGTATTTAATTTTAATTTAAAATAATTATAAAAACAATTATTAATGATTAGGCGTTAATGTAAGACAAAAAGAAAACTATGTAAACACTTTTTTAAAATCTTTAAAACAATATTTTCATTTCACATACATACATACATACATTTTGATGATTTCAAATCAATCAGAAAATGCAGGTTTCTTTCCAAATCGTTTTTTCTTAAATATTTACATTTAAGTACATAATAGTTGTGTTTATTAGTCAGTTCTAGAAAGATCAAGAACAATCTAGAACAGAAAAGTACAAGTTTTGGTGTTTTTTTTTTTGTCCGAAAGTGTTCTATTTTAGTGTTCATTTAGTTGTTCTAAACTTATTATATGTTACACTTTTCTATTCTGGTATTATTATTTTTTCAGAAAACTTTTTTTTTAATTTTGACAGATTTATGTGAATGCATTTTTTTTTTAATGAAAAATAGTGGAAAGTGTTACAATTTTTAGAAAGAAACAAAAGGAATTCATTAAATCTAAAGTGTTTGACGTTTAATTGTTTGCTACTGTATAATGTTCTGGTCTGTTCTGAAAACTAATAAACTCACCTAATATGTATGTACCTACTTATTTATCATTTTATTTTAAGGAAAATTAAATTTCAGTGAATTCTCTATTTCCAAGAATAAAACATTCTTTATAAAATCTTCTAATTAATTCATTATTAGTAAAACTGAGTTCAATTCAAGCTCTATTTTAAAAAATTTCCTTACTTTATACATGTTCAATAAAATTCTTTATATAATATATGTAACATATATGTATGTAACTATATTTATTATTTATTTTGCCGGTATAATTACCAGTTTTTCATTGCAATTTCTTTGTTATTCTAGATTCTTGATAAACCTTATATTTAATCAAAAACAATAATGATGATGCATTTCATATATATTATATTGAGGGCAAAAATAAAAGCAAGAAATTTTATTAATAAACTTTAGATTATAGATTAAAATTTAAAATATTTATTCTTTTTGTTTTTAAAAACTTGTCAATATTTACTATAATACTTATGTACATATATTAATATTTATTGTAAAATAATTAATAATAAGATATGGGGAGAAAATAAAAACACCCATTAATATAAAAAAAAAAAAACCGAATCACTTTAAAATAACAATCAGAACAAACCCCGAAAACCAACAAGTTTCTTAAAAACAAACTTATATAACATATTTGTTTTTTAATATGGGGACAAAAAAACTTTTTAAATCACAAACAAAAATGTAATTTTAATTTAATTTATAATACCTATTTGTTTTTTGTTTGTTTTTTTTTTTTTCATTACAGTTAATTTCATTTATAACGAACTCATTTTTATAAAAATTTTACTTTTATAATAACATAATCTAATTTTGAAGTAAAGATAATTTTTTGAAGTTTCTACAGTAAAAAAACAAAAATGCATTTACAATGACGACGAATTTAACGACAACTTCAACTTATAGCAGACAATTTTCAGTACAAAATTAAAAAAAAAAATACCTATGTAGAAAAAGTTGTTTAGGATACAATTGTTGGTATGTTACTATACCTTTATTTCCAAGTAGAATAACAATTCTTCTTATTTATTTAAAAAGATAAAATCATAATTTTTAAATAATTTTTTTGTAAAACCATATGGTGGATTTTACATAAAAATTCACATTTCAGAAGAATTCACACACAGGAAATTTCTCTGAATTTTTAATTTTAGCTAAAAAAAATTTTATATTTGGCAGTTGTCTAGGCAATTATTCAACACTACATAACTACTGAAGAAAAGTTCAATAGTCTTGAACAACAAAACATACACCTATTGTTGACCTATATTTATGTACAAAAACTGTTTTTTTTTTGTTTTAAAAATTGAATTTAAATATCAAAAAACTTTTTCTATGATAAAAATATTTTTGATAAAGTAAATGTTGGGTGGTTGGCAAAGGTGATTTGTACTTTGATATGAAAATGCATACAAGAATAAATATGTATAAAAAATTTTTGTTTCAAGTTTGTTTTGTATTAATTATCGATGTAAGTACTTTGTAACTTTGTAAGTACTTAAACATATATATAGTACATACTTATATAAAAAAAGGAATATGTAAGTATATATGTGCAGTTATATAATATATATGTGCATATGTACAATGTTAAAAACAAAAAAAAAAAATCATATTTTAACTTAATTCACACTTAACAATGAACAGTCGGCCTATAAAGCAACAATTTTTTCAATTATCTTGAAGGTCGTTCGTTATAAGTTAATTCTACTGTATATTTTTGAATATTTAAATTCATTGAATTTTTTACTTGTTTTTTTTTTTTTTTGTTTTCTTGGATTACATTTTGATAACATACATACTTTGCCACTTAACTCAATTTCAATTCAATTCAAATATATAATCATATATTTCATAGTTCATACATTCATTTTTCGTGTTTAATTTTTTTTTTTTGGTTGCGTTGTGTTTTTCCGAGCGTTTTTTCTTTTCAATTGCATTAATTTTTTTTTTAAATCACATTAAATATGTGGTAAATATACGTGACAATATACGGTTTTTTTTTTTTTTAAATTTTATTTTATACATATATGTATATACTTTTTATATACAAATAATATTATGTATGAATAAATAAATAAAAAAATTTTTTATATTTGACATGTATTGCTATAGTGGCGACATAATGTCACATTTTGATGAGTTATGGAATTAATGAAAAAATCATAATATGTATTTATTGCAATTTGGGGAGAATTTTAGTATTTTATTTTTTAATAATTTAAAATTATATATAAAATATGTATATGTATATACACAATATGTACAATAAATAAATTATAAAATAAATAAAAAATGTATCAAATTAATAATGGCAAAAAAAAAAATAAACAGTATGATAAACTTATTTTTTTTTTTTCCAATATAATCGAGCAAAGTTTACAAATTCTCAAATTAATATTTAAACAGTAATTGATTAATGAAATAATTCTAATATATGTATGTTAAGGTATAAATAAAGAGTGATAAATTACATAAAATGGAAATACAATCTTCTTTTAAATGGCCGCAAAGATTCAAAAATTTCAAAAGTTAACAATAAACAAAGAATTGATATGTAATATTAATGAATATAAAAGATTTCGCAAAGTCCAGACTAAATAAAATTTAAAATTAAAATGGTCATGATTAAATAAATTAAATAAAATTCATCATTTTATTCATTTTTTTTTTTGTTATTTAAAATAAAGTCCAAAATACAAAAAGAAAAAAAACTTAATATTATTATTGTAAACAAAATTTTAATAAATTAGCACTTGACATAAAATCAAAAAAGTAAATAAAAACGGCGTTACCCATACCTAGAAAAGAGTTAGGTATGTTTTAATTTTATTTCATTTATTTTTTTTTTTTAAATCTTTCATTCTTTTAACATATTTTTTTTTATCTTATCAGTTTTTCAAAAAAAAAAAAAAATAAATAAATAAATAAAAAAAATATTACACTGTCTTTTATTAATTGGAAATAATTCGACACATTCTGATAATAAAAAATCGATAAATCGGTTAAATAAAAAAAAAAAAATAAACAAAAACATAGTAAGAAAAAATTCCTATGAAATAAAATTAGAAATCATAAATAATAATAATAATTTAAACAACATATTATTTTCAAAACATAAGATAAATGTTATTATGTACCTACTTACATATCTTTTTTTTTTTTTTTTTACCTATTAAAATCCTCTCTTATCAAATACACAGGAAATAGGAAATTAAAATAGATAAAAGAATGAAAAATGAAAATACTAATACTTTACTTTACTTTAATTAAAAATGACTAATTAATATGTCAGTGATTT
The DNA here is from genome assembly GCA_947095535.1 of Poecilobothrus nobilitatus. Lineage (NCBI taxonomy): Eukaryota > Metazoa > Arthropoda > Insecta > Diptera > Dolichopodidae > Poecilobothrus > Poecilobothrus nobilitatus. The sequence continues at coordinate 28,769,127 of OX352774.1, forward strand.
TGAGTTCAAATCACTTCAAAAAAAAATGGAACATTCTGTGCAAATATGATTATTATATGTATGTATATACTTTTGTCAACACCTTTTAAATTTTATTATATAAACAAAAGTAAAATTTTCGTTTGTAATCGATTTGTAATCAAAATTTCATGAATTTTTTTGATGGCTGTTGGTAGGTAGCTCATAAAATCATAAAAATCAAAAATACCAGCTATTAAATTTAAACAAATATAAAAAGAAAAATGCATCTACATATATATATTATATTTCTTCTATCACACATAATAGATGACGTACAAAAAAACTTGAACCATATGGTACATATTTATGTTTTATATCGAAAAACTATACTTAGTCAAAGAAATTTTCTTTAGTTAAAATAAAAATGACTTCCGATATTATTGCCGAATATTCGCTTAAATGAAAAAAAAAAAAACCTTTGGATAATTTTAACTTAACTATTGTAATTTATACAGGTAAACTATAAAATATATTTGTAATACAATAAGAAGAGTCCCTTTTAACCAAATGTCAACTAAATTCGCGGAGAAATTTTTTTATTTTTTTATCTTTTAAATTTATCTTATCTTATATTAATTGCAAGTAATAAAATTATGTACTTACAAATTTAAATAATACATATCTTATTTAAAAAAAATTATCACAAGCTTTTTATAAAATCCTTTATATAATCCAATAGATTTTTTTTTTTTTTGATCAATTTAATTATCATTTATTATTTATCAATAATATTTGATCCGAAATCACTCTTAAGTATATTTATTATTTTATTATTTAACCGATCCGATGATGAACGATTTAATACTAGGTACTTATATTTAATTTTTTTGAACATAAAATTAAAATGTTCGCTTCTTTTTTTGTTTTTTAGTTAGTTATACTTATTTTGCAAAAAAAAAAAAAACAATCTTTAGATAAAATAACCCCAACCTAATTCTTAATTTCTAAATTTGTTCAATTTTTAAAGATTTATTTGGAAAAATGACCATATCAGGTCGCCCTCAAAATCAATCAGAAAAATATCGAGAGATTTTTAAGCAAAAAACAAAAAAAAAAAAAAAGTTGTTATTACCATAATTCACCACATCAAGCAATCACTCAATTGTTTTTTTTTTTTTTTTTACGTACAATATTTTAAGTTTTACAAATATTCCAAAATAATATTAGAAAAGTTTAAAATAACGCACGTTTGTATGTGAAAATAGTGTAAAAAAAAGTTTAATAATACTAATATTATATTGATTAGAGTATTGATTTGAAAGTACACTTTTACAAAGAAGGTAAAAATGCAAAAAAGTGGTCCAGAACGTTACAAATTTAAAATTTAAGAATAAAATAGAACAAAACAAATGAAAAATTGTTTTTTGTTTTTGTATAGATGTTTATTAAAATATGAATGTAATTTTTGCTTTAACAATTTTTAAGATTTGATAATTTTTATATGAAAATGCTACACCATATATTGAAATACAATGTTTAATTGAAAAAAAAAAATGTTTGTTTTTCTTTTTTTTTTGTGTTTTATTGCTGCTTATTTTAAAAGCGCAACTAATGGTATATTCTTAACATGATCAAATAAATTTTTTTTCGAAAAAAAAAAAAAAAAAGATATCGAAAAATTAAAAACATAAAACAGAAAAAAAAGAAAAAAACTTGCTGGCCTTAACAAAAATTCTTGATATTTTTCGGTAAAGTCACACTGTGGAATTTCTGAGTTCCCCAGGTCCAAAAACAACAACAACAACTATAATAAATTAAGCGTATAACAGCTAAAGAAAAAAAAAAACATAAACTAAATATCAGTGGAGAATTTTTTTTTTTTTTTTTTATTATAACTTCTCTTTCCATTCGAGTTTTTTTTCTCTCTTTCTATTTCTTCACAAATTCACAATCCCCTTCTATCTTTCTCATTCTACTGCATATACTCACTCATTTACTCCATCCAACCAAAACTAGTAATGCTGTCAATAAAATTCAATGGAAAAAGACATTTTTTCCTTTTTTTTTTTTGTTTTCTTTTTTTTTTTTCTTGATTTCTTTAATAAAATATAAACCAACAACACGTTCAACGAATATACAAGAATCTGTTAAGAAAATCAAAAAATTAAAAGAAAAAAAAAAAAAAAAAAAAAGTCTTAGGAATGGAATGTAATATGGCCGCGCAGCCGCATACAATAATTTTTAAGAAAAATATAAGAAAAAGAATCAAAAGAAGAAAAAAAATTATAAGAGACCAGAAGAAAAAAAATTTTTTTTTTTTTTATTTCGATTTTTCTTTTTACGAATGCAAAAACGCATTTAAAATATTGAAGAGTGCACTATAATATTATTCTTTATTTATATATATATATACATATATATATAAACATATGATTGTTTGTTTGTATGAAAATCTAAATATTATAATTTATATATAAAATATGAATATAAGTAGGTATGTACATATGTATGTTTAATTCGATATAAATGTTAACATTAACGAGTCTGGTTTTTTTTTTTTATGGTTTGATTTTTATTTAATGAACGGATATTGTATTGGGTACGTAAGCATATAAATATGTATTTATGTACATACATATATGTATAATGTTTGTACAAAAACTAAGTGTCAAAAAACAAAAAAAAAAACAAAAAAAAAGTTATCTTTTCCACAATGGAATTAAACGATGGGGCAAAAATAAAATAAATTAAGGGCGTTATAGTCTAGTAAATATATGTATGTATGTACATAATATATTAAAACACAACGGCTACTTTTTAATCAATCTTCATGATAATAACAATGAGTTCATAAAACTTAAAAAAGAATTATTTAATATACGTATGTAAAATAAAGTTATAGGTACATGATACATCTTACAGTTAATTTCTTTTTATTTCAATAAAAATTTCTCGAAAATAAATTTTAAACAATTTTATTGTCAGTACTGGACAACCCAAACAAAATTTTTTGAATAAACACAAATTATTTAATATATATTTAAAAAAAAAATAAAAATAATTTTAATTTTGAAGCGCATTCAAAACTTGTTTTTAATTTTAAAATAAAATTCAAATTTAAAAAATTACCATAAGGTATTTTTAAAAGGAGAAAAAAAAAAAAAAAACCAAAATCAAAAACGATACTGTTCATCCAACTCTAACAGCCATTGTTATATTTCAACCATAAAAATTAGGATTTTTTTTTTCCCTTCATTTTTATGTTTGTTTTAATTTATATCATATTTTTTTTTTTTTTTCTTATAAATTCTTATAAAATTTTAATTTCATGTTTTCTTTCATTTAAAAAAAAAAAATTAATAATATTCTAAAATAAAAATGGTTTAATATGCGGAAATTTTTTATATTAGAAATAAATATAAAAGAAAAAGAACAAGATATGTATATAGGTATATATGTAGTATATACATATGTATAGATATTACCTATGTACTATAATATATTAATAGGAAAAATTATTTACAATGCACCTTTAAATTTTTATATGCTGAAATAATTTTTATGCTAGACTTAAATAAAAAAAAAAAATATACCTATACTTTTAAAATAAATTATTAAAAAAGTTTATAAAAATAAAGGGTCATGTCATCTTTTTATATTATGTATTTATGTACATACATAATATATACCTATATACATACATATAACCAGATAACTTTAAAAAAAAAAAATTCCTTTTTAATAGTAAATAGGTACATACTTTTAAAAATCTATGAAATATTTTAAAATTTTTTTTTGTTTTTTTTTTTTTAATTTTTTTTCGTTAATGCCCTCCAGAAAATTTTCGATTCATCACCTTTTTCTTTCCATTTGTCTCTATAATATTCTTTTAAAAATTTGTACTTAAAATCATTAGGTATGTATACATATAAAAGAAGAAAAATGATGAAAAAAAAAAAAAAAAATTCTACTACTTTCATAAGGATATCAGCTAGTACATAGAAGAATAATATTCTATAAATTTAATTTTTTTTCCTGTTCCAAAATAAACTTAGGTATCTAAAATTGTTTTGTACTAAAAAAAAAATATATATCTATATATATATATATATGTATAGTGGAATACTACGGTACACGAGTACGATTGTACTTAGATTCCTTTTTTTTTTCTTCTTTTATCGTTTCTTAAATGAAAAATTTTTTTTTTTTAAAGCAACAGAAAAAGCAGCAGCTATAACAAATGCAGCATCCTTTTCAGAATAACCTTACCACCATTAAACCCCTTTAAGTCTACATTCTTTTTTTGTGTTTTTTACCGAAATAAACTTACGAAGAATAAAAACTAAAAAAAAAAAAAAATTTAAAAAGAAAAAAAAATAGAACAAACAGGAAAAAGTATGAACGAAGAGTATAGAAAAAGAAAAGCCCATAGTATTCATCGTATACGAATCGGATAGTATACTATGAAACCATCGTACTTCTCTTTTACACTTACACTTAAATACAACTCGTTCATGCAACATTTTTCCTTTTTTTTTCGTTCTTTTAATTTTTTCTTTTTTTTTTTGCTCGTTTTTTATTTTATAGAAAGACCTCGAAGACCTCACACTCGGTTCCTTTCTCATCCAATTCAACAAATATATTAAGTGTCTTGTATGTATGTATATAGAATTTTATATACAATTTTTGTAACGTAAAAATGTTTGTACCATAATGAATATAACTATAATTCGTCTCCGTCTCTGTCTCAGTTTTTTGCTGGTTTTATTGTTTTTCTCTTGTTGTTGTTGTTGATTTTTATTTGATTTTTTTTTTTTTTTTTGTAAATCAACATATAAAAGTATCTCACCCATATGAGATAAATATCTGGGTATAAAAATATATATTATAAATTATAATATGTATATCCAATCCACCACCTAGTATATATATACACTATTTAGATATGATGGTATTCACATATGATAGGTTATGCTATAGTTTTGGTACTGTTTTAACTTAAATATTTTATTTCTCCATGGACATTGCATTGCAATTGACTGGACTGGATACTTCATATACATTAAATAAGAAAAAAAAAAAATATTTACATTTTTTTTACATTTTATTTTTCTTTCTTTTTTGGCGGCTTGGCTGATATTGGATATCATTTAAACTAAAAAAATTCGTATACAGAGAGTAACCATATAGAAATATTTTTAAATTAAAGAAAAAAAAAAACAATAACAACAACGAAAAGAAAAAGAACCAAAAAAGGGACTGTCGACTGGACTTTTCGGAAAATTCAGCAAGAAAAATACAAAAAAAAAAAAAAAATACTTTCTAAAGAAAACATATAATATAAACAACATTAAAAATAGCTGCAGATTGTTTACTTCACAGCAACAACAAAAAATACATATTTTATTTTATTTTTTTCTTATTTTATAAGTTTGGAATTTAAAAAAATTTTTTTTTTTATTTTTTTAACTTAAAGAAAATAAAGCAATAACAACTATATAAAGAAAAATTGTACTTAATGTACTGAAAAAGTACTTAAAAGTAAGGACAGAATAGGTATAATCTGGACAATCCTTTTACTAAATTTAATAAGCACTGTAAAAATCGATTTAAAAATTGTACCTATTAATAGATAGGTAGGCATTTAAATAGGACTTTAAAAATTTTTAAATCAATATTACCAGAGACAAAATTCTTCAATATTAAAGTAGGTACAAATATTATTACTAAAGATTTATCCTGAAATAAAACAGTGAAAAAATGTGAAATAACGCGAACTATTAAAAAAAAAAAAAAATGGTATGTAAGTAATGAGAGAAATAACGCTTTACTGATAAAATTGTTGTAAACGTTTTTTTTTTTTTGTTTTGCTTTTTTATTATTTATATTTTGTTATTGTTTTTCAACTTTTATTGCAAAATGTTAAATATGTTTTAAAATGTTGCTGTTCTGTGTTGTTTTTGAACTGTTTTTATTTTATTTATTTTTTTTTTTGTTGCGAATAAAATAAAGCTAAGAAAAAAAAAAAAGAAAAGATATCTTAAGTCTGTTCACAATATTATTATTAAAAAATACAAAAGGAATAAACTATTTTTAAAATACCAAGATCATATTGAATAAATATTGTAAATAAACATACAAACACAAAACAAAATTATATATATGAATATATGTATATAATATATATGTACATACATATATGTACAATATAATATGAAATAGAAAAAATAAATTAATGGAATTATTTTTAAAAGGAGTAAGTATTATTTTAAATGTTTATGAATTTTGCTCATATAACATTACACATATTCTACACATGATATTATTTTAGACACATTGTTTGTTGTCACAATATAATCTTATTTTTTTAAACTGACTAAATAATTTAAAGTCTGAGTGAATAATTTTAAATAATTACATATTTATTTAGATTTTAATTAAGATAAAAAATTACCTAAAAGTAATACCAAAATTCACCATCATTGAAAATTTTTTTTGAAGTATAAAATCAAATAGGTAATTTCCTATAATGTTTTAAAAAATCACACAAAAAAAAAAAAATAAAACTTTTCAACTAGGTATAATTTGAGAAATTAAAATTTTTGTAAAATTTTACGAAAACTTTTTTTTATTTACCTATTTGATTTACAAATTGCGTAACTAAAATAAAAACTTTTTTTTACACTCCAATTTAAAAGCTTTTTCATACAAAAGTTTAAAAACAAAACCAAGCAAAAAAAAAAACATTTTTAAACCCCAAATTTATACAATTAAATAAAAAAAAAAAATTAATGTAAATGGAATATTTATATATGTATGTATCGATATATATACATATATAAAAAAAAAAAACTGGATAAAGTTTTTAATAATAAAAAAAAAAAGCTTTAAGGTTATTGTATTTTTCCTTCAAAATTCAAAGGTGATATCATTACGTCTCAATGTCGTGTTAATAATATTTTAAAAACGAAACACCATTTTTAATTTTTTTGTTTTATATGTACATATATACACTAATAAAGTACATAATATATATATAATTTGCGTTTTAAATAAATCTGATTTTAAAATGAAAAAAAAAAAGCCTAATAATATGTCACTTTTAAAATGTCACTTATAAAATATAAAAAATTTATTTAGAACTCCAATACTTTTTTATTTTATGTATTCATGTCTTATGTATATACCTATGTATATACGTATCTATAAAATTTAATTTTATATCATCCCCTTTACCAGTTACCACGACAACACTTTGTACATGCTTTAATCACGTGATCTGAATATTTTTCGTTTTTTGAAAAAGAATTTCAAACTTTATTTATAAACACAAAAAAAAATTATTTAAAATTTTTCAATATTTAAAACTTTAAAAGATAATTAAACAAGATTTATAAATTATATTTCAATAAATTATGAACAATCATATATGTAATTATAATTTATGATCAATTAAAAATGACCGCCATATTATTATTAGGTACTTTATTAATTAATAATTTTTTTTTTATTATAAAATAAATTTTCAATAAATTTAATATATTTTATTTTGTATTTACTTACGAAAATTACTTTTATGCTTTATTAATTTAATAACATATAAATTTAATTAAAAAAAAGAAAAAATAAAAAAATAAATTGGTCGTAACTCGTAATCAGAAATCACTTTGAAATTCTGTCAAAATTTAAAAATATACTGAAAATATTTTGCAAATATTAGTTCTACCTATATTCTAATTAGAAAAATAACCACGAAATTAGTTTTGTTTTGATTTTAGTTACAATAACAAAAAAAAAAACAAAATACAAATAAATCTGACCTTGAAAATTAGTATTTCTAAGAAATGATGTTGACGTCATTAATATGATTCCGTTTGTTACACATCATCGATATCACCCTCCTTCATACAAAAAAAAAAATAAATAAAATTCTTATAGATTCTTATGAACGTAAACATTATTTGGAGTTTGGATTTTTTTTTTTTTTTTTTCTTTAGTTTCTGAAACACAACTCAAAATTCTAAAGAGTTGGCAAATGAATCACTCAATTCTGAGTTAAAAATTAATTAAAAATTTAAATTATGTCATCTACCAAATTGATTCTATATACTGCGTACAATTTAAATGTGTTTTGAAAAAAATTCTGAAGTTTAAATTAAAAGTTTAAAATGAGTTTTTAAAAATCGAGATCAAATTAGAAGGTAAAAAACAAAACAGTGAAAGAAAGATAAAGAGAGAGAGAAAGATATTTAGAGAGGGGTGATGTGAAGGAGCATGTAAAAGCTCTGAAATTATATTATTCTAAATAAGTAAAAAAAATAAATAAAATAAAAACCTTCAAATTTAATTTTTTTTTTTCGTATTTTTTACACATGAATTCTTTCTAATTACTGGCAAACTATTTTTATTTTTTATAATACATATGTATGTCGGTATGTACTATGTACATATTTAAATTATTTCATACTTCATACTTTTTAATTTCAATAAAATATAATTTAATATCAAACAAATAATAAAAATGCTACATCCACATCCATATTCGTCATACTACCAAAAACAGAGAAATTAGAGATCTTTCGCTTCTCTCTACTAAGACAAAAAAAAAAAAAAAAAAGTTATCCATAATAATAAATGTGCAGTAAATTCAATGCACACAAAACTTGCAATCAAATCTTTCATCAAACCATCATTTAACAGATTAAATGAAAAACTTGCTTTAAAAACCTTAAAGTGAAAGCTGGAGGGTTTTGTTTGATTATAATTTCTCCAAAAATTATTATAATTTCTTTTTATTTTAAAAATGGATAGGTATTAATATAATTTTTACTTTATTTTAAAAGTTAACTATCAACAGACAATATTTTTTTTTTTTTTTTCATTTTTGTACATTTTTAATAAAAAATATAATATGTATAGTATATAGTCCTACTAATAAACTTTGGATTGAGGAAAACCAAAAAAAAAAAAAAAAATCAGTAGGTATACGTTAAAAAATGTTTGTACAATTATTTATTATTATTTTTTTTAATGGTGAATATGAACAGTTTTTAGTGATTTTAATGTACTCTGTGCGCAGTACTAAGAATATTACATATATACATACATACATACATACATATATACAATCTATACATAATTTTTATTTTTTTTTTATTTTTTAGTAACTATACTATTAATTTGAATTCTTGTTTGTTGCATTGCTGCTGCAATAACAACATAATATACCAAAAAAAAAAGACCTAAACCAGAAAGCCCAATATTATTGTTAAAAATAATTTTATATGAAAATTTACAAATAATAATTTCATCTTCTCTTTTACACTAATACTATATTATAGTGTATTGCACATTTATTAAGCGCATAAAAAACAATAAAAACTAAAAAAAGAAGAACCAAAAAAATACTAAAATAAAAGCAAAGGCAAAAAATGGTACCCCCCTCAGTTTAGACCTCTGCACTTAATATTATTTTTCAATGTGCATAATATACTAATATACATAATAAAAAAAAAAAAAAAAAATAGCATAACAGCATAGCAGCAGCGGCAGCATATTTTGTGCAGCAACAAAACAACATCAAGAAAACAGTAAATACAGGCATATCCAGCAAAAAAAAAAAAATGAAAATCATACAATAAAAACACTGAACATAAAAAAAACAAATAAAAACACCACCACTTACGAGATTTTTTCATACAATTTTTAATACTGTGAGAAAGTTAGAATGGAATGCAGTCAGACAAGCTAAAAAAAAAACAAAAACAAAAACAACAACAAAAATAAGAAAAACCAAAGTGCCTGTAACTCTACAAGACACAAAACTACAATAAAACCATCAATGAATAAAAAATATTTTATATAAAAAAAAAAAAAAAGACCTCACGTTATGAACGAATGAAATAAACCCAAAATGAACCTTTGCTTTGATGCAATCTTAAGCCCAGATTTTTTGCTTGTTTTTTGTTTTTTTTTTTAAATTAAAAAAAACCAAAGGAGCAACAACAGCAGCATCTCAATTTAACATACATACAAACATACAAACTTAACAAAAAAAATGTATATCTATGATAAAACCTTATACTATATAAGAGCATAAAAATAAAACTAATAAGAATAAAATTCTTGGTACTCGGTACCAATCTAGTGGTATAACAAAAACTAAAAGTAACTAATGTATTAACAATAAGACCAGCACACAGCATCTTTTACTTTGGCTTTGCTGGCTCAATTCTTCGTTCTCTTTTTCTTTTTTTTTTTTTTCCGTTTTTTTGTTTTGAGTTTTTGTTTTCTTTTTTTATTGTTTTTTTTTTTTTCATTTATTTCTTTTCAAGAGGCAATTGTTTTGCCTGGGAAACAGTTTATATCTGCAGTTTTAGTTCTCAAATCTTAAAACTTATAACCGATAATAATATTTTAATACATAAAATACAAAAACAAAAAAAAAAAAAAACCAAATATTACAGTATCATGACATATTCGATTGCAAATAAAATATTAAAGTACTTACATATGTATTTACTCATATCTATTTACAATATTGAAAACTTAAAACTATTAAGTTTTCTTAACGCTTTGTCTCCATTAGAATTTCCTTTCTGGACAGTTTGGCATAATCTGCAGTCTTAAAGCCGTCATATTAATAGAAATTTACTCTGCTAGGAATTTTCTGTCTTAAAAATTTGTTTATCATAATCAGTCAATCAGTAAGAAAGTACGCGCTGTTAATTTTTTTTTAAAATAATAGAATTATTAGAAATTAAAGAACTGGGGGCTTTAAGAAGTTCTCCCAGATTTTGGGTTAATCGTTTTCTTTTAAAAAGAAAAATTTGATATACAAGATAATCTATTAAAAGTTATTTTATGGGAGGTGCAGAAAATTATAAAATTGCATGCTTATATCTTCTTAAGTCAATTTGTTTATAATATGAACTCTGCAATCTTCATAAATATTCCCTGCCTTTGTAAAAATTTTTTAAATTTATAATTTGCGAACCAGACAAATTTTTTTTATTTATACTTAAATGTTTGTTATATGGGCTATGGAAAATGGCTATTTGTCAAAAAACTATCTTGACAGAGTTATTGCAACTGCATCTCTTTTAGACTTTTTTTCTGTCAAGACTGAAATATTAAAACAGAATCCTTTTAATTCTTTCTACGAATTGAAAAAAAAAGAGTTGTCATTTGTTATTGAATGAAACTCAATTTTAAAGTCTTAAGTTAAAGAGAATAAAAATTTTTTTTTCTTTAACTCACAATTTTCAATATAAAATAAAAACTACACTACTAACAATTTTGATGATAAATATTTTGTGTTATATTTTAGTGTAAATATGTAATTTAGTTCCCATGTTAATGGCAAGTTACTGTACATAGCAAAAATATGCTGAACATATCTATCTATCCAATAGGTTTAAAGCCATGTTTTGTGTTTTCTTTTTTTATTTTTTTTTATATTTTTTATTTTTAATGTTGGCTCTGAAATACAAGTAACTGGGAAAAGAATGTTGAATAGATACCGCATAGTTGGGAAAATTTATTTTTTATATAAAAGAAATAAAAAAACGAAAATAAAAATAACAAAAAAATAATATTCTAGTTTTAAGGTATGAGATTTTTACTTCTTTTACATTCTCATATCTCTTTAAAACAGAACAGAAAATATAAACAGGCATTTTTACCCTGTGAACGGAATGAAAATAAAATTAAACAAAAAAAAAAACAAAAAAATTGTCTTAATTTTTTTTTGTGATTTGTTTTTTTTTTTTCATAAATCTACTTTCGAGTCCGTCCTTCCGAGAAATACTTTTTTTTTTGTCGTTTTTGCGGCACAAGATCAATCGAATTGGATTCTTGAGCATTTTTTTTTTCTTTTTATTTTTATGTTATTCATGGATATTCTGAAAATATTTCTCAGCATTAGAGAAGATTTCCTCTTTTAAAGCCCTTTACTTTCCGAAAAGGTCTTAAAAAAGTACTAAAATAAAAATACAAGAAAAATAAGAAAATAAAAAAGCAAAAAACAACAAAAAATGCGGCTTTTCACGTAGGTACCCCTGCACGTTACAGCAGACATAATACAAATTTTCAACGAAAAAGAACCAATTTATAAAAATTGGAGAGTTTGGAGGTAGGTAAATAATAGGTAGAGAAAAAGGTATGTATTTTTAAAGGTCGATCGAGCGGGAATGATGATGAAGTAAACGGAGATGAAATAAAAGATTGAAGATTCAGATTTCTTCATAGGAAATCTGATGGTCAAATAGCATAACATTTTTTCTTTATTGTTATTTTTTTTTATTTTTATTTTTTTTTTTGTTGTTTTTTCGAATTGAGATTTTATTTTTAAGATTATTTAAAAATTTTTTTTTTTTATATTTTTCATTTTAATGGGAATGAAAAGGGCCTTCACAATATAACTTACATTCATGCATACACACATATTATATTGGATTAGGTTATTTTTATTGTTTTTTTTTTTTCTTTAAAATTCTTAGGAATTTTTTAATAATATGTATGCTTGGCGCGGCGTTCATCTAATCCAATGGTGGGCGACGGCTATGCTTTCATCAGAGTAACAAGAAAAAAAATTGTACATCCATATAAATATATATGTATGTAATATAAAAAAAAAATTAAAAAGAGTAAGTGGCGATGAAATATGTCGAGGTCGATTAGACTTTGAAAATTTTTTCATTCTTTTCCCCTCTTAACTGTTATCGTATAAACCCAAGATTAGATTTTTTTGAGAAGTATAAAAATAAAACAGAAAAATTTGAAATTATCCACATTCCATTAAGGTCAAATATCTTTGATAATAGATATTTTAATGTTTGATTTTTGTTTCTTTTTTTTTAATCATTAATTTTATATTATTGTGAATGACCAAATTTGAGAACTTTTCAAGTGATAAAATTGATCTGATTAAATTTGAAATTTTACATTAAAAACTTAATTGCAATTTTATACATAGATATAACATTTCAGGTAATACCACAAGGAATGTTATTCATACAATATAACAAATGTGTAATATTTTTACAAGCTTCTATACCCTACCTACCAAGTTATTTATAAATTGCATTTAAAAGTATTAAATGCAATGTTGTTGAACATTAAATTTTTTTCTTTTCTTTTTAAGTTTTTTTTTTTTATTTTTTCACCATAATATAAATGATGTCTGGTATCAAATGTTGAGAAAAAAAAAATTAAATGAAAATTATTTTTAACCTTCCAAGAAAAAATCCTTAATTAATATTATTGTTTATAGGTGCAACATAATTGTTTTATGTATGTATGTACTCAATGTAGTACATAGAAATTTAGAGGGTGGGCGGATTTCTTAGAATTTCAAGCAAATTAGATATTTTGTCTTATAGCATTTGCGTAGTATGTACATATATATATGTGTATTATAAACCCATTAACATACCATAACGACTGACTGTTATTTTTAGTATTAACAGCAAGAAAAAAATAATTTAAAAATGCATTTTAATAACGCTCACGCTTTTCCCGTTTTTTTTTTTTTTTGTGTTCTTGGAGACACGAATACAATATCATTGAGTTATGCACGTAGGTATCTTGATCGGGTAGGCTACTTCCGCCGAATGCATTTCTTTTTTTTTTCTTATTTTACTTCTTGATTATTTTTAATGTAAATAGATTATACATACATACATTCATATATAGAAACTCATATGTATATTATATTGTATATGAGCAGCCTACAGCGGATGTTGTTTTTTGTTTGATTCATTGTAATTTCTTAAAGCTATTTTTAATGAAATAAACAAAATAAAAAAAAATAGTATTTTAAAAATTTCCTCTTTGTTAATCATATAAGGAAGTAGTTTTTTTTTTAACGATCTCCATGCAAAATGTATAAATTAAAATAAACTTTTTAAAATGAGTTGTTTTAAACTTAATTTTCAAATAATAAGTAACAAACACAATTTAACTGACATTTAATTTTATTTTATTTTTTTTTTTAAATAATATTCCATTTACGTATATAACATTTAAAACCTGTTCATTATGAACTATCTAAACCAGATGGAGAAATTTAATTATATTACAAAATAAAAAATACAAACTACTTTGATCTCAAACTGAACAACAAGCGAAATTGACACATTTTAGCACATCATCTCCGCTAAAAGCTTTTAATTTTTTTTTGTATCTTTATCTTTTTAGCAAACGTAGACAATTTCACTATACATACATGGTTATAAATTAAATTAAGGTTATGTTATAAAATTTGCTACTAAACATTTTTAACAAAACATTATGTTCCAAAAAAATAAAAAAAACACTTGAAGACTATTTAACTTTTTTTAATATAATTAAAATTGTCAGTTTTTAAAATTCACTAATTTATAATCCAGAATATATAACAATTTCATTAATTCATTCAAAATTTTCATAAACCGTATGGTACTATTGATTTTTGAATATTTTCTTCTTTAACTTTTTTTTTTCTTTAAGTATTGGACGCCATTTTTTCCACAAAAAAATTATTTCTGGAGACAGAAAAAATATGTTCTGTTTTTAAAAACATTTTTCACCCAAAATTCACCTACCTTTAAATGCCAATTACGTATTATCCAAAAGTTTGATTTATAAAGTATCCATTTTATTAAAAAAGTTTTTTGATCATTAATAAATTTTTATAATAATTCACTAAATAAAAATTTTGATTCCACCACTTAAAAATAAAAAAATATTTATTTCAATATGGTATTTTATTATTTTTTTTTTATCAGAAAAAAAATATATTCCTCCTCTTCATTCGATAATAAAATAACGAACTTCACTCGCGTAGAGTATATACACGAATATTTGAAAGCTGCTGTTTTCGTTGTGTTTCGTAGTTCGTCGTACGTTAACGTCGTATTGAATTTTGTTATTGGATTTGTTAAGGCGAATAAATAAATGTATGTATAATTTTGTTTGAATTTAAACAAAAAAAAAAATAAAATAAACAAATTTTAAAGCAGAAAAATATTAAAAAATAAAAAATACAAATGAATTTTAATAATACGAATACGAGAATGTATTATATAGTGTTTGTAAAATATAAATACACAACATTTTACACATTGAAAGATTGTGAATGAGTATTATGTGTAAACATAGTACTCCATAAAATTTTACAAATACATTTATATATCAATTTAAACTGCTAACAGGCCAATATTCACAAACTTTTTAATGAAAAACAAAAATAAACTAAAAAATAAAAAAATCCGGTTCAATTGAAAGCGACATAACATTTAACAGAAAATTAAAATTTAGAAAATATGTTAAAATAGTTCAAACTTCAAAGTAGTTTTTCCTACCTGTTCAACTTTAATTTACGCAAACTTCATTCACTGTATACCAAGCGAAAAGAAATAATAATATTTTTTGGAAAGTTTGTGAAACTCTTTACTTTAAAAACGCTACTAAAATCAACTGTTTATTCTATACCAAAACTACACTAGCGTTCATTTTTTATGTTAGGCTTAGTTTAATGATGTCTTTACTTTACTCTTTATTAATGATATCCTAATTTTTTACTCTATTTAGTAACATGCTTATTATAAAAGTTTCAACATGCCTGTTGTGTTATGACTTTTTCAAATTACAACATCTATGTATAATATAATAATATCCGATAAGCGTCTTAACTTAATCTGTTGATTTTTTAACTAATTTCAAAATATGCAATATCCAACAGATTACAGAAAATTTTTTAAATGAAATTATATTTTAAAATGAAATTATATTATTTATTTTATATATCGGAATAATGCCCTATTACCGTCTGAGTTTTGAACAGGAAACTGAAATAACAACCATTTGCCATGAATGGAATTTTTTTTAAGAAAAAAATTTAAAAAAAAATGTTTTCAATACATGAAATAATAGATAGGGTGGGAAAAATGAATGCTGTCATATCATATGGTAATTTTATGTAGTGGTGTTTTTCATGTGTACAAATGTACAAATTTTGTGTTTTTCTACAATTATTTTCCAGCTGTTTAGCGCAGTCCTCACTAATACTATTATATTTTTATATAAAAAAAAAGTCATTAATAATAAATTCCAATCCAAACGACTTTGAGAAAAATTAAATTGAACAGTGTCGTGTCATATTTTTTGTAAAACAAATATTTTTGTATACGAAAGATATTTTAAACCATCATAAAGCTATATTTTATTATTACACAAAAAAGCATAATTAAGCATTTTATTAAATAGTGTAAATCACTTATAACGACACTTCTTACACTAATAAACCGATTTAGGTGACATAATTAGCTTCATTTATGAGAACTTCAATATAAATTCTAATAAAATAATATCGCAAATAACGTTAAATATGTATGTATACATTATCAGTTCAGTCGTCAGTTCAGCCGTCAGTTTTGTGACTCAACTGATAATGTATACTTATAAAATTGTCAGTTTTCATTAAAATAGCAAACATTTTTGGTATTCATCAGTTGCACTGCATTATCAAACTGACGACTGAACTGATAATGTATATCGTACTTAATCATTTATTGCACCAAATTGTGTCGGACACTTCAAAAAAGTTTTTATCAAAAGAGGTATAACGATAAAAATAATAATTTAAGTTGTTTTTTTTTATCCATTCCAAGTTGGCTGCATATCATAATTATTAAAAAACAAATTTTTAAGGAATAAGTACATATACTGAATTAGCAAGATTTTTAAAAATATATAAAAATTAAAAACCTTTAGTA
Source organism: Poecilobothrus nobilitatus (assembly GCA_947095535.1). NCBI lineage: Eukaryota > Metazoa > Arthropoda > Insecta > Diptera > Dolichopodidae > Poecilobothrus > Poecilobothrus nobilitatus. The sequence goes on from OX352774.1 coordinate 28,785,845, forward strand.
TTTAAAAAATGAAATTTTTATGAAGGTACATATGATACAATTTTATTTACAAAAAATACAATTTTTATAACTAATAACCAGCTATAACCAATTTTTGCGGCTACTTATTGACTTTTCGGTCAGTCTCAAATTGAATTTTCAAAACAGCTCCAAATATTTGTTCATATAGAATTTATGATAAAAGTTATAAAAATGTTTTTGGGGATAAAAACGCATATTCAAAATTGATTTTATTTTTCACACCATGTTTAAATAAACCATAAACAATAAAAATTATTTTTAAAATAAAGTATTATTTCAGTTATTAGTTATTTTTTGATAAACAATTTTGGAAAGAGGATTTGTGTTAATTTATTCATTTCAAAAATTTGTTTTAAATTAAGTTTTTTTTTTCAGTTTATTCATTCCCCTGCTGTAAATTCACATTTATCACTAAAGAGCGTGGCTGTAAATGTGATAAAGGGGGAATTATTCTTACGACGTGTGTGGGACTCCCACCCACCGAACTCACACTCTCTCAGTGTTTACAAGGAATTCCCCACTAGACCATCAAGGCTCGTAAATTAAGTTAATTTGCAAATAAAAACTTGATACAGTCAATTCTTTACAAAAATAAATACAGATTACAGTCAAATAAATCTATAGACAATTTTATAAATATTTCACAAGTACATTTACAATCAGATACGTAGTATTATATTCAAACTAGGGGCCCTGTAGCTGGTGTGTAAGTATATTTTACAGGGACATCTAAATTGCAAAAAATTTGTATGGGATAGAAAAGTTCTTGATTCTAAAAGAAAACAAAAAAAATTATGATTTTAAATATACATACATATGTATGTTATATTATATTAATGTAGATTTTGTAATAATAATATGTACATACATTTATACAAAATTTAGCGGAATGTTATAATAAGTTGTGTGTGGCTGAAAACTACTAAATTATAATTATAGATCGCTTTTCTAATTTAATGGAACCGTCACTGGAATTTAAAAATTATATTTTCTTAAATTCATTCTATTTAAATTGGCTGTTTAAGAAGAATTCATAATGGAATTTTTTATGTTTTTAGATAGTGTGCGTGCTTGTACAATTATAACTCATATGTGTAAAACTTTATACAATTTACGCACGAATACTATCAAAATTTGTGTGTAAATAAGCAAACATCCTGTCTTTCGCACACTATTAAAATATATGGATTCACATATATTATAGAATGTTGTAGAATTGATTCTTTTTTTTTTGTATTTTATTTTTCTTTTTGGCGCATGCCATTCATTTTTTAGTATACATACTGAAGTTTTTAATATTTTAAGAAATAGAAAATGCATATTATGAGAAAAAAAAATGTCGGTTTGCTGCAGTATATCTACCAGCTGTACCCTTACGACCCTCATCCCTTATTTTTTTTTTGTTGGCATATAAGTATGTACATATGTATGTATGATATTCTATAAACTTAAATAAAAAAAAAAAAACAGTAAAATAAGAACCGATTTTTAATATTGTGCAGAAATATTGTCAATGTTTTCTTCATGTTCTGTTTAACAGCTGTCTATTGGGAAAAAAAAATTTTAAATTTTCCCTGCTAATAGATACAAAATTATTTTTATTATCCTTTTTCTTATTTTTTTTTTTACTCCTTAATTTTTCTATAAACCGACTGGACTGTTTAATACTACATAATAGTTATTAGTTTCCCACACACTTGTTTATCAGTATACACTTTATTATATATAATGTATTTAAGAATACACCTACACACATGCATACATACATACATGCCTACATAAATTTAATAGATTTGATAAAATTGATGGGAAATTTTGTATCTGTTTTGATTTGATCAGACCACCCTGGCACTTGGTGTTTTTGTTTACAATAACAATCAGTGACGTAATTTGTTTTGAAGATTTTAGTAATAAAATCAAATTTGTTAGTATGAATGTATATAAACTTATGTATGTATATACTATGTAGGTGTAAATATCGATCGATATCATATAAATAATACATAATAATATTGTGTGTTGTGCATGCAAAAATTAAAAAAAAAAAATACTCGTAATAACTTTATAAGGTACATTGTAAAAACAAAATAATAATAAAAAATTTAAAAATTTCATATATGCATTGTAATTAAAAACAAAAAAAATAATGTTTGTTTTATTTTTGTTTTTTATTGTAACTTTGATGGATGGAGAAAAGCGGAGAGATGAGAAGTATATAGCGTGGGTACAATTATTATTTATAATTAAAAGATCCTTGAGACGAGCGAATTGACGATTAGATAGCGTAATTATGTAGTAAACAAAAAAAATATTTGTTTTCTTTTTTTCTTTTTTTTTTGTATTTCTTTTTTACTTTTATTTTATATATTATTCTTTTGTAAAATCGCGTCAATTTTTTATTTTTTGCAAATAAATTTTGTGACTGCGCGTCGCGTATACCATACCTATATTTATGTACTTACTTTACATAAATTTACAAATATCTATTATCATCAAAGTCTAAAATTTTATTTTATTTTTCTACTTTTGATTTTTGGTGAATACGTCATTTAAATATAATGTACATATGTACATAATATGCATGTTCCTACATACATATGTATGTAAGTATGTATATTTAAATATTAATTATATTGCCATGTTTGCCTAAACAAAATTAATTTATTTGTTGCGTATGAAAATATGTATTGTATTGCATACAAAACTGCAAATAAACGTAGAATTGATTATACAAACAAGTAGGTACATTGAATTATTTATATTACATATTCATATACATACATATGTATTTATATGAACCAATCTATATTTATGTACATATATCAAAACTATCCATTATAATGGTAAAGGAAAAGGATAATTTTAATTAAGAAAATTAAGTTGATAGGTCTACATACCTACATTCATATATTGTTTGTAGTAAAATTAGATTTCTTATATTTTAATTTATTATAAATTTATTTTTGCTTACCCCCTTCAGGGACGTATAGAGACAACAGTTAGCATGAACACTCCTAAAAACTATTAGAATTTTACTTCAATTTCTAGTTTCATAAAATAATATAATATAAATAAAATAAAATATCTTATACCTAGGTACCCAATTTGTATTGTAAAATGAATCATAACGAGACTCAGGACGATAATATAAATGAGTTAAGATGAAACTTTCACATCTAAATTATGTTATCCAATTTTCGTTACATAATATGTTACATGATGTTTGCCTTTCTTTTACAGAGTAACTCCCTTTTCTACGCTCAACTGCAGCCTTTCAGAATAGAATAACACTCTAACTAATAACACTAAATAAAACTAAAAATAACTAATAAAAGGGTGGTTTCAGAATAGAATAAGATTAAATATACGGTAAACGGTTATGTTATATTAGCAATCCATTTACCAACAACTCCAAAGTCCAACTACTCTTTCCATAATATTATGTAAAATAATACGAAAGAACATTATGAATATTAATATCTAAGTAGGGCATCCACTAAGTCACTTCTTATTCAAGTTTGACTAAGCTTCATTTTATAAAATAATAATTTAACTAAGACGTTGATTACCTGGCTGTAGCTATTATAAAAGAAAGACTATGGGTTTTGGAATCAGAGACCCTTCGAAAAAAAGGGCGGTGACTACACCATTAGCTAGATGTCTCTGTAATATATATGTATGTATATATTTAACTTTTAACCAAGTTACTAAAATTACGTGTTCATCTAAATATATTTATTATTTCTTCATTTATGTCATCTTGTTTAGTTTGTATCGAATCAAATGTGTCTTTAATATGAAATTTAAAAAAAATATGCAATTTTAAAATGTGCAAAAATATAATTTTCTTCCCACACCCTTAACTTATATTAAATATATATTAAAAAAATATGAAATAAAAAATGACAGAAAATAAATAAAAAAGAAAAAAAAAAAAAATTATATTAAAAAAAATAAAAACCTGGCAACCCCATATTTAGCTACAGCAAGGCCATAAAAATTTTGCGGTGGTGTTTTCAATTAAAACTTAACGCGAATATAATTTCAAAAGTACTAAACATACATAGTACATACATATGTATATATTTAAATACTAAAGCATTAGTACTTTTTTCTTGTATTTTATTATTATTTTGTTATTTATTGTTTATTTTGCGGGTTGAAAAACATTAAATTTTTTATAATAAAAACAAACCAATTTCTAATGTTTTTTCAATAAATGTAATTTAAAATTTTAAAGCATTTTATTATAAAAAATATATTATAAAAAAAAAAAAAAAATTCTCTTAATCAAAAAGATAAAAACAAAATGGGGGAACAAGATTTATTAATATCAAAATAACTTTAAAAATGTTTTTAAATTATAACGGGAGAAATGTGATATATAGTTATATAATATGTACATATGGAAGTACATACATATATATGTATATATTTTTTTTAAATTTAGTCAAAAAACATTTTTATCTTTATCAGAACACGCCCTTGTCTCAAATCAAATGGAACGAAATGGTTTTTTCCTATCTATTTTTTTTTTGATACTAAACAAAAAAACATGGGGTTTTTATCAATTTAGTTTTTTTTTTTTTTTTAAATAAATTTTTCATTATGAGATGTGAAATTTTTAATATTTTAATATTTTATATTATTATTACATTTATTAATAAACGAAAATTGAACATTATCAATGTTAAAAAGAAGTACAAAAAAAAAAAAAAATGTGTTTGAGTTTAGGGAGTGTAGAATGAAAAAAAATTTAAATGGTTGGTGCATTATGGGTTTTTAAAAATTTATTTTAAAAGTATGGGAACCTAAAATTCTTCTGTACAGATATATTTTTGGACTAACTAGTTAAAAAATCCTATACTACTTAATTGAATAATTTTAATACGAATAAAATGTAATTTCTTAATAAGAACTGGCAGGCAGTTAAATAAAAAATTATTGAATTCTTTTATTTGAATCCTTTTTCTGTCATTCATATTAAAAATCTTTAATGTTAAATTTATAAGACTTTAGAGTAAATTTAGTTAAACTTCGTTACCAATATAAAAGTTGAAATGCTTTTACATTCGTTTTAGGGGAGAAAAAAATATTAAGTTATTATTTTTTTTAGATAACGAGAGTCGAGATATAACAGCTTAAAACTTGAGCATGTAAAACTTAAATAACTTATTGTATTATTTTTTATATATATACATAGGTAATTGTTTATTTTTTAACTTGTAAAGAATAATTTGGATGAATTTCTTGGTTTAAGCGTTTTTATTTATGTATTTAGTTGCTTTAATTTTTTCCTTATTAAACAGTATAGTCACGAAATAATAACTAAAGTTTATTTTGAAAATTTAAAAATAACAGATAGATTCAGAATGTTAAAATTTAATTCAATCATTTTTTCTTGTTATTCTTCTTATGATGGCGCTTCAGTTCCGTTCCTTCGTCACAGCACCTCCCCACGCATCGCGGGCATCTTGGGCAACTATTTTCTAATTTATAATCTGCAGTATACGAACATCATTCTCAATATTATTTAGTCATCTCATATACGTGTCTACCTTTCGTTCTTTTTTGTTTTCTAGCCTTCTTACACAAAAAATATTTATAGGTTGAGAGATAGTGAGATAGTGTTATGTTTTCGCTTGTAGGTTTATAGGAAAATAGGTTACTTTCGTCTGGTACAGTTAGCGTCCACAATTCGCATCCTTATGTAACAATTGGTCAGATTATATAGTTCTGTATATTATGAGCTTTGTTTTCCTTGACAGCAATTTGGAATGTAACAACTTTTTATTTGCAAAATAGCTCCAATTACCAGCTTGTATTCTGTTATATATGACGAATTGCATGATATTGTTACTGCATACTGTTGCTCTAGATATGATATAGTTCTATTGCTTCTAGATATGATATCGATGTCATCATCGTATGCTACTATCTGATATGCTTTACTTAATATAGTACCTTATGGTTTTTTCAATTGCGTAATTTAATACCATATGTTAATTATCAATGCAGGTGGGTGCATCTTCCTGTCTAACATCGCTATTGATTTTAAACTCTTCTGGCGTTTGTGTTCTCTATTGCCATCATAGCAATACAAGCAAATTTCTTGGGTATTCCTTGATTTACTAAGGCAATATAGACTGTTTTTCTATATACTATCAAATGGAAGTCTATAAAGAGTATGTGGAGATCAATCATGTTTTAATCAACTGAATGTTTTAGAGATATTTACGAAATTGAAAATAACGGTTTTTTTCTGAACTTATACTGTGACTACAACAAAAAACGTATTCATTTAAGAATTAAGTTACCAACAATTTTTATCTGTTGTTTTATCTTATTTTAGTTTATTTAGGAACATTTTATTAAAATTTTTGGATAAATAAAAAAAAAATAAAACAATTTTTTTCAATTGAACTCCTTTGGAGGAAGGAAAAATAAAAATAAAAAATATATACAACAACTATAGAGAAAAATCATCAAAAATTAATTGGAACATAATCACAAATAATCAACTGAACCAACGTTTCTATTCACTGAAGAAGCTTTTACTTACTTAAAATGTATAGAAATATATAGATACCTTGCATATAAATACGTAGGTATGTGTACATTTGCTTATATATGAAATTATATATAATGTAGATATATACAGTAAAATGAATGTATGTATTCATAAGTTTTCTTATATGCATGTTGCATTATACATATTATAAGAAGGTTAAAATTCTTTGAAGAGGCCGATGAGATATACATGTCGGTACCTATTTATATAAAAGTTATTTTTTTTTTTATCTATTTTTCATATAGTGCATGTATTTATGTTTGTAATTTTGAATGAATGAATACACGAGGCGAAAATTCACTATATATATGTATACATAAAGTAAAGGAAAATATATTAAGAGGATTCTAAATGAACTTTTTATTTTATTCTATTTCTTCAATATAATGAATCAGACTCGTTAAAATTAAATACATATTATTAAGGTGATCATATGCGTATATTACACAGTACACCTATAAATTAACTTATTATATCGACCAAAATATAAAAGTTAGATTATTTCAACATAGAACTGAATTACTTTGATAAAAATATTAGAAACTGTAGGAATAAAATAGTGAAAATTTTTTAAACAAGGGCAATTGAAAGTTTTTCATTGAAAAATTATTCAATTATACATTTTTTTTTATATAAGAACAGTCAATATTGTCTTTAACCTTTTATAATTAATTACAATTAATATGCTAAAAGGAAATATGTAAACCGTCATAATATTTGCAATGGGAAAAGATAAAAACTTCATTCAAAATATTAAGTACAGCTGGTGCTCTAACTAATAGGATTATTTAAAGGCTTATCGTTTTACGATTTCCGAGAAAAATATTATATTAATCTAAATTGTTCAGAATTTATAGTCGGATTGTAAAAATAATCTTCAGGTATATAGAATTACAGTAATTTTTATACTTTATTGTGTGTGCTAACGAGAATTCAGGCGTTGTGGTCTCAAAAGTGATTGAGCGATACATGTTTCTAAACTTTTAAGTACGATTAAATATTCGTCCTTTATACATTGAGTTTTGATGCTTGTATATATTAAAGCACTTTTCGAACCATCACAATCACTTGACACTAGCAATCGCACTTCCCCAAATACTTGATTATCCCACTAAATATTCCATTAAATTTCTGTCTGGATTACAAATTTATGACATTCAAAAAATTTTTAGAAGTAAAATCAGCGGTCAGCCTTACCTTCATACATATTTTTATAGCATTTTTATGTCAAATTTATTTTGACAGATGCAAAAAAAAGAATTTTATTCTAGAATTATTTAACTATATTTAGAATTATTTATGATCACTGTGGCAACATTGAGTAAATTTTGAATGCACATATCAATAATATTGTCAGTGGTTATTTTAATTTTTAAATTTTTTATGGAAAGAAGAAATATGTAAGCTATATTATATATATATATATATCCAGCCATTAGTGCAGTGGTTGACGTACCACTTCTCATTCATAAGGGAATGAGAGGTCTCGGGTTCGATTCCCGGCTGGGTAGAATAATAATAATATAAAAAAAAAAATTTTCATATATCGCAATATATAAATACTTTATATATTATAATATCTAGTACACCCCACATTCCTACCAGGAAACAGGGGTTATATAGCTTACCTGGTACATTTATGTACCATGGTACCTGAATATAAATAAATAAATAAATATTATATAACATAAGTAGGTATACATTTTCTTAATTAGTTTAAATTATTATAATAACCATAAATTAACCTACAAATTCTATTATTTTCCAAAAAATTGTATTATTTAATAATAAAGAAAAATTATTTCGCAGAATAATATTTATTAAATTCATTCTTTCAAGTGTTAAGTGCGATGAATTTGGGACAGCATTCGGACTGGATGCTATTCGGAGTTTTCGGATAAAAAAATAGTCCGGTAAAATAGTATTTAGTGCTAAGTGTGATGTTTATTGTGATGGTTCGGAAATGCCTTAAGTTTTCTAGAAACTTTCATCTGTAAATATATACATGCGTATATGTATTTTTTTTAAATAATATGGATTATAATATATACTTCATATTATATACAAATATATATGGTCACTTTAATATTAGCAATATATTTATTTTTGTGTATTTCTTCGAAAAGAAATCTTAAAATTTTAATATAGACATAAAAAAATTTTTAAATAATTTTATATCATATTTAGTAGTATACATATATACTATTGATATACATATGTATATTATATGTATATCGTTTATACATATATGCATTTTATAAAACACCGCCATAATAAAAATTGAAGTATATATTTTTAGATGAGAAATATATTGTTACTCGAAGGATCTCTTAATATCTTTTTCTTTCTATTTCATTTTATATCTCAACATATACAATTATATTGTAGGTACCTATATCTATATGTATATATTAATAGGTATCCTCCATATACCTTTTTTTATATTTTTATATATAGGTATGTATATATACTTTTTTTTATTTATTTTTTTTTTTTGTAAAAATATCATTCAGAAAAAAAGCACGTTCAACATTTCTACATCGTTAGATTTCAATAAACGAATTCGAGGAAAACAATATAATAAAAAAAAACAAAAACAAAATAAGAGAATATAAAGAAAACGACATACCTATAGAACATAAGATAATATAATAATAATATTCACATATATGTACCTCGTTCCTTCTTATTTTTATTATCATTCGAAGATGACGAAATGGATTTTCCATTCATATACCTAATATTATTATAATGTATACTCTTACACTATAGTCACTACCAATTCTTATGTGTACATTTTTGGTATTAAAAGACTTATTTGAATGTTATGTTATATGGTTGTTGTTGTTGTTATTATTATTGTACTGCTGTAGTGCTGTCTATCTTAGATTCGAAATAATATAACTTTTTCTCTTCTTCTTTATTTTTTTTGTTTTTTTTTTTTTTTGATATTGGTTTTCTTAATTTTAATTTTATTTATAAATCGTTTTTTCTTTATTTTAAAGGAAAATATAGTTCCTTTTACTTATTTTTAGCATATAGAGTTAGACTAATTATAGTTTAGAGATTCAAGCCGATGTAAATGGATAATACATAATACAATATAAACTACAAAACTGTACTAGAAATTATAAATACAAAAAAAAAATAGATACCATTCAATAGTATTAAATGACCACCAATAACATCCTTTTAATTTTTTCAACTTAATGTTTTTTTTTTTGTTTTTCAAAGTTCAAGTTGATTAAAGTCATCGTTCACTTATGAAACAGGATTTTTTAATTTAAAAAAAAAAAAAAACAAAAACTGTCAAAAATGATTTTTTTTTTTTCCACTTTTAAAGGTTATTGTAAAATTTTTTTTTTTGTGTGTTGTTTTTTTTTTTATTATGTACCAAATGTATCTATTTATACTTAATTGTAAAAATTCCCTGTGACTTAAAATAAAAAAGAAAAAAAAACAGGACTCATATGATGCTGTTTTTAACATAATATTAAACTTTTCTTATTCTTATTAAAAATACAAGGGTGAATGTTTTATACAGCAGTATGTATACATATATGTGAAATAACTGATGTCATTTTGAAATTTCAACCCCACATAAAAAAAAAAAAAAACGAAATAGTCATTATTTACAAAATCACCCATCAAGCAATCGTCTAAATATAATGTAATTCCTTAAAGAACATTTACCATAAAAACAACCCTGAAAAAAAAAAAACAGCATATAATAACAAAAATATATCACATATTTTTTTTTTCTTTTCGTTATTCTTATATTGTACCAAAATTTTGATAGATTTTATTTAATTTTCTTTTTCATGTTTTTGGTTGAGGAAGAAAATAACATATCCACCCTCTCTGTTTTTTTGTTTTTCTTCATTTATTGTTTCATATTTTGAATGGTAAGTGCAATAAATTGCGTCATGTTGTTTTGACTTTTCAAAGATGGTTTAGAGAAAAAAATTGATGAAGAATCCTTAGGATGTCCAGAATTTGAAATTAAATTTTGCTTTAAGAATTATTGATGTTTTTATTTTTATTTTTGTATGTGTTCATTTATATAATTACAAATAAAATGATATATATGTATGTGTGAAACAGAATCAAAAAAAAATGTACATATATTCTAAAAAAAACGTAAAAAATTTCAAATGCTCGGTTATTTGTATCATTAAATGTTATTTCCATTCATAAATGCGACCACACGTTTAATATCATGAGTGAAGTTTTCTATGGGTTAAGGCTGATATTCTAAAATAAAAATCCCAAAAAAAAAAATCCAAGTGTATAAAATCCCAAAAATAGCCTCCACACCCACGCTAAACAAATAACCGAAACCTTTTTGTAACAAACTGTAAAATCGCCCCTAATTATTTGTGTTACATTATAATTTCAAAAACAAAGTGTCAAAAAACCCCAAATCCCTACTAAACAAATTATTTAAACGCTGATTTGTAAGTAACTGTAAAATCTCTTTTCATTTCAGAATCTCGCATACAAATATACAATATACATAATATATATACATAATATATATTCTAGTAAAAGCAGATAAGTCTGAATTTAAAACCAACTCTAGAAAGCTTCCGAATAATTTTTATAAGATCAAAAGTCCCCACATAATTTATATCAAAGGTAACCCCACCTAAAGTTTGGTAAAAAAAGGTTGATTTTGGTTGGTTGAAGTCCAAAACTATCCGGAAGAATTACGTGTAATCCTTCTGGGTGATCTTTGAAGTTTTGCACCGACCCTCGTAAAAAAAAAAATTAAGGAAATAAATATAATAAAAGCAAAAGTAATAAAATAATTATAATGTTATTGATTATTTTTATTTTTAAATGCATAAAAAGACAATATTTTGTTACTTCGGATTTTGTAACATTACGGGATTTTGTTACATTGGGATTTTGTAACTTGAAATTTTGAAATTGTGAAAACTTTGATTTTTTCCTTTTTCGAGTTTTTTCTTTCTTGGAGCTTTGCATCATTGAGATTTAGGTGGATTCCCATTTTCTATACATAGAATTTTTCTGTATATATAGAAGTCAGCTGGTATACCATAAATTTTTGAAAGTTTAACTTTTATGAAATTCAATCGAAAGAAATTTTTAATCCATAAGAATACTCTATTAAGGGACTTTAATTAATAGATTCAAACTGATCTTTAATAAATATATGTATTATACTTTCGACCAGATGCCTTATCGCGTAGTGCTACTTTCGCTAAACGAAAATCGCATTCGAAAATTTGGAACTTTGAAAATCGAAAATCGTAGAATTGCGTTGCGAGTACAAAATTAAAATTTTTATACTATGTAATGCTTACAAAGTTAGGCACCAGTATCAAAATTTTAATTTGCCATTGAAAGTTCCATATTTTCGAATGCGATTTTCGTGTAGCGAAAGTGGCACTACGCGATAAGGCACCAGTTAAACGAAAGACCATATTTTGATTAATTAATATTCTTAAAAATTTCATAAATTGCTAAAACTATAACCGTTATAAATATACTCAATATACCTAATAAATATAAACCTTTCATTCTATTTATGAATGGAATTTCAATTAAAAAAAAAAAACAAAAACCAAAAATAAATAAAAAAAATTTTATAATATCAAATATTTTGTTGACATTTCGAATTAAAAATAAATTTACTTTTTATCTAAATTCTACATTCAAATTAATTGAAAATCCGTTAAAGCTATTTAAGGATTTCTTTAAATGTGGGATATTTTTATGAAAAAAAAAAAAAAACAAAACAAAAAAGTTATCAGTTCATTTGCATCAAAAAGGGTTAAGCTTAGATAGATATGTGTTTACAAGTAGATACATATAAATAAACTAAGTATGTGTGTTAGTTTTTATTTATTTTAAATTATATATACTTTATAAATGTTTACAATTCATATTTGAAATCATATTTTACGACTTTAATATGAATATTTTATAACTTTATTAAAAAAATTTCTGAAAATAGAAACAAAAACATAATTTTTAACCCTTTAATTTTTTTTTGTATATTGTATTATAAAACACACATAATATGAACGTACATAATTAATATATGATATAAATAAGTATATAAACACATTCAAACATTATTTTATGACTATTTAACTGCGTACATAAATTTATTTAATATTTTTTGCAAATAATACATATATTTTTTCCTTATAATCTCAGTTTAAATATTTTAGGTTTACCGAAAAATTTTGTCAGTCTTTTTTTTTTTTAAATAAAAGTTATCGATTTATTTTACATTGTATAATTAAAAATATTTAAATTAACAGATATTTATTATTTATCTGCTAAAGTTGTATGTATGTATTACATTTGAATCCTTTTCATTTAAAAGGCTATATTGATTTTTTTTGCACTTTCGAATAAATGATTTAAAGTAAAGTCTATTCTAAATAATATCTAAACAATAATGCAGTAGTGTTAAGTTGGTGACCTTTTAATGACATTGGTTTAAACATGGTCGGTCATGTTATATTGAATGCAAGTTATAGTTAAGCTGATGTAAGTGTAATGTTTATGAAGCTGAAGCTCTGTTATAAAACTATGCCCTATACAGTTTCTCTTTATTTATTAAAATTAGTTTTCCTTAAAGAAAATTTCAATAGCTTAGAGTAAACTTAAGTGAAATCGCAAATTTGTAATTGTGGAGGGTAACAATTTAAAATTGTGATAGTTTGCCAAAAGTCTATACAATTTAAGTTTTTAAGAACAACATTTTTTTCTACTCTCTGCTCTTTTCTAATATAATAAATGGAAATTCTTTTTACGGATAAATGTTTTTTTTTATTTTATTTTGTATTTTCTGTAACAGGTTTTAAACTTCACATATATTTAACTTGAAAATTTCGCACTTAACAATAGCATAATTGTTAATAGTTATATTATTCTAAGTGAATCACTTACCATATTTGTGGTGGTGGAACAATATATAATTTATGTAGCTCTTATACTCTAACTAACCACTTAGCATATTTGTGTTGAAACAAGCCATGCCTGAAGTGAAAAGGCTGTGTAATTTTCTTGTAACATTTATGTGGCAGGGGAATATACTACAAAAAAAAAACTACTTGTTGAAGGCTTTCAATATTCACACTATCAAAAACATACGATTTTCAAATAGCATATGTGACATAATCAGAATTTTGGAAATATTGAACTTAATTGCATGTATGTGCAATATACCATCGATATTATCAGCTGTGTTTGTTATAAATATCATACATCACCGAAATTTTTCTTCATTATTTAGATTTTTTAGGCTTAATATTAGTTATAACTACTTTTAAGCTATAGGTATACTTTATTAAGGAAGATTTTTCATATATTTATGAATCTTTTTGTGTCTGTTATTTTTTTCTATACAGTTAATCATTAAAATGTTTTATACACTAAATCTAAAATTATATAATGAAAACAAAATTCCGATAGACCTATTTTATATAAATTTTAACATATATATTTAATATAATATATATTAAAATAATATTAACATTTATCGATCCTTTAAAGGATATTATTTTAAAGCTTTTTTAAAAAATTTCATTTACATAAAATTTTTTAATATCCGGTCTGGTCTAGTCAGTTCAATGTTTTGCATGTTTTTTTCATCATTTAAATATCATTATCGTATTTAAATTTTTACTTTCAAAATACATCAACACTAATACTATTAAATTTATATAATTATGTACATATACATATAAATTTAATGAAATTACATATGATCAACCCTTTTCTTACATTTTTTTTTTTTTTCGTTTTTGTAACAAAAACAAAAAAAGGAATACACAAATTTGCTTGTAGAGAAATGCACTCCCTCAAGCCATATGGTAAATAAATAACAAGGGAGAGTCAGTTTAAAAAAGAAAAATAGGAATTGTGACGATGATGATGAAATTTGACCCCTTTCTATCATTGATGTTTGTGTTTTTATTTTTTTCTATGATATCAAAAAATGACAAAACTTTGCAAACTGATGAGAATAATAATAAAATCAAAAAAAATTTTTTTTTTTTTGTAATATTGGATAGAAAAAAAAAAAGAGATATTTTTTTTACAAATCGATAATTTGATTTTTTTTTTTTATTTGATATATTTTGTGAATAATTTGTTATCTTTCATTAATCTTTATAATATTTACACATCCATTCTTAAATATAGTTACAAGATACTATATTCAGTAAAATAATACTATATATATATATATATGTATCATATAGCTAATCTTAATGTAGATTGAAACATGTTTAGAACTAATATGGCGTAATTTTATCCTTAACTAGTCAATTATATTATTGAAGCGTATTAAAAATAATAATGACGACATTGACAAAAAAAAAAATTTAAAAAAAAAACAAAAAATACAAAAAAAAATGAAAATTTTCTTTTTTAAAGAATTAACATGCAATTATTAAAAATTTATACATATACGTATATATTATATAATCCTCATAGTGAATGGGTTCAACTTCTATTATTACTAATATATTATAAGTACATTTGGATAAAGAATATATAAGTTTTAATTCAAATATTTTCCATTATCTTGCTTCTTATCTTTAGATTTTTATTTTTCAATATTGTATATATATGTGCATATATGTATACAGTATATATACAAATATAATTAATAACTCTTGTTCTGAATTGATTCTGAAAAGGACGAAAATTCAATAATGAATGAATATGAATGAATTGTCTAATCAAGTCAACCATTCAATATTTTAAAAATAAAAACAAAAAAAAAACAATTTTTTTTTTTTTAAAATGACATGTTAACTATTATAATAAGTACGTATATATAAAATACAATAATACATACATACATACATATGTACATACATTTTATATATGATTTATTATTCGTAATTAAAATGAAATAATAATGGATTATTCTTTTCGGATATATAATCATGAATGTATTATACATTATATACATAGTAGCATCATATCATTCATTTATACATATATAAATTACAAGCTGCATGTGTACACTTTTGGTTACTATTGTTATGATCTTTATTACAATTTTTTATTTTTCTTTTTTAATTTAAAATTTAATTTAAAAAAATGAACGCAAAATGTTTAAATTTTTTTTTTTTTCATTTTTAAAATTGTATTGTCATCATGTCAGTAAAAAGATTTACAGTTACTTTATTTAATTTGTATATTCTTTGCCAAAATTAAAAAAAAAAACAAGAAAATTAAAACAACAAAAAAAAAAAAAAATCCTTTTTAGAGCATGCTGACAACTGTCAAATATATAGATAGGTACAATTGTTTTCGTTTTTTTGTACATATTGTACTTAAAAAAAATTAAATGGCGTTGTTCTTAAAATGTGCATATGTACAATATAATGGTAATGAAATTGCGTATTTTTTAACTATTTTTTTTTTCTTTTTTTTTGACAAAATCTAGATCAAATATCAGCAACAATCATATATATACAAATAAACATACATACATATACGTACATATGTATGGATAGATGTATTATTAATTTGGGAATGTTTTTTGATACAGTTAAGGAAAAAAAAAAATATTATAAAGTGAAATGGAATTTGATAAATTGTACACTTTTTTTGATGGAACTGTCAAATTAACAGCTAGAACAAAATATAGATAAGAAAATAAAATTTTTAATATTGTTGATTATAGTATTTGTATTATATAATATAATTTTGCTGACTAACAAAATTATAAAACTTTGGTAAGGCCTTGTGAAAATTTGGTAAGCCCTTTGTAACTGCTGTACTTTGTAATAGTTAATTTTTAAAGATAAATAAAAAAATTAGTAAAACGGTATATGCATTTACAGTTTTAAAGATATAAATATTTGTAAATATTTAATAAAACTATTTACAGAAATTGTATTGAAATTTGTCTATAGTCTATAACTATTGTTTTTTATCATTATCTTTATAGCTTACTGATTGTCTTCTATTTTGAAGTTCTTCGATAATAATTTTAATTCTACTTATTTATTAATTTTTCTTTTTATGAAAATGAAGTCATATGATAAATTGAAATTTGAGTATTCTTCGAATTTTCAATTAAACTGGATCTGAATTTGTAAAATTAATTAGATGCAATCGTTTTATAAACTGACTGGCTGACTGACTCAAGGAACATGTAGCTGTATCATCACCTTTTTTTTATTTTTATCTGCAGATAGTGTAGTATTAATTTTTCCAGCTAAATGTATGAGCAATCGTATCAAATATACTGCATCGAGATCTTACGTATATATATTTGACTTGTATATCTTACAGAAATGCTAAGAAATATATCATATAGCGTAAAACTAGCACTTTTTTAAGGAAGTGTACCAGTTTTAATTATAAATCCAAAATAAATTTTCGAACTGAGTTGCAAGGCATATTTTTACAGTCCTCAAAAACATATTTTTACAGTATAATAACTTTTTAAAAATATTTGTACAAAAATCCAAAAAAAAAATTTAGGTTAGTAAACAGTATGGTCTAGGTTCTGCTACATTTTAAAGGTACACTACGGACCTAGAGTCTAGTGAATACTACAGCATTAGGTCAATAAAACTAAAGGGCTTTAAAACATAAGTTAAAAAAGATTGCAACACAATCATTCCTAAATAAATGTTAAATGTTAAATGGAAATGTATTTTTATAACGTGAACTGTTAAATTTTGTGTTAAATTTTTGTTATTACTTCATTAAGATTAATTTTATATTTTATAATAATTCTATACTTAGATAATAGGATTGAAGACTAGCTTAAACCAAAGCTATTAACTTTAAAAATAAAAATTAATAACAAATTTGAAAAATTCATTTAAAAATACACAAAAATTTCTGGTTTAAGGTGTAACAATAAATTTGTATATTAATAAAATTTTTGTTTATTTTATATAGATTAGACTTGCGTTCTAGAATCCTTAGAGAATATTATATCCTTCTATTATATTCATTAATTTTTAATTTTTGTTATTATTATTAATTTCTTTTATAATATTTTCCTTTTAAAATCCTTTCTTTTGTATTATATGTATTTTTTTTTTTTTTTTACCCTTGATGAATGAATATGATATCCTGCACCTTTTTCCAATGAATTGAAAAGATTATTATAAAAATAAAAATTCCTCTAAAGTAAAGTGATTTTAATCAAACCAAAAAAAAAAAAACAAAACAAGAAAAAGAAAAAGACAAACAAAAAATAAAAATTATCCTGAAGAAATAACTTGTTTCTTTTTTTTTTCCATCTTCATTTTTTTTAATATTACCAACAGTGATCTACATTAAGTACATGACATGACAACATACATATATATACATAATATATGTATATATATAGATTTAAGACATAAGATACATGTTATATACATTAAGAGCATGTGGCCCATGCCAAATGCCATTTTTTCAAGTTTTATTGATCACTTCTATTATTAAAACCCAAAAAAAAAAGAAGAAAACCTTTAATATAAAAAAAAAAAGGAAAATAATCAACAATAATACAATGATAACAAAAAAAAAAAAAATAACATTTTTAATTTTTTTAAATTCATCATCAGCTTGCCAGTTGCCATCAGCCAGTTTAAATAGAATAGCAGATGTTTATAGAAACACAGAGAGGAATAAGAGAGAAAATGTTTTATAAATGTTCCTAAAAACCCGAAATTCAATTTTTATTTCATATTATTATTATTGTTGTTTCTGTTTTTGTTTTGTATACATACAGGGTCGTTCAATATATATTACAACAGTTATTATTATGAATGCAACAAAATACAAAATTGAAAATAACAAAAACAAAAAAACAAAAAAAAAAAAATTAATAATAAAACAAGAAATAATCGTTTGGCATCTGCTCATTATACTGTATATGTAGGTCCTTATTGTAATTTAAGTTTAGTTTTTCATTTCATTTTGGTTTTTTTTGTAAAGAGAGAAGCGTGCCAGGTGCATTAAAATCTTTTAATGGAAAAATATTTAAAATTATAAAAACTAAAAAAATTACCGACCTACCAAAATTTTTTTTTTCTCCGATACGATAACATTTTTTAAGACGTACTTTTTCACCGGTTACGAGGACCTACAAAAAAAAAAACAATAAACAATTCAAAATTTAAAATTAAAAATTAAAAATCATTGAAGCAAAGTGAATTAGTTAGTTTTGTTATTATTATTGTTTTTGTTTTTAGTTTATTATAAAAGGAACAAAAAAATAAGAACCCTATTAGTAACTAGTATATGCATGTACATTCAGTGTACATAAAGTATACATATAAGTATATGCATATATTATCTTACTTGGCTTGTCCTACTTTAAGAAGTTAAATTGTATATCTTTAAGAAAAAACTGTACTATTTGATTTAATATACACTAGGATACTCGTGTGAACCAAAAAAAAAATAAAAAAATAAAAAAATCAAGAATGAATAAAAATTTATTGATCCTTTTTAAAATCTACGGTAGAGAAAATTGTAGAAATTCAAGTGATCGATAAATATTAATCTAAGAAGATGTGGTTAATAACTATACCTCTTAAATAATATTCTCTTGAAACTAAGCCCATTCGAAATAAATTTTAATTAACTAGTTAATTATTTAACTCTAGAATGAATAGAGAGGAAGAAAAATCAGAAACCGAAATTGATACAAGTAAAGTCAATGGGCCGATTGCATAAAACTGAGGTTGAACTAAATTCATACTTTTTCAAATAAAAATTAAGCATGAACCTGTAGTTTTTGTTTAAAAAAGTTAGATTTGAGTTCAAAAGCAGTTTTTTTTCCATTCGACGCAAAGATTCTAACTTATAAGAACTCTTCTTTTCTAAACACTAACTACCATATTTAATGTATCAGAATGTGTATATGCGGTTAATTTTTCTGAGTATATGTGGTAATAAATTTTTTGAGTGTATGCAGTAGTATTTTTTCTTTCAAATTAAAAGAAATCATAGTCTATTTTATAAGTACATATATAATATATGTATAAGTATTATTAATGAAATTTTCCTGAATAAATTAACATTATAAATGTAGATCAAAATTCATAACATCTTTTTTTTATTTTAAAAACATTTTCTCATGACTATTGTCCTATTTTGTAAATATATCTAGTTAAAATGAAATAGTTTTCACTTTCAAAACTATTTTAAAAACTTGTTTTTTATTTTTCATTTTGTCAATTTAAAAAGAGGGTCGATCCTTAAAAAAGTCTACTTTAAAAGTTAACAGTTTTTGCATAAGGTGGTGATCAAATAATTCTTTAAAGTAAAAAAAAAAAAAACTGGAAAGAAAATTGTAATGACGTCAATAAGAATTCCCTTTTTATTTTTGCGTGTTATTTTTTCTTCTTTCTATATATTATACATACATAATATAATAGGAAGGGTGCATATAATGATTTGAAATTACTTATGTGTTTGTTTGTACTATTTTTATACTACTGGGTATAAATTTTTTTTTCTTTTTTTATAATTAGGATGCTAAAGACAGTGTGTGCTAAAAATTCCTTTTGAAATGGCAAAAAAAAAAAAAAAAAAAACAAAAGAAAAAAAATTTATTCCTGCTGATGATAATGATGTCGTTTGCATTTACGAAGTTGATTACGATTTTTTTGGTTTTTGTTTTTTTTTTTTTATATTTTACAGTACACCAATTTTACCATAAAAACCATGGGTTGTTAATGTTTTTTTTATGTTTATAGGATATTGAAATTGCGCAATAAAAATTTTTTTGAAAGCGGAACAGGATATAAATAATAATAAAAATTTACATGAGTAATAAACTCATCTATTATTTTGGGTTTTATATATTATGTATTAATGTATATATGTCCTTATGTATTTAAAATATTCGTATATATGAATTATTATTAGAAGAGATTACAAAATTATTTATTAAAAATATTTTAGTAATTTTAGATAAGAAATGTTATATAGAGATTTTTAATTACAGGCAATTCTTAAATATTTTATATTGTGAAGACAGGGGTAGGGCTAAAAAATGTTTGCTTCTGGGCCCTATTACACCATCCACTTATCACTAATCAAATAATAATTTTTTTTGCATAAAAGTTTTTGTTGCATAATACATAATTCAAAAAAGTTTTGATTATTAAAAAAAAAAAATTATTATTTGATTATTTGATTTGTGATAAGTGGTTGGTGCAATTTATAGGCCCCTGGTATAACATTTATTTTTAATATCTTCTTTGCAAAAAGTAAATTTAAAACTAATTCCAAAGCTATTTATATACATTTTTTTACTTCTATGTCATGTTTGATTACATATACATATGTATATTGAAATTTAATTTAAGTTATTTAGTTGTTATAAGACAAATAAATTGAATACTCCTTTTTAGGTTTAAGTAGATATGTTTTATCACAATAATGTCTATACCTATAAAGCTTTTTGAGATATATCATTAAAATCTTAGTTAAAAACTTGATATACGACTGCTATAACTGAGTACTATTTTGGTTCACCTAATTTGTTAAAGTAATGCATCTATCAAAATAAACTTTTATATTAAGGCTTAATTAGTTTATGATGCCTTCAGTAAAGTGCAATTAAATAAGCAGTGGTATACAACCATTATATGTTACTAAAAAAAAAAACAAAAAACAAATGGCAGAATATAAGAACCACTATAAAAAAAAAAACGTTATTAAAATAACTGAAATTGGAAAACAAATTAATGTTTGTAATGTATACGGTAAAATGCTATGGGAATAAGATATTCCGTATGTATATTTATAAGGTAAAGTCAACAAAAATTACTTCTCCTTATTTTCTTTTATATATAAAAATTGATTAAATCTCTTGAGATTTCAAACTGAAACAGAAATAAAAATCTGTTCTAAATCGAAAATAATTGAAATTTATATATAAAATTACATATTGAGTTTTACGTCATTATATAAAAATAATTACATTGATGTCATGCAGATTATACTTATATTATATTAGAAGCACAGAAATATTCTTAAAAGCGATTTATTTTTATTAAAACTTTAAGTAAATTTTAATTTAAAAAAACAAAATTTTGCTTTTATTGTATTATTTTTTTAAATATGTACAGGGTGTTTTAGATTTTCGAATATTAAAACTTTTAAAAAGTTATATCGAAAAACTTTAAACCTTCTTGAAATTTCAAATTGTACCTAATGGCTCCTTTAATATCTTAAGCATTTAAATTGTTTAGAAGAATATTTTAATCATCATTGTCATCTTTTGATGTTACAGCCTGAGGTTAGGATACAACTCCCCCAAGAGAAAATTTTAGTAGTAGTAGTAAATTTTAGTATAATTTAAAAATAAAAGTGATTATTTTATTTTTTGGGCTGTTTTTACTACAGCCTTCTCTTTATTTAACTGTTGTTTTTCTTTAATATTTCCATTTCTTACTATGTGATCAGATTGCCTGAATTGCAACAAAAATACAAAAAAAAATTTTGTATTTTCGTAATTTTAAGAGGAAATTTCTGATTTAATAATATGATATATTCATTTTGGCTAACAGATGCTTTAATTTTTAAAAAGTTTTAAAGATCATATATAGGATTCACCATTGACGATTAGTTCGTACACTTCCATAGGGTGCACTATCTGAATTTGCTAGAGCATGCGCGTGTCGTATATTTTACGACACAGAATTTATTATTAAATAATGTTAGATATAATATTTAAATAATTAATAAAATTAAAATTTAAGTAAATTTGAATTTTATAAGTTATATTATCAAATAAATATCATAAATATTAGAAAAAAAAATTTAATAAATTAAAAATCTAATCACGTGTTCTAAAATTTACAATAGTATTTAGTACCTATCGCTAAGCATTCAAATAAAATAAAACTGAAAACGAAATCCAATTTCTAAAAAAGTCACCAAATGTTTACCGCTACACTACATATTGTTTCACGAATAAAAAGAGCTCCATAAAAACTTTTGACCAATCAGAAAGACTCAACAACAATTTTGTATACAGGTGTGCACCTAAATACTATTTTTGTCATAAATTTTACGATAGCCTTGGAAGGTTACAAATAACACTTAATATAATTTCTATTTCAATTAATTTTAAATACCCTGTACATGTGTACATTATGAATATTATATTTTATCAAATAAAATTTGTATATATATACATATATATGCATTTGTATGTATATGCATATTAAAAAAAAACACCCTAGCTCCAGTGTCTTCGTTTTTTATTATTTTTTTTTTTATATTTTTCTTTTATGGAATCTTCGTTTTTAATGGTTGATATTGGTGAATAAATTTTCGATGATTTTTCATTAAATAAAATAAAAACAGAAGAGCTCATAAAATTTTCAATAAAATAAAAAAACAAAAAAAAAATTTGTCCAATTTAAAAATAAATTTTTTATTTTCATCATTCCATTTTCATTTTCATTTTTTTTGTTGTTTTCAATTTAAAATCGATTGGGAATCGATATGAAATTTTATTGAATAGATTATATCAAAAAAAAAAAAAAAAAAACCATAACAATAACAAATAACAAAAAAAAAAATTAATAAAAAAGATAAGTATGGCTCCGAATAAAAATTTGTATAAATTGAATATGATTTACATTTTACATATAAAATCATTTGTTAATAAAATGAAAGTAAATTAGTACCTTCTTTAGTAGTTAATATATACAGGCAGCTGATAATTCATTTTATGTGATGTAGCATTTTAAAACAGGGTTGTATTTTGATTTTTTGTTTCTCTGTTCGGTTTTCTTTTTTGAATATTTACAGTCTGAATGAATTTTAATTTTTTTCTTTTAATATTAAATAGGATTTAAATTTTTTAAGATTAAGATTAAAATATAGTGTTTTTTCTTTTTGAGATTTTTAGTAAATATAATAATATGTCAAAACTTCAACACAAAAGAATATTTAGAATATAATAGAATATTAACAATTACAAATTATTAAAATAATCGAAAAAAACATTAAAACATTTTAAGATTGATTGAAAACGTGATTAACACATTGATAAATGATAACAGTAATATAGAGTTCAAAAATGGGATCACGACGTTATCTTAAAAAAAAAGAAAAACTATTATTGAATGGACAAAATCTTGATTTTTTTTATTTTTAAAATATTTTTGTAGATATTAAAATTTTTTTGAGACAAAATCTTGAATGAAAAAATCTAGAATTTTATGTTGAAAAGAAATAAATTTCTTTAATGATTGTTTTTAAAATTGATGCTATGCTCTGTTTTATAGTTTATTACAAAATCAGGATTTCAATATTTTTAATTTTTTCTTTGTTGTTGATGTAAATATGTATTTAAGAAAAATAATTAGGACAGATTTTGTAGTTGGTTATAAAATCAGGGTTATGCGATATTTTCAGAATGTATGTATAAATACGGCGATATATGCCAAAATTCTTGAACTCAACAAACAAACAAGCCAATACTCTCTGGGGGATTATAATACCTGTAATCATCAAAAGTTCCTTGGGGACTTACGACTTCATAAACTGAAATATTTATATTATGTAATTCAGTATTAAAATAATCAATTATTTCCAAAATTTATAAAAGTAAAATATTGATTTGAATAATTCTTTGATGAGATTTTACAGTTGGATACGAAATTAGAATATTTTTCCAGAATGATAAAATTTTAGAGTTGGATACAAAATAAGGGGATTTTGTCTTTATCCAGAACAAATAAATACATACTCTGGAATAAAAGAGACAACCTTGATTTTGTAACCAACTTTAAAATTCATCCTATTTTAGAATCTTGCATAGATGAGATTAGGAGGAATTTTAGAATTTGATGCGAAATCAGGGCACTCCCTTTTTCAAGAACAAATACATAAAAATCCCTTCTAAGTCTTAATACAGAATATCGCATGGACGATATAAATATAGGTATATAATTGTATGAAATTATGTTTTATTTTTTAGGGCAGTTTTGGCTCACTCGTCACAGTTATAATATCCCGGAAGTTTTGGCTGGTTTTTTAAGCCATAAATTCTCTAGGGAACTTTTGAATCCGGGACTTTTGGCATATCGCCGTATAAATACTAACAATTTTCAAAATTAAATTTTAACCGGTCCGACCGATTTACCGGATTAACCGATTAACCGATCAATAGGTGTATTTTTTAGGAGTTTTTATTTTTATTTGCTAATTTTTAATTGTGAATATAAGATAATTAATTATAAAAAAAAATGCAAATTTAAAAGATATTTAATTCAAATTTTTGATTTTCAAGATTTTATCTCAAAAAAAAAATTTTTTTTCCTATATTTTCTTTTTTAATATTTTAATTCCAAAAAAGATTTTAACTTTCAAGATTTATTTTTTCTAGATTTTGTTATTTTCAACGAATTGGAAATAATCCGTTCAAAGCATTGTAAATGAAGGAAGATCACGAATAAACACACAGGAAGCTAATATATAAATATAAAAATCTTATTGCCATCTAAATAAAAGAATAAAAAAATCTTTAAACCAAACCCAAAATTAATAAAATAAAAAAATTTTTATATTAATTTATAAAAAAATTCTTAACACAATTTTTTTTTTAAATTTATTTTTAAAACCTTAAAGTGTTTCTCAGTTGATAAAATACTTATATACATTTATATATATAAATTTTTTTTTTTTTTTAATTTCTAGGAATTCTTAAGGGTAGTCCTTTTTTTTTCTTATATTTCTTTAGTAAACAATGAAATTTTAAACTTTAAAAATTAATGTTATAACAAGACAGTACTAATACAGTTCTATAAGAATATATATATTGTATATAATGTAAAATTTTGAAATTTTTAATTTAAAGAATAGTTCAACTTATTTATTCAATGAAAAGATACGACTATACAAAGAAGTAAAGGAGAATTCAAAGGCTATGATACAAATAAATTAAATCCTCTCAAAGAAACAAAATTGAGGATCTTTCATATCGGATCTAATATTAAATCAGGTCTGTTGTTCTACTAAGTCATAAGAAAAAATATCGTATTTACAACTACAAGTATGAAACCAATGAATCTAGATATTTCGTTTTCAAATAATTTATGAAATTGTATTATCAAAAGAGAATAATGAATCGTTATGTCTGCAATGATTTAACAATCAAAAGAATTTGAATTATTGATTTTGAGTTATTATTGATTCTAATCTAATCATTAATTAGAAAAACTAACTATATATGTATAGATACATATATATATTTTAAAACATTTATATATATTGTATGTATATGCATTTAAAAAATTTTGAATAAAAAATATAATAAGTCTATATTTATATTTCGTTCACAATTATCAATCTATTCAATAATTTAAAATTATAATTGCTGGATTAACCGCTTTGTATATTTTAGCAGCACTCAGGCGCTCGCATCTTCTTTATATGAAAATCTGAATTCTCTCATTTTTCAAATTTAGTTCGGAAATCGGAAATTTTTTTTCTCTCTGGAAAAAAAGTTGATTTAAGTTAACTTTAACTTTTTGAGTGCAGAACTTCTTTACCATCTGTCATTTTTTGAAAAATTTTTTCAATTCGTTTCATCAAATAAACAAAAATTTAAAATAATTTAAATGTCATTCTCAAATTTAAGCTGTCTAAAAATTTCTGTTTCGCAGAAAAATTGTACTGAAGCGGTGAATTGTTTTTGACAGAATTTGTTGTTGAAAGAATTATACCGAAACGATGAAGTAAGCTTAATTACAATAAAGAAGTCGAACTCTGCAAAGAAAATTCGAAGAAAATAGTAAAAAACAGAGTGTAGAGTAAAAGTTTGAGAGTGTAAAATAAAAAGATAAAAAAAAAGAATGGTTAAAGGTCATAGAAGATGGAAATGTTTTATAAAGGTCTAAAATATGTTTCTTTAAAGTAATTAAGAAAATTTAAATCAAATCAAATTTGAAATACACTTGTGTAGCCTCTTTTAAGGAAGGGCTATATTTTATCAGAATAAAAAAGAATCTCAAACGTCATTAGATATTATAGGTATACATCATCAGTTAAAAAAAATACACTGAATATTTGTTTGGTATATTACATATGTATATATATATCAAAAATATATGTATGTGATATAACCATATATGCTCGATGTGATGACAATTTATTATTTGCTGACTTCTTCATTTTTTAATAAAAAATAATAAATAAAAAAGAAAAAAAAACATTTAACTAAATTTAAATAAATACATTTTCCAGAGTTGTGTTGTGTGTATGAAACATGAGAAATAAATTTAGTTTTAAAACTAGAATTTTTATTGTTGATTCTAATCATTAATTAGAAAAACTAACTACATATATGTATGTATACACATATATATTTTAAATCACTTATATATTTATATGTACTTTGTAGATACATATATATACGTACATTTTAAAAAATTTTAATAAAAATAATAATTCTATATTTATATTTCGTTCAAAATTATCATCTATTCAACAATTTAAAATTACACTTGGAGGTTCATTTAGTTTCGGTATTTCTTTGTTAACATGAGAACAATATGGCAGTTCTTAGAAAATTCTTAGAAGTTTTATATTATAGTTTTTATTTTATTTGAAATTTTATCTATTTTGTTTTTTTTTTTTTTGTTATTTAATTTTAAGAAATTTTCTTCAAAAAAAAAAACAAAAAAAACTGAAGAAATATTTAGGCGCTATTACAAGAAAAAAATAAAGTAAAAAAAAAAACATGCACAAAAACTTATGACCATTAACACTTCATTTATTGCTGCAGACAGACACCATTTAAATATATACGTATCCATAGATGCATTAGTTGGTTTGGTGTTTTTTTTTTTTTTTCCTTTTATATTTTCTGGAATTTCATTCATAATTTATTCATTACATACTGTAAAGTAATTCAAAAAGTAAAAAAAAAAAAAAAATAAATTACTTATTTAAATATTTATTTAAAATTTCAAGGAAAAACAAAAATGAAAAGAAAAAAACAAAATAATGTTAGTACATTCATAAGATTTAGATTTTTGAAGAAAATTTGAAATATATTAAAAAAAAAAAAAATAAAACAAAATTTTAAAAATTAAGTGAGTAAATATGAGTATGTAATAATGAAAGAAAAAAAAAACTCACTCGGATCTTTTATTTTTTTTTTTTAAATTACATGTTTGAGTATACAAATTTATCTTAAAGATACAAAAAAAAAAAAAAACCGTAAAAAAGTAAACATATAAGTATATAGAAACAAAAAAAAAAGGGACTCTCTCTTTAATTTTTGTGGGCCACCTTTTTGAAAAATATTCGTTAAGTACACAAAAAATTGTTGAATTTTTCTTTTTTTAAGATAAAATAAAAAAAATTTTCCTATTTTGTTATGTTTAAGATCTTTAAAGTGGATAAATTTTTTAAAGTTGTTAGATAAAATTTAAAACTAAAAAATTAAAAAAAATATGTTTAGATTTTTATTTAAGGTTATATTTAAGGTTCATAATTTTACGATAAAGATAAAATTTACAAATCAACTCAATGAAGAAAAAAAATTCTTATGAAAAAAAAAAAATACAACACAAAAAATGTCAACTTGAAATAATCAAATAAATTAAATACTTAAAAAAATAATTCATTTTTTTTTTTAAAGAAAATTTATTAAATTTTGTTTTAAAAACAAAAATTTTTAAAATATTATTTTAGTTTTTTTTTAAATATAGGTGCATATTAACATTTGTACATATTTTTAAAATTGCGTTTATTTTGTTTATAAAATTCTGTGATAAGATTACAGACACGAACTTATATCGATTTAAATTAATCGATTATTATTTTATATGAATATTTTCCAATTTCTAATTTTTAAGATCTATACTTGTTAATTTTGTTTCAAATATCGAATACATAAAAAATCTATATATGTATTACAAAAGTTATAAAAATTTTTCAAAAATGCTTACATACGCAACTTTTTATTTCCGATACTATGAATAGAGAATGAAAATTTCCAAATTATAATAATGTTATGCCGTATTACCACCGAAATTATTTACATATTTAATATAAATCTGATGGAATTATGTTAACCTTTTACAGGTAACAATTTCCCAAAAATTATTTTTATTGTGATACGAAAAAAAAGGCTTTAAATTATAAAATAAATTTTAAAAATGTCTTTTTAAATAACTTTTCTTTTATTGTTCAGCCACTGTTTGTTATTTCCGTATACATATATGTATGTAGTTATTTGTACAATATCGATATCTTGTATATATGTATGATATTTTATTTCATCTACATGTCATGAACTTTGAGATACAGAAAGAAAAGTTTTGAATCAGTAACTTTTAAAAATCACAATAGGTCCCCATACACTATTAAACTTATTTAAAACTATAGTTTTGACTAAACTGATTTAACGTTTGACCACACACACAATAAAACTTTCAATTATACAATTTTTAATAAAATTCAGTATTTTTAAAAATTTTTTTAAATGGTAATTAATTAAAACGGTAAAAAATGACGAACAAAATTATTGCATCGAGTAACGGAAATTTATAAAAAATAAGAAAAAAATAAAAAAGAAACTGGATAAAGAAGCAGACCCAAATTACTACAAAAATTACATGAAAATTGATCAAAAATTATTTTTCAAGACCTCTTACAAAATTGATCTAACCACGAATCGAAAAAGAAAATAGATGTATGTTACGACTGCAACTTAGATTTTCTATAACTGTAAAGATTTTTTTTATAACTGAAAGAGAAAACGCTTTTAATGCTCTCAAATTTTACTATACATCAGTATCTGTTAACTAATTAGCTATTGCAACATATTCCTAACTACATATTATATGTATTTAACTACTTTTATAACTTTTATAACACTTTATCATATTTCGTTTTTAAAAAATTATAAAAATGACATTAATCAACTGATTTTTTCGTATCTTACAAGAAAAAGTTGAATTGAAAAAAAAAATCGTGGTTCGTTTCTAAAAAATGTTACCTCTAATTGTAACATTTTCTGCACTTAAATTCTCGACGTTTCACAATTTTTGCCCTGAACAATCAGGCAAAATAATAAAAGAAAAAAATAACAGACGTCAATAACCATTCATTGTTAGAAGAGTAATTTTCTTTCATTAAAATTGAGTTTTGCTGTTAGACTGGGTATATTCTATTCATTATATTGTAAAAATTTGAAATCTATAAAAATGAAAATATAGTTAATATTGCTTGGCAGTCGGCAATAAAAACAAAAATCAAATGACAACGCAGTGTAGGAAACATTAGAAACAAGGCAGAACAAAACAGAACAGAACAGTTTTTAAAATCGCACATTTCCAAAAGACAGTACAAACTGTTTAGAATTGTGACTTGCATCAAAATTTGAAAATTTCGTATAAGAAAAAATGTGAAAATAGGACTTTTTTGTCATTTTGAAAGGTTATCTGTCCGGAACCCTATATAACTAAGAAAAACCATTAACACACGTAAAAATATATTATTGAACCTTTAATTTTTATGTCTTGCCGAATAAAAATTTGTACAGGTGCCTAAGTTACGCAGGTGTCTAAAAATAGCTAATTTTAAATTTTTGATCCGTAATAGCTCTTAAACAGGGGGCGGTACTGAGGAAACTTATACTAATTCTAAAAATTCTTTCTTGTCTCAAAATCTCAAGTTCCTATCTGAAAGCGTGCCGGAGTTATAAAGATAGAAAATTTCATGCAAAATTTGGTTTTCACATAACGGTAAATTTAAATACTAAATTTAAAAAATCTAATAATTTTGATATTGATTTATAAAGGTAAAAAAATTCGAGTCGAATGAAAAAAATGTTAAGTAGAACATGAGATATACGAATTTAAACATAGGGCTTTCTCAAAGTTTAAGGGACTGTAGCTCCGGAATGAAGGGGGCTACATGAAAAAGTTATACAACATTTTTTTTTTTTTATGAGATCTATCAATGGTTTAAATTGTTTTTCTCTATCTTTAACGGTGTAGAAGTTTTGTAAACAAACGGAAAGACGGACGGATGGACGGACAGAGTGAAACTAATAGGCACATTTGTTCAAATTATTTGAAAATGTGCCAAAAAAATGTAGAATTTTTTCTGTTCGTAAAATAAAAAGAGTGAAGAACTCTACGATTTTACAAAACTATGAAAATTTTTGATTTTAATTTTTAACTGCAAAATTTTTTTTCGAGAAACGAATTTACCATAAAAAAAAGCAAAAAGAACTAACTCAAAGAAATATAAAAGCCATTTTATGTTAGTATTCATCTTAGAAAAAAGAATAGTGGCAGATCTGAGATCAAAAACAATATAAAAATTGTAAGATCCATCATATTTGATAAAAATGTGAATTGTTCATAAAAATTGTTCAGCTTTATAAAAAAATTTAAAAAAAATTCCTCAAGAACTTTACAAACTCTGTTGTAACAATATTATTGTAATTCAATTGAAATAATACAATTATATACAATTATGTAGTGAAAAATAATAATTTAATTAGTTTTTTTTCATAAATTTATTTTTTCACAAAAAATAATTATTTTATTTTTAAATTTCATTTTAAAATGCATTCAAGTCCATTTAATAATTGATTTTTTAACAATTTTATAAAATAAATGTAAAACTAAATAAAATAATAAAGAAATTACATTAAATAATACATTAAACATGTAATGTTAAAAGTTGAAGGTAAATAAAACCAAACAAATTATATTCGAGTATCGATATCATAAACAAAACTTTTGGATCTAAATAAATTTAAAATGCGGTTTTCTTTTAGGTTAATATACAAATATAAATGTGAAATTATTTTGCAGGTGTTACATATTGGTAATTTTGTTTTTTTTTTTTTTAAGAATTATATATATATAATGCACAAATAATTTTATTGCTCACAAATTATGTATGAAAAATTTTTATAATAAGTATATGATTATATACGGAATGTTGTATGGAGTTGTTAATATTCGATTTTTATCTATATTCAAAATTTGAAGTATCCATCAAAAACAAAAAAAAAAAAACTGATAACAATTCATTTATATTGAATGAGAGATTATGAGAATTGAATACTTAAGGCAAAAAATAATTAATTTTAATATTTAGTCGTATTTAATTTTGATGATGGTATATATATTAAATCAGATTATGTTAAATTTAATTTATTTATGAGCTATTAATATGGATATTAACTGTAATGACAGTCACTTTTTTTTGTTGACATTTAAATTTTTTATACCGGTTTTTTCCGAATTCCATTCTCTTCTTTTGTCGTCGTGTTGAGTGTCGTGTTGATGTTAGTTCAACATTTTGTATTTAAGTTAACGTGTCGATGTTAGTTCAATATTTTGTATTTAAGTTAAACGATTAGGTATTTTTTAAATACTCTTTATATTAAGCATTAATGGAAGGATATGCTTAAAAATTTTCTGTAAATTAATATGCATATTGAAAAAATGCTTTTCAATTTAAATTTTAGCAAGTT
This sequence comes from Poecilobothrus nobilitatus, assembly GCA_947095535.1. Lineage (NCBI taxonomy): Eukaryota > Metazoa > Arthropoda > Insecta > Diptera > Dolichopodidae > Poecilobothrus > Poecilobothrus nobilitatus. The sequence continues at coordinate 28,817,929 of OX352774.1, forward strand.
ATTGATGAACTTTTTATTTTTATTGATGAAGACTAAGCTAACGCGTCAGTAATCACAAAAAACTTTCGGTCCGTAGTCCACCTTCAAAAGTAGAAATAATTCGAGTTGATATTAAGTTTTCTTATAGATTTACGTCAATGTAATACCACTTTGGCGATAAAAGCTCAGATCTATGTCAGATAAATAAGGCACTCAAATAAACATCTGTCATTTTTCTGCCTTTTTCTTGTCAGATATAGGTGAAGAGAAAGAACTCCATGAGCTATACTCAAACATCTAGCAGGTGTACTGATAAAGCACGTATTAATATCTACAAATTGTTTTTTTTTTCAGGTCAATGACAATGAATTTAGTACCGCATTTAATATAATTTGCAAAATTTAATGGTCAAAACTTCGTTGAGATAATTTTTTTATAGTATAGTTTTCGACAAACTAAAAGAAGCTTCGTATAGAAAAAAACCAAAAAGAAGCTATTATACAACAGCAAGTCGTAAAGAAGTTATAACTTTATAAAACTTTATTTTAATACAAAATTTTAAATATACTAACCCCTTAATCCTACTCTGATTATGTATTAATTTATTTCAAAAAAAAAAAAAAAAAAATTTAAAAGAAAACTAATAAAGAATAAAAAAATTTTCCAAATTTTATTCAACAAATTTTTAAACTTTTTCTTTAAAAAAAAAAAAAGCCCTTTTTATAAAAATTAGTCAAGAATTTAGTACTAATTTTAATCTAAAAATCTTTATTTAATATGTGTTTATAATTTTTCAAAAAAAAAAAAAAAAACAAAATAAACAAAAAAAGGAAAATGAAAATATGTAATAAAAAAAAAAACTATTTTATTAGGGTTTAATCAGGTTTAATATTTAACTGGCTTTTGATTAATTTTAACGTGTTTTTTTTTTTTGTTTTTTTTTTTAAATGAACCTTAAAAAAGAAGCTTTTCATATGATTATTAGGCGGCAGGTCAAAAACTAAATTGAATTTTAAGTCATTTTTACCTTTATTTTTTTTTTTTTTATATATTATGTATATTTATTTATTTATTTTTTTTTTTCTGTTCTTTATCCTCACCTTCTATATTAAATTAATGTCGTTTTTTGGGAAAATAGATTCAGTAATTTGGTAGGTATTTTTTTTTTTTTCTGTTTTTCTTATACATATTTAGGAATTTATAATTTATAGGTTGAAAAATGAACATATTAAATTTAAAAATTGTCTACAAAGTGCGCTTTAAAATTTAAAACCAATCATGAATATGATGATGATTAGTTTAATACATACATATATACGTTTACGGTTTAGTATAGGTATAGAATCTCATCGAAAATAAACAACAAAAATATTCTTTCACTATAGAGAAAAGATGCAATGATGGTAAAAAAAAAAAAAATTAAAAAAAAAATAAAAAATAAAAATATAATATAGTCAGCTTTTAACTGTTTTTGATTGTTTGATGATTATGCAACCAGACTGAAATAATAATGGACTCTAATTTCTCAAATGATGCGCCAGCAGTTTAGATATATGTATACATATATACTTAATACTTATATACCTACATATTATTATATTGGGTACAAAAAAAAAAAAAAAAAAAAGAAAAGAAAAGTTGTTGAATTTATTTTTTTCTTTTTTTTTTTTTGTTACTTTTATGTATTTTTAATGTGATGACATTTAGAGCAATAGCATGTAGGTAATGGGAGACAGTAACAATTTTAATTTAATATAAATATCTTTATGTGTATATCTATACATATATTATATACATATGTATATATGTAGATATAGGAGTAGCAGAATATTTTAGAAGTAATCCAATCCCGTATCCTAATTTATCTTCATTTAAGTGAAAAAATTAGGGCCCGTATTTTTGTTTTTGTAAGTTTTTAATATATGTATATATATGTGTATATTTTTTTTGTTACTGAATTTTTTTTCTTTTGCTTCTGTTATTTTGTTATTTGATAAATTTTTTATTTTTCCCTTTATCCAAGTACCAAACCAGCTGTTTATATGTTTCTCAGAATTTTAAAAATTTTCTTCATATTGTAATAATAATTATTTTAAAAATATTGTATTGGATGAATGTGCGGTAGGGAGAGTAGGTTATTCAAAAAAAAAACAAAAATAAGAAGAAGTAAATTTTTTTCTTTTTTTTTTTGTTAGTTAAACGATCACTTTAAACGCCTGCAGAACAAATTCGTGGGTAAATATTGAATTATTGTTAAATTAAGGCCTTTTTTTTTTATTTATATAAAAGATTCAATGTCAATAATTTTTTTTTTTAATGATTGTTTTTTTTTTGTTATATTGTTTGTTTATGTCAACATAATATGGGTTATGTACATTTTGTTTATTAATATTTTTATTTGGAAAATGTTTATGCAATGCATCGATTTGACCCTAATTCTGTATATTATATATGTACATATATGGAAAAAGAAAATACATTTTAAAAAGTCAGAAAATATATGTACATACATATGTAGGTATATTTGAAAATTTCTTTTAAATAATTAAAATTTTGAAGAAAATTTTATACTAAAAATCTACTTGAAAAATACTTATTATAAAAAAAAAAATATTTGAATTCAAAACTTGACACAAACCTCGGTTGCGTATGGATAAGAGCGTATATATAAAATACGCTGTAAACACCGAGTAATTGTGGGTTCGAATCCCACACATGTCGTAAGATTTATTCCCCCTTACGACATTTACAGCCACGCCTGAATAGGAAAGGCTGTGTAATTTCCTGTCCACATTTATGTGGCAGAGAAATGCAATAAAAAACAAAACTTGGCACAAATAAAATAAAAAAAAAAATTGACAGTTTGCTAATATTAAGAATGCCCGTAGTATGTACATATATAGGTGGCAAGACGTTTAGAATCTTCTATTTTGCAAAATATGTATAAAGTACTAGACCTAGATCTATCAAATTTATGTTAATATTGGCAGAATTACTCAGTATTCTATGGGTTTCTTTCAAATATTTGTTTTTTTTTGTTTTTGTTCTATGAGAAAAAAAAGGAAATTGTATCAGAACACACGAAAAGAATGTTAAAAAAAAAATGCTTGACCTTTTAAGGGTTCAGAAACAGAATTTTTTATTACAATTACTACTTATTGTATTACAATTTATTTAATTAACGGTTGCTGAAACTATGTGATCTTATAACTTGCATTACAAAGTGTTATATTGAATCCTGGACATTTTTGAGGTCATCGAAATATTCTTACAATGTTTGATTTCAATTGGATAAAAGATGTAGGAATGCATAGAAAATATTATGCAAACAAGAATTCTATTTTTATAATAATAAATTAAAGACAATTTAACTTTATTTTAATTGTTTCAATGTGAAAAAAAATAAATGGTTTCAAATGCTTTAAAATTGTGGAAACGAGGCTAAGTATATATTAAAATAAATAGAATGAAGAAAAATTTTTAGTAAAACTTTAAATTCTTCTTACATTTAAATCTTTCTATATTTTGGTCTTTGTAATTCCAATTTCCTGTATTTTAAACAACTTTTTGAGATGTCTTGCGATTACAAATAAAAGTAGTTAGACTATATTCTTGTTTTACTTGTATAAACACTTAAAACAATTTAACTGATTCATTGGGTAGTAGTTAAGTCGCTAGCCTTTCTACCGGAGGGTCTTGGGTTCAAAACCCGATCAGGTCAAATAAAAAATAAATGTAGTAATTTCATATCGTAAAAATGTATATCGTATAATTAATAATAATAATATAGTAATAGCAATAATATAATAATAAGAAATCCTAATACCAATAATAATAGCTGCTACAGTGACAGTGCGGACAGTTGCCAGTTGCCTTCAATAATTACCTGATGCAGGAAAATGTTATATATTACTGCATGTTGTAACTGTTGTAACGACTCTAGTCACTGTTAGCAAAATATTAATAATAATAGGCGGATTCATTGTTTCCTTACAGTCGCACTTCCAATTCAATGTTTCCTCATCCTATTGTCCTATCTTTTCCTATCCCTCTCCCTAACCAAAATACTGTGTTAGCAGTTGGTGGTTTCATCTCATTATTTTGGCAAAAGGGAGAGTTGGGTTGGAGGTGGGTTTAGTCAATAAAAATCTGACACTACTAAGGGGGAATTCCTGATGTCTTTATAAGATTTTCACCTCCCTTTGGGGGAGAAAAACATTTAAAACTTAAATTCCTGCTATTATTCCTGATTCCTATTTAAAAATTTTGCTATTTTATTTTTTTATTTTCGAATAAGAATTCTAAAAAAGACATCTAAATCAAATATAAGTGTTTCTAAAGAAAAGAAAAAACTAATATACTTTTTGCAAAACACATTTCTTTATTCTTATTTACAATTAATAGAGCTGTTAATATTATTATATAAAAACTGAATATTCCCAGGGGAAATTAATAATTATATTTTATTTTAACGAAAAAATTGAAAAAAAAAAATACACTAAAATTCTAAATTTCAAATCACAAGATACAATTAAGTACCTTTATTTATGTATATCTATATTTATAGAATGACTTTCATTTTATTCTTATACTTTTTTTTATTTATATGTTCATATTGTCATAATTAACAATAGCGCTTATGATTATTTTCAAATGAATTTTATATTCTTTGCCAAATCATCTAAACTCTTATTATAATATGTTGGTTTTTAAATATTATATATTGTATACGTATTCATCTTCCATTAAAATTATCCTAGATATCATTTATGAATAGAAAAAAAAAAAAACAAACGACAATATAAAAAAACAAAGTAATAATGATTCTTTAGAAATAAAAATAAAAAACAAAATGAAAATTCACATTTGAACAGAGTCAAGTTTATTTTGCAGTTATATTCAAAAATAAAAAAAAATAAAAAAGTATAGAATAAAAACCATAAAAATGCATATTAAAAAAAAAACTCTAAAAGAAAAGAACTTAACTATTTACTACGTTTTTGCATTTACAAGACTAAAAACCAAAAAACAAAAAAAAAAAAAAATTTACTGAAAGGAAAGATAACCTTCGCCCTTTTAATCTTAAATATACGTGTATTTATATCTTCTCAAAAAACCTCATTCCTTTTTCTTCTTTTTTTTTTCTGTTTTTTTTTTTTTTTTGGTAGTGTAATTTCAATGTGCATCCTTTCAATGTAAATATATGAAATAAAAACAAAAAAAAAAATTATTAAAGCTTTTTGCCTACGTCTGTATTATTTAGATAATCCCTTGCATTGTGCAAAAAAAGAAAAAAAAATTAAACATAAAAAGTAATAAAAATGCCCTAATAATGCCATAAAAATCGTTTTCCCATGAAACTTGCATAACAAAAAAAAAAAAACAAACGAAATCATATCATTCTACCCTACCACCCTTTTTTATCATATTATATTCAATACAAAAATTAAACAAACGAAAGGAAGTCTAATTCCTCCCAGCTAAAAGACCCGTCAACACTACTGAGTGGTGTCATACATATATACATGTGTAAAATTAAATTTTTTCTTATTAAATTTTGATCCTGTTTTTTTTTTTTCAAACTGATCATATTTGATGTAATTTTTTTGTCATAATGTTTATAATGCATGATATTTTTTCTATCTTATATCACTTTAACTGAAGAGGTATTATAACAATATTTAGTATTTTATTTATAGATACACTCTGGCTGGATCAAATTATTTATTATTCAAAAAAATTTAAAAAGTATTACATAAGAAAATATGGTTTTACAGCTGTAAATCGCCTCCTAGAACAATATCTTATATGTGCCATTTCTTAGCAATGTAAAGACCAAGTTTGAAATACTTTAGTGTTTGATCCTTAAATAAAAATCTGAGATGACTTGCAAATGTTAATTTGAAATTATTTTAATTTTATCCATAAATTTAGCATGAATATTATCGCATTAAATATTTCTGCAGTTATACGTTTATAATTATGGATTAGATCAGATTATTATTTAACAGATATAAATGACACTGCGATCTTTTGATGTAGATCTTTTGTGCTCCCCCTGTTATAAAGTAAAGCTTCATGTTGTGGGTTTTGTTTCTATTCATAATACTTCTGTCAGTCCTACTGTCTCTAAGAAAGTAAGATTTGTCTAGGATTTATTGCTGGCAGTTCATCTTCGGCAAAACAATATGCTCCTAGGGTTAGATATCTTGCTCGTAGTAAAGCTCCGCAATTTTTGAGTATGTGACGTAGTTATGGATTATTGTTATAATCTATAGAATTTTAAATGGAAAAGCGAAGTTGTCAGTTATATGAAATTTTCAGTGGTTATAATCTAAATTTAACTTCATACAGCAGATTTAAATCTTCTAAATGGTTCTTCTAAAACCGAATCTTTTGAATTAAAATGAACTTGAAAAAAAAAACGACTAATGAATTGCCTAAAATATTTTGAAAACTTTAGGAGGAGTATGAGTATGGTAGTGTAAACGTTTTAGAGATGGCTAATTAAAAATTGAGTGTGAAAAATAAGAATTTGAAGATTCAAGTTAATTTTTTTTTAAATTTAATACCTACTGCTTTCAAATGTTTATTTTTAGATATCTATGTTGTATTGAAAATAATTGGATAATTATTAAATCATGAAAAAGGTTAGCAATTTTTTTTTTTTAATTCTTTTGCAATCTCTTTTGTTCTGTCCTTTTGTATTTGGATATTAATTTATATTATTTGTTTTATGTAAGCATATATAACAATATTATACATTTTTGTTTTGGGAATTGATTTTAAACCGGCTATAAGGTATAGTTTTTTCCAATAATTGTACAAATTCATGTAAACAGGACCTTTTAAGCAAAAAGATAAAATTTACATGCTTTAATAAAAATAATAATAATATGTAATTGAGACCTAAAGATAATAATTCATTCTCTTGCTCTTATCTATATTTTGATAAAGAAATGTTTGCCGAAACGTCACAGTTTTATTTTATTATTTATTATACTAGATGTGTATGATGGTAAATAAAAAATGTTTTGATAATATTTAATATCAGAAAATGTGACATATTTTAGATAAAACACCAACATTTTTTTTATGTTTAATACAAATATATTTAATGTAGGTATAATATATGCGTATGTGATTTTATAAAATGTCGCCCTTTTGTTAAACTGCAAATTTTTCAAAATTTTCACAAAATAAATTCTAATTATTCATTTTTTTAGTTTTTATTTTTAATTATATATTATTTTAAATTATGTATCCTTATAACTCAAAGGATGTACACTAAATGTAATTTACATTTGTATAATAGTTTCAGCTGAACAATCACTCACTATTTCAAATCTTATTTAATCTCTTCAAGCATTTTTTAATGTATAATATTTCACCTATTGAATTTATGCCCGTTTAATTTCGAATATTTCTTGGCTTTAATATACTATTATGACGTTGATGTTGTTTGCTGGCGACTCCTTTTCTTCCATCGATTTTGCCTTGCTTTATCAGTTGTAAAAGTTCATATTTATTATTCCGCATCATAAACCCAAAATATGCAATTGTTCTTCTTTCGTTCGTAAAAAATTGAAAAGGTTTACCCTCTTGGCCTTTATTTCTTAAAATCTTGATATCTGAAATAATATCCATAAGATCTTTTGTATTGTAAATTCACATTTCTGAAGCTTTTATTTTATTCATATGTGGAATCTTTAACGTCCATAATTCTAAGCCAAATGATAGAACAAGCAAATATTTATAGCATTTAGTGTATTGTAAGCGTGATTTCATATTGATGTATCGGTTGCAAAGTATAGTTTAACACTATAGTGGAAAAATCTTTTGGTCATTTTAATCTAACATGTGAGTTCTTGATCATAGTTCCAGATTATGTAACCGAAATATTTTTTCTTTATAATTTAAAATTTAGTCAATCTGTTTTTCAATTGATTGAAAATGACATTTTTTTAATGATTTTTATTTTGGATTTATGTGAAAGTTATTCAAATTTATCTAAAAAATGTTTATGTCAACACAAAAAAAATGTCTATTGTTCGAGAATGTTTGCGATTGAGGTGTGGCACTTAAAAATTCATGGTAAATTGATTGAATTTTCCAAAGAAATCCTATAGAAGAGTTTCTCCTGACCCAAAAAAAAAAAAACTAAACATCATAACAGCTGTCAATATCAAATTAATATTTTAATAATTTTTCAAGTGATTTGTTATACAAGTTTTATATAAATTAAGCATATACATATATACAATAAAAAATCTAAATGCGCAATAGCAAATAATCTTTTTTTGGTTTATTTGCATTATATGCTACATTTTCTTTTATTAATAAAATCTTAAAACATTTGTTAGATTTATATGATTTTTAATGGATTCGTAAACCATAGAATGCAGTAAGGTGGATTTACGCTAGCCCGATAAAATTTTTTATCGGTTTTAAAGAGGGAGATAGTATATTGAATTTTTACTTAAGGAAAAAAATAGACGGCTGCAATTAATTTCCTAAATTTCTATTTGGAAAATTTATGTTTTTTAATGGAAACATTGTTTGTAATGTCAAAATTAATGGTTTTGAAGTTTTAAAAAAAATAAATTCCTCCAAACTATCTTCTTCAATCATTTGTTTTGATTTAAAAATTTATTTTTTTTTGGATTTTGAAAAAAAATTTTAATTGTCAATCAATTAAATTTTTTATTACTCTTGAATGTTGCCGTTCGAAAAAACAAAATGTACAATGGTAACACTTTAAGAATTTAAGCTGGAAAATATGTTGCCGATATAAATGAAATAACCTCGATTTTTAAAATTATACTTCATTGAAGTATAATAAAATAAAATATCTCCAATTGTTTAAATATCGACGATAAATATCCCAAATTTTTTAAATATCGGCGATGAATATCCCCGATAAATAATGTTTACTGTTCTTTTCATACACATTGAATTCTCATAAAATTTAAAATCATTTCATACTGTCTCCTTCTTTAAACCCGATAAAAATTTTTATCGGGCTAGCGTAAATCCACCTTTAAGGTTCCGATTTATTTTAAAATGGATTTAAAATTTTCCCATCTTCCGATAAAAAATTTACGTATTTAGTTCCCATTAATTTTTATTGAATAATTTTTAAAATATCTCTTGACAGTTTGCGTTAGCAAAAAAGATATGTATCCTGTCCGGATCATATTGCTTTGCTATTTTTCCAAAAATGTTTAAATTTATCTTCAATTCAGAATTATATCCTTTAGTATTCAGGAATATTATAAATTTCTTAAATTTATTTACTTTTCTTATATTGTTATATTTTTTTTTAATTTACCATGTATAAATAACGACAATTTTCTTCCATATCTCTAGAAAAATTTTTTGTTGCGATTTTGTTTTTTTTTTTTTTTTGCAAACAATCCATATAGAATAGATAAAAAAAACAATTTTATATGAAATTTAATATCGCGGCATATCCTTGAATCCCCTTTCCTGTTCTGTACTTGAGTATATTAAGTATACATTACATACATCAATACATATACATACAATATATATTTGTTCAACTCTTATCTATATTCACGATATTTTTCCTCGGTTTTTTTTTTTTTTTTTTTTTTTTATTATAATTTTATTTTTTTCTTGCACGTCATATTTATTTTTTCCCTGTTTTGTTATTAATTCGAAACCATTCTATATCCTATACGGAAGTAGACACGAAATAAAAAAAGAAACAAAAAAAAAAAGCATAACAAAACATATAGCAATATAAAATCATAACCAAGAATATTGAACAAAAACACAAAAAAAAATAACAAAACATAAAAAGAAGATTGTCTGGATTGCAGATTATGAAATGAAAAAAAAAATGAAAATTTACTTAAAATTTATAGCTTCAAATGAATTTGTACACGCGTATACATTACATATATAAATTGCATATTATTTAACTATATAGAAAACTTTAGTTATACAATCGACAAATAAATAAAATAAAAAAAAAAATCTCAATTCTAACCCTCCTCATATCCTCGTCCTTTTTTTTCTGTGTTTTTTGTGACTTATTTTTTCTACGGTCGTAATAATGCGTGAAAGTCAGTTAATCATTATTGATCCCTTATCGATAGTGAGTGAAAATAGTAACTATAAGGTTTTTTTTATTTTACAATCTTTTTTTCTATTACAATCTTCTTTTTTAATGAAAAAACAAACAAAAAAAAAAATAAATGACAAAAAGGACGAAGTCCTTTGATTTGATATTATACCCTAACTATATTATACGTTTTAAACCAAGAGGAATTTTCTTTTTTGATCTGACAAAAACACAAAAAAAAATTGAGTCAGCAATTAAGAAAATTTTATGGACATTGGATTTTTTTATAGCATTTTTCTGGCTCTTTTTGTTGTTCCGTTTGTTGCTGTGCTGCTATACGCTATACATATATTGTGTTTAGCTGGATTTAATAAATGGACATTCAAAGATGAGTACATATAAGATTTAGTAATTGTAATTTGAAATAAAAAAAGAATAGAGTTAAAAAAAAACTTATTTTGAGGAAAATAAAAAAAAAATGTAATAAATATTGGAATTAATGATGGAAAGGATTGGTTTTGAGACAATTTTTCGAACATATTTTATAGTAAATTTTCAATAAATAAAATTATATGTTTTTTTTTATGTACATTTTTGGAAAATATTTACAAATATCGAAACAAATCGATTTTTGTTTAATTTTTCGGTTCGATTTATCGTAATAAAAAATTTGTAAAAATAAAAAAAAAAAAGGGTTGAACAGTTTTTGGTCAGTTAACATATTTTGTAGGGTATTGTAAATTTGTATTTTTTTTCTTTTTTTTTTTAAGTATCCATTTAATTAATTTAGGATAAAAATCTAAAAGGGAAAAGGGAATATAAATATAACATATGTACAGAAATTTATAATAAAAAAATTGAGTAGTTTTTTTTTTTTATTTTTAACTCTTTATTATTAAAAAAATTAATTTAACAAATTAGTTTTTATAAAAGAAAATTTTAACAATCTAAAAGCCCTGGTATATATGTATAATTGAATGCTACAATTTTGAAAAAAATTCTTTTGTATTCGGATTTCAAATTTAATTTAAAAATGTTAACAATATCATGAATTAGTTTTTTTTTTTTTTTATTATTCTTTATTAGGTATAATAAATATACCTATAAAGAGTGGGACTTTTTCCTTTCGGATGTTGGCTAATATCATGAATTTTGTTTATAAATATGACATTTAAATGATAGCTAGAAGATATCGAAAATTTGCAATCAATGTTGTAGTGTACATATGGAACTATACTAAATTATTATGTTATTATATTGTTTGTTTTTTTAAAATTATTATGGAACTGTACTATATCTAATTAAAATTAAAATTTATGTCAGTTGAAGTTAATTTGAAGTATTTGAATAAGAGCTCTGTTTCAATATGTATGGTATGTATAGTCACCAGAACAAAATTTGCAGATGATTTTAAAAAGAACAAAAACTAAAATTTATGTACATATTATAAATTAGAACTTGTGAACCCACACATCTAATAGTTATTAATAAAGACTAGTTGCAGATATTTTACAAAATAGTTAATATTATGATATGGCGATGTGGGAAAAACAAGGCAACGAGTTCAATATTTGCTAGCAACAAAGTTTTGCGTTTAGACACAAAGCTTTGTATTTAGCCGAACATTGAATTTTGCTTATACATTGCTTTAGCTTATGAAAAATAAAGAAGTAAATGGCAAAAATGTTATATACGTTAATGAAAACTGTCAGCTTATTAAGGTGAAAAAAACAAAAATTATTTCGGACAGAAAGCAAATACTCATCTAGAAAAATATAATAAATGAATATTTATTCATTCATCAAATATAATAAAAATATAAGAAATGGTGTATTGGTTACAAACTGACTATAAATAAAAGTAAAACAAAAGTGATGCGGAAGCTAACAATAAATAGCTTGAAGCTAACAATAAATAGCTCACTGTCCAAAATCTTTCTGGAAGGTTAGCTATAAATTGTTGAAAATTGAAAAGTTTAAAAATCTAGCACATTAGCACATTAATGAAGGACTACGATGGGACTCGAATATTAACCATATCCTATGTAACATAACTTCGTTCCTTAGAGTTTTAAAGAGAATTATTTTAGAGGTTAAGCCATACATTGCGCACTTTTAATTACAAAATGAAATGTAATTTACAAAATACTAAAAATTTTTAACACCATTACCTCGGTAACAGGTTAAAATAGACCCACCTTGCGAAACAATTTTTTGCTTGTTTTGATCTATTCTATCACCTCCTTTTTTCTTGACCTTTATGTATATATACAAAGAAAAGAAAGACCATATAAAGTGCCTACATTTTTTTTTTTTCTTAAATACGTTTTTTTAGTTCAGTTCAAAAAATTTCAAATGCGACAATGTCAGAAATATGCTTTAAAATTTTCATATATAAGTTTATGTTTAATTTTTTTTTTTTTTATATAAAATTTTCAATTTACAAGGTTAGATATAATAAACGAAAATCCATTAACTAGGTATATAATCTATTGTATAACGTTTATTAGGTAATATATATAAATATACAAAAAGTTCAAGGTAACAAGCTTCCAATCAATTTAAGTTCAAGATTTTACTTAAAAAAGTGAAAAATACAATTAATTCGTTTCAGTTCAAAAAAAAGTCACTCAATTACTATATAATTTTATATACAAAATTATAATAAAATTGATGAAATTGAAGGAATAAATCCTATAGTTGATAATAAAAAGTTCAAAAAGTCAATTTCATAATAAAGAAATTGAAAAATAAAAGTGTAAAATATAAAATGGTTATAAAAGAAACGTGGTTGTAAAAACAAAATTGAATTAAGTGGCAAACGTATAAAGACATAAAAAACAATTTTTTTTTTTTAAAAAGTCAAAGGTTCCCTTAAAAATTATTAATAATTTCAAGGTTTTATAAAAAATTTTATGAATTGGAAAAAAAAAGTAACAAATTTTAAAATATAAATAGGTACATTATTTTGTGTTTTTGTTACGAATATAATATGGTACCCCAGTACCTATTTTAGATTTTAATAAATTTAAAAATTTTTTTTTTTCTTTTTAGGTTAAAAATTGTTTTTTTTTTTTAGTTTTAACCATGCAAAGTTAAAATTTAATAAACAAAAAAATTTTCAATATTTTATATGAAAACTATATATGTATGTATATGTGTATATTATTAATGACATGTGGTTTAGAGTTCTTAAAAATTAAAAATATTTATTTACTGTTCCATTAAAAGAATTATCATTAAATAAAAATTTGTTTCATAATTGAAACCAATATGATTACAAACTGGAGATATGAAGCTATCAGAAAATTGATTGATAACCGTAACTTAAAAAATTTTACTTATGAACGTTACTATATGGCTACCAAACAGATTATTTTTCAGTGTATTTAAATTAAAAGTAACATATTGAAAAACGTTTAGTAACAGTTACATACCTTCATAATTTTATATGTCAACATTTCGAAAATTCAAATTCATTCAGTTCAAAATTAATTTCGAACATTTCAAAAAATCAATAAATGTGATGTATCTTTACAAGTATATCCGTTAACGCCTTTAAAAGTAGAAATTTGACGACAATGAACAAAAAATTTTATGAAGTCCATAACTGGTGAAAATGTTTGAAAACTTATTGGGAGTACGAAATTCCAATAACAAAATGATATTGCCACACAACTATGATATACATTTTGTTATCGTCGCGTCGTCGGTAATGTACCAGAAGTTTTAACGAGAGAATCTTCGATTGGCAAGCATACCAGAATATAAAAGAGTTCTTTCATATAACTTTTGCCGAAACAGCAAAGATGAAAAGGAATAGGAATCAATCTTTCAACTAATATGTGAATGTTCCTTTGATTACTGTTGCTCTAATAAAAAATGAGTTACTGCGGAAATTCTTCTTAAATCACCTTTTTGATTTGTGCGTGGTGGGCACAATTTATTAATATTTACAGTTTTTTGTAATAAATATAATAAATTACAAATGGTTTAATTAGGAGGAAAACTAATACAGGGTATCACAAATGTCTCAAACTGGCCTAAGTTTGTATCTGTAGCTCCTTTCTACCTACCAACTTCTATAGGTAGAAAAAAAATGTATACTCTTGGATTTTTTTTTATTAAAATACTTCTTTTTTTCTAAAGTTTAACATAAGATATAACATAATAGATATTTTATTGCTTAAATTGTTTTTCTTTTTTATTACAACAATAGTAAATTTTAAATTTTCACTTAAATGTAAACTAAGTTTTCCTTAATACAAAAATAAAATTTAAATTGTAACTTACTTCCAGATGGTGCAAATGTTTATTTTTTATTTTAATTTTTTTTTTCATCAAATTATACCTTATTGTTTTCTTTTTTTTTTTTTGCAATATCGATTTCCTTTTATTAATTTTCTATTTTCTACCATAAACTCTTTGTATACATTTATTTTTGTTGTATTTGACGTGTAAAATTTATTTCTTCACTCTAATTTCAATTTTATTTTTTTTTTTATTTCATTTCAATTATCGAAAAAGTGCAATTTTCAAATTAACACAAAAAATTATAGCAAAAAGTTTTTTTTTTCTAACAATTAACAAATTTTTCAACTACCGTTATTGTGAATTCCAATATAAAAAAAAATAAAGAAAATAAGAAAATTTAATGGTTGGGGTCATAATAAAAAAAAACTATTCGTTTCAGTCAGTAGTTGCTCTGTTGTAAACGTCAGTTGTTCTCTTCACTTTTTTTTTTCTCTCAATATATAAAAAAAAAAAAAAAGTGCAACTGCGAAAAAAAACAAAACAATAAAAAATGATAAAATTTCCAATTTTTAGGGTAAAAAAAAAAAATTAAAAATCACTCAAACGTTACCTCGAATTAAAAAAATAAAACAAAATAATAAAATAAAAAAATAAAAACGAAAAAAAAACGTTTAAAAAAGAAGAAAAAACAGAAGGGGTCAACAGTAATAAAATAATAAAAAAAAAAAGGTCCGGAACAGGTGAAATAAATAACTGTGCATATTCACACGAACAAATGTAGAAAAAATATATTTATATCAAAAAATTTATACAGGTAATGGGTTATTACACCCGCGCACTAAATAAAATTTTGACAAATACAAAAATTTGTTTACCTTTTATAATACCAAAAAAAAAAAATTAAAAAGGAGTATTAATGTAATTTTTAATCTATATTAAAATTCTTTCTTTCCTAAAATTATAGTTAAAGTTAAACAATGTCAATGTAATGCCAAATGTAAAATGTCAAAATCTACTTAAGTCATAACTTCATATGGCAGTTTGTAGTGATAGCTTGGGTTAGATTTATTTATTTATTTTTTTTTTATTTTATTTATTTATTTAAAATGCTATTTTTTTTCTGGGCTTTACAACTCAAGTAGGTTTGTTAAAAGTCGTAATTTAGCTTATGAAAATGTTCATGTAAACAGTTAATGTTGTTTACCGTTAGAAAATCTTTTCTCCTTTAATCGGGAGCGTGTTATATGCCAGTATTTTATTTATAGTATATTATTAAACTGTTGTTTGTATTATCCTTTTTTGACTGTATTTAATTTACCGGTATTTCATTTGGGTGTTTTTTATTTAACTCTGTTTCATTTGACTGAATGTAAAACATATAATTAGGGGGGATTTTAGAGTTGGTTATAAATGAAATCTAGTCAAATGCTGTATTATCATTGATATCAGTCAAATGATAATTAAGTCACATACATTTGAATGAAATACAGTATTGTGTATATGTATATATGTATATATATACAGTTGTACATATACACATATACACAATACATATGTATATATGTATATATGCATATGTATATACATATACATATGTATATGTATACATACATATGTATATATGTATATATACATATACAGTTTTGTGTATATGTATATATGTATGTATCAATGTATTCAAAAACCTAGAAATTAAAAGGATATATACATATATAATATGAAATTTGTTTGAAATAAACAAAACGAATCATATTTTATCAACGAACGAAATTTTAAATAAATCAAAACCAAATAATAAAAATGATATTATATAAATAACATAAAGATAACATAAATATTCATGTTATATACTAATATCCTAAAGTGATCAGAACAACTCTTTTTTTCTTTTCTTATTGATAGATTTCAATAGAACTGTCAAATGTTAAAATGGGATATAGAAAATAGCTATATATATAGTAATAAAATAACAACAATAAATATTTTATGAAACATAAAATAAAAAAAAATAAAAAAAAAAAATCGTAAACATTTCCTGGCAGTGTTCATCCTTTTCAACATGATATTTAGAGAAAAATTAATAAAAGTAGTAGGTAGCAGCATTAAAAACAATAAGAACAACAAAAAAAAAACAAAAGGGGTAATAATATGCATTCTAATTGGATATTTGTTTTATTTATTTTTTTTTTTTTAGTTTTCTTTTTTTTTTTTTTTATAATCAATCCGTTTCAAAAAATTCCTTAGCATATAAAAAATGAAAACATACTAAACATGAAAAGAATTAAAAATGAAGTAAAAATCAACTTAATTCCATTACTTGAAATGACTGGCATTTTATTTATAATATGTATATGTAAGTACATTATATACCATATATTAATATATAGAAAATTGTTATTGTGGGGGTGGACATTTATTATTTTGAAATAATTTAAAAAACAATTAATTTATCACGAACTTTCTGGGAAAATTTGTTTTCAAATTTTATTCAAATGAATATATATCTAATATTAAATTGTATTAGGGATTTTGTATTTATTGGATTTATATATATGTACATACAATATATTATAAAATGTACGTAAATGTTTGATATGTTATACAGTTTAAAAATAAATATAAATAGATATAGCAAACTAATCAAATGAATGAACCCAAAAAAATTTTTTTAAAAATTTGATTGGATAATATTTGATTTATTTATTAAGATATACATAGGCAAGATTACATTCCATTCCAACATTGTACAAAAATTACTCTAAAAACTAAAAATTTTGTATTTTAGGAGTATTTCGTCCTTTAACACAGTGGAAATTTCAGTATATTTGTAGTGCGGAATTTCTTATAGATAACTCTCAATTTAAACTTTCGATTAGTCTTACACTTCACTGCAGAAATTTTATATACAGCCCCTCAAACCCAAAAAGCCCCCAAAAAAACCCTATTTTTAAATGCATATATCTTATGTTCTGCTTATTTCGACATTCGACAGATATTTTTTTTAACTTTCTAAATTAATATCAAAATTATACAATTTTTTTAAATTTATTATTTAAGTTTACCGTTATGTGAAAACTAAATTTTGCATGATTTTTCTACCTTCATAACTTGAAATTTTGAGAGCAGAAAGAACTTTTAAAATTAGTATAAGTGTGCTCAGAAATTTTTTTTGGATCACCCCCTCTTTATAAGCTATTAGGGCTGAAAAATTGAAAATTTGCTAAACATCTGTAACTAGGCACCTGTACACATTTTACTTCGGCAAGATATAAAAATTAAAGCTATAGTAATATATTTTTAAGTGTGTTAACGTGTGTTTTTCTTAGTTATGTAGGGTTCCGGTCTTACAGCCCCTCAAAATTCCAGAAAAGTCCTATTTTCACATATTTTCTTTTTACAAAAAATTTCTTAAATTTTGAAATTTTTGTGCACGTCACAATTCTAAACAATTTGTATTTTCTTTTGGAAGTGTACGCTTTTAAAAACTGTTGGTTTGCATTCTACCTTGTTTTTAAATTAAAATAAATCAACTTAAAAACTAAAAATTAAACAGTTAAATCGGACATGCAGGTTATGATGCAGGTTGACTTAAAGTAAACTAATTAACCAACTATCGAATTAAAGAATTGATTCTTTGAATATGCACATTTTGAATGTATAAAATTTAATTTCACTTGCCGCTTTTTTATCGACTATCAAGAAATCCATAACCATTTGTTTCCGTATAATTTTGTGATACCAAATTATTATAAATCATCATAGAGCATCTTGTTTTGAGCTACGATTTAATCGTTTATAAAATTTGTACTTAATAAATTTCAAAAATATATGTATATATTTATTAGTTATTTTAAAGTTTTTGTTATTTCAAGATTTAAATATATTTTTTTTATTTTTTCAAATTTAAATTTAAGAAAAATAAAACATTAATACTTGATACATTTAGTATTTTAAATTATATATTAAGATTGCCTTTAATAACTATAGATATATCTTTATACTAAAGCAAAGGTAAGATCTAAACTGTCAGTTTACAATTGAAAGCTTAGTCGTTAGAATATTGTTAAAAGTTATTTCACTTTACATATATACATAGTGTTTCCTAAGTAAATGAACTGGATATATATACCGATGTTTGTATTCCCATTAGTACATAAAATAAATCAAAAATAAAAAATCACTCTTATGATTTAAACTATAAAAACAAATTGAATTAATTTTATTGATTTTCTCACATCCAATACAGGTTACCCTATTGTATAATATTTCAAAATAAAGGTTAGTTCTTTGTAGATTTGAAATATTGTAAAATAAAATATTTAATAACAATGCATGTTCAATTACAATATAGTTTGAAACAGTGACTTAAAAAAAAAAAAGGAACGCTATAACTATATGGAACCTTAAAAGATATATTCGTAGATATTCGAAAGACATGACGAAAAATCTATATTTTTTCAACTAAGGTAAAATCTTTGTAGAATCAAAGCTTTCGTTTAAAATACGAAAACTATTTTTACGATATTATTACTACTAAAACCGTATCTTAAATTCTATATTTTGGACTATATTGGAAATTAAATCGTGGTCCATCAAAAATTTTTATCTACAAAAAAAGATTTAAATAGTGATATATAGTAATGCACTTACTTAGGTAACAAACACCCTGTATATTATTAATTTGTATAACATTCATATGTATATGTATTCAAAAAATAAGAAAAATTAGTTGAAATAGATATAAATAAGTTAATACACGCATTATCATCCCAATAAACAAATAAAAAATAATTATTATTTTTTTTTTTAATGCATTTTCTACCACATAAATGGACAGGAAATTACACAGCCTTTCCTGTTCAGGCGTGACTGTCAATGTCGTAAGGAGAAAATAACTTACGACATATGTGCGATTCGAACCTACACTCTCTCGGTGTTTTCAAATTTCATACGCTCTTACCCACTAGGCCACCGACGCCCCCTTAATAATTATTACTGTCACAATTATTAATGTAACCATCAATATTCATAATAGCAACAAATCAGAACAATAAATAATATTGTCACTTGCAACATTCATAATAACAAAAAATCAGAATAATAACAATAACTAAACACATCAATTATAAGCAACAACAATAACCAAACGCATCAACCATAAACAAAAACAACAATAGAAAAGGATTACAACAAACCTGATTTACAGATTAAGTCTGAAGTTTTCCAAAAAAAAAGCTTAATCTCTACTAAACATATAAATATAATGGACCCCAACAATGCAGGCAGAGTAATTCTAATCTTCATTTAATTGACATTATTGTGGAACAAGCCTTTTTTTTTTACCTAAGGTGAAACTGCCTTAAGCACAATAAATGTCAATTAATAAAATTATAAAAAATTAAAATTAAAATATAAAATCTAAATTAATGTTTTATTAAAAATAAACTTATTCACTTCTTATATATATCTATACTTAAAATTTTAAAAAATGTAAATATTATTTTCAAAAATTCTATTAGTCAATTTAGATTAAGAAAAATTATGGCGCCGAAAAGAAGAAATTTTAATAGAAATTTCTAAGATTTTTATAATAAATAAAATATGCGTCATTTCATTACTCATTATAATTATGATTACAAAATACAAACATAATAATGTACATAATTATTATTATTCTATTAATTTTTTTTTTATAAATTAAATAAAAAATAACAAAACATTTAATTTATGACTATATAAATAATTAAAAGTTATGATTCATAATGTAAAAATTAAAAAAAAAAAAAAAATCTTAAGTACCTACCTATACCTGAATACAATTTTTTAAATCCTTCTGCAGGGAAATCCATTATTGATAAATGATAAAGAAGTATGACGTTAAGTTACATACAAAGTCCGAAATCAATATTGCGAAATTCGAACACTATGGTGCAATTAATTTAGTTGTGGTGTCTTGTGACGGTTTTTTTTTTTTGTATAAGATAAGATAATTTTAAAACAATTAATTATGAAATGTTGTCACTTTCTATTATTTTAAGTAATAAGTATAAATATTGTATTAAATAAAAATAATTTTGGAATTTTTTTTTTTTCATTATTTAAAACGTGTTATGAGGTGTTATCTTCAATATAATTTTTGGAAAATTTATGCGTTATTAAAATATAAATGATCAAAATTTTTTAATTCACTAAAGATAAGATAACATAAGCTTAAAAATGATTAATTAAATTTAATGTTAATTGTTTTAAGAATCATGATATAGAATGACTATAATAATTAAAATGGAAATAGTAATTTTCCGCCTATAGAAGAATTCTTATATGTTAATTTAGTTATATTTTAGATTGCTTAAGTGATTAATTTTTAAAAGTAATAATGATTTGTAAAAATCTTATCTACGTGGAATAGTCTAAATGCTAATCTTTTTAATACTCATTTTTAAATCAAACTTTTTGGAAAGGCTATATAAAGAAAATGTGCACTTTCTGAACTTTTTTACTATATAGATAGATGACTGTTTTAAAAAAGATGTTTTACACCTGTTAGCCTATTCTATACACTTGTTCGGTTATTAATTTCACTGTGTCAGCTTACCCGTCCGTCTGTTCTGTTTACAAAACTTCTACACCGTTTAAGATAGAACAATGCACATGATAGAACAATTTTAATAATGGTATCTTAAAAACAACAATGTTGTAAAACAATTTTTTTATGTGGCCCCACCCGTTACAGAGCTCCATCCCCTCAAAATTTGAAAAAGTCCTAGTTGTGAAATAAATTTGAAAAGGCTAAAATGTGCATATCATAGGTCCTGCTTAACATTTTTCAATCTAAAAACGCCAAATGACAGAATTTTTCTTTACTTTTACTATATCCAAATTATTTTATTTTTAATTATAGTATTTAAATTTACCGTTATGTTAAAACTATAAATTTTGCAAGATTTTGCTTTGCTTATAATATCCGCAACGCTTTTAGATAGAACCTTGAAATTTTGTTAGAAAAAAAGATGTTTCAGAACTACAAAACCGTCTACAAGTTATTTCAGAAAATTTTTTTGTATCACCCCCTGTTTAAAAGGCATTAGGGATCAAAAATTAAATATTGTAATATTTATACACAATACACAAGTAACATGTACATATGTGCCTGTGCCTGTGCAAATTTATAGCCAAAAAATTAAAACTTTCATACTATATTTTTATATGAGCTAACATCTTTTCTTAGTTATATAACTATGCAGTTATGGAGTTACAGCACTTCAAATTTGGAAAAATGTCATATTTTAAAATGTATAGGTATATATCTCTGATTTTGCTTAATATTTTTTAAATCAAAAATGTCAAACAAAAAGGGATTTTTTTTTTATCTCAATAAATCAATATAAAAATTGTACAAAGTTTTTAAATTTACCGTTATGATATAATAAAATATTGCAGATTTTGAAAGATTTTTAAGCATTAGAATAATTTGTCTCAGGAAACCATCCGGTGTTTAAGTGCTATAAGGGCTTAAAAATTGAAAATTTGTTATTTTTAGACACCAGTACAAATTTTGTAAAAATAAAAGTTAAAAAATAAAGCTTCAAAATTATGTTTTTATAAATATTAGCAGCTTTTTTTAATTATGCGGCGTTGTCTGAAAATTTAAAAAAATGTCTCTTGATTTTTAACAATTTTTTTCTTTTATATGATATTCTAAGAAAATTTACAAATTATATGCAAGACACAATCAATTTTATTTATTTTATAAACTGTTTGTATTGGTCTTTTAAAAAAATGTGCGCCTTTAAAAACTGTTGATTTTCATTCTGCCTTGTTTACAGTGGATAACAAATGATAAAATGCTACGAAGTCATAAAAACTCTTATTTACAAAAAAAAACAGGCCTAAAATTATCGAAAATACCTGTATGGTACAAATTCTAATTTTGTTAAAGAAAGAAATTAAAAAAAATTAACAAAAACAAAAATAACAAAATTAAAACTATAAAAAAAAAATCTTTTTTTGAAAAAATCTAAAATAAATTGAATACATACTACTTTTTACTTTATGAAGTGTTGCATATTATTAAAACATTTTAAGAACTTGTTAAAATAAAATAATGAGCTCGAAATAAATTTTTTGCATATTAACACAAAATAGTGTACTTAAGTACATACATACTTACATTGCGGCAAATATATAAGTATATATTATATACATCACATATATAAATGTATCTTATAGTAGTGTATACATAATATTATGTGCATATTGCAGATTTTTTTCTTAAATTTTTTTTTTTCGGTAAAAACGAAAAGAAAATACATATATACATTGTATATCTATATCATACCTATTATATGATGTACAAACATATAAAAATTTAAAGGTTTTTTTTTTTATTTTTTGTTTATTATTTTCTGAAATAAAATGCATCTTAAATAAAGTGTACATTACCAAAGATTTTCATTATTTTTGTCTCGTGACCTGAATTCTATTTATGGAAAGTTCATTAGCTTTTCACTGCATCTTAAAAATATTACTATAAAAGGATGCAAATATAAAAAAAAAAAAAAATTTTCTTGACAACAACAATAAAAAAAAAAAAAACACAATAAAAATAAAAATAAAAACAAAATTAAAAAATTTTACGAGATGTTTGTTAAAAAAAAATCCATTCATTCATAATTTTTTCGAAAAACATTTCGCATTTATTGTGGTTGTGTATGTATGCATGTATGTATATACAAAAAGAATAAGAAGAATATATTGTTGTTGTTAACCACATTTATTTTGTCTATGATTTATTTTTTTTTTTCTTTTTTTTTGTCTTTCTTTTTTTGACAGACACTTTGACAAGTTTAATTTTTCTTATTAAAAAAAAAAAAAAACAACAAAAATAAATAATTTGTTTTAAGGGCCTTACCAAAAATTTCATATTGTTGCAACAAAATAATGAAAAATAAAAAATTATATTTGGTATTTTTTTATGAGAATGCGCAAAGATATACACATTAAGATTAAAAATATTATAAATTAAAAATTTAGTTTTTTAGAAATAGAAAACAACTATGTACGTATGTATGTATATGTATTGCTAATTTTGTTTTTAGTCACAAATTTCATTTCCGTTTAATTTAGTTTGTCTGTTAAATTTTTTTGTACGGGCGTGGATGGGAATAATCGAAGGACGGTAAAGAGGAGCGGTACTAGGACGCTAAAGAAGAACGATTTCTTTATTAAAATGGTGATTTTAGGCTACTAAATACCACTTCATTTTTTGACCAAACAATAGATTATGGGAGCTTAAGTATTATTGTACTATTTGGGGTAAGGAAAGATTTTGTTATATAGTTAAAATTGTTCATTTACAATCAAATATCAATGTCAGAAGTTGTCAAAGTACAGGTTTATAGTTCTCCTCAATTGTCAGAGTCAGGTTATGGTTAGGCTAACAAAATTAATTAACAAAAGAAAAATCGAAATTGATTAAATTAAGAAAAATGAAACTGCATAACCATCGTATATAGTTACATATTGAAAAACAGATATTTAGGCCTGTTATGGTTAGTTCATAATTTTTTGCAATGACAAGCAGAAATGGAAAAGAATGAAACATTGGAAAAAACATTTTTTTTTCAAAATAATTATCGATTCCGGAATATTATGATAAAATTGATTTTTAAAGAAATTCATATTATTTAATATTAATATTTGATAGTTAAAATTACTAAACTATTAATTAATTATTTCTTGATAAAAACGATGCAACGTCTTACTTCAACTATATTATCTTATTAATTTATTATTTGATTATTATATTATTGAATAACTGTAGTGATTCTTTTGTAAAATTCGAAATTAGTGAACAAAGTTTTCTTTTTAGATTTTTAAAATCTTTTTAATTCTCCAAAATAATTGGCTACTTTTTGAATTTGATGATGGGTAGGTAATATTGGATTGGACTGTTACTCTTAAATCTTAAATAAATTTCTATTAAATATTAAATTAGTTAAATATAGAGTGCGATACCAAACGTATATCCTTACGAAATAATTGTAGTTTTAATTGATAATTA
The DNA here is from genome assembly GCA_947095535.1 of Poecilobothrus nobilitatus. Taxonomy (NCBI): domain Eukaryota; kingdom Metazoa; phylum Arthropoda; class Insecta; order Diptera; family Dolichopodidae; genus Poecilobothrus; species Poecilobothrus nobilitatus. The sequence continues at coordinate 28,842,314 of OX352774.1, forward strand.
AACTAAAAAAAGGTAATTATTTGCTGTTTGTGGTTGCGATAGTCATTTAAAATAGCTAGCTTTTTGTTTTTCATTTTTATTGACAGATGACTACATATTCAATTCACGTATTTTTTCGATGGAAATAAATAAGAAGTTAGCATTTAATTGTCAAAATAAAAATGGATGTTATAAACAAACGTAATCAATATATAAAAAAAAATATTATAAATAATTATTATCTGTATAAGAATATTAGAAATAATTAAAATAACACAATATTTAAGAATAAATTAAGCTAATATAGTTCATGGTTTTAAGTTAAGCAATAACTACACTACCAACAATGCCGGTTATAACACTATTTCAACACTCATCGTCAACACAACAGATTTTGACTATTAAATGGTGTTGCATTTAACAGTTGCAACTTTTCTCAATTTGTCTATTCATTAGTGTAAATCTCATTATGAATTAAGATTTTGCTTAAGAAATATCGCGCATTTTATATCGTAACAAAAAAAAAACCCTCCACCTAAATACATTTTTTATTGCTCGTGTCCTATGCATTTTGGAAAATTTAACAGCACAGGCAGATAATTTTTTTTTGAAAATTTCTCTTTTAACGGCAACACTAGTGCAGCAGAAATATCTCTACCATAAATAAATTCTACGGAAAGAAGGTGAGAGACAAAGCGAAAGAAGATGCAAATGCAATAGTGTCTAATATAGCGTAATAAATAGTTTAAATATCAATTCAAATTACTGCTATTTTATAGCGACAACACGAACACACTCATGATAATTTTATACTAGCTGTCAAAATGATGGACAAAAAAAGATAAGAATTTATTAACACTGCAGTTAATTATTTAATGACTTTAAAATTTTAAATAAACTGAAATATGAAACTTATAAATTTTCTATAAATATTAAAAAAAAAAGGTTATGTATAATTTTTAAATGAATATTTCTTCTCTTTCATACATTTTTCATCTTTTTTACACTTAAATTTAAATTTTTATCAAAAAAAGAGTACGGAAATACAGATAATGATCACAAGAACAAATTAAAATCAAATTTAATTTCAAACATTTTTTTTTAGATTTTAGATTTTATTTAAATCTTTTAAAAAATTAGAAAACAATGTAATTCTATAATGAGTTTTTTTTTTAATTATGTAAAGTATACATTTTTTATTATTTTTGTTTAAATTTTATTTTTAACTTTAGAACCAGACAGAAATTTTTCCTTTTTTTTTTTTTATATAATTTTTATGTTTTTCTTTTTATTTTCTTTTTTTTATAATTAGATATTTAAAAAGTGAAAATTTGTATGTCTACCAAAGTTCTATTTTTATTTAAATAAAAAAAAAAAAAAAACAAAATAAAAAAAATAAAATTTTGTAGACATTTGCAATATTTTAAACTAATGACATTTTTAAAATGCATTTTGGAAGAAACTAAAATTATTATAGGAATGACATGAACTTTTAATATAAAAAAAAAAAAAAACAAAATATAAATTAATTTATTCAAAGAAAAAAAGAAAAAGAAGAAAAATAAAAATAATTTAAATGTTTGAGTATAAATTAACTGAAAAAAATTCTCGATTTAGTAATTCTGAAATTTTAATATGAACAATTTTTTTCTTTTTGATTTTGCCAAAAGATTAATGAACTCTGGTAAATAATGGAAAGAATGTTGGCTGTTGAATGTTGGAATGTTGGAATGTATACATTGAATTTTTGGAAAGACAAAATAATATGTAATTTTAATTAAATTTATATTATTATAGTATGATATTTTTATTTTTAATGAAATTTCGCTATGGTTTTAATGTCAGTTATACTTATAAGTCATTTGATCGATTTCTACATGTACAACTGAACTGATGTCTGTCAAAATCTCTTGTTGACAGATGAATAAAAAAAAATAAAAAAAAAATAAAAACAATTGAAATTTAAAATTCAAATCTAAATTGAAATAATCATTGAAAAATAAAAAATTTTAATGCGCATATTAATCTGCATACTTATATCAATATATTTTCAGCTCGATTTTAAAAGATTTTTTAAAATTTATCTTGATTTAAGACGCATTTTAAGAGATGAATGATAAAAATTCAATTTTCAATTTAATTCAATTCAAAGTTCAATAAATATATACCTATTAAATATATATTTTAATTCTGAAAAGATAACTGATGACAGGTTTGAATAAGAAAATTTTAATAAAGAATGTTTCTGTACGCCAAAAAAATTTTATAAGAAAAATGTTTACATTAAATTATTTGTTCTTAGAAAATTAAACGATTATATTTAGTTCACCACTTCGGCATATTTCTTCTGAACTATTTCCATAAAAAAAAAAAGAGAATTCAATGCTTCAAAACAATTTTTCTGCACACGAAAATATTTAGACAGCTGAAATTTGAAATTACCTATTTTAAATTTTTTTTTATTTGATGAGATAAAAAAGAGTTCCGCACAAAAAATTAAATCAACTTTTTTTCCGGGGAGAAAAAAAATTCCGAACTAAATTTGAAAAATGGGAGAATTCAAATTTTCATATAAAAAACATGTACACGCATGAGGGCGGCACAAAAATTTCCGAAGCAGTGAATCCAATATTAAAGTTCACGATACATTATATAGTAAAAATGATTCATATTTGAATATAGTGCTCTAGCTAGGTACTCTGTTTTAGTATAAATCTATTTACTACTAAGTGGCAACATTTTTAAGATGGCGAAGTGTATCCGTACTCAAACACACCGTTAAGGAATATTAAACGAATGGTTCTAAGAAACACAGGGGTTATCATTTCTTAAATTTTAAATTAAAAATCATATTAAAAGGAAATGGGAAAAAAAATTTTAAGACTAAACTAAAACTAAAATTTATTTTATTTTTTTTTAAATAAATTTAATTAAAGAATGGAAACTAACCGAATATTATTGATTTATTACAAATATTTATTAAAATGATTAATTTTTTTAATATAGATTATAGTTTAAATTTTTGCTCTAATTTTACATTTCTTTACTTAATTTTGTTTTTTTAAAAACAATTCTATAGATAATAAGAAACGGTACAAATCCATTTTAAGATTACGCATAGTATTGTTGTTATAAAAAATATATTTGGGGTAAATACTCATAAAATTTTCATCATTTCCTGTCTCTATTATTTAACTGATTCATTTTTTTTTTTATATTATATTTCAGTTTGTTTTTTGTTTTCTATACAATGTAAATATTTTTACATTATTTTTTTTTTTTTTATTAATTAAATTTCATAATATGATATAAGATTAAAATTATGTTTTATGGAAAATAACAATTATATGAATACAAAATTTCTTAAGAAAAATGATTTGTAATGCTGCCCATACACGGCGGACTATAGGTTGTAAACTTGGTACGCGGACAGGTTTTAGAACCATATCACACACTTATCCAACCTATATCATTCAAGTATTGTAATTATGTACTTTATATTTTTATTATTTTCTCAAATCAAAAAATCTCAATGTTAAAATGACATTTAAGTTGTACAACTTGCTCATACACGATACAACTCAACTACAAACTAAAGACTCCGCCTACAAAAAGGTAAAACAAAAATCAAAATTTTTTGATATTCATTCAACCAACTTTTCAACCATCAAAATGGTTTTACAACTTGTCCATACACGATACAACTTATCAAGTCCGCGTACCAAGTTTATAACCTAGTCCGCCGTGTATGGGCAGCATAAGAATTAAAAAAAAAAAAAAAAAAAGCATTTAAAAATAAATTCTTATTGTTATTTTCAGTTTTTTATTAAATATCTATAAATTAATATAAGTAATAGCTAATAATTAATAATTATGATTAGATATAGACTAATTTTTTTTAATCTAATTCTATATATGAAACAAAATAAAATAAAAAAAACATAATATTTGTTCAGGCGAGATGTTTAAAGTTCAAATTAATTGATTAAATTAGTTTTTTTTTTTTTTTTTTAATTACTTTGCTAAAGTATAATAAACCTTTTATAATGAATTTATATTTGGTAAACTTTGATCATATACCATATATTAAAATAACAATTCTAGAATAATTTATTAAAATGATATTTTAACATAATTATAATATGTATATATGTATGTATATTAAATAATTAATTAAAATGACATTTTGCTTGAACTTTTATATATCCATTAACTGGAATTTGCTTAAAAGAATTGTTTTGATTTACTTTAAATTATTTATTCTTTAATTCATTTTTGTTAGGCATTAATTAGTAATTAGGTACTTATTTTGTTAATTTTCATTTTTATAATTGACTCCAGATTTAAGATTAATTTATTTTTTAACAAATATTTGCATATTTTTAGGATGATTTGATGAAAATATGTAATAATAATAATATTTGTTTAGATTTCCCTTTATTAAATAAATAAAATGTTCGGTTGATTTTTATTTTCTAACTAAATATTAAAAATTTATTTTTTTTTTTTCTTCTTATAGATTTTCAATTTCATTTTCTGGAAGGTATATTAATATTTAAAAAAAAGTTTTAATAAAATTAAACAGAATAAATCTAATCGGACAGATCTAATCGGACGGAATTTTAATATAATTTTGTTAATATTCTTTTCTATTTTTAATATATCTTTCAAAAACTTTAATTAACTCCGTTTGTTGATCTTTTTAAAGTTTTTTACAAAACTTCTACACAAATAAAGGTATAAAGTAAGCAAATTTTAACAAAGGATAGATCTCGTAAAAATATTAATGTTGTTAGAATTGCAACAACAATTCAAATTTCAGTTGCGTATATTTAAAGTTCTGCTTAAAATTTTTTCAATTAAAAAATACCAAACCATAAAACATTTTTTTAGTTTTATAAATATTAAAACAAATTTTTGCATTTTTTGTATTTAAATTAAAATTTACTATTTTTAAATACAGGTTACAAGTTACAACTTAGACATCTATACAAGTTTTTTCAATGTAAAACGTCAAACTATAAGCTGCAACATTATAATTTTACATGTCTTAACCACTTTTCTTAATTATATAGGATTTCCTTAAATTCTAAGAAAAATTACAAATTTTGATGTAAGTCAAGTCACAATATTTTAAAATATTTTTATTACTTTTTCTAAAATGTGAACTTTTGCTTTTATATTTTGGATGTTTTTTTGTTATCATTTTTAGTTGTTATTCTATAAACATTAAAAATTCTACTAATGTGGTTAAAAATCTTTTCAAAATCTTAAAGTTAACTAAATGTATCTTAAACAATTACGTTGATCGAAATATTTCTCTACTTAGAAGTTCATATATGTTTAAAGAAGACACCTGTTACCACAGTAATTCTTTATAGAAAATAAATAAATTTACTTGAAAATAAATTATTATAAATAAATTATTATTTGAAAATAATTAATTTTTTTAATAGCAATCTTTAGTGTATCAACCAAGTCCAAGTGGGGAACTGTAATAATGTTAATAAATGTCTGTTTCAGAAATGTTCTTTGGGATATACTATATACTAAAGAAGCTAAGAGGGCAAGTCGAAAGATTAGGCAGATCTAACATAGGAATGTGTATGGAAAGGAGTCAGAGGCGGTATTATACGTATTTTGCAAATTCTAAAGAAGAGTAACCTTGAGAGAAGGCTACTGTGAAGATCTCTACGAAGTGAGGACTTTGGACCGGAAACATTTTTAGGAGTATTACCTGGGTCAATGACCTGTTATAAGATATAAGTGTCTCCTGGAGTTGAGGTGCACAACGAGTCTCAAGATCTGGGTATAAGTTTAATCGCCCCTTCCAAACAACAATATATACACAAGAAAAATTAAAGTATACCTATATCCTATCAAAAATTGATTGATTTTTTTAGCGTAATAAATAAAAAGTTACTGATTTAATATACAACCAGATACAACCTTCATTTAATTAAGTCATTTGTTTTATTTCTTTTCTTCAAATAATTTCAGCTATTTTTATTTTTTATTTTTTTTAAGGTCAAATTTTTATAATTCTATTGTTTTTATTTTAATTTTATTAATAATTTCTATTGTGTACTCAATTAATATATCTGAAGAAACCTACATATTATTATGTACATATATTCCAGGAAATATATTATATCAAAATACATATATATTGATTTTATTACTGATAATAATCAGACATAACAAATTTCTTAATTTTAAATTAAAAAATCTGAAAACAATTAATAACAAAAACAGAAAAAAAAAAGAAAAACAAAATTAGAACAAAAAGAAATTAAAAGAAAAAAAAAAATAACAATAAAAAGTCCATATTGCCAAATAAAACAATGGTAGACAAATTAGAATACTTTGAACCGTGATATAAAAATAAAAAAAAAAAAATTTAATTTACTTAAAACTTAATAAAATAATTTTTTTTTTATTAATTTATAATCGATTAAAAGAAAAAAGAAAATATTGTATCTATAGATAAATAAAAATATAAAAAGGAATTTTATCTATGAAATTTATACAATTTTTTGTTTACATTTTTCATGCTCATAAATACCAAGATTAAAATTTTATAATTATTTTATTTAACCAAGTATAAACCAAATCTAAATTATGTTTATTTTTTTGCTTTGGTTTTTTTTAGGTTACGTTTTAAATAAATTTAAATAAAAGAAAAAAAAACGATATCTTATCATTATATGACTTTTTTTTTTTTTTTGTATTTTTTAATTTAGACGATTTTAATATTAAGCAACCAAGTGATTGAAATAAATTCAACTTAAACCTTTATGCATTTGATAGGATTATTTAAAAATTATATTTAATATGTAGCGCATATATTAAATTAAAAAAAAAAAAAAAAAATCTAAAGTGATTTCAAAGCCAAATTACGAAAATTTAAACAGACATAAAATAATCTAGTAGATTGTTTTTTTTTTTTGTAAATATAAACTTGAGTAGATTTTAGGTTAATTAATGTGCAATGAACTCCTCCTCTTCCGTTTTTTTGTTTTTTTTTTTTTTTTTTTTTGATATTAGGTATATTGTAAATGCTGCCAGCTTTTTTGTTTTTTGTTTTTGTGTGCCTATTGTTTAAATATTTTTAAACAACAAATTCAGTATATATATATATATATAATATGTATATAGAGTTGAAGCAAACAAAAAAAAAAAAACAAAACAAAAGGCTTCCGACCTGGTTTTTCTTTTTTCTTCGTTTTGCGTTTCATAATACGTATATGTATATCTGATAGATAAATATTCTACTAATATAGGCAGTAATTATTTTAATAAAAAACAAAAAAAAATTTGAACCTAAACCTTGATATTTGATTATTACCTAAGTTTCACTTTATTCTAAATTCAACAAAAATAAAAAAAAAAAAAAAGTACATATATACATAATATGTAAGTAGATATATTTTATATATAGGTACATAAATAATTTTTCACATTACATTTACATGTTTATTACTTATATGTAAATATATAGATACTTAAATAAAATCTAATGGTATATAAAATATTGCATAAAAGTGTTAAAAAACAAAAAAAATTATTTTATATATTTTTTTTTTCTAATTTACATATACCTATTTTTAATTTTACATGACACTATTTTTTTTTATTTGTTTGTCTGTATGTTTGTATGAAATTAAAATTGTATATGAAAAACAAAAGGAAAAAAAAAAAAAAAATTTTTTTAGGTACGAAGAATAAATTTACTATTTTATATACGTGAATACTATATAATATACGATATTTATATTATGTATAAAAGTTGAATGAATGGATGGATGAATTATTGTTGAATAATAAAAAAACGTATATATACAATAAGTTGGTTACAACAATAATTACGCGTACATAAACTATTTTTTATTTTTTTTTTTTTTTTGTTGAATAGTTGTTGCTTTTTTTTTTGCTTTTTTGTAATTTTATTACAACGCATTCTCTTCCGCTTTGAATTTAAAAAAAAAAAAAATTTTTTACGCAATTGAAGCAAGAATTTGTTGCTGTTACTTTTTTTTTGTTTTTGGGTTTTTGTTTTTTCTTTATTGAATTTAACTTTAAAAGCGCCAGTAGAATACAAAAGCTTATTTTGTTTTTTTTTTTTTTTTTGTTTTTGGGATGGGAAAAAAGAGAAACCATTTTTTGTTTTTTTTTTTTTCTAGGGTCAAAGTAGATTGCCTTCAACTAATCCAGTTTTTTTTTTTTGTATGTACATATCTACTGCGTAATTTATAAGAAATGCAAGAGTTTTTTTTTTTTTTCCATTGTAAAAGTTCAAAAATTAGAGATGCCATACGTTTTTTGTGGTTTTGAGTAAATGTTTCTATACATATACATATATAAAATAATAAGGAAATTTATATTTAGTGTATTTTGCTTAGCACTGTGTCAGTTTAAGTTTTTTTTTTTTGTTGGAAAACAATAAGAACTATGGTATCGAAACTCTTGTAGTAAACCTTTATGTATTCTTTTTAACTGCATCAAATCTATTTTGATCTATTTTTTCATTCATTTCAATTTATAATCGATACTGAAACTTACAACTAACATTAACTTTGCATAATAATGCTTATGTTTCTAATTGTTGAATTCGGCAACAACAAAAACAATATAAAAATTGGAAATTTTTCATAGTAAATATAGTGAGGAAATGAGGAAAAGCACAAATTAAAAAAAAAAAAATTTTTAATCCCATAATACATAATATTGGATGGAATGCATAAAACTGAGCTTGTACTTAAATTTTATTTTTTTAAACAAAAATACGATCTCAACTGTAGTTTTTGTTTGAAAAAGTACGATTTGAGTTCATATGCTTCGTTTTATGTATTTGTCGCATTGCTTCAAATGAAATGTTTCTAAATATTTTTTTTTTCGTTACCTTTTTACCAAAAAGTAGTTTCTACTAGTTACTTTCTTTATCCTAAAGTTTAACTATTTCTAATTTTTAATTTTTAGTTTTTTGAAAATTTTCCATATCATACATTTATTTTATACGTGTAAACTTCCTTGACTTCATACATAAAACTACTGTTTCTTCTATTTGCGCATTTTCTTTACTATACCAATATAATTCATTGGTCACCAGACAACCATTTAGATTTTTTTAAAAAAATTGTCTTATTTTGTTTAAATCTTAAGACTGTTGAAGATTATATCGTGAACTATGCTGTAGCACTATATAAACATCCGTGAATCCCTGACATATCATACACTATTAGTGACGTAGTTTATTAAAATTTTCATTTATTAATTTTTCCAATCCAAATTGGATCATACATTTTTGGTATAAGAATGATTTTATTGTTTTTTTTAAATCTTAAGACTCTTGAACTGAACTGTGAATATTATATGATGTTCTGCTATGGCATTCTGTCAAAATCTACGAGTCTACTGAGTGTGGTTTATTTAAATTTTTGTTTCCCAAAACTGAATTTCATCAAGGACTTCAATTAAAACCCTCTTTACTTAAAAAATTTACATTTATATTTGGATACTAGTTTGGATTACGTGGATTATTTGCCGTTTTTATCAGCAATCATGAAAATATTTAAAAAATAAATTTAAAATATTGATTTGTTTACATAACCTAAAATACGAGTATACATTGCAATAAAATTTTTAGATAGTATGAAACTTTTTGATTGTAATTGAAATAAAAAAAAAAAAAAATTTTTTTTGAGTTGCCATTAAAGTTCTAAACTCTAATACAAACATTTTATTTTTTTAATCTTATTTAGAATCGTATATAAACTAAAGGTACCCAGATTTAAATTTGATTTGACTCATAATATAAAATATATCTAAATCTTTGTTTTCACGTTATTTAATTTTTTTTTCTCATTGAAAACTTTTCTTAGAAATCTTCAATTAATGTACATTTAAAATTTATTGTTAATCCGATGACCCAAAAAAATTTATGCTTAATAAACTTTTTTTTTTTTGTTCGGACTTATGTTGGGTTTAAGGTTTTCTTTTTTTATCTTTAATTTTTTGTTTTTTATACATAGAATTCCACAAATGAAAGAGATGGTAGATTAATATAATAAAATTCTTCAAAAAGAAACCGATTAATATAAGATTTTATTTTAAGTTTTGTTTTGTTTTGTATTTTTTTTTTTTTTCTATATAAGTAAACCTCAGTAGTAGGGCTTAACTATTTTATTAGTTTCATAAGATTGAGAAATAATAAAATAAAATAAAAAAATGAAAAAAATACAAGTATTAGGTACCTACATTAGAAATAAAAATCTTTTGAAAAAAAGAAAAAAATTTATATGTATGTATATAAATTTCTTGTATTTCTAACATGACGTCATACGGCCACATTAATTACTATTGTATATAGTTATTCAATCTTAAGATACAAATTGCGTTGAAGGCCAAATCAATGAAAACCAAAAAAAAAAAAAAAACAACAATTACAATAAAACATTCAAAGAATTAAAAAAAAAAAAAAAAAAAAAACAAAAACAAAAGTAAGGAAATAAATTTAAGTGAAGACTATAAAATGTGATTAGTTTTTCTATAAATATTTCGAAACCAATATTGAACTGAACTCAACTATTATAATGGATCTAAATAAAAAGTTAAAACAATAACAAAAATGAGAAAACAAAACAAAACAAAAAAGATAAAAAAGTGAATAAAAAAAAAAGAAATAAAAGTCCGATTTAAAAAAAAAATATAAAAATATCCGATGCATTTTATAAGTAAAGAGTTAAATTCATAATAAATGAAGAGTTTCCATTCAATCACAAAATTTAGATTGATTGAGGAAATATTGTGATGTATTACTCTTTTAGATCTTATATTACTTCATCACCCCAAGTGATGAATATTTTTTTTTTTTTTTGTTTTCTTTTTTCTATATAATTTTTCTTTTTGTTTCTTTAATATCTTAATATTAATAAAAAGAAAAAAAAAAAATATACATACATTATAAATCCATATATGAATGTACATTCCTATAATAATATGTATCATATATTATAGATAAATATATCATATAAATCGTGTTGATTTGTTGAAAGAATTAAGAAAGATGAATGCACATTTCATATTATATATTAGTTATTATTATACACATATTTATATACATACATATATATACCGATCGTAAATTAATGATTTGAAAAAAAGTAAAGCCACTTATTGTGAGAATAAGATTTAAAAAAAAATAAATTTGAGAAACCACAGAAACCACATATACGTATACCATATATCTTTTAAAAAGTTAAGAAATTAGAACTGATTCATTTACTGAACTGATCACCTATAATAAATTTTCAGTATTTTTTTTTTTCTTTTTTGGTTTTTCTTTACAATACAAAACTTTATTTTTATTTTTATAGTATTTTTTTGGATCTTATGAAAACTAAAATCTGATCATTTTAAAAAAAAAAAAAAAATTTTAGTTTTTCTCATATACCTTACCTGTAAAGAAAATCTATTTTTCTTCTAATATTATTAATATAATTATAAATTTCCTACAATTATTTTAATTTTTTTTTTCGTTTTTTACAAATCACAATAATTAGAAAAATTTGTTCAAATTGAGTTCGAGGTACGATATACGGTTTATATAACATATATATATATATATATGATTCTGTTATTATATAAAAAGGACTTTCTATTCAGTTATAATTGTTTTATAACTCGTATAAAAAAATGTTTTCTAAATGTATTTCCAATTTATTATACCCGTATGAACTATGTTCAAAAGTATATAATAAATTTGCCATTACGTTTGTGACAACTTAAAGGAGTCGAGCTAGATATAGTGTCAAAGGTATGGATTGGCTCAGAATCGAATTTTTAGTCGATTAATCCATGTACGTCCGTCCGCATTATAACACAAAAAATAAAGGAGCTAGGAGGTTGAACATTTTTTTACGTCATTTTTGCAAAATTGTTAGTTTCGATATTAAAATCCAGCATTTTCGGCCCCGGGTTCGAGTAGCTGTCATACAACTTATTTGGTTGTGATGGTACAACAGGTTCGGGTAGCTGCCATTCAACTTCTCTTTTTAAATGAAAGTAACTCAGTGCCTATAGAAGCTAGTTATCTTAAATTTAGTGAAGAGATGTCGAGTTACATGCCAAAAACTTTTATAAAATTTCATTGGTCTAAAGCGGCCGATTCAGGCTTCTTGCATTTCTTGGAACTTAATGAAGCTAGTCGTCTAACATCTTATAAATGATGATCAAGTTTTATGGCAACAACTTTTGAAAAATTTGGTTGTGCTTGTGCAATAGAGTCGGGTAGCTATCATACAACTCCACAATTTACATAAATATATATCTGTATAGTTAACGTCGGTACTAAAACATCTGAAAGTTTTTAAAAGATGATCAAGTTTTATAGAACCAGGATATATTACGTTAATACGGGTATCCCAGAGTTGACACAGTCTACTCTACTGCACTCTTCCTCGTTTTTTTTTTGTTTATGAGAAAAAAATATCTTTTTATAATTTTCGCAACAATTAAATGTTTAATTAACTTAAGAAATGAAAATATTAATAAATCTTTGAGGTGCTAAGATACGTCTTAGATGTATATAGTAATTTTATTTAATAAGTTTTATATAAAAGATTAGATTGAAAGTTTAATAAATGGTTATTGTATGATGATACTATCTATAATAGTTACGACAATAGGAAAGAGTTTTATTTGACATACACATAAACTTAAAAGTATGATGTATAAAAATTAAACGGCACTAATTATATATACGTACGTTGTCTTTAAATATTATTTATTTTAAATTGATCACATAAAATACTATAATTGTTATACTATCGTAATTAAGCGTTAATTTTATATAAAAAATAAAACAAAAAATAAATAAAAAAATAAAAATAAATTCATCAGATCAAAAGAATCTTACAAATTTAACTTGTATAATTATGTTTAGTAAATTTTTAGAAAATTCAATAAGAAATTCAATATTTCTGCTTAAAAGGAATTTTCTTCTTATTAATGATTACTATTAAATATTTTTATAAAAATTTTAAAATATAATTTAAAAATTTTCAATAAGCAAAAAAACATTTTTTTGGTTGGTATTAGAAATTTAATATTTCCGCAGTGTTATAAGGATGAGGAAAATGTGAGTCGGTACACTATACTGGAAAATTGATTGCATTTTATTCCACTAAAACAATTTTTTTTTTTTAACATTATAAAAAACTTTAAATTAAATTACATAATACGAATCCCACACACGTCATAAGAGTTATTTCCCCTTACGACATTTACAGCCACGCCTGAACAGGAAAGGCTGTGTAATTTTCTGTCCACATTTATGGATTGGTATTAAAAAAAAATTACATAATATTATGTGTAAATGAGAAACACTAACTGAATGGTTTTTAGGTTGTAAGGTATCCATTAAAAAAAACGATAATGTAAGTTGTAAAATTCAAAATGTTAAATCAAGTAGAATTTTCGAAAACCATTAATACAAAAGGAGACATAATTAAATAATATTGTGATAAATAAGGGTTGGCCACGAAATCACAAATACAAAATCTCAATTGTAAAATCCTCTCAAAATATTAAATCGTAAAATTCAGAAATTTCAAATTTTAAAATCCCAAAGGTTGCAAAATCCTAAATTGTAAATATTTTTTTAGCATTCTCATCAATATAATACGAAAAATAAAATCTGAAATAAAAAAAAAGAATTTGAAAAAAAATTCTTGAAAAAGAAAAACCTTCTCCCTTCAAATTCAAAATTTTGCCTATCTACATATTTTAGAAAAAGTGCATTATCCCAATTTTGAAACAAACAATAAAAAACCTGCCTAATGCAAACCCCAAGTAAACAAATTATTGAAACACTGATTTTAAAAAAAAATCTCTCCTAATTATATTTGTATATTAACATATTTCAACAACAAAACATTTACAATAGTTATTAGAAGCGGTTATTTTGAAACCAACTCAAAAATACCTTTTAATTAGTTGATTTACTTAATATAATCTATTTAATAGCTATTAAATCCTTTTTGAAGTTTTGAAGGGAATTTCAATTTGTGAGATTTTGTAGATTGGGATTTTAAAATGTGACATTTTGAAGTGTGCGATTTTGAATTTTTGGAATTTTTAATTTGAGATTTATGTTTAATATGAGATTTTGTCATTTAGAATTTTATGGGTTTCCAGACAATTATAACCTAAACAACATAATATATATGTAATAATAACCTGCTCCTTAACTTCATAAATTTTTTACAAATTTTCAAAATAAAGCCGAAAATTCAGCAGCCTAAGATAATTTATTAGAAAATCAAGAAAATTTGTGATTGTAAACATACTATATATATAATCTTTAATTATATAGGTATTAATTAATTATTACCCCAAAAATTTCGTTCTCTTTAAGTTTCAGACTATCTTCAAATATCATTAGATAGCTATCGAGCAATACATTTTGTTGCATTCAATTACAGAAGAGTTCAGTTTTTTTTTAAAGCAATTTTATACGTATAAATACATATTAAGTGCTTAAAATTAAATTAAGTTTTAATTTTAATATTAAATATGGCAATTTAAATATGAAACAAGCACAAAATGTAGCATCTTTTGTTTACCAAAGAAAATATTTATTTTTGAAATGAATTTTAATAAATTTTTAAAAATTAAATATTTTATCAAGATGAGAATAAAACTAATTCTCTTATTATTAAAAACTTTAACTATATTATGTATTCCACAAATTGTCCAGAACTGCACAATAATTCATTGTCCTTTTAAAATCAAAAATTCAAATTTCATTTTATTCCCTATAATTAAATAACGTAAAAATCTTTAAATTTTTTATTGTAAAAAAAAAAAAAAAAAGGGCGTTTACTTCATAAAAAATTCTGTTTTTTATATTTTAAGTTTTATAATTATCACTTTTATTTATTTAAAAGTAGGTATATTAAATAAAAAATCATTTGACAATAATTTCAATTGAAATTTTTCATAATAATTTTTTTCTCTTTGATATGTTTTTTTTTTTTTTTATCTCAATTAAAATTCCAAAAAAAAAAAAAAAAAAAACACTTTCAATCTCTCTCCCAACAATTATTTATAAAAACTAAAAAAAAAATATATATATATATGTATATAGAAAAAAAAAAATAGTTCGTTTCAAATAAAGGTTCCTGACCTAAAGTAACCTAGATTTTTCCTTGCAAAAACGATGCAAAAATATAAGAAAAACTAAAATGAATAGGAAATTCTCTGTATCAGTCAGAGTATAAAAACAAACGGGTATTTATGCAAAATGAAAAAGCAAAAAAAAAAAGAAAAATTAAATATTGCATATAATATACATATTGTATATATGTTTGTAGTTGCATTGCACCTACATAATATTATTGCAGAGATATATGTAATATATATACACATTTGTAGAAACATCATTTTTGTTGAAGCAAAACTTAGAATCCTTTTTTTTTTGTTTTTTGTTTTTATGAATGTAAAAAATTTTCATTTACGAAACTTCGAAAATGGAAAAAAAAAAATGCTTTGAAATAGAATTAATATATATACATATATGTATATATATATAGAGGAAAATGATAAAATATAGAGTTAATATATGGAAAAAGTGTAAAATTTTTGATGGGGGAAAAAAAAAAAAAAAAATTTTGTGAGATTTTTAATGATAATTTTATTTTCTGAATGAAAATTCGATTTTTTTTTTTTATTTTCAACTTTTATATACCATTATCTAGATTAAAATTCATATATTATCCTACATTGTTATTTAGAAAAGTTTTTAAATTACTAAACTAATGATGTAGAAATTTTATGTAACAAAGATAAAGAGAATACTTATATGTGTGTAATTGTTGTAATAGAAAATGCTTAAATTGTTTTAACATTGTTTTTTTCTTATTAAAAAAAAAAAAAAAACTGTATGTACGTTCACATCACTTTGGAAAGATTTTGAATTGGAAATTGGATGAAATTGATGATTATTATAATGTTTACCTTCTATATTTTATTTTTTTTTCAGTGAAAAATAAATAATTTTAATTCTGAAATTTTTCTCATTTATATAATATTAAAAGTGTATACATTATATTAATATTTAACCAGGTTTAACTTTTAAAAAAAATTAATTTACTATTTTATTTGTATGTTTCTTTTCAGTGTCACTATTAGGAGCATAAAGAATCTACAAAGGCCGTGTGCTAATCGATAAATTTTTACTTGCTGTAAAATAACTTGAAAAAAATTTACTGAGATGGCGAAAAAATAAACAAAATAAATTTGGAGAAATTTAAAAAAAGTATTTTCCATTACTGGTGGCAATTTTAATGGAAATTGAAACAACCACTTGGACAAACTGAACGAAAAGTTTTAAGATATAGTATTTACATTTGGGGGGTTTTTTTTTTTAAATCACTTCGAATATTTTTAGTAATTTCATTGCCGTTTCAGCCTTACTCATTAGTAAATCAAATGTATTATAATTGGCTTGGTAAAATTGTGACATAAATATTCATCACACTTTAGTCAAAAATTTCAGTTTTTCGAGTAAAAAGTTATCGATTAGCACACGGTCTAAGTTATTTATTGTTCATATTTTGACTAAGTTTCAATATCTGAAATCATTAGTTTCACAAAACAGTTAATTACTCAGCTGTCAGTATAAGACTTCTAAAAGCAAATACCTATACATTTTTATTTGTGCGACATCTATATTATCTTATATAAGAAATATTTTATTTTTTATTTTATTATATATTTCGATGTGATATTAATTATAGGAGTTCACCTAAATCCCAAAAAAAAAAAAATCCCAATGATATCACAAATAAGACAAAATTGAAAAAAAAAAATTCCAGGAAAAAAAATCCCAAATTTCAAAATTCCAAGCTATAAAATCCCAAAAAAAAAAAATCACAAGGAACTATTAATGTTTTTTATGCATTTATCTGAATTAGGAGAGATTTTAGAGTTGGTTAGAAAATCAGGGTTTCAATAATTTGTTTTTGGGGCGGCAGCCCGTACTGTTTTAAAATGTTATATGGTATTATAGTTATTATGGTTATACATATTATGTATATGCGAAATTCTGAATTAGGAAAGATTTTAGAGTTGCAGTCAAAAATAAGTGTTGGCCCTTTTTCCAAAATATTTATTTCATACGAGATTCTGAATCAGAAATTTAATTTTTATATATTTTTAAAAAATTTAGTTTTAAAACGCGAAATTTTAATACACAAGATTTTAAAACATGAGAAATTTTTTGAATTTTTTTGGGAACTTTTTATGTTTTTGATTTTAGGGACTTTCGTACATCCGTTCAGTCATTTAATGACTCAACAAGAATTTTATTCAAATCCAAAATAAAATGATTACAAAAATTTAATAATTAATGTTGCTTTGTATTTCTAATAAAAAACAAAAATCTTTTTCTAGATAACAATAACATAGAAGCAATAGAAATGACAATGTTGTAGCTTGGTGACATTTAATTTTATTGATAATAAACATTATTTTAAATTTTTAAATGCATAAATCTCATTATTTTGTAACTTGGGATTTTGTAACATTGGGATGTAATATTGGGATTTTGTAACAATTGAGATTTTGAATTTTGGAATTTTTTTTTGTTTTTTGGGATTTTGATTTTGGGATTTTAACTTTGGGATTTCGGACCCAACGTAGTAATTATATATATAGTTTTTTTTATTTAATTATATTATATTAATTTTATATATATATATATAAATATATAATTATAAGAAAAATCTATATTATTTTTTTTTTAATCTATGTATTCTAAAGCTATGAAACCCAACTTGATTTGATTATTAATAACATAAAAACATAATTTTAGATGTTTTTTAATTAAAAAATATGATTCGAATAAGTTACCTTTTATATGTAAAGTTACCCTATTCTTAATTTAAAGTTTCGAAATAAATTAGTTGCAATATTAATGTTTTAAAGTAAAAATCAGAAATTTTATAACTGTACACAGCTGAACAGGTTCTTACATATATAATGAAATTAAACTTTTTAATTATAATATGTAAAAAAAAAAACACACAAAAGGGTGCATAATTATGTAAATTAAATTCAGAATTTAATTAAATACTATAAAACTAATGCACTCAATTTTAATTAAAAAAAAAAAAAACTTATTTTCATATAAATAGAAAAAGAAAATTTAAGAAACCATAAAAACAAAATACAAAAAAAAAAAATAACCAAGGAAATACGCAGAAATTATGTTAATTACATAAAATTTGGTAATCATTAGAAAACTCAGCTTCCAACATAATATTAGAAAAAAAAAAATCAAAGGGATATGATGAAAACCATACGCAGCAATCTCATTAATTATGTATGAAATCGAATATAAGTACATATATATATGTATGTAGTATATATATGGATATATTTCTTCTTTTTTTTTTTTTTTTTATTTTCAATTTACTTAAGGGGTTTTGCTACATTAATAATTTAATGTTATGTAATTTTAATGTAATTATTTAAGTATGGTTAAAGTGACCATATTTCAAACTATTAAAAATTTTTTAGTCATGTAAAAATTATTACTAAACTATTTATAAAAAAAAAAAACATGTTTTTTGAAAGTAAGTTTAACTAAAATTCTGTTAAAATTCCAATTTATTTCACCTTCTACAATTTAAGTTCAAAATTTCTTCTGCCTATTCTCTTTTTTTTCTTCATTTTATTCCTCAACCTTTATACTGGTTTACAGTTAGGAATAATCCCATTATGTTGGCTATGCGGGATGGGTGGTTTTAGTGGTTACAAATCTCACACTATCAAGAGGGTTAGTATTTCTTCATGTCTTTAGAAGATGTACACCTTTACACCAAGATATACACCAGATAGAAGGTTAAAAAGTTATTTTTGTCTCAATAAATTCTTGCCATTTATCATATTTACTTATATGAGACCTCGACATATTTTACAGTAATTAATAAATAAAATTTAACACTAGAGTAATATAAATTCGAACGGAAATTCTCAGTGTAAATGTTTAATATTACCATCAATAAATTTTAAACTGAAATCTATATAAATGAAAATAAAACTATAATCAAATTGATATCCGTGACAGAGTGGTTAAAAGCATATCTTGCTGAAATTCAGCACATATAACTAATATCCTCATATGACCTCTATTACGTTTGAACCTACTTTCTATAGTGATTAAAATTTGATTTTATTTTTGTATTCAAAAATTTTTAAAAAATTTAAACTTTAAATTGTATATAACTAAAACTATAGACAAATGGTCTCTTTTTTATACGCTTTATGCATTCTTTATAAATTAAAAAACAAAAGAAAAAAAAAACAAAATTAGAAATAAAGTACCATAAAAGAATCGTTCTACTCCTATGGTTACCCTTCGGATAAAAAAAAAAACAAAAAAAAAGAACTGACTTTTTAAAATTAAGAAAATAGAAATTTTAATTTTTTTTTTTCTCATTTTATTGGAATTTATTCAAATATTCAAAAAAACAAAAATAAAAAATAAAATAAATAGACCTTATTTAATTTCCTATAATGAAATATAAGAGAGTATAGCGAAACCACCATGATTTTATACTATTATTGGTTGAATGCAAACTCTAAATTACATTTACAAATATATATATAAATACATATATACATAATATAATATGGAAATATGGAATTGTGTATATATATACATATATTATAAATATTTATCTGGAAAATAACTAAAGAATTTTCTAATAGTAGAAATAGAATAAATATGGGAGTAAAATAACATGAAAAAAAAAAAAAAAGAACCACTGGTTTGAAACTTTTCTTTTTTTTTTATTTTGTTTTGTGTATATAGTGTATATTTACTAAGGAAAATGGCTACTCATTATATGGGTTTTAGTTTACAATTACAATTATTTTAATTAAAAAGAAAAAAAAAAAATTTACATTTGTTGCCTTTTTGTAGGGGATTTTATTTTTTAAATAATTAAAAATTTTTAATTCAATGTTTTAGTGGAAAATTTAATATATCCATTACAATTTTAAAATTCTGATCAAATGAAGTATGATAATAATGAAAAAACTAAGGTTAGGATTTTTTTTTTTTTTTTTTGTAAAGAAAATATTTTTTTATAATAAAAAAAGAAAAAAATTGTAAGTAAAATCATTTTTCTTTTGATCTTAATTAATCAAATGTTTCATATTAAAATATATAGAATCTAGAAAAGGGGTTTCTTTATTAAAACAAAAAAAAAAAAAAAAATAACTTAAAAATTATGTATAATTATGTAAAAGTTTTCATTATATGTAAGAAAATTGCACTGAAGCAAATAAATCTGTTTATATTACCTAATGAAATTTTTTTTTTATAAATATTATGTATTATATCATGATACCTTTTTGATCTGAGTTATAAATTCTAGAAGCATTTTTAGTTGTTAATTTTAGAATGACGGTAAATGATAGAAATATTTTATAACTCTTAAATCAAATACATAAATGCAGAGTTATGAAAAGTACTGGGATAAAAGAATATTTGCATTCAATTTGCATTTTAATAGATAACATGTATTGCTGCTATAAATTTAAGATAAGAAAATTGAATCATAATAAATAAGTAATATTAGTTTTTATTTGCTAAAGAAGACGGGAATCTTCTAAAGACACTATAAGAATCCCCTCTTGATAGTGTCAGATTCTTACTGACTAAACGCACCTCACGCTCTAGCCAATATAATGGGATGAAACCTTTACCTACTAACGCAGTATATTTGCTAAGGAGTAGTGATAGAAAAGGATTGGACAATAGGATGCAGAAACATTGAATTGGGAGTGGGATTGTAAGGAAACAATGAATACGCCAATTATTACTATTTTGCTAACAGTGACAATATCCGGCAACCCCCATTATTGAAGCAACCCCCACTGTCACTGTAGCAGCTGTTATTATTGATATTAGTATTACTTATTAATATTATTATTATTTACTACAGAGTCAGGGTCATCAATGGATTACAAAGTGTATATCTAAAGTTAGTAATATTAATTAAAGCTTACGCAGCACCTAAAATTAACTCTCTTGTTTTCTCTCAACACGCAGGCAGTTATTAAAGTCAATTTGAAAAAAGTATTAAATTTTATCAAAGTGTTTACAATACAGTGTTTACAGTTGTTTTGCACTAGTAGAAAAGTTGCTTAACTTTTTTCACTTTGTATATGAATTCAAGTGTCAAATATTTAAATCGTATCGAAATAAAAAACAAAAAGAAGTCATTTTTTAGTAGGTTATGTATACATATATATATAACTATTTTTAAAATAGTTACCATAATTCAATTTAAAATACTCGACTAGAACCAAAATATTGAAATAAATATTAGTTAAAATAGACAAAAACGCAAAAATTTAGTAAATATTAAAATTCTGTTTTGTTTATTTTTTCCAATTATGGATACTTTTTTGTAGGTTACGTATAAACACTTCGTATAGAGAACGAAACGGAAGCGTTAATTGTAGATCCAACATTCCTATATGCGATAGATTTTCTTTTTTTTTTTTTTGGTAATTATTACCGTCTTCTAGACATAAAGCAAACAAATCTTAAATCTTTTTATTTAAATACGCCTAATTATTATACAGTTTAAATTAAGAAGACAAGTTCATAATGCCCTATGATTCAAATAGGAGTAAAAAGAAACTATAATTTATAGTAGCAAATTCATGAAAATGAACAATGGTCTTTAATGAACTATTAACTTTTATATTCCTATATTAGATTTAAAATTAATTTTTTTTTTTTCATAACATGAAATGAACATTTCCCTCGTTTAAAGTTTTCATTTTAACCTGTTTAATATCATTCTGCCCTAATATTTGCCTAATCTAATAGAAAAATTTTTCGCTTACATTTTGTTCATGTAAAATGGTTGAATTTGATTTAATTTCTAATAAATAAAAAACAGAAAATTAAATCAAAAATTGAAAAAAATAAAACAAAAACAAAAAAGAAGTATTTTTGCGTGATGAAAAACAGAAATGTAAACAGAATTAAAACAAAAAAAAAAAAAAAAATAAAAAGAAAATCATTCAAGTAAACAAAAAATATCTTACATTTTTCATTCTATTTACAAATAGAAAATTTATACACATATGTGTATACATATAAATTTATACATACCTATATGTATATATAAAAATATATATTTAAAATGTAAATACAAATATCAAAATATATATATGTACATATATAATTATATAAGTATAAATTAATGTATATATATATATATATATATATATATATATATACATTATATATATATCAGTATTAACTTACCATTTTCTTGTTTTTAAATTTATTTCCGCTTACAATAAAAAAAAAAAATTTTTCTTTTTTTTTTAAATAGAATAAAAATCGAAATCTCAATTTCCCCAAATGCACATCACATTCAACACTTTATGTAAACATGTAAACATTAATGTTTATTTTATATATATATATATATATATGGACATACATACATATATAATGAATCTCTATACGAGTATTATAAGAATTTATTTATAAATTTTTGTATGTTAAATTTTACAATATTAGAAATAACAAAATTTTAGATAAGTATATATGTATATATGTTTACATAGATATATAGTTATATATACAATTGCATATAAACATATATTATAGAGTACACATTAAAAAATTTTTTTTTTTTTAATTCAAATTTTTATACATATGGTATGTAAATCTTCTAATTGGAAATTGGAAGTGATTACATCCGTTCTGATTTATTTCGATTTCGATTTGATTTTTTTTATTTTTGATTCTTATTTACTTTTTTACTTTTTTTTTTGTTTTTGGTTTTTTTTATTATTTTTTAATCACCCTAATTTACAAAAAAAAAAAAATATATATTTTTTTCTGTTTTAAAATTTTTTACAACAAACAAAAAATGTTTAAATTTTCACTTTTAGAATTTGTTGATCAGAAAGAAATTTGTTTGTTTGTTAATACAATGCGTGTGTGTTCTATTTTTTTTTTTTTTTATTTATTATTTGTTTTTATCATTTAAAATTTTTTATTTTTAATTTCAAAAAAAATGTATTTATTTCTAAAATTCGTTTTCCCTAGAAATACACAAAATATATATTATGTAGTCGTACCTATTACATATTTATGTATGTACATAATTTTATCATTAGTTCAGAAAGGGTCAATTTTAATTGAATTAATGTGTATTTCCGGATTATTAAAACAAGTTAAAACAACTGTTTTTATTTTAATCTAGTTGGAAAATTTTTCAGTTTTTTATTAATATCAGTAAAATAAAGTATGTATTTTAGAAAAATGGTAAATAATCGTTTAATTGAAAATATGAGAAATGTTTGAGTTCCTTTTATAAAGTAAACTACTATTTTTTACTCACCACAAGCTCAACTACGAGTGCATTTCGTTTCCTCATGGTGTTGGAAACTCTATGACAGATAAAAGCGTTTCAAAATTACCGCAGGAGTGCGTTTCGTTTCTTACTCCGAGTAGGGTTTATGCTTTTATAGAATTAACTACCACACTCAAATACCAACGCTCTGCCATTTCGAAACGACTAGAGTTAAAAATGAATTTTATTAATGATTAAAAATGACTGTCAAAATTAGGTTTGAACATTAATTTAATTCAAACAAATAATGAAGTTTTCCAAAAAAAAAAAAATTTATTTTAAGAAGTACTTATTATAAGTTCAATTGAACGATTTCGCTTACAATTATTTTAATATGTAAGTTTATAATATTAAAATTTTAAATAAAAAAACAATAATGACACTTCATAAGACTTTGACATTTGTAACACTTCTTAATTCTCCTACGGAGTAAGATTTAAAAAATTAACTCAATTAACTCGATCCTGGTGTTTCGAAACGATATTTATGACGTCAAGGAGTCTATTTTACTCTACTCCGGCATTTCGAAACGACTTTTATCTGTCATAGTGTTAACTAAACAACAGAAAGTTAAAAACGAAACGCACTCCAATACATTTTAATTAACTCCGTGACGTCACAATTATCATTTCGAAATGCACATTAGAGTTAACTGAGTCAACTTTTTTAATTCTACTCGGGGCAGATTTAATGATTGGTATAAATGTCAAACTCTTATAATGTGTCATTACATTGTTTTTTTTTTTCAAATTTTATTATTATAAACTTACACATTGAAATAATTGTAAACGAAATCATTCAATTGAACTTATAATACTTCTTAAAATTATAAAAAAAATGTTGTTTTGACAGTTAAAATTCATATTTAACTCTAGTCGTTTTAAAATTGTAGAATAAAATTAATTCTGTATGTGAATGTGATAGTTAATTTTCTAAATGCATAAATTCTACTCAGAAGTCAGAGTATGAAACAAAACGGCACTCCAGCCTTTGAAAAATAGTAGAAGATATTAGGAGTAAAACAAAAAAAAAAATAGCGTTCCATTCACGAACTACTCCCAACTGCTCTCAACTCAACTACTCTTTTTTTATTATAAAAGGAACGCAAACAATTTACAAGTCTAAATGTAGAATAAAAAAACAAAAAGTTAATTTTTCAAGGAAATTTTTAATTCAAGATTTTTAAGATGAATCATTAAATGGAAATTGAAAAATATTCAATGTACAATAAAATTAATCAGAAATATTTAATAGTATAAAGAAAAGTATCATCTTTAAAATAATTAGTTTTAAATTAAATAAATATATGTACATAAGATTAAATTTAAAAAAATCAATTTCATTATAATTTATTATACTAAAAAAAGAATTTTTTATATGATTCTTATATCTTGTATTAATTTCTTCCTTTTCTGGAAAATGCAGATATTATTGTTGTAATGGCAATAAAAATTCTAAATAACAACTGACCATTTCTGACAAAATACAAATTTTATTCTCTAAGAAAAAAAAAAAAAATTGTAGTGTTCGAATTTAATTCTTATTCAAAAACATTTAATTCTTATTTTTTTTTTTGTAATTTGATTTAATTGAGAATTCCCTTATTTTAAAATAAAATAATGAGCAGTTCTTAATTGTAATGAAATATGTATATGTAGATTCATTTAGGTTATGTAAGTGCTCTATTTTAATTATATTAATCATTCAATGATTTATTAATGTCGTGACTCGTGATATGACTAAATAAATAAATCGTGTTAGAGTTTTGAATCGCAAAAATTTGCGATTTTAAGTTATGATGTCAAAATCAATATTGATACTTTGTTTGACATTTGAAGTTTTTGACATTTCAATCTTGTTATAATTTTTGTTTTGTTTTCAAACGAAAAATTTAAGTTTACAAAATTTTATAATCAAATTTTGTTAATGAACAACAAAGAAGGAAACAATGGAGGAAATGCACTTCAAAGAAGAACTCTGAGAGTGAAATCCAATTTGTTAGAAATGCCTAATAAAATATATTTTCTAAAAGCTAACTTTTGTTTTGATGATATTCTGTTTTAGATTCATTAAAAGTTTAAGTCTTCAGGCAATCAAAAGAAGCTTTTATGTATGTATTGGACGAAATAAAGAATGATATAAAAATACTCTTTAGAAGTTGTACTGTACCTTCTTTGATTATGTTGACCGTAACTTTAAGATTTTAAGGGAAGAAGGATATCATAATAGAGCAGGAGTAGGCATAAATATTACAGTAGCGCATTAACAATGTTTGAAGTAATAGTAGAAGTTTGTGTTCCTAAAAAATTTCAATGTAGGGAAAAGTAAGAAGAAGAAAAAGGCAAACAGAGAACATTACATAAATTTTTATACATTTTATTTTTACTTGCATTTTAAAGTTTTTCTATTTTTTTTTGTTTAAAGAGAGCGAGCACAACACATCTCAATTCTCAACACAAACACTAAAACTAAAATTTGCTATTGAAGGAAAAATGTCAAAAAAATACTCAAAAGTAGCATTATATACACAGTATTAAAATTTTGATTTTTCATTCGTTTATCAAATCATTAAGTACATCCATGATCCATCAGCCTTTTTAAATATGTATGTATGATGTATATATACATATATCTTAGATGGAGGATTACTGAAATGAATCGAAATGGAATATTTTCTTTTTTTTTGAATATTTTGTCATGTCGATAATTATAAATTTTTGACATTTATAAATTTATGAGATTTATTTTAAATAGTTATAATTTTATAATATTTATAATTTCATTTTAAAATAATTTTTTTTTTTTTAATGCATTTATTTCTTTGCAACATAAATGTGGACAGGAAATTACACAGCCTTTCCAGTTCAGGAGTGGCTATAAATGTCGTAAGGAGGAATAACTCTTACGACATGTGTGGGATTCGAATCCACACTGCCTCGGTGTTTACAGCTTATTATACGCTTTTACCCACTAGGCCACCGAGACCCCTTTTATAATAATTTAAATTGTTGTCAGTTTTTTTACTTTTAACATAACAGCGGTATGAACAGAAACTGAAAATATGTATACATACATAATGTACTTTCAAAATGATTGATAGCTTAATTAAACGTAAATAGTACACATTGCGTTATATACTACATATACAAGTTAAGGTTATAAATTAGGTTATAGTTTTGCTGTTTTAAAAAAAAAATGACATTAAAATCTAAAAATAACCGAAACTGAACAATTTTAATAGTTAAAAAAAAAGGATGAAAGGATTTTAATAAATTAAATATTTTCAATTAAGAATAAAATGATTAAACATTTTCCTGGTAAAAAAGTTAAAGGAATATTAATTGTAATACAAAGTAATTACAGCAATATTAAAAATAATAATAATTAAATTACGTCTTTTTTATTAAATATAATATGTATGTATGTTTGTATGTGTGCTATATGCATGCATGCATATAAAAAATTATAATTAAAATTTATAAAGCTCGAAATAATTGAAAAAAATTTTATTTTATTTTTGTTGTTTTATAATTAATTTTTTTTTTAAATTTTATTAATATTTTTATTACTTCACAATAAATTAAATTAATATTTTGTTTTTTTTTTTCTCAATTAATTCATAATAAATTATTATATTATTTTTTTTTTATAATATTTTTATGCTTTTAT
Source organism: Poecilobothrus nobilitatus (assembly GCA_947095535.1). Taxonomy (NCBI): domain Eukaryota; kingdom Metazoa; phylum Arthropoda; class Insecta; order Diptera; family Dolichopodidae; genus Poecilobothrus; species Poecilobothrus nobilitatus. The sequence continues at coordinate 28,869,421 of OX352774.1, forward strand.
TTTTGCATTAAAAAACACTAACAGTTATTCTAACTGGAATATTTTACTTTTCTTTTTTTTTGTTCTTTTTCCTTTTTTTCTTATTAATTTATTTACATATTATGGGAAATATATTTTCTATTTCCGTAATCAAATAAAAAAAAAAAAAAAAGAAGTCGCAATTTTTACTGTTATACTGTTATTGTTTACTAATTTGTTTTTATTTTTATTTATGTTTTTTTTTTAGAGGGAAATTTTTTTTTGTTTTTGTTTTTTTAAATTCAAATTTTATATCTTTTAAAATTGATTTTTTTCTTTTTTTTTTGTATTCCTTTAGAATGTTACCCAGTCTGTAATAAAAATATTACTAAACGTTTTTTTTTTTTTTTATTTTAATTTTAATATTAATTTTATTTTATTTAATTTATTATAAAATATATTGTATGTATATTTATTTTTTTTTTTTTGAATATAAAATTTTATATGTATAATTTTTTGCGATGCTTTATTAGTGAACCGTTAATATCAACTAAAAACTACAGTTTTATTTATTTTTTTATTTTTATTATATTATTTTTTTTTCCTTTTTTATTTTTTGTTTTATTTTTGCCTATTTCATGTTTTTATTTCTTCCTATACATGATGTCGGTATATTATTATTATGAGTACATTAAGTTTTTATATAGTTAGGCATGGTTATATTACATACATATTATATACATATATAAATTTATATGTAGGTATATAACAGTCAGTAGTATACATATAATATATTTTATGATATTACTTACTATTATAAAATTGTTAGTTACGTAGTTTGCTCTGTATGATGTTTGCTGTTACAGCGATATCTTTTAGGAGGAAAATAAAAAAAAAAAAAAAACAAAAGAAAAAGAAAACAATAAAACAAAAACTAACCAAAATATAATAACAGAAATAGAATTGTTATGATGATATAGAAATAGATGCAACAAAAACAAACAAAAAAAATTTCAACAACAAAAAATATAATATTAAAAATTATAGTAGAAAAAAAAAAGAATATAACATATACATAACATGCAATATATAATAGTACCGTAAATAAATTTACAGATTGCATATATAAAAATACATATAAAAAAGAAATATTAAAATATATATAAAGATATAACAGATATATTATGTATGTATACATTTTAGAGAGTAAAAAAAATTTCGCCAAAAAAATGAAAGCACTATGATAGTTTTAATGGTTTTTTTTTTTTTTTTTTTTTTGTTTTTTTCTTTATTTTATTTAATAGTTTAAGTTAAGGTACATATAAGTTAATTCAAGTTGTTTGTTTATTTGTTTGTTTGTTTGTTGTCGGTTTGATTCAATATTATAAAAGTATGATTTGAAAGTTAGTTGATCGGTTGGTTGGTTGGTTGGGTTGAATGGTTTGGTTGCACTTAAAAAATGTATAAACATATACCTAAATTAAAAGAAATCTTTTAAAAGGGTAGAACAGAGAACCGTTATACAAATTGAATTAATTTTTAATTGATTTAAATTGACAGTTCAATCATTTATTAGCTTTAGTAAAATTTTGTATTTTAGGTAATTTGGGTAAAGATTTAATAAAAATCAATTTTGATCGGTTACTAATTTTAAATGTTGTAACTGTCAGTTATATTCCGGCCATTGCCTTGTGTTATCTACTAATGATAGTAGATATAATACAGTTGCTATGTATGATATAACAGTTGCTAGAAAACAAATAGCAGGGATTGCAGGATTTTTTTTCGAAAAGTTATCAAATATAACGGTTGGTAAAGAAATACAGCTGAAAAAACTCCATTAACCCAACAATCAGGGCTTTAATAAAAAAAAAAATGTATTTCCACATATAGTCATGTTTAACATTGTTTTAATTCTCATTTTTTGGATTCTTGTTCACGATAATAAGTAAATTACAAATTCTTTTCTTGGAATTATATTTCTAACGGTACAACAAGTTTTTATAAAGTACATAATTATAATAAATTTATTAATTATTTAAAAAAGAACAAAAAAAAAAATATATAAAAGAAGACTAATTAGCACATTTTACTTTTAGTAATAATCAATTGAAAATTTTTCAATGCTCTAAAAAATAAAAATTCCTATCATCAATATGAAAAATCAATAATAACAATTATTCAAAACCACATTTTTCAATGTAAATTAAATAAGTAATTAATTAATTTTATTACCTAAACTAAAAAATCAGAACAATTGTATATATGTATGTACCTTTGATTTTTTTTTTTTTTTTATAGTTTTAGTTCTAATTTTTTTTATTTTAAAAGTGAAACCAAATATAACAATTAAATTTTAAATATTAAAATAGATATTATTATTTAATAATCGAATTTCAGGGTCATTTTTAGGTTTTTACATTATTATTATTAAATTACATTACACTTATACTTTATTATAATTTTTAAAAGCTACTTATGCGGTTTTAATTGAAATCTACTTTGTTTTTTTTGTTTTCTTTATAGAACACTGTTCATTTAAGATTATAAATCATGTCACAATATTTTACAGTTTGAAATATAATTTAAGTAAGTTAATTTTAAAGTTAAATTAAAAATAATGATCATAGTTTTAATAAAAAATATGGTTACCATCATTACATGTGATTCGTAATATTAAAGAACGTCTTACAGATGAATGTTATGGTTCTGTTAACAATATTAAGAGGATCATAAAAATCCGAAGCACATAGATTGGCAGGTAGGTAGGTAGGGGCTGCAGATACGCACTTAGGTAAGTTTAGACCTGTTGTGGAACCCTAGATCAATTAAACCATTAAAGACTTATTACAACGCGATGTAAATTTGTTAATTCCATCTCTGACAGATCAAAAAGTTTGTTTAAGAAAAATGTTCCCAGAAACTTTCTTCTTTTTAGAGCAAGAGTCGGGCATATAATGTATATAAATGAAATACTTTCTGTAGAACAAAATGTTATTTCGTCGAATGCATAAAAGTAAGCTTCAACTCGTAGGTTTTTTTTTTTTTTTCCTAAGGGAAGTGGGAATTTTCCAAAGACACCAAACATTTTTGAAGGTTTGGTTTGAAAAAGTTAGATTTGAATTAAAGTTCAGTTTTATGGTTAGATATTATTTATCTAAAAATAATCTAATATAATATTAAATAGATAACGGACAAAAGGTCAATTCAGAAAAATATTGCTAAATAATTTAGAATGCGATAAGAAATACAAAAAATAAAGACTGATAAAGATCTATTAAAATATAATGATTATTACTTAACACCTAGATCTATACAATAGAGATGGATAAAACAAAAATTATCAACACAATTCAAATACTAACATTAAACTCGGTAATATTAGATTAATATACTTAAACTAATAATTTCTATCAACAGTTACAACAAAAACTGTTGATAGAAATTATAAACTGCCTACTTATAGGCGTTAAATGTATGATCAAAAATCAAATTTTTCTTTTAATTTTAAAATTCTATCATTTTTTATTTTAAATTCAGACAGACTAATTCATTTCAATTTAAAGAAAATTTTTTGTAATTTATAAGAAAAATAAAACTATTACTACACCTTTATTTCATTCTCTTTTAGGTTCAGTTTCTTTTTTTTTTGTAGTTCAAATTTTTTATATTATAAATTATAACGTATTTTTCTATACAGACACGTTTATTTCTACATTTAATTGTAAATATATAAATTGAAAAAAAAAAAACATATACATTTGAAATGGATTTATGTATACATATATTCTTTGCATACCAATGTATTTGTTTGTATGAATTAAAAAAAAAAAACCAAAAAAAAAAAAAAACATTTTTCGCGTATTATAGTTTTTTTGTATTTTTTACTAGTATTATTACTGATGCGCATTAAAAACTCTGAATGAAAGTTCAGTTTTTCTTTTCTAATTTTTTTTTTCTTGTTATTTTTTTTTTTTTTTGTTTGCTTCCACTACTACATTTACAATTACATTTAGAAAAATATTTACTCATATAGTGCTGTTTTCTAACGTATAACGCAAGCCAAGCAAGCATTATATATATGTATACATATAGATACTTTAAGTTTTATTCTACATATTTTATTTTTCCTATTTATAGATACATATTGATATATATTTACATACATACATATAGGTATGTCACATACTTATATTATTATGAACAAATTTATCTATTTGAAGAATGTATAGATATACATTAATACTATATACACATATGTATCGACCTACGTACAGATATAAATATGTGAATTTTTAATGTACTCATATAGAATAGAAATTACAACATAAAACGGTAAATAAAAACAAAAAATAAAAGCATAATGCATAACTAAAATGCAACAGCACTATTTAAAGGTAAGTAAAACACAAAAAAAAAAAAAAAAAAAAAATTAAAACAGTATGTAAAAGGTATGATGGAGAAACAATTTTAAGTAGGAAAAATTTGTTGTGTGTATTTATAGTGAAGAAGAATAAATAAAAAAAAATTAAAAATAAAAATGCATAACAAAAGCTTAAAATGTTGTATCTATGAATTTTCCAACAAAAACAACAACAAAAAAAAAAATAATAAAATAAATACAAAACGAATGAACCAACAAATCAACGACCCAAACCATATCTAAAGCAACCCATTTTAAAAGTTTTTCATGAAATTTTTTTTTCCCAATGTTTGTTTTGTTTTATTTTGTTTTTCTGTTTTTATTTTTGTTGTTTTATTTTTATGCTATTCCTTCTTTAGATGTTATGTAGTACGCGATAATCTAACATGAAAATCGTTTTGGCTTTTTAATTTTTTTTTTTTTTTTGTTTTTTTGTTGGTTTTTATTATTTTTAAATATGCTTTTTATTCGTTTGTATGTAAGTATATATCTATATAGTGAATGTTATAAAATATGTGTATATAAATATGCAGACATAAATTATAGTAAAAGAATTTTCCCTAAAGACACTCAACTGAAATATACAGTGATATCAGAACAGGCGACGTAAATGGTTTGTGTCGGTTTGGAAAAACTAAGTTATACTTAAAAAAATAAAAAAGGAAAACTAAAAAGAAAGATTGAATAACAATTTTTTATATATACATATATTATCAGTGTTTTTCAAAAATATATAAAAAAAAATCATTTAACGAATTATTTCAATTTCTTTCTTTCAAAAGAATTCTGTGAAATCATGATCTGTATGCCTACATTAAAATCTCAAGGACTAAGATGATATATAAATTGCACTTATATGAGATGATGTCCTTAAAACTTAATCAAGTTTCCTTTTTTAAATTACAAAATTTTGTGAAACAAATAATTTTCACTTCACTAGATTTTCATCGTAGTGATCGCATCATTAAAGCCATTTACCTTTTTTGTATATAAATATCTTATATTATATATAGGTAATGAAATTTATTCAGTTAAAATTAAACCAATCATACATTCTCTATTTTTCTTATTAGAAATCTAAAAATAGGTCAAATTAGCTTGGTATACGCGGAGGCAGGTGTGGGTTAACTTATAAGCAAACTAAACGTTTGTTTAAGGCATCATGAGAATTGTGACACCATATAGAAATTCTGCAATGACGTACAGTATCGCATTTTATTTTTCTAGGGTAAAAAAATTTCATACAACTACATTTTACTTTGGTTGTTCAATCGTACACTGGATACAGCCTATTGTAAGCAACCCTAATAGTTTTGCGCTTTTGTACCAATTAATATTTTGACATATAAATACTTAATTTTGGAATAATAGTTAAAGAGAGAATTTTTCTTTTATAAATACTGGCTGTTATTTTAGAGAAGTCCCCTTATCGTGGAATCCCATGCGACTTAAAAAACCTAGTCCCCAATTCTGTAATAGAAACTAAAAAAGAAAAAACAATTTTAAAAATTCGCGAAAAGTACACCTTAGTTCTTGAAGGTCGTTTTTTTGGGGAAGGCTTAAAATTTGAACTTTTTATTTTTCTTTTTCTTATATTTAAATTCTACTACAAAATCGGTGAGTACCTTTTTAAAATGATGTCGGGCCGACTTCTGATTCTCAAGATACGGTGGCTTCTTAGCAAGAGAATAGTCCATAGGTTGTTTATGAATATGTCTATATTCATTTAAATATAAATATACATAAATGTTACATACAAAACATATACACAAAATAGTGGTGCGTTGGCATTTTCAATATTGTCAATAATTTTTACTTAAGATAAACTGCAAGAGTATGTTTGTAAGATTTTGTTATTTATTTTTTTTTGAGTGCTTGGGACATCTATGGGTGTTAATACGACCCTGCGCCGAGATATCAAAATAAACTTAATCAAGTGTGGCGTAAGCGTGTTATAAGCTAACAATCAATCACCTTATTCAGAATTCTGAAATTTTTTATAGCAACCGACTGATGAATTTAACGGATAAAATGATCCTCTATAGCACTAATGAATTTTCTGGACAAAGATAATGGCTAAAGAAAGAAAATGAGGATGAAATTAAATTAAATATTTTCACCTATTGTGTTCTCTTACATATTTTGAACAGATTTTGTATGGATTGATTATATTAGAAATACATACATACATTATAAAACATAAAACTATTAACAGAACAATAAAATTTACTGAATTGTGCATGAGAACAAAAAAAAAAAAAAATTAAAATTTCAAATCAAAATAATAAATTTTCACTGAATTCACATTTTTAACATCAGTAATATACTTTTTTCCCGTTATTTACCTATAATAAATCAAATATAGGATTGAATATCATTATAAACACTATATACAATAAAAATAACTGTTAATCCTTGTTTTGTAGCTATATGAACGTTCTAACGCAATAACGCATAATATTTTACATTATATATTGGAAAAATATTCCGCAAAATAACAGTAATTGTTCCTATTATTGTTTTTATTCATAAAAAAAAAAAAACCATTTTTAGTGGGAATTAGAGAGGTGATTTATGATTTTTAATTTTTGTAAAATTCAATATACTTAGCTGTAATAGGCAATAGTGCGTGAGCGTAAGTTAGTATTTAAATTGAATTTTAAAAATGTCCTTTTAAATGAATGGTTTTTGTATTATTGTATTATATTTAATACGTTTTGAATATTTAAAGACGAATAAAAAAAAATAAAAATTATAATAGAATAAAATTTAGTAGATTTTAGGAAATTTATTGTTATTTATTTTCCTGTATTAGTAGAAAACTGTTTGATAAAAATTATCATGATTTTTAAATTAAATATGCAATAAATAAAACAGAAATAATTTTTTTTTTTTTTTTTTGTCGCTTGGGTGAAATTTTATTTTAATGTTTTCCTAAAGATTTTTCCAAATAAAATTTATTGTTATTTAATAATGGGGTTGTTTAATAGTTTATCACGTTAGCACAACATCATCTGTTTTGTATTGAAAATATATTTTGTGAGAAAACAATAAAACACGTTTATTTGCAAATGTCAGTTGATTTATTGTTTTTTTTTTTTATAAATTATTTTAAATATAATTTTTAATTTTTCAGCTGCAGCAAAGTTACTATACATATATGCAATTTTTTTTTTATATAAATGATTTATTTTGTATTATATAATAAATATGTATATATTAATCTTATAAATAACAATTAAAGAATTATAATTAAAATAATAAAAGTTTATTTAAAATATTGTATTATTAATGTTTGTTAGCTTATAAAAAATTATTGAAAATTTTCACATAATAAAACGTTTGGATATCTCAGAGGATCAGAGTTTTTGAGTTATTTTGTGAAAAAAAGAAACTCCATAATAAGAATGAGTGGAATTTAAACAGTTATAATTTTCAAATTTTTACAATCAAAAATATGTAAACGAACGAACCTATTAATTCAAAGTTAAAATTTAAAAAAGCAGAATTGTATTAAGTCCTTTTATTATGTTGTTTTGAATAAAAGAGTCATATAATAGTTAAATGGACCAAATATTAGTCTGTCTGTGTAAAACGAAAACGAAACGAAATTAATGAGTAAAAAATTTCATTATAAGTTGAAATTTCCTTTGCTTGAACAAATATTAAAGCTGATAATTTAAATGTTTTAAAACAAAAACTTGTTATAAAACTAACATACATATGTAAAATGTAAATGTCCAAAAATTAAAGATTGGAGCCACATGATTATTTTGCTTCCTTAAATCGTATTCTTTAAACCCGACATGCTTTAAAAAATTGCTTTGAAATATTTTGTCAAAAGGATAATATTTTGTTAAAATTATTAGTAAAAATTTTAGAAATTAACCAAAATGAAATAAATAATAAAAACTATCAAAGTATTCAAAGTAAATAAAGGAAGCAAAGTAAATATTGAAAAGCTATGATTGTATTCTGAACATAGCAATTAAAAATTAAGAATTATAAGCTAACAAGTCAGTGTGCCGAAATGGAGTAACGGATCGTAACCATACTAATCCAGCAAATTCTTTGGGTAAGGAAGTACGTTTCTAGAAAGTTTGAACTCAATCAGTGGAACGATTTAGATATAGAACAACAAAAAAAATTAATAACGTTTAACGAACTCTGGTGCTGGAACAGGTTTACGGATCGAAAAAAAAATCGAAAAAGAAAATTTAGTATATGGCACCTTCCGGGTTCAATGGTACATTCTTAGAAAATTTGGCTACAATCGGGTACAGAGATTTTTAATTTGATCAAATAATTCAATTTAGAGTACGGAAAATTATTTTAATAAAATTTGTAAAACATTGTTATAGATTTTTGATTTCCCTAAATATTAAAAATCCTTTAAAAATAACAAAATAAAAAAAAAAATTTTAAAGTAAGAAAAAAGTTTATTTTATATAAAGTTAGTATTGACTCACATTCACAGGCAAATAGATATTTCAAAAAAAATTTTAGTACATGCTTAAAACATTTTTCAAGTCAAATAAAATTTTTTTTAATTTTAAAATCAAAATCAATTAAATACATTAAAAGTAAAAGAATTAAAATTTACTAGTTGACAAACGACAGTTAAAAATACAGGACTATTAACTGTCAAAAGTATAATTCCAGACAGCATTAAATTATTGCGCAATTTGTTATCAAAATTTCTACCTATATATTGAAAGTATTTGTCCAGAAATTTTAGATGCTTAAATTTACTTCGATAATTATTCATCTTATATGCATAATAATGCAAGCCCATTTCAATCAAGCTACGTTTTCTATAAGTTTGCTGCCAAAAATTTTTAAATGTCATATTATTATTATATTTAGGCTCGATTTGATATACGATATATTTTCAATTTTTAATTGTATTTTAATGATTGAATGCCTTCATTTAATTGTTTAATATTGTATAATTTATTGTTTAAAAAGCTTTTTAATTCCTTCATTGTCAAAAATCATAATGTAAATTTTTTTATTCATTATTAATTGACAAAAAATATTGAGTAAAAAAAAATATTGAGTATTCGAAAATCATTTTTGAAAAATTTTGAGTAAAAGATTATTGAGTATTATTGAGTACAACACTATAATTTGAGTTTAATCAAGAAAATATTAATAAATTTTTTTTTAACTTATTTTAATAAATAAATAAATATTACTTACCTTAATAAAATTTCTAGTGTCTTTGTTTGAAAATATAATATATGATCCATTTTGAAAATTATTAAAACAAATTTAAGAAACACAATTTTTAAATAGAAAAATTATAAAGAATTATGGAGAAATTTTTTAAGATTGACTCAAATACAAAATTTTATTTAAAAAATTTTAAAGAATCAAATATTTAAATTAATATTTAAAGTAATTAAAACATTATAGTAAAGTTATTTTAATTTATGTATTGAAAACACAACAAATAATTTTTTTTTTTTTTGGTTGTGTTTTAAAATTTTATTTTTACATTTTTAAATTTTTAAGAGTTTTTACTTTTTTTTTTTTTTGATTTATAATTTTTTTTTAATTAATAAAAATAAAAAATAGTAAATAAAAAATAAATAAAAGTTCTATCCTTACACTTATTAATACTTTTTTACACTAAACATAAAGATGAATATATTTTTTTAAATATTAATTTAAAACTATGATAGAGGTTTAAAGTTTGACGTCAATGGGACAAAATACTTTGTTTATGCTCATGATTTTAAAATTTTTTTGTTTTAATTTTGTGGTTTAAAATATTGAAATTGAAAAATTAATTCGAAATTGATTCATGCAATGGTTTTGTTTTCTTCAAAAAAAAAAAAAAAATATGCTGTAAACATCAAATTGAACAATAACAGCTCTTATTATTTTCACTTAATATTAAACAAATCATTTTTTAATTGGTTGGGAATTTCTAGACAGTGGTCAATTTTTATTAACATATAAACAACTGCCTTATAAGTATTAAAAAAAAATGACTTAATATTTTTATTATTTTTTTTATGCATAATTATTTTATTTCATTTATAAAATAAATTTTCAAAATAAAGATAATGTTATATTGTTTTCAGTTTATTCTCCTGTCACATAAATGTGACAAGGTAAATTATACAGGTGTGGGTGTAAATGTTCTAAAGAGTAATAATTCTTTCAACGTGTATGGCATTCGAACGCATTCTTCCTCTGTATTTATGGCGTATTTTGCATGTTTTAACCTACTAAGTCACCGAGACCCTATAATGTTATTTTTGGCAAAAAAAATTTAAAATTTTTTTTTTTAAAGGTCATATGAATAAGGACGCAGTGACATTCGTTTGTTATTTGATCATAAAAAGTTTTTTTGAGCATTCTAAACAGGTTGTATTTCTTTGTCGTAATATGAACCTATATCGTAAAATATATTCAACTAATTAATTCATGTTCATGATCAATTTCTTATCTCCAAAACAAGAGAATTCTCTGAATCATACTAAATCTGACAAAAGTCTAATGATAATTCTAATTAGTTTTTAAAATTTGATTCCCATATATGCGTTAGATATTTTGACATTGTCTGTACTCTACAATGGACAGCTCGTGTATACATTGAATTTGTTTTTTCATGGAACTTAAAATCAATTTTGGATTTCAAAAGATCTCCACAACTTTAAAAGACAGTGTCAATTTATTATATTATTCTTTTTTTTTTTTTAAATTTTCTTTTTTTAAATTTTTAATATTCGTATCTATAAAAATACTTACATGTATTATTACATTTTAAACAACTTTTATACATTCAAAAACAGTTTGAAAACAACTGATACTAATTGCATTCGTGAGAATAATTTAAAAAATTCTTGTTTTGTTTTTATTTCAAGTAGAACAAAAAAAAAAAATAAAACCAAAACATAAAATTCTACAAAACAATGTGGGAAAGAGAAAAACAAAGTTGAAACACTTCCGAGTTTTCAAAAAAGAATTTTTTTTTTTATTTTCTTTCCTCTATTTAACATTTTTTTTATTTTTTTTTTTGTTTTATTCTCATTCAATGAATTTTCATGAAAAAAAATGGGGGGACCGATATTACAATAAATACTTAAAAGCAATGTAAATATACATATATTCACTCTAGTTTAAACCAAAGACAGAAAGAAAGAAAGATGAGGAGAGAAGAAAAGAGGTAATGATTGCATATATATAGTAAAGTGTAGGGAAAAAGAATTCGATCAAAAACAAAATTTATATAAAAGTATGCAATAACAACAAACATTTAAATTGTAATTTTATATCTTTCTCATTCTAAGAATGTTGTTTACTCTTTCTATTAAAAGAACTCATTGAAAATATGTTTTTCTAGAATGAGGTAAAGCGGAACATTTTTGAATTTTTTTTCGTTTTTTTTTTTTTTGTAAAATTTTCTTAGTTTGGTTGGTTGGTTGGTTGGTTGCATAATGCATATGCATTTAGTTATTATTTGTTATCTTCCTTAAAAAATCTTTGAGTTTTTGCGTTATAAAGAGAAACTACAAATAGATAAGAATAGATAAAAATAAATTCGTATATATTATTATTATTTTTTGTTTTGCTTTTAAATTGTGACCTAAACTTTATTTTTGTAATAAATTTAAAAAATGTATGGTGTTCTGATTTTAAAATTTTTAAAATTTTAATTACAAAATTTTTTTTAAATTTTCATTTAGTTTTTTTTGTACCCTTATTAATTATTTCTATAAAATTATAACCAAAAAGTGAAAAGTCAACAAAAAAAAGGAAGATGCAAATATAAGATTTTGTTTTTAAATACCTATTTAACGAAAAAACTGATAGGAATACTGAAGTATTAAAACTAAGAGATGAAATAGATATGGTTTAGACTAATTTAGAAAAGTAAAATTTGCATTTCTTCAAAATACAAATTAGTTTTCTTATTTTCCTCATCTACTAGCGTTTCCATTAGTTAATTCCATCTTACGTTTTCGGCTGTTTTCACTTTATACAGAAAAAGGCAATATTATTGGCGTTAAATTCCACAAGAGTTATCTTGAGACAAATGTTGAATCAACAACTAAACTAAATCTTTTAGTTAAAAATTCCACTCAAATACCTGTTTTTTCTTTAAATGCAGTTTTTTTCTTTCTCTATTCATTTCCTTTACTCTCTCTTATCTACCTAGTTATTAAGTTTTTTAACAGTTAAAAGATTGAAATTTTCATTATTGACTGTCTGATGCCTAGTCTAAAATAATCAGCTATAGGTAGGTATATTGATTTTTGGGAATTCGTTATTTAATATAGGTGAAAGGTGACAAATAATGTTTCACGGATTCACAAGGATTGTTTCTACATATGAGTATGACTGGACTGAAAATATTTATATAAATATTTAAATATAGTATTGATTAAGTATTTATATTAATCTTGATTTTCTTCATGCTAATAATTGAAATTATCCAAATGCCATCATGGCTTACACAATAAAATTCACTCCAAATTGAAATCTTATTCAAATTTAATTTGTAAACTACAAATAGAAATGAGAGAATAAATGTATTTATGAATTATGACAATTATGCATTTATACGGTTTTTATTTTGAGTTTTTTTCTCAAAAACTTAACTCATACGCTTCACTCAAAATTATTCTGTTTTGAGTTATTTGTAATACAAACTAAATTTTCGTTTTACTGAGTTTAAATTTTACGATAAATAAATTTGAATGTCTGGATAATACCTTATTACAATCAAGTACAACTATTTATATATGTATATTCATATTTAAAAAAAAAAAAAAAACCTTTTTCTGTTCTTTATAATTTTAGTTCCGCGTTCATTATATTTTATAAGTTCCTGAGGGGTCATAACTAATATAATGAAATTCGTATACTTAAACTTTATGATATTGATAAAAATAAAATAACAAAACAACTTAAAACGAAGGGTCTTCAGTATTCACTATATTATTATTGCAAGAGTTGCGTTATATATATACATATATATTTTTTTTTTTTTTTTAATATAAAAAGGGTGAGAAAATTATATACAAAAACAAAACGTAAAAAGAAAAGAAAGAAACAAAAGAAACACATTAAAAACTATAACTTAACAGAAAAGAAAAGAAACAATAAGAAATTACTGGTAGAAAAATAGAATAAGAAAATAAAAGACCTATAAGAAAAAGAAATCGGATCCAAGTGTTGTTTATAAGCACTATATATTATTATATGAATCAAAGACGTACATATATATATATATGTATATATATATATATACTTAAGATCACTTTTGAATTTCTCGGATGTGCTCATGATTTTATTATATTTGATTATAACTTTTAATTTATATACAAAATATATATATATATATAATGTGTATGTTGTTTTTTTTTTTTCCTCTTAAATGTGTTAATTCAATTATTATTATATGGAACGGAAAAAGAGCGGAACGAAAATCGTTCATCAACTTACTAATTTTTCAGAGTACTTCGGAAATAGCTATGTGGAAAAATGAAATGATTATTAACACAATTGAAATTTTTATTAGATCGTAACTGTATTCATCATTCGTATTAAATCGTGAAAATTTAATTTCAACCAATGTCGTTTTATATTTTTTTTTTTTTTATTTTTCTTTTACAATAACTTTTAAATGAGTTCAAGTTTTATGTTAAAAAATGAATTTAATTTAAAAAAAAAATAAAAATTATTTCATCTTTTATTTTACTACAGCTTTAATTGAAAATAAATATTTAAGAATACATTATATAGCTATTTATTTATAGTATGCATCATTTAAGCATATTTATACATATATACATTTCAATAATAAAGAATTTTCCAGAAATCGAAAAAAACCAAATTAACTGTGGAATTTCTAAAATTTAGATTTAAATCAGAAAATTTAACAAATAAAGTATAAGATTACTATTTAAAATAATAGTTTTCAAATTTCTAATATCTGAAAATCTAGCCAATGAAGTAGTCTTTTGTTCGAGGTGCAAAACCCGGCTGGATCAAAATAGAATAATTAAAAATAATATAGGTTTTCTTATAATTATAGTACTGTATAATTAAAAAAGCTATAAGAATACATATATAATCAAATAAAAATAAAATAATTCATGTACAAGATAACAGATGGCACACACATAAAAATATTTATTCACGTTAAATGGTTTTGTACAACATAGGTACGAACTAGAAACTGAAGCCTAATTAAATATGAATAATAAACAACTTAGTGAATGTTCTACAACTTAGTGAATGTTATAGTGATGAAAAGGTGAAAAAAAATATCTGAAAGCCATCAATATTAATATTAAGAACGAAGGGTAACGTTGAATTCAATGAAAGAAAATAATGGTAGTTAAACTTTCCGATTAGAATTTCTAACATTTAGATTGAAATCTACACTCCAAATTTTTAATATTATTTTTGAATTGTGGCAGCAAAATATGAAAACATCAGTAAAGCTGATTAAATTCAAATGGAAATTTTTAAAACAAATTTATTAAAGAAGAAATTTGAAAGCTTACATACATATAAGAAAATTTTCTGTGATTGAAAGATGTTATGATATACATAAGTATGTCGCTATAAGTAAAATCGCTGGGTGAATGAACGTAGAATTAAATAACGTTAAAAACACTTAAATGGACTAAATTGGAAAGAATTTTCCATTCAATTTTCGACTTTAGTCCATTTTTTTAAATAAATGACTTTATTAAATATTTTGTAAATTTTAATTCAAAGGGAAATTATTTAGTATTACATTTCATATACATACATACATATGTATTAAAAAAATGATATTATACATATACATATTTATATGAAAACAGAACAAAAGATATCCTACTTTTTTTGCATTAAAACTTTTCGTATTGTACTAGAAATTTAGACTAATATTAAAGTTATATTTTAATTTATTTTTAATATTTTATTATAATAAAAGAATTTGCAAATTAATTATTTAAATTAATAAGACGTGCACGAATTGTTTTCTGATTTTGTTTAAATAAAAAAAAAATTTCAAAGATTTCAAATATTTTCGCTTTTTACATTGTATTGACATTATGACATTATGACATTATGATGTCATAAAACAACATTAACATTATGACATTATGTAAACAACAAAATTTAAAATTAACATTATGATATTATGACATAAAACTTCCTATAGAAAAATCGAAATATTCGCTTTTTCCAGCAATTTTACAAAAATAAGGTTTTTTTTTTTTAAACTTTTTTCAACTTTAGTTAATTTTTAATATTTTGGTTATTTATTCATTAAAATACAAAAATTTTCAAAATTAATTAATTTTTAAATATTTACGAAAAAGTTCATATGAATTAAAATAAAAAATTTTCGAAATTAAATCATTTCTCAAACATAACATAATATATTTCTTGATTTTAATTTATTTTATAATTTATCGAAGTTTACCATTTTCTACTTTTAGTACTTTAGATTTTTCTACAATAGTTCATAAATGAACTGTTAGCATATTTTTTTCGATTTTAGTACATTTTAGTGTTTTCGAAATTAGTTGAACCAACTTTAATTCACCCAATCCAAGCCACAGTTAAAACTATAAAAATAAACAGATTAAAACAAAAGAGAATAACTTCTCAAAATAAATTGAAACCAAGAACCAACGTTAATTCACCCAAGCCCCAATTAAAACTATAAAAATAAACAGATTAACACAAAAGAGAATAACTTTTCAAGAAACTTAACATCATCGACTTAAAGTCAATCCTTTTGCGGAAGAACATTAAAACAAGCGTATGTTCAATTTGAATTATTCAATTAATTATATAATGATAAAAGCTGTTTTCGATTGTTAGGTCAGTCTCAGTAGATAGAAAAAACTTCCACTCAAAATAATTTAATAGAACTTAAAAAACGGCCAGAAAAACTTATTTAAATCTGAACTAATGATTAATTCCAAATATTAAAATTCTTAATGTTAAATAAATTGTAATTACATATATATTAACACACTTACATGTTTCCATTTAAATACATACATACATATATAAAAAAAAACTCATATGTAGCGTTAAAAAGAAAACCTATATTACAATAAAGTTACAAAAAAAAAAAACTCAAATTTTAAAATTTTCGCTGTTCTATTTTTTTTTTTTTCTCTTTTAAGGTTATGTTGTAATTTTTTTTTTTTTGTACCTATTGTATTTTTAAATTTTAAAAAACTTAAATGCGCATATTTAATATGTATTATCTTTTATGATAATTACGTAATTTCGTATTCAAAGTGTACAATTCAAAAGTGAATATTAAAATTTTGTTTTTCAGTTTTTTTTTTGTGTTTTTTTTTTCTAATTTTGTAATTTTAAAATTTTTAGAAGAAAAACAGACAGTATATATTTATAATATGTACTCTAATTTAAGTTGGTTTCATTCCCATTTAAAAAGTCTATTATTAGCAATACCTTAGAATTTATTTCACATACATTTTACATACTTATGTATATACATATACATAAAAATTATTTTACTATCAAAAATTATTCAAATTTGACTGGGTGTTCAGGGGAGTGTGAGTATTTTTTTTTTTTTTGTAGATAAGTAGATTTCTACCTCATATTTAATTAGAACTGGCATTTTTTATTCTTTTTTATTTTTTTTTTTTTTGTGTTTTGTTTTTTTTTTTTTGTTAAATGAATGGTTTAATAGTTTTGCTACTTTTAAACTTCTGCAATCTGTTGAACAAAGACTACTTTAAAAATTAAAAATACCTAACCATGATGTTTGATCGTATTTTTATTTTTTTTTTTTTATATTTTGTTCATTTATGCTGGTAAAAGGTGAATTTTAAAAATATGATGTTAAAATTAATTTTAATGAGGTATATTAATAGTCTATACAATGCGGTGATAGTGATAAAACAATTCTTTTGGAAATTCGGTATTTTTTCATCAGAAACTTAAGAGAATTGTTAATGAATATGAATTTAGTTTAAATTTAGTTGGTCCTGTAATATTTTTATTTAGGTCATCAAATTGGGAATGAAGAGCATGATTTTTAACGTAAATCTATATTATAAATTGATCTTCAATTGTTTTATACAAACATTTAAACCTATTCTTATGATCTACCTTTATTATATTAAGGAGCTAAGGAGGTAGTAACGAAAAAAATTTATATAATAAGTAATAAACGTATACTATAATAAGTTATGTTTCTACATGAACTATTCTTAAAAATTTGCTACTTTATTTGGATATTATAAAAAAAAAAACATCATATCACAAGTAATTATTTTGGGACACGCTATAGAGAAGAAGAGATAATAAATTGATTTGAAACAAAAGTACTATTTAGAATCAAAAAATTGAAAGTATTTCACACTGGTAAGGACTGCAAATTTTTTTAAATAAAAGAATAAAAACACTGTAAACACCGAGGGAGTTTGGGTTCGAATCCCACACACGTCGTAAGAGTTATTCCCCCTTACGACATTTATAGCCACGCCTGAACAGGAAAAGCTGTGTAAGCTGTGGCAGAGAAATGCATTAAAAAAAAAATAGAAAATGATACTTCTTCAAGATCAGGAAAAATTAACACTTCCTATGTCGCTGTAGAAAGACACAACTTTGAAGATGTCAGTTGAGACTTCACGTTCACATAATACAATAGCAATATTAGTTGTCTAATCTATGATTTGCGACTCTCAAAATCCACCACAAAAATACAAATCTGAATTAAACTATCAATTAACATATTACATTATTCTTTTTCCTCTTGCAAATAGGAAAAATCTACTGTATTCATACCTAGCATTAAGGTGACCTCTCTAATGATAAAGTTTTTAAGATTTTACTCTTTATGAGAATTTTTGCAGATCATATTATTAACATGATTTCTCAAATTGAACTCAACATTTTTTTTTTTTTTGTATTTTAATGTAAACTCACAGAAGCAGTCTGGTAATTTTTAATTCAATTGATTTGAAGACTTTTTTTGACGATATTTGTTAATATTAAAACTTAAATAAATTTTATATATGTATCTTATATCTTGTATTTTATTTTAAGAAAATGGTTATTTACAAAATCCAAAAAATTTATTTCGTTTAATTTCCTTGAATCAATGAAATCTCAAATTAATAAAGGAAAGGTGGAAAAATTTAATTTGAGAAAAAAATAAATTGTTTAAAACTAAAAAAATGAGGACATCATCTGCAAAAAATTTTTAAAAAAGAAAAACATTAAGATGTTTAACAAAAAAAATAAAAAAATAAAAAGTAAAATAGAGTCTTTTATACTAACATTACATGCAAAAAATAAAAGCAATAGGAGATCGTTTGTTAATTTTTGCCACAAAAACCAACAAGTTTTTCTGCTTTTCCAACTAAACAAAGTTTTTCAATTTTTTTTTTTTTTTTGTTTTTCTTTTTTGTTTTTAATACAAACGTTTTATTATTTATAAATTACGCGACTTTTTTTAGCGCAAAAAGTAAACAAAGCAAAATAAATTTTCTTTTGCAAAATGAGGTTAAACTTCTACGATATAACTGTAATGATGAAAAGAGAAAGAAAAACAAAAAAAAACAAAAGAGAAATAAACAAGATAAGTAAACGAAATTTTCTTTCTTCTTTGATCGTAATATTTTTTTAGTTTTTATTTCAACTTTCTAATTGCAAAAAAAAACAAAAAAAAATGTTTTTTATGCAAAATATAAAATTGCAATATCTATTGATGTTTGAACTTTAAATAAAATTGAAGAAAACAATGACTATATTGCATTTTTCATAGTTTGAAGTATAGTATAAATAAAGTAGAAGAAAAATCATTATAAAATAATCTGAATATAATATTAATTTAAAATGTCTATATATTTAGGAGTTTATTAGAAAATGCTGATTTGTCAAATATTTTTAAATCATATCTAGAAAGTTAAAAATAAATGGTAAAATGTAATAAAGTAAAAATGTGAGTCTAGATGTTTACTACACCTACTACACCTATATATACCGTATATACTATATATTATTGGAATGTCTGTATTTGAGAAATGTATCCAGTACAGTCACTGTAAGATGAAAAATATAGCATATAAAAAACTGTTTTGGTTCCTCTTTAGTTTTTTTTTCCTAATGGGGTTGGCAATTTTCCATCGACGCCAAAATTCTTATATTAATAGATTCTTATGAACTAAACCAATTATCTCTTTCAGCTAATATATTTGGATGAAACCTTTAACTGCGTACGCAGTATTATATTGACTAGGGCGTATAGAGATAAGAAAGTATAGGACAGAAGTTCAGAAAGTTTGAATTGGGCTGTGAAGAAATAATGAACCCGTCTATTAGTATTCCCATTTTGATAACATTATAATGAAGCCACCAACAGTTACAATATGGAGTAGTATATACCAACCTTCTTGCATGAGATATAATAACTAAAGATAACTCCATTGTAAAAGTTATTATTTTTTAGTGTTCACATTTTGGCTCGAAGCGTAAACTTATTAGTTATTAGTCAAACTTAATTATGTTGCCAATATTTTGAAATACAAACAAATGAAAAAGGTGTTAAACTTAGTAAACATATAGGAAGAAAAAAGCTATTCTGTGGCTTTAGGATAAAAAAAAACTGCTCAAAGAATTGAATTAAAAAAGAAAAAACTCAAAGAATATAAGATTTGAATAATGCATCTGAGGTTAAGAGTTAATATTAAAAGTACTTTAAGCAGAATATATATGTATCTAATATAATCCTCAAATTGGCCCAAATTCAATTACTCATGTTTCATAAGTCATCCATTTGGCGCTAGAAGTCTTTATTACTAGTTCTATAGTCCCATAAAAATTTGCTGTCAAGATGTAAGATTATATTGCTATTAAACGTTAGTTCTTATTTCTTATGTTGGTTTCATTGCTTCGGATAAAAGTTCTCAACTCATACGCGCATTTTTATTTTTTATATGAAATTTTGAACTTATTTTTCTAAAAAGTGTGGAAACTTTTTTTTCTCCCTCTCAAAAATGATGATTTAACCTCAACATTTAGTTCGGAACTATTTTTTTTTTTTTGCTGTCAATCACTAATTTTTTATTATCACTTTGTATATATATTAACTTCTTTTTGTTCAACAAAAATTTTGTAAAGCTGAATACTAAGATTATACATATATTAACTTATCACTGCTTTGTTTCTTCTAAATATTAGCATTAAATTTTTCTGAAAAACAAAAATTCAATTTAAAATTGGACAAGATTAAACATGATTTGAAAATTTAAATGTTACACTGTACTGCACATTTTCCAGAATATTTTTGGCTTCTATTGAAAAAAAGCGGAAACTTTTCAAAATTGAATAAAAATAAAATAAAAAAAAAACACACACACAAATTGTAATTTCTATTCTCGAAAAAAACAAAAAAAAAAAAAACCAACTGGTCTAGTATTAATAGTTGTAGAATTTATGAATATTTTAATTCTTTAAGTAAAGTAAATATATAAAACCACAAAATCAACCAGTAGAAATTCAAAGTACAATACAATCAACAGATTGAGGGAGCAATTATACAACCAATTTTCTGTTTCTATTTTTTTCTTGTTTTTTTTTTTTCTTTTTTTGAATTTAAAATTTGAATCGATTCAAAAGACATGGCCAAGAACCGTGAACAGGAAGTTCAGATGATGTCAACAAAATACAAAATGTAAATAAAAACAGGAAAGAGAGAAAGAAAAGAAAAACGAAAAAAAAAAATAAAATTGGTAAAGGAAAAAAATAAGAAAACCAAAAATTGTAAAAGGAAGAGAAGAAATAAACGGTTAGTTGACGGGTAAGTCATTTAATTGGGGTCAAAAAAAAATATTCTTATTTTTTTTTTTTTTTGTTTTTTTTTGATTATTGTTTACTATAAAAATTAATTTTCTTTATTATAAAAATTGGAATCCTTTCCTGTTTGAATATTCATGAAAAGAAATTGCGTAAATAGATTTTATTCCAAAGTTTTAACTATTCCCAATTTTTTGTTTTTATGTTAATAAATATTTCATATCATGTTTACATGATTACATTGTTATAAAAATCATTTTGAAATAATGTTACAACAAAAACTTTTTACTATACTTGTATTTCCATCAATCTAAACAATAGGGCTGCTGTCTATATTAGAATGACGCTCTATTTCATTCTTATATTAATCAACTGTTTTGTTTCATAATCATCAACTGCTATTTCGCAATATAAGCCTAACTTTAATACATTTTGATTTTAAATGTAATAACTTATCGATTGGAGATTTGGTTCAAACAGTGTCAAATGAAAGGGAGTACACTGAAATTTGTACCAGCAACATACAATACAGAGAAATTTACACGATGACACCTTCTTCACCAGGTAAACAGGTTGACACCGGTAGAAAGGAACCTCTAATTTTTTGCCTTTGCTATCTAATTTTTTATACAATTCTAATAAAATGTTAGTTCATCTATTAACTTTTAGACTGTATCTATATGACGAATCTATCTAAGCTTTTCTAGTGTTATTTTGCTTATTATATTAAAGTTATTGTTTTTGGCTAAGGTCTACATTTAATATTCAACTTATTAAAGTGATTTCCAACCAAATCTTTCCGCCAAATTCCTTAAAGGTAATGCTCGTGTTTTTTCTCCATCTGTTTATTAAAGCGAAAGTTTTTCCTAATAAATGTAAGCATTTAATTTAATTTTTCTTTAATATGTTCATTTTTAACTTAGCTTGAAGAGTCTTTATTTATAAATTGATTAGAATACAAATATAGTTACACTATTTGAACTATTTATTGACTATTAAACTCTTAGATTGTACTAATCTATTGAGTTCATAATAAACTTAAAGAATCGTTTATATGATTTTAAACCAATCAGTAGAAAATCAATTAACAAACAAATCAAGCAAATCAAGGTAAAAACAAAAAAGTTTGGCAGCTATAAAGGTAGAAACTTAGTATAATCTTAAATGATTTTTTTCTTTTCATTTTCCTTAACTATATTATAATAGTTATTATAGCTATCATATGATATCATAACCATAAACTTTATAGTCATAGTCAATAGTCATAAACGTTTGCATGACATTACATATAGTTAACTAAAATAGTGATAATAATTATTTGTTGTCATTTAATAAAACATTATCGTCAAGTCATTAGTGTACGGAAGAGAGAACAAATCATATGATCGGAATTCAGTAGTCATTTGACATTTATCAACAATTTATTATAACTATTATAATTAGAGTTGCAATTTTGAATGTCATATCAAAAACTAATCAAATATTCATAGGATAAGAGTAGTTAATGAGTAATGACGATTACACGTAGGGCGATGATGAATTATGGGCCCGTCTAATAAGTTATTCTAAATCATTCTACAACATTCTAGCACAAAAGAGTACAAGTTTTAGTATTGTATATTATAGCTTTTAGAACAGTTTTCTTTTTTGTCCAAACAAAAGTGTTTTAACTTGTGTTTATTAAGTTTTTGAAACATTAACTTTTAAAAGTTACTTTATGAAAAAAAAAAATTTTTGAAACTTATTCAATATTTGACATTTAAAAGCGTTTAATAAGCGAAAAAGTTAAAAGTTGTTTAACTTTTTAAATGGCTGCGTAAAGAGAACGTCTATTGTAGATACTTTGATACAATTCAGTACATTTAACTTTAGTTTGACAGATATAGTTGCGTGTAAAGATCGTCAAGAGAGCATTGTAGATGAGGCTTTAACATATATGAATTTTAGTTAAAAAACTATATACGAAATGTAATAGTTGTCAAAACTATATTTGTCATTTTTTGACAACAGAAAATATAGAACCGTATAAAGCATGTTTATTAGATATTTTATTCTAAATTTGACGTTTAATCGTTTACATGTTCAAAATCTATTGAACAAACCTTATATAAACTGGAATGTAAACTCAGTAAATAAAAACAAACAAAAAAAAAAAACAAAAATATCAAATTGCATAAATGACGAATTTTTTAGATTTTAGAACAAAACAATTTTTTTTTTTGACATTTTACATGTATAGTAACAAAAAACTATGAAATCTGCTCTCTTAAAAAAAACAAAAAACTATTTTTCAATGTTGTGAAATTAAATTATATAAAATCCTGTTGGGAATTTGAAGAATTTTATTTTATATATTATGTATTATATTTTCTACATACATATTTTTGTACATAAATCTCTATTATTTGTAATTCTAGATATTTGTTATTTTTTGGGGTTTATATATGTACCTTATACATAATACATATATGTAATATGTAATTATAATTTGACGTAAAAAAAAAAAAAGAGAAAGGAATTAAAAAAGGATACAATTACAGACGACGCTATGGATTATAACAAATACTTATTTACATTTTACTACTACACTATCAATACGTTAATTTTAAGTTATGGATTTAAGGATTCAATTATTATTAGAATCATGGGAATGGGAAATTAAAAATCTAGAAATGTGTATATACATATATATAGAAAACTTCCTGTTCTATTGTTTTTTTTTTTTCGTAGATCATGTCATTAGAAAGTGTTCTTTTTTTTTTGATAGTTTATTTTTTATTTGCGCCTTAGGGATTTGAAAAAAAAAACTTTCATTATCATTTTCATTGTTAATAAAAACTGTGTTAAAATTCTTATAATTAGGTTATTTGAATCAATACCTAAAGAAACTAAAAATAATATGTTTGATATAATTATTTAGAAACTATGTGTGTACATATATAATTTAACTTCTAATATAGAATTTCAATTTTTTAATTAAAAAAATATTATTATAAATGTCCTTGTTGTGTGCTACAAAGATGTGTAACTTTTTTTCATCACACTAATTAAAAAAAGTAATTATTTGTATATTACATTACTAATTATTAAATTTGATCAATGATTTGATCTGTCCTCAATTTTTTATATATGATGGGATAAGCTTTGTGTCGTGCATATCCAATTATTAGAATCTCCCTCTAATTGTTACATTTTGGGATAGTTATATAGGGATATATAGTTATATAGTTTATACTTCGTATTCTTAATAAGGTAACTGCATATCTATAATGAATGAGAGCGGCCCTCTTCGCAAAATTTATATGCCCAACTCCCATATAGCCTAATGCAATTTGATCTGATTGACTTATTAAATTGACTAATTAAAACGAGTTTAAGAAAAACATGCTTTATTGTTGAAATATGTACGTATTAGGAGAATTTTAGATTTGGTTTCCCATTCTTATATCGTTAAAATTCCGAGATGATATATGATTTACGGAAATTCGTTTGTGGTACGAACATCACGAATATAGAGTAATCTCCTATCACTTGCGTTTCCTAGAATTAGTGAGGGTTAGATATACAACTTTGAAAGAGTCAAGTTAAAAATTAACAACTTTGACATTAAAACAATATTTCCGTAAATTTAAAACTAATTCTCTTTTCCCAATATTTTGTCCTCTTGATGACCGCAGCAGTACATTAGTACTAAAGTATATATATATAATCCACTGTATGGTATAAATTGTATGGTATTGTATAAAAGAGGAGCCGTGATTAGTGTGTTAAAATCCCATTCACTCATAGTGGACTTGTGCTTATTTCATTAGTCTATAGTGTCTTTCTATAATTACCACTTACCCTCCGAAAAAAAAAAAATGCAGAAAGTAATGTTGAATCTTAGTTAAATCAAATCTAAAGTTAGCTAAAAAAAAAGTTAAGTTAAAATTTGAACGAGGGTTTGAATCTGAATCCAGGTTTTTATATGAATTAGTAAAACAAAATTTTAATACTTGGAAACATGACATTACAACAATCATTTAATTAAAAAGATTTTAAGATGTAGTTTTACATGTCGTTTAATGGATTTTTATCTTTGTTCGTATAAAAAAACATATAACTATTCAAAAAATAATTATCCCAGGATTAGATCTAAAGTAATTGAATGTAAAAAAAAATAATATAGAAAAATTAAAACATATACAAATTTAAATGTCAAAATATTTTTCATTAATCCTTCCAACACAAAATCTTTTTCTTTTAATTTTTCTCACTTCGTCATAATTTTTTTCATAATGAATTTAATATTGAAAATAAAAATTGAAAAGGACACGCGCATACCAACGTCATCTATATATGGAATATAAGCAGTACACCTTTAAAATCTTTAATTTGTTTTTTTTTTTGTTTTTTGTTTTTATTTTTTTTTTTTTTGCACGTATTTACCTACAATCTACTATAATGTACATAATACAAATGAAGGGGTATCAATGTTTAACTAGGATCAACAATGAACTTTTTCCTTCTTTTACTTTATTATCCTTTTGCAAATTTTTTTTTTTTTTTTTTGTTTTTTCTTTTATTTTGTTGTATTCCTGTTTACTACACAATGTTACGCAAATTGCAATTTCATCATACAATAAAATTGTATTTGTAGAATTAAAAAAAGAAAAACAAAATAAAAAATGAAAACAAAATAGAAGGGATGCGTGATGTTTACCAATTCAACTAGGACGATAATAATTATTATATCATATAATTTTATGTTATATTTATTTCAGATGGAGAGATATATTTATACATATATATAGATATATGTATATTTTTACATATACTAAAAATGTTTTGATATTGCAGCATTATAGAAGTCTGTCTATAGATTTATATCTTAGATACTAAAAAATTATTATCTAATATGAAAATATAGTAAGTGTTAGTCAATTATTATTTCTTTTCAATTGTTAAGTTATATAAATCCTGCCTGAATCACAAAATTTTGAGGAGTATAATAGCGAAGGATATTATCATTCATATAGATATTAAAATTTTATGAAATTGATGCAATAACAAGATGGTGACTAAATTATAGATTTGATATAATTATAGAACAAAATGTTTAGCGAGAATTCGAGAATCGAATTAAAGTTCCTCAAATATAAAAAGTAAGTATTCTACATATAGATATTAGACTAAGCAACTAATATGATTAGCATAATTGAAACTATTTTATAGGAACTTTTAATTTATATTCTAGTAACTGTTTTTATTTAGCTTCAGTTTAATTCCAAGGTCTACCAAACATTGGATCATATTTGTTTGTTTTGAGTTTTCCTTTAAAGATTATATGGATTAAGGTTATTCTTTATATCATACCAAAATAAAAAGAATAATTTCCAACTTAAGTTTTTGAATTCATTGGAAATAATTTCCTTTAAAATATTATAGGATAGTTTAGTATTATTTTTGGTTGTTGTTATTTTTTTATTACTTCAAAATCTACTTTAAAGAATATTTTAATTTATTTTGCTGGTCTTTTAAAAACTGAATTTGGAAAATTAAAAAATAGAGCAAAAAAAAAAAAAAAAAATAAGAGATTTTATATTATAGTTGCAAAATGTAAAGTTTACTTCATAAAGTGTTTCTTTCAGGCCTCAATAAAACCGTATTTTATTTTAAAATTCGACATCATATGCCAAATATGTTTTTTTAAAACATTTGTATCGTGGAATTCTGGCTTATTTCACTTTCAAAATATGTTTAGTATAATTTTCTACCAATATCAAACATTCTCACACTTATTTTTATATTGATAACAAAATGTGTAGACTCATTATATAAAATTGATAAGTTAATTCACTTGTGATCATTTCATATTATATGACCTCATAGTATAAAAAAAAAAGTAGGATTATGAGTGTTTCCAGAGGATTATGAGTTTTCTTTAATTATTCATTCGTTCAAAAAGAATGAAAACTTTCACAATTTCCGAAGATTAGAATTATTTTTTTTTTAGATATATCACTCTAAGCCATTGTTTTTTTGAAAATCATCTGTAAATCATTTCGACAAGAATCGTTCTCATAACTTATCCATATCCAACTTTACATTTGTGTTAATTGTTGCATCCTAGAGTTTGGCTGTAAAAGAGGTTGTTTTGATTGATTCAAGTTCAATACTATCCAAAAGAAAACAATGTGCCTGAAGTATAAAGACATTCCTCTTAGGTTAAATTTTCCATCGACCTTCGTAAAAAAATTACTTGGCTTAGAATTAAATGAGTTTCTTTTTTTTTTCGTTCCTTTCTTCTCTTGGAAATATAGAACTTCCATTTGACACCCCCGTTTCACGCGGTTTTGCGCTAATATTTTGATTTTATCCCAGGAGATGTTAAATTTAGTCAATTCTTGGTGAATTATTCTGCTATATATGTTGTTAGTTAGTGCGCCTGCGTTTTTTTTTTTACCTTGAGGATTTCACTCTAAGATCCTTCGCGTTATGCTTGTATTTAAATTTCTATGCGTATGGCCTATTTTTGCGCCTAATTTGATTGCGGTTATGGATTCTTCACCGGTTACTATCCCGATATCTTTATTCGATATTATATGCTTGGCCAAAATATGCGGCATTTTATTCTGAGACAGTTATTAATGAAGACTAGTAATACAAGTTTTAATAAACAATTAATAAGATCTAACTATAATATGCTTTTGTTCCAATCCTAACTCATATTACTTAATGCAATATGTAATTTTTAGATCAAACAAAGTAATATTTATAATGAATTCATGCATTTGATAAACTTTTCTAAGTTTTCATTTACTTCTTTTTCTTTTATAAATTATTTTAAGTCAATTAGTAATACATTTTTATTTTTTATCCTAATTATATTCTATTTTCATGTATTCCATTCAATCTTCTTCACTTAACTATTATACAACGATATACGTATATGTACATAGGATAAAAGAAAAATTTAATTTCTTTTTGGCTTTTATTTTTCTTATTCTCTTTTTCACTCAAACTCAAACTCAGTTAAACTCAAAATCTCCATCTCCTTGTATTCAACAGAGAAAAAAAAAATTTCTTGATTATCTTATATATTCTAAGCATATATGTATATTATATACAAATGGTAACAAGTACATACATATGTAATAAAACGCTTCGTTCTTCCTATAAACATTGCACAATAAAATTACGCTACAGTTAATTTTAAGTTAAGAGCCCAGAACATTTGAAGTATCCACTTTTATGCCTATTCCAATCGAAGAAAAAAAAAAGTAGAAACAGAAATAAAAACATATATTTTATTACATAAAAAACAGAAAAAAAAATTTTTTTATCAAACCAACTTGAAGTAATAAGGATCCTATAGATTACATATTCATATATGTATGTAAGAACGTATGTAAATGATTCCTGAAATTTATTATTTAGGGGTTGTTTGCTTTTATATATAGGGGAGTTGAAAATAAAAGTTGATAAAGATCATGCTAAATTATATTATCAACTAGAAATAACTCTTTTATTATTTTCAGGATTAACTTGAATTCTATTCATTGTTATTTCTAGGTAATTCAGGAAGAAAGGATAACTCAAAGGATTCAAAACAAAAAAAAAATTTTTTAAGTTATGGGAATATCAAAACAATTGCATTAATTGTACATAAAGTTATTTTATTTTTTTTTTTTTAAATTTTTCAAAGAGAGGCGAACTTTTCTTGTACATATACTAGTATATATATAGATGATACTTTCCTCTGATCTGTTAAATCTTTTAAGGAATATCAAAATAATAATGAAAGAAAAGTAAAAAAATAAAATAAAAATATTTCTAAAACCATTTATCAGTCTAATAAAAGTCTAATTACAGGAATTTATACACTATATAACTTTATTTAATAAATATTTCAATATATTTTTTAAAAAATTACTAATGAAATTGTTATTACGTTTGTGAAGCTGGAATTTTACATTGAATATTGAGAAAATTATAGCCATAATAGCTGTTAGTTTTATACTATCTGATTTTACTTTAAGAAAAATATTCTATAGTAAAAAGTGAATGAATAACATAATAATAAATTCACTACATATACAGATTATAAGATCAGATAAATGTATAATTCAATTTAACTCCTCTTAACATACTAATAAAATATTAGAGTATTATCACTCTTTTATAAATTAGGTTGCAAAGGTAAGGACATTTGTTCTATTGAACCAAAATCAATAATGCCTTCCTTTAAAAAATTACAATGCAACGCTATAGGGAGACTTCAAGTCCTTATTTCTACATCGTGGAAATTCTTTAGTGGTTTAAAATTTAGTTATGGATAAATTTACTAATTTATCTGCTCAGAACTCGCTAAAATGTGGACAAAATAATGCTTCCATCCAAAATTTTCCCATCTGATAGATGTAGTTTATTAAAAATTTACAACTTCAAAAAAAATTTTGTTAAAAGTTCGCTTCCAATTCACCTTCCAACTCTCTCTTTATTTTTAATTTCCTTCTAATTCCTCTCCCCATTATCTAAACCTGCAATAACTTTATATAAAAGGATCCTTTCCTGGAGGTTGGGTAAAGTGTAAAAAAAAAAAATAAAATGTCCAAAATGTGTTAGTGGATATACATAATATAAATTTAAATAATATTAATATTGAATTTAAAAGTGTTTGTAATGAGGTATATTGCCCAATTTTCTCTATTCTTATTTTTCCCAATCCCCAATCCCCAAACCAAACATTACATTATACCATTGGTTCTAACCTAATGTTTGGTTTGAAAGGTCCTAAACATTACATTGTACTAGAGAGCTGGAGTTTGATTGGTTTAAGTCGAAAACTACCAAATAGAATTCATGCATTTGATCTTATTGACGTCTCTTCAGATTCCTACCAACTCTCGCAAAAAATCTTAAATTCATTAAAAATCTCAGATAAAGGATCTTTGTTCCGTATATATAGAAATAACAACTTGAAATTCTTTCTTTACAGATAACCTTCACAAGGTAGAGAATTTTTTTTTTTCTTCATAATTTCTGGATCCCTCGGTTAAAATGTCATCAAAACATGGATTATGCCAAAACTCTTAAAGAAAATTCCCTATAGTAAAAAAAAAAAACCATCATTTGGCACCTTAATATTAAATGGATAAATCTACTGAAGAAAGTTCCAAAAAAAAACTGAAATAATCGCAATTGGATACTTAAGTATAAATAGACTTAAGGACAATAAAGTATAGATTTAAACATCTTAAAGTTAACCAGACCAACCAATTTTTTTTTTTTTTTGTTATCTATCAAAGTACATAATGTATGTACTAATTAATTATTTTTTATTGTAAAAAATAAAAAATAAAAATGCGTTTACAACTTCAGAACATTGCATATACATGTACTTACATAGGTATATAACAAACAAGTAACAACTTTAAGTTTTAAACAAAACTTCTTTTTTTTTTTTCGATTTTTGATGAAATATTGGATGTAATTAAAGATGGTAAAGAAAATGATAATTTAAAATATGTATATATGTATATAATTTAACATATAAGTTTAAAGTTATTTCTATCAAATGAATTTTATTTTAAAAAATTATTAATATATTTAATGAAATTTTCCATATAAGGAATACTTAATGGAAATTTTTAAATAAATGTTTCGTTAGTTCAAGGCCTAGGTCAAAACTCAAACTAATCATTTTCTTCAGTGTTCAAAATGAATATACTTACTCATATATCTATAGATATAAACATTTATGAATGTATATATATAATATTATATATACCTAAAATATTTTATAGGATATAAATGGAAAGATCCTAATTACATTTTCTTATTTAATAATGAAAAATAATTTTTTATGTAATAAATTGTATAGACATAAAAAACAAAAAATAAAAAAAATGTTTTTTTATTTAAATAAAAGAATGTTAGATTATGGTTTAAAAGTGAAAATTTAAAATAACTTTAAAAGCATTTTTTTATGATTAATTTACTTTATAATTATTGTAAAAATATATGTACGTACATAAAAACCATTAGTTTCATTTCCAAACTATCAATTTAAGGCTTTTATTTAAGCATCAGCTATACGTAAAATTTGAAAATGAAAATTACTTATAAGTAATAATGAAGCTAATGAAAATGTCGACAATATTGTAAAATCACATGTTTTTATTTATTTTTTATTCAAAACGAGTTGATTTCTTGAACTTATTTCGAAACGCTTAAAAAGTATAACAATTATAAATAAAGCATTAATGGCCAGGCCATTTTGTATTAGTTTTAGATTAGAACCTTATAGAATTATTAGAATTATTTGTCTCTACTTTCAATCTTCACAAGCAGAAAATTTTTTCATAAGATTTAATATAATCTTTTCAATAATTTATCTATAATGGGAAAAATGCCAATAAAATTTGTTGTGTATCAAATCCAGATGATGATTAAACGTCAATTTATTATTATGCTGAACCGTACTGAAAATAATTATTTTTACTTTTTAGTAAGTGAGAGGATGATCTGAGCATGTTCTGATTTAATAAAAAAAAAAACACCTATTAAAAGCTCTAAAGGTGATGACCCGATGCTCACGTCGCTTCTAGCGTCGCTTTGACTTTTAAGTATAATACATTGATTTAAATGAGTATAGAGCTAGAGTATAGAGCAACTTTCAACTTTTACTCGCGTTGACAATAAATTTGTTTGGTTATTTTTATTTTTTATTTTATATTGGTTGTTGGTCATAAAGCAACGCTAGCATTTGGTCTTCATTTTATTTAGAACGCGACGCTAGAAGCGACGTGAGCATTGGATCATCACCTAAAAAATTACAAAAAAATGTATTTTATATTAACAGATTATGATGCTCTGTTTTGATTTCTGAGAATACCTAAAAAATAATTGAATCAAAAAAAAAATGAGAAATATTTAATGTCTAAATGACGCCTAATACCAATTAAATTTATTTTGTAATTATGTAAGTATATCTTAAGATTATTTTTATAAATATAATAAAAATAAATAATTTACATAAAAATTTTAATTTATCTAATAAATACAAATATGTAACAAAAACGATTTTATAATCACGTCTGTATGTATAGTTCTTCGGCATTTATTTACGTTATCTCCTTCCATTTAGTCTTATCTGACTCTATTATATCAGAATTAAGAGTTTAAAAAAAAAATTTGAGAAAAGCACTAAAAAGTGAAAATTCAACTGAAAAAAAATGCATGCAGAAAATATGAAAACAAATCATGTACACCAAATAAGTGAGGATTTAAATCGTAAATATAATCCTTTTAAAAGTAGAATAAAAAAAATGATTTAAAATTTAATGAAATGTTTGAATTTTAATTTCTGCATGTCTGCGCCATTAAAAAATTACCTCCGATCAGATGTGAAAGATAACTTTTTTAAAAGATTAGATAATATATAACCTATTTGGAAAATTATAAACTATAGTTTTGGAAAAAGAATCCGTTCTTATTATCCGATCGGATTATCTTCTCCTATTCTATAGAATTAATTTTAATAATAATATTTTATTCATGTACACAGAAAGTTTTTTTTTGAAGTAAACAACCAATGACTATACTTCCAGTTTTCTAATTGATCTAAAATTTTAAACTTTAAGTTGAAGAATCTTAACAGTTTTAGGAAGTAATAAAAGAAATGATTATTTTTACATAATGATTAATCAATTTAAGACTTTATTTCATATACATAAAGATATTTGATTTATATTAGACAAAAGGATTTTAAATTACACCCGGTTACATCCATTAAACTAGAGGTTATTTTTAGGTTCATAACAAACAAAAAACTTCTTTTGGAGGTGGGCTCTATTTCTCAGATGTTTTGGACATAATTTTTATTCCTAACTTTAGGGATATTTTTTAATATGTACATAATTTAATTATAGTTTTCCATCAATAAAATCGAAACCACATAACATACAATAAAGCTTAATTTTTTTTTTCCTAAGGGAGATGGGAATCTTCCAAAGACACCAAGAATGTCCCCCTTGGTAGTGTCTGATTCTTACTGACTAAACCCACCTCACTTTTAGCCAATATAATGGGATGAAACCCTTACATGCGGACGCAGCATATTGGCTAGGGAGTAGGGATAGGAAATGGATACGGAAACATTGAATTGGAAGTGTTTCCATTCCAAGTGAATTGGAAGTGTTTCCGGAACAAGTGAATTGGACTGTAAGGAAACAATGAATCCATCCGCCTATTATTATTACTATTTTGCTAACAGTGACTAAAGCCCTCACAACAGTTACAACATGTAGTAATAGTATATAAGTAACTACATGAGGTAATTATTGAAGGCAACCCCCACTGCCACTGTAGCAGTTATTGGTATTGGTATTAGTATTCTTATTATTATTGTTATTATTACTATTACTATTATTATTATTAATATTATTAATGTTATTATTACTACTATTAATTATACGATATACATTATTACGATATAAAAGTACTACATATTTTTTATTTATGAGCTGACCGGGGTTTGAACCCAAGACCCTTCGATTGAAAGTTTGGCGACTTAACCACTGCGCCATGAGTCAGATTTTAATAGAATAAATTTTCCATCTATAAAGCTTTGTCAAACACATTTTTAGGCATTTTAAAATGAGATTTATTGGAGCTTGAAATTAAAAATTATTAACTTTTTATCAATAAAATATCATTTAAAGTTTTAATCTTATGAAAAAATTTTCTGCTTGTGAAGATTTGAAAGCAGAGACAAACAATAAGGTTTTAATCTAAAACTAATACAAATTGGCCTGGATTAATGCTTTATTCATAATTGTTATACTTTTTAAGCGTTAAAAAAATACAAATAAATATTTTTTTTTTTCTTATTCTACGTTCAGTTATCAGATATCGAATGGCACATATACCAAAAATTATTATTAACTTAAAAGGATATACATATATTTTTTTGAAATATATGAAACTATTTACCTTTCTTTATACGATCTACACTCAATTTAAATTATTTTTTCTTATACAATAATATAAAAAAAAAAATAACAAATTTATTTCCTCAATATATAATTGATTTAATTTATTCCCACATATAAAAATCGATTAAATTTCCTCATTTTAGAAAAATAAAAACATTTTATGATTTTATTAACTATATTCTATTCATCTTCACATTAACCATATTATATTCATATTTTTTTTTTTCATCTTTTCAGATTGTGAAGTACATATGTATATATGTATGTCGTTTAAAAGACATGATGAGTTGAAAACTAAAAGATTAAAAATGTTCAAAATATCAAAAATTTCTTTTTCTTTCATTTCCAAATAAGTTTTTCTTTATTAAATCGAAAAAAAAAAAAAAAAATTCTTTGAAATAGAAAACAGTGTATACGAAAATATTGTATTTCATAAATACTGAATTGACCATACACATTTTCTTACTGTACATACATTACATGTGTGATGTGTTTGTATGCATATACATAATCAAAAAAGGATATCAAATTGAATTTCATATTCATAAATCGAGAATATACACATAAAACGAAAAAAACAAAAACAAAAACAAAACAAAACAAAAAAGAATGCAAGAATAATAAAAGTCACGTGTGCTTTGATAATCGATTGGCATGTTTTATTGCAGACGTAACTTATGGTCGTTGGTATTTTTGATGGGTGTATAAACTAATTGGCTAATCAAAGAAAAAAAAAATAAAATGTATACAAAAGATATAGGGATGACGTCTGAAATATGAAGAGAAAAAAAATATTTCACAATAAAAGAATAAAAGGGGTAAAAAAACAAAAAAAAACTTCTCATTTTCAATAATGGGGATGGTTCAATTATGTTAATATTTTTATATATATTTTTTTTTTTTTTAATTTCGTGTCATGTTATGATTAAATTTGTTTTATTCAAAATTATCCTTTCGTTTTGGTTTTTTTATTCTTTTTGTTTTTTTTCTATATTTGATTAAAACAGGTGATTTATTTGATTAGATTGCATGTTAATTTAAATTGAATTGAATGAAATTTATTTTTATACTAACGTTACATAAAGGATATTTGGAAAGTTCAATTTTATTTTGTATTACATATATACGTAATGACTTTTCAAATATATACGTTTTATCCTTAATAATTAATTATATTAGAATATATTTAAATTCTTTAGAAAAATTCTTCGTAAATGGATTTATCATTTATTTGTTTTTCTTTTTTGATAATTTTAAATCATAACTGGATATAAAATTGTATGACAAATCACATCGAGTAGAATATATTTTTTGCGAAAGAACTTTCGTTCAGTTTTTTTTTTCTTTTTTTTTTTTTAATTATCATAACTATTTTATTTTTAATTTTAATATTTCAAAGGTGGTCGTACCTAGTCGTATTTTATTTAATAAATAAAAAAAAAAATACTTGTTAGATTGTAATAAAATGTAACCAATAATAAATAACGGTAAATTAATTTTCATTGTTGATTTTATCGTTTTTATTTATTATTGAATTATTAATTACAAACATTCACTTCTCATTTTAAATTAATTCAAGTCATGAACCAAAATGTGTAAAATAATTTTATAAATTAAATTCGCCTAATAATATGCAAACGAAATTTTATTAAAATAAAATCAGAATGGAATGGATTGATTTTGGTGTGGTTTGTGGCTTTGATAAAAACCAGAATACAATCTGATACAATCTGATTGATTTGATTCAATGGGTTTTTTTTTTTTATTATAACTACTAGCGCCATTTAAATAAATATCTTTGAAAAATGAAACATTTATATTGAATCAGAAAAAATTCGTATCCATTTGCAAACTTGTAGGATTCTATGATTCTATCTAAAATATGTATAGCATTTTGAACGCAAAAATATAAGAAGTATGTATGAATATGGAATTAGTCAAATTGTATTCAAATTTTAAATGTATTTATGTATGTATATTTTAATATTTCTTTTCAAAAATTAAATTTAAATTATTTTTTCATTTTAAGAAAAAAGAGGCGTTGTAATTAGTGTGTTTTTTTTTGAAAATAAATCATATCACTACAATAAAACCCTTTATGACATGATAATTGAGATCCTTTTCTTTTACTGATATTTGTGCGTTACCTTAGAATAGACGAAATAAAAAATTTAATTTTATAAAACTCACCATTGTCAATAATGTGCATATACATAG
The DNA here is from genome assembly GCA_947095535.1 of Poecilobothrus nobilitatus. Lineage (NCBI taxonomy): Eukaryota > Metazoa > Arthropoda > Insecta > Diptera > Dolichopodidae > Poecilobothrus > Poecilobothrus nobilitatus. The sequence continues at coordinate 28,905,808 of OX352774.1, forward strand.
GTACATACCTATGTACATTTTTCGTATAATATGTATTATGCTTTTCTTTTTTTTTTTTTATTGCATTTCTCTGCCACATAAATATGGACAGGAAATTACACAGCCTTTCCTGTTCAGGCATGGCTGTAAATGTCGTAAGAGGGAATAACTTTTACGACGTGTGGGGATTCGAACATACACTCCCTCGGTGTTTACAACGTATTTTATACGCTCTTACCCGCTAGGTCACCGAGGCCCCTGTATTATGATTTTCAGAATAACAACAAATTTTCTAATAAGAATTTCATATTTTTTTCTTAAAATCAAGGAATTAAAATTAAAATAAATGAATTCCGAATCATTAAAACTATTTAAATAAAAAATAACAATAAATAATATTAATTGTATTAAATATTGTTAAAATTTTTATGTTTGGACAAAAAATTCATAAAATAAATAATAAATATTACATTTTCTATTATTTTTTTTCGTTTGGAATAGAAAATTGTACACAACAATACAAAAATTTACAACAGTTCAAATTTACAGCTTCAATAATTCAACAGCATATGAAATAGAATTAATTATTTTGAGAATTTTAACTTGTAATTATATTTTAGTTTTTTTATGTTAATTAAAAGTTAAAAAAATTTAAAAAAAAAAATAAAAACAATTTTTATATTAAAGTAATGTGCGACATCTTTTTATTACTAGACAAAATAAAAATATGTTGCTAACTTAAATCATATAAAATGTCAAATTTGACATTAAAAATTTATTTGTCTCATTCCAACATTTATAAATTTACTGTATAGAAGAGTAAAAGTATATAAATTTTTATAATAAAATTTACATTTTAATTTTCAAAAAAAAAAAAAAACTTAAATTGTCAGTTTTTAAAAATGTTCGGAGAATGGCAGAAAAGAAACATTCGAATAAGTGAGAGAGAAGACCGCTCCCCCAGTTTTTTTATTATTTTTTTTTTATAAATTAAACATACTTTTTATGTATATTTGCAAGATTTAAATTATATTTTTGGTAATTTAAAGATATAAGAAACAAATTACAATATTTTAAATTAATAAAGAAATTAATTAAAATAATTGAATTTTTATTATTAAAAAAAAAAAAGATGATTTTAAAAATGTAAATGCCTAGAATAAAAAGTTCAATTCAATTTTTTTTTTTTTTTTGTTTTATTGTTGTGTAACTCGCTAATATAATGAATGTGGAATTGTAGAAGTGTCAAGAGGAGTAACAAAAAAAAAAAAGGCAAAAAAAAAAATAAAATAAAAGAAATTCCATAAAAAAAAATTTCAAATTATTTTAAGAATCTTTAACACAAAAAAAAAAAAAGAAAATAAGAATGTGAATTTTTTTTTTTATCAAATTAATTCTTTAATGTTTTCTATTTTATAATTTTGATTTGTGAAAATTATTAAAATAAAAAGTTTTATGAAAAGGAAAAATAAGAAAATGAAAAAATAATGAAATGAATAAAAATCGCTTTTATTTAGTGAAGGATTTAAATCAAGATTATAAGTTTATTAAGTGGCTACTAATACTAAAGACAAAATAGGAGGAAAGAAAAAAAAAAAAAGAAAAAGTAATAAAAAAGATAACCAATTCAACCGCCTTGTGAAAGAAATTATTATTTTATAAATAAAGTTTTTTATTTTTTTTTTTCTTATTTTAAGTTTTTAAATATTTGATACCATAATATTTAAATGAATTTAATTTATTTTAAAAAAGTTTGAAAAAAGTTATTTGCATTTTATTAAAAAAAAAAGAAAAGTAAAACGCCAATAATTAATGTAGTATTTTTTTTTTTTTTTGTATAAATAAGAAATTAAAATAAAAAGGAAATTTTTTTAAAATTTTCAAACATTTCATATCATTACGAAAATTATTTAATCGTTGTGCATTAAAAATATAAAAAGAAAAAAAAAAAAAAAATGTCTTCATTCGATACACGTAATAATTCAGCGTTAATGAAACGCGCTGAACAGCTTAAACGATGGGAAGAATCCGATACAAATCGTGAACCACCAAAACCAAAAAATTCAAAAGGTAGACGAATTAAATTTCCATCTGGTTGTGTTTTTTTAGCTGCATGTGTTGCTGGTGATAAAGATGAAGTAATAGCATTATTAGAATCTGGAGCTGATATTAATACAACAAATATTGATGGATTAACAGCATTACATCAAGTAATTTAAAAAAAAACATTAAAAAATTTATATTACATCCATACATATATTTCCATTCCAAAAATTTATATATATATACATATCTACATATTTAATTTTAATATTTAAAATAATATACCTAATTATTATTCTTCAATTTTGTTTTAGTTTCGAAAAAATTCTTCAAAAAGTACAACAACTCTTACATTAGAATAACAAACTTTATTATAGGAATTAAAAAGAAAAACAATGATCCCTTTATGGCTAATTTTTTTTTTTTTTTATTTCGAATTGCGAAATTATTACTACTAAAAGAACGAAAACAAAAAAGAATGTATAAGGCTGTAGATTATAAAAAAAAAATAAAATAAAATTTATATTTTCCTAGAAGAAAATAAAAATGCATGTTTCTATGTACCAAAATTACAAAAATGATCAAGCAGAAAAGTTTATTTTTAGATTAAATTCTATTTTTTTTTTTTAATTCTATATTTTAGTTTATTTTAGAATAGGCAAGGCAAGAACAAAAAAAAAAATGCTTTTTATACAATATGAGAATACATTTTTTTCTTTTTCTCTGTATAAAAATTCATGTATATTTTTATAGTAAAAATTTTTAGATTTAATTTGTTTTTGGAAGTCTATTCACTTCTATTTTATCCATTTATTTATTCTTTTTTGTTTTTTTTTTTTTTTTTGAATAAGTACAAGTACATCTTTCATCAAAAGTAGTAGTCGCTTTTAATCGGAAATAGTTTTGAATAAGAGAAAAAAAAAATCATTTTAATTAAATGTAAACAATGATAATTTTTGTTTTGCAGGAAATTTTCCATAATGAATATAAATATTTTATTTAAGGTACTAATGAAAATGTTTATATATGGAATAGTATAACTTATTTTTAACATCAGAGTATTATAGCTTTTTTTTGAATATTTAACCTATATTATGTATTTTCCTTCATGTTTCATAAAAAAAAAAAAAAAGAAATTTATAAACACTTTAAAAATATTGTAGTATATCAAATACTTATTACCTATTTTTTGTTTTCCATAGGTTTTTCTTTGTTTTACATCTAAAGAAATCGTATGAGGACTTCTTATCTATCCATTGTACTACTATTATTAGTATATTGTATTGTTCATCTACTGTTTTAACATCTAGCCATCTATTTTTTTGGCATTTATCTTTTTATTTTACCTATAACTTGAAAACGCTTTCACGATCTCCTCGTTGACATTCGAATAATTTAATCTATCCAGCGATATAATTTTATATACAGTTACAATTTTCATTTTTTAAATCAAGCACTTTGAAATAATTTATTATTCTTATTGGTTTTTAAACTCTATCTTTTAGATCCCAATGAGAGCAACGATTTTATTATGGTCCATTTTTTATTAACTATGACTCAAAAACTCGTAGAAATATGAAAAACCGACTAAGTATGCTAAGTTTAATAAAATCGATACAATTTACTATGTAAATTTGTATGCAAAAATTATGTTATTTTTTTTTTTAAATTATTATGTACATATATACCTACATTATACATAATATAAGTATTTATGTATATATATAAGCGTATATATAAATTAATATAAAAAAAAAAATTAAATTATATTTTGGACCGACCTCGAAAAATCTAAAAATAATAATTGTCAGAATTTTTTTTTTTTTTTTTGTTTTAAATCACACTACATGATGGTATTTTAAAAACACATTATATGGATTTTTATTCTACTGTACTAGATTGATTTATTGCGTTCCCTTTATATTCTTATACAACATCAAAAATTTAATTATAAATTTCATTTTTATTAATATCTATTTTGATAAATTGATAAATGAAAACTAAGAGGAAACATCATAAAAAAATATATTAAAAATTTTTAAAAAGTGAAAAGTTCATAAACAGAAAAATTTGGTATACGTTTTTGACGTAATAAAAGAATATTGTATAGTTCACCAAACTAATCCTAAGATATATGGTACTATATATGTATACATTAACAACACAATTAAGCACTTAAATTGATAAAGTTAATTTTTCAAATATTATCAATTAGGTACTTATCAACAAGTACTTGATTATTGTCTATTGCAGTTAGTTGTTTTAAAAAAATTGATTTAATGAATTTTTAAATAATTGTTGTATGTACATACAATTAAAAATATTCTCATGTTTTAACATGTCTCCCAAATATTCATTTTCTTAACCTTAATGTTTTGCCAAGTAAAAGTAAAAGGTTTATATTTTCTTTTTAAACTTGATTGTCATTGTGCGTTAAATTTGTTGATTCTATATAGCTATAATGGGTGCAGTTGTCAAACACATGTCAAAGCAAATTATGTAAGAGTAAAATTAAAAAAAAATTTGGAAACTATTAAAGTAAAATCTGGTAAAACTTTATTTAAAATGTTTTTTTTTTTTTGCGTGGGAAGGTGGGAATCTCGAAAGATACCAATGAGATCAACACGCGAATTCTTTTTGATAGTGTTGAACTTTAACCAACTAAACGCCACTACCCTTTTAAACAAAACATTAGGTTAAAACCTATGCTACCATGTACTGTTTGGTTTGGGGATTGTGATGTTTACGGGGAAAATAAGTTCCATTATAAAATTTAATAAATTTAATATGGCAAATAAAAAAATCAATACAATAAAAATTGTTAATAATTTTTTTCGTTTTAAAAATTTTACCAGAAGTTATCAAAACGTTTCTATAAATTAATACTACAATCTTTTAAACAAAGTTGTCAAATATTTTTGATAAAGGTTACCCTTCTTCATACGAATTGTAAGCAACTGAATAAAAAAAAAAAGTATCAGATAAGTAGTTACTTATTAAAAAAAAAATTTCCAAAAAAGATATGTAAATAAGAATTATTAACGTAAAATGAATATAATAATACCTTTTATTGAATTTTCTACCTTATCCTTATAATAAACAAGAAAAAAACGTCAATGTGATAAAATTTGTTTTATTTTTTTTTTTTTTTTTTTATTATTAAATTTTATTATATAAATATGATGAGTTTTTTAATTTTTAATTTGATTATGAATTATTCAGAAAAAAAAAAAAAAAAAAACGGAAAGAACGAAATAAACGTTCGAAAAGAAAGAAAGAACAAATAAACTTGACCTCGTCTCATTTTCAAATTTTCATCATTTTCCAAGAGCACAATAATATCAAATATTTTTTTCTGAATTAAGATGAAAAGAAAATTTTCATCATTTCAATTGGCACAACAAAAAAAAAAAAAAATCAAAATCAAAAATCATTTTTTTTTATTATCGGATTTTATTTTATTTTATTTATTTATTTTTCCTTTTTTTTTGTTTTTGCTTATAAGAATATAAAAACCTTGAATTAATTTTGTTTTTTACATTTTTGTTTATTTTAAGGGTAAAATTATTGCATGTAAATTTATACGTTTTGTTTTGTTTTTCTACTAAATCTTTCAAAACATAACTATAACAACTCATTAATATTTATTAAATACAGATATTTTCAATATTTCTTATATTTATCTTAAAATAAACATTTTGTTATTTTTAATTGCAAACATTTAATTTTTAACAAGATTTATAAACACTAGTATATTATAGTTTAAGATAGTTTATCTTTATCTTTATGTAAAACTAGAAAATTTTATTGAAATTTTTTTAATGTTTAAAATTTTACGCAATTTCTGTTTTTTTTTTTTTTTTTGTGAAGGTAGATGGAAATTATCTATTAAAAGACACTATAGATACGAGCACCAATTCTCACATTCAGTGTGTGCAATTTTAACGTCCCTTTCTTGATATCCCTTTCTTGGTCAAACAATAGGTTAGGTTATATGATATTTAGTACTAATGTACTGCTTGATCAAAAGAAGTTAAGTTTAGAGAATGAAGATTGATTTCAAACTGACAGGCATATTTTGAAATTGTTATTTTCTTGATAAAGTGCAAAACACCGCAATTCGGCTAATAAACGATCCTAATGTCATTTTCTTCACTTAGCCTCCGTCACCAAACAGGAAGACTTATCCTTTTTTGTAGATACTTTATGGGAGTGGGTGCTTTTTCAGATGAAATTGAAAGTCTCGCTGCCTTCATTGAAAACTTTCCAAAGAGAAACAAGGAGAACATCTTCTGTCCGCTCCTATGTAGCTCAAATTTCAGATAGCATATAAGTCGACTTATGGAAAGAAATATAAAATGCCTAAAAATTTCATGATAATAACATAGTAGAACCCTCCAAAACATATAATTTCTTATAGGGGAGTACATTTTTAAAGCAACAGTATACGATCCTCCATCGATTTCCATTATGTGACAGAATAGAAGCTGGTAGTAAAAGTTACAAAAAAATTGTTACAATTTTTAAAATTGTTATTAATACAAATAAAGCAACTTTAAAATCTACAAAACAATAATGCGAGTTGTCACATACGGGTAGGAATTATGGACATTAACTACTTATAGCAGACGAAAACAACCTAAAAATATTCAAAAGGAAATTATTACCAAAAATGTTTGGTGCCAGAACGCTAGAAAATGGCGAATATTCTTAAAGAATGTTTTTAAGATCAAAACTGATTTAAGTATTTAGGAACCGAGATAGTTACTATGGAAATCAGTTGCGTAAGATCGTGATACATAAAGAGAACTTGTTGTGAAAAAGGTTAAAGTTAATAAAGAGCTGTAGAAGAAGATAAGAAGAAAAAAATGTTATAATTTTTTAGTTTTAATAACTGCTTATGCTATTTTTTATTTTTTAAATACTGTTAGGTGTTGTCCAAAACAAAGTTAATAAAAGTTGATTCATTTTTGCTGTTTAGTTATCGCATTTACTCTGAGACATGGCTCATGAATTGATCTTCTAATTTTTCTTTCTTGTACATGTACATGTTAAGTACATATTACTTATAGTTATGTACTTGTTTTTACATAAGTGTTTAACCATTTTTTACTTTTCAACAACATTCACGTTTTTTTAGGATAATCAATATTTAAAACAGGATTATACTTAATTCATACTTAAAATTGCATATGATTTTGTGTACAAACACATATATTTTACTTTTTAATTTTAGAAGCATTCTTTTGTTACATAAGTAAATACTTTCCTGTTAAATTTTCTTCATTTTAGTTAACATCTAATATTTTTTGTAATATCAAACGAAATTCTTTCTTAATTCGATTATGCTTAAGTAAATAAATAATATTAAAATATTATTATATTTAACTACTTGTATATATATATAGTTATATAAGTATATAACTATATATATGTATACTTCATAATGGAGTATAAATATATACTATGTAATATATGTAGTATATATATATACGTAATCCTTCAAACTGCACGGTAGATATGTTCTGAAAAAACAGCGCGCACACCGAAATTGCGCACTGTGCACCCTATTTTGTATGAAATTAATAATTATGAAATAAAAAAATTAAGAACATAAATTATAATAAAATCTTTATTCGGTATTAAACAATAACAGTTAAACACAAAAAGAAATAAAAAATATAATTATGTACCTACTAAATTCATAAAAATTGAAGTTTTTAAATCAGTTCATTTTCATCTTCTGATTAATTTGAACTATTTTCTGTTGAGTTTCATATTTCTTCCAATAGTTTTGTAAAAAAAAAGTTGTTAATAATGATTGCTTACTTATTAATAATGATAAAAAACACGCGCTGGTGCGAAACTTTTACCACGCAATTTTTACCAATGGTAAAAACTAAAACGCGCAATTCCGAAACCGCGCAGTTCGAGGGATTACTGTACTTTATTAGCTTAAGTAGTCAGTATACTTTCTTGGCTTAAGTAGAATATTATATCTATGTAATGTTCTCTTAAAACTCCTTGAATTTTATATTGTAAATCTAAATAATTTTTTTTTTTAATTGCAAAATTAAAAATTTAAAAATAAAGTGCATATATATATATATAGAAAATAGCTATTTAGTTGACTTTAGTGATTTCTGTAAAAGAGAGTTTAAAATCAATTCTTAATTTTTATGTATATTCGACTCCAATATAAGTAAATATAAAGTATATACTTACTACCTATGTATATAGATACTAGTATATATATAAGTACAATAAAAATCAAAATTGTATTTTTAAAGCAAAAGTAAAAGCAAAAAAAAATACATATAACTAAAATTGTAAACATTTAAAATAGCATATATGTATGTTGAATAAATGCATGCACCTCGTACCAGTTAATAATAAAAAAAAATAAAAAAATATTTAACGCGAAATAAACAAAATGTAATTCGAAGAACTTCATAGAAGTTTAGTACACTATACAGTTTATTGGTTTCAAATTAAGCGTTCTATGTAAATAAAATGAATATGTATATAATATACTATTTCTTGTTTTTTTTTTTTTTTTTTTTTTTTTTAATCACATAAACATGCACTACTTATTACTCCGTTACAGTGAAAATTTCTTGAATAACAAGAATGAACCTTGAAACATTCAATCACCAATTCAATTTTCAAGATGACACCTGAAAAACAAAAATAAACATTTACTTAAACAATTTCTTTTTTTATTTTAATTTATTTATAAAATATTTTTAAAAAGTAAGTAGTTTTTTTTTTCTTTTCTTTAGAAAAAAAACTTTTTCATTATGAAAATATATAAAAAATAAAATTTTTCTCTAATGAATCGATATCCAAATTTATCTAGACACTTATTAATGAAAAATTTTTTTTTTTTTTTTAAATATTTTAATTTTAATAAAAATCATATTTTTCCACCTTTAACTGTAATAATTATAATGATTAGTGAAATTAAATTTACCCGCCATAATAAAATGAAGAGTGTATGGAAAAAGAAAAGAATTTATTAAATCAGAGATTGTCAAATTTTTTTAATAACTGTATCTATAGCTTTCAAGAATTTTTAGATATTGAATGTGAAATTTGAGAATTTTTTCACGCTACAAAAATGCGTATCACTTAATGCAGTTTACAAAAAATCCGGTTTTTTTTTGTTTTTTTATTTGAAGGAGAAATGTAAAGAAAAGCAATAATTCAATAATTTCAATAATTAAGTGTTTGGGATTTTGGAGGAAGCAGTGCACACAGGACTTAAATAGAAATTTTGACTAGTAGTATGGTGACAGCATTTAAATTATGATAAAAATCCGATAGATGACGTATAATGTTAATTAAAAATTATCTACTTTCGATTCATGCTTTTTTATGAAATAAAGTTCTGAAAGTAGTTTACATTTTTTCTTTTTTCATTTACTCTTTAAATAGTTTACATTTTTCTATTTCAATTCCTTTAGAGGTGTCGATGGTGGTCTAATGAGTAAGACTACATAAAATACGTTATAAACACCGAGGGAATGTGGGTTCAAATCCCATACACGTGATAAGAATAATTCCACCTTACGATTTTTACAGTCAAGCCTGAAAAAGAAATGGTTGTGTAATTTTCTTGTCACATTTATGTGGCTAGGGAATAAATTAAAAAACAAAAACAAGTCTTTAGAAGCAAAAATTTTTCACAAAATCATTTTTTATCATTGATGTTCGCTTTATTAAATTTTAATTGAAATTTACTTAATCTGATTAGATGTAACTTTAAAGCTAATAAGTGACACCATTTTTTCTAATTAAATTATAATTGCTAAGTATTTCATTTATTTATGTATTATAAATGCCAGTTCTTTGGTTTTAATTCTATTTTAAACAGAACTTCAAACTTATTTAACTCTAAGGTACTTAGAATGAATCTCTAATAATTATTATAATCATGTTCATACTATATCAATAAAGCAATCTTCTATTTTTACATTTGATTCCACTTGCCTTCAAAATTAATTATTTTTTAGCAGAATCACCAAAACTTTTCTTCTTGTTGTATTTTTTCAATCTAAATTTCCCTCCTTCAATTTGACATTTCACTAACCCAACGAAAATTTAATAATATATTATTAATAAAGTGTCACATTTTTTATTAAAGTGTCACACAAAATTATTCATTTTATAAATGTGAAAACGAATTTAATGTATACACACACAATCATATTTCAAAAAATACAATCAAACAGAACAAAATACAACCGTGAACGAAAATGTAGTGCGTGGACGGACACGTATAAATACTTGAAAAATTTTGACATCAAACAATGTGAAAAATGTGGATACAACCAATCAGATGAAATGTTTATTGTATTCATATTACAGTTTGAAAATAGCTGATATAAAAGTTTATTTATATAAAAAAAAATTAAATTAAAGAAATAAAAATTGATTTACATTACATTCAATTACTATAACTTAGAAGAATTTTTTTTTTATTATTGCATACTTATAATTATATATGTATATAATATATATATATATATATATATATATATATATATATATAATAAAAGTATTTACATAAAATAAATTTTTGGAATTTTTTATATAAAAAAAAATCAATAAGTTTTAGTCTATAAATACAAAAATGGCTTTTCGAAAATTTTACTTTTATTTATTTTTCATAACTAGATATTTTTGCTTTTTTAAGAGAATATAGGAGGGTGTTTTTCTATTAACTATTTCTAAATTCTTATTAAATTATTTAATTTTTATTGAATTAAATCATTTTTTATTTCATCAAAAAATCCTAACTCTTTTACTTGCTATCACTTTCTTAGTTAGAAGAACTTTTTAGTCGCACTATTTGAATGGAATATATTTGTATAATTTCAAAATCAACTTTAATTAATTATCTGCAGCACTTTTTTTTTGTAATAGAATTTAAGTGCTTATACATTTTCTTTAGTTTAAAAGAAACACTGTTTAAAAAAAGTCGTTAACATATTATAATACAGTTTTAGTTTAAAAGTAATTAAGGTAAAAGTGGGTATAGTGGAGAGGTGATAGTATAATAGAGAATTTACAGTTTTTTTTAATAAAACAAGCTAATATTAAATGTTTTATGCTTTTCTTTTAACTTTTTTTAAATTTTCAAGAAGGTACACAAAAAGTATCCAAGTTCTATCATAATTTTATTAATATAAAAATAGTCTTTATTTGTTAGCGGTTTCAAATTTTGCCATTTAGCAATATTGTTTTCTTATAAAAATCATTAAGAGAAGTTTTTGTTAATTAAGAGAAGTTTTTGTTAATTTTTTACATTAGAAATTAAATAATTTTATAATAAATGAATCATTTGTTATTAAAAAAGTGTATTTTAATCTTAATTTAATTAAAAAAATCTAATTTTTGTAATTTTAAATATATTTAATTTCTATCTCCACATATATATACCAACACATAAATTACTTGAAGTGGGTTTAGTGGATACAATCGCCACTAAACATATGAAATTTGGAGTTTCAGTTTTTATTAAATAATTAAATAAATAAGTAATGTAACAATTTAGATCAAAATAAAAAAAAAAATTTATAGAAAATTAATTAATTTTGCTAAAATTATTGAATGGATATACTATATTTGCTACCAGAAGACACTTAATAGTTATGCAATAAAAGTATGAATATATAAGCAATCATATTATCTGCACAATTTATACATATTTTATCTCCACAATGCATGCATAAAATTAAAGAAGAATATCGTGGTATTTAGATTCTAATTTTTTTTTCAATAATATTTTAAATTTAATTTTTACTTTATAAGTAAGTAAATGTTTGTTTTTTTTAACTATTTTATTTTTCTTTGTTTTCTTATAAGTATTTAAGAATTGTTTTTTTTTTTTTTATAAAACTGAAATATAACTATTAATATTTATTCTTTATTTCATAAAAATAATTACTTAAAATATTATTTTTTATTTTTCTAATAAATATATTTCAAAGGTAAATTATTACATCTGCACTAAACGCTAGTTTTATGTATACATTATTACTACTTCATGAATATTTTAATGTCTCCACTAAACCCTCATTTTGTATAGCCACTAAACAAAAATTTTTCCCCTAAATATATCCCCTAAACCAGCATCGAATAGTAAGCTTTAAAATTTAATTAAAAACTAATATAAATTAAAAAATAAAACAAAACTGTATTTAAAATAGTTAAATCTATTATTAAAAAAAAATGAAAACTTGAAAAAATAAATAAGTACTTTATGTTTGAGAAACTATCAAAGGCTTGTTACAAAATTATATCGCCACTATACCCACTTTTACCTTAAGTACTTATATCGTAAAAAAAATTATTGTTAACATTTTGAAAAATATTGAGTATTGAACTTGGGTTTCAACCATTTGAACCACTTTAACCATCCTACATATACAGGGTGTCCGGGACTCAATTATGCGCACTGTATTCAGTAATTGAGTTCATTAAAACAAACAAAAACTTATACTGGAGGGAGGGTCTATTATGCATCCTTTTCGAGATATGAGGGATAAAAGATTTTTTTAGAGACTTTTCATAAAAAAATCGTATAATTTTTGAACGGCGGCTTGATGTAGAGAGATAAAAAAAAATTTTGAGTTTGAAACAAAAATTTTTCATTTTAAATCATTTTCAACCTTCATAACTTTGTAACTGGTGAGTATATATGAGGATCATTAGTAAGTACACAAAAATTAAAGCTGATAACTTACTCAGACACCCTGTATAAGTTCTTATTTGTATAACTTTGGAGGTGATGTACCTTCCTAAAATGGGAACTACATCAAAATCTTCATTCAAAAGATTATTTAATTTTTTAAATAAACATTATCTAAGGTTAAAATTTAATACTTATGAGTAATTTTTTTCAAACGGTGAAAAAATATTTCAAACATACGGACATAGTAAAATTATTATGTATAGTTAAGCATATTCTTCCAAATTCTTTTTTACTTCACAAATAGATAAAAAAGAAATTGTTAAAAAAAATTTTTTTGTATACATTTTCTTTAATTTTCTTTGTACATTCGAATCATATTCTAATAACATTATGTATTAGGTAAATAAGTGTGTATATAGGTACACGATGTTTGAAGAAATTATTATTTTTTAATTAATTAAAATTAAATTGGTGACGGCTGTTTATAAATTTATTATCCATAACAAATTTTTTGTTATATATACATATACAATGTTAAGAATATACCTATTTACTTATATATAATGTAAATATTTAATAGATTCCATTTTCAATATTAATACAAATTTACTTACTTTTGTACAAGTACAAGTCAAAAATTATTTCAGACACTACTTTCCATTCTTTATTTTTTTAATTTTTTTTTTTTTTCTAAGTAATCAAACGCTTCGATGATTTTTTATCTTTATAAGATACACTTTAAAAACACAAACTTTTATTACTTACTAACTTACTGTTCATAAACCGAGAAAAATTACTTAAGTAACTAAATATATTTATATGTAGCTATTTAAGTACTTATTTAATTTTTGAAATTTTAAATTTGAGGAAGATTTTATTTTTACTTACCTAAGTACATAATACGTATATATATACATTTTTTCAAAAATATATTTTTCGAAGTAACTAAGTAAGTAGTATATAAAATTATAAGAATGAACAGATGAAATCTGTTAGAAACGAAATGAATTTTATAAATTTCTTCATATTTTCAACTTGGAATAACAGAATAGCAAAAACTATGTAAAAATTTATAAGAAAAATCCTTTTAAAGTTATTATTTGATAGTCTTGTCGTACTTTAATTTTACTTAGTCTAATTTATTTTAACATACTTATTATACTTACGTACTTAGTTGAAAAATGTCAAAAATTTGCGTTAACCTGTTTACTTAGATAAAATAAAATATCACTAGAGTTATAAGTATTGAATTTATTAGCTAAATCTTAGTACTTAGTATTAAGTAATATACAAAAATCTAGTAATTAAAATCCTATGAGATGATTTTTATTTTATTTTACTTTTAAATTCCGATTCTAAATTATTTTTTACGGGATTTAAAATGGTTAAGAATTAAAAATTTATTTATAATAATTAAGACGCTGGAATAATTTGTTGAAGGTGCTGAGGCCAGAGGTATTAATTTTTGAAGAAATTTTGCATCGAAAGTTAAGAATAATATATGCTTAATAATATGTCAAATATTCTGGTCTAGAAGAAAACTAAACGAGTAATTATGGGTATTAACCAATCAAGAACCCATCAAAATGTAAATTCGAAGAAGAAAACTAAGATAGATCGGTTATATCGTCAGACGTCCAAAAACATCATTGGCACGCCAAGTGCAAACTCCCAAGACTGAAAATCTAAAGCGACTTGTAAAGAAAAAAAAAAGGGGTTGGGGTCTATTTTGCGTCGTTTTAGGATATGATGCTTTAAAAATTTTTAATAGTTTTTCATAAAAAAAATTTATAACTTTTGAACGGTTTGCTGTAGAGATAAGCAAAAAAAATGCATTTTCTAAAGTAATTTTCCAACTTTCATTTTTATGTACTAGGGAAGTCTATTCTACATCCTCTTCGTTATATGAGATTTTTAATAGTTTTTCATAAACAAATCTATAACTTTTAAACAGCTTTGCTATAGAGAGAAGCAAAACTTCAAGCTCTTTCTATTCAATACTTAATACTTTTTACTCTATTTCTCACCATTTTCGACATACTTAAATATATACTTACGTATACGTACAATCAATAATTTTCAATATATTATTCTATTTCTTTACGAATTTTATGAATTGGACTAACTACAAAAAAAAAAAAAAATTAAAAATAAATAAAGGGCAAAAACCTTAAGTTTTTTGTTTTTTTTTTTTTGTTGTTTAATATAAATCAAAACGCATTGAACGGTGAACTTTTACGTTCTGTATATTTAAGTAAATACCGCAAATAATTACTTACGACACG
Organism: Poecilobothrus nobilitatus; assembly: GCA_947095535.1. Classification (NCBI taxonomy): domain Eukaryota; kingdom Metazoa; phylum Arthropoda; class Insecta; order Diptera; family Dolichopodidae; genus Poecilobothrus; species Poecilobothrus nobilitatus. The sequence goes on from OX352774.1 coordinate 28,920,814, forward strand.
TCTTCTTTTAATTTTAAAATTACATTAATTTCTTTAATAGTAAGTATATAAGTACTTACTTATTTATTTATTTATTTATTTATTTATATATTTAAATAGTTATATGTTTTTCTTTTTTTTTTAAATATTTTTCTTTCTGATTTGCAATTTAGATGATCTGCTTTTTCTATAAGTAGTGTCTAAATATTATCCAAAAATAAAAAAAAAAATAAGAACAAAACAAACAAAATTCTTTTAATGTTTATTTTCGAAAATAAAACAAGACAAATTACAAAAAAAAAAAAAAAAAAAATATGTCACAGCGCAAGGCCCTTAAGTCATTATTTTAAAATAAAATGTTTTTATTACAATTATACATTTATTTATTACAATAATAAATAATTATATATTATTTTATTACAATTTTAAACATTTTATTACAAACATTTTTATTAAATAATTTCTGAAACAGTTTGAAAAAAAAAATAAATTTTTGTTTTTTTTTTTCTAGAATAAGATACTTTTAGAAGTCAAAGAAAGAAAAAAAAAAATCGCATGAGTACTTTTATGTATTTTTTTTTTTGTTTTTGATTTGCAATAGCATAAAAATAATTTTATGTGCCAATAATTTGGCGTCCTGTTATTTTATTTAATTTATATATGTTTTTTTTTTTTTTTTTGAATTAGTCTAATTAAAATTAAAATTTATAATAAAATTAAAAATTATTATAGACAAAAAAAAAATTGAAAAAAAAAAATGTTAAATAAGAATAAGTACATTATGTAAAACTTTTCTCATTGTTGACTATTTGTAGTTTTTATACTTAATATTATTTCACAATCAGAGGTAGGTAAGACATAGAACAGACTCAAAGAAATAATTTATAGAATTTACTTTATGAGGAATCCATCGAATTTTCAAAAATAAAAAATTCCAAACTAGAAAATCCAAAAAAAAAAAAATAACCAATGTTACAAAATCCCAAGTTACAAAATAATTTTTTTTTATGCATTTAAAAATTAAAAATAAACATTTTAATATGTTTATTATCTTAAATTAGATTTTGGTATTGACATCAGTGATGAATTCAGTAACAAACTATAAAATCCCTCTTAATTCAGAATAGTATCTACTTTAAATGTTTTATTTTTGAAGCATGTAATGTTGAAAAAATTATTTAGGAAGCATATTTTAGAGTTGGTCAAAATCGAGTTTTTTTTTTCCTTTTTTCAGAATATTTAAATATATTATAGATCCTGATTTAAAAGGGATTTTATATAACTAGTTTTTTGTTGGTTACAAAATCAACGTTCCAATAACTTTTTTTGTCGGGATTTCAGCGCTATTTTAAATGCTTGTTGAAGTAACTATGTAAGTATATATATGTGTCTATGTAAGTATAACTATGTAAGTATATATATGGTTATAAAATCAGACTTACTTATACGCTTTCTATAGAATAAGTATACTTAACTATATATATATATATATATTTTAAGTTACTTAGTTACGAAATCAGTGTTTCCTCTTTTTATCGTAATTTTTATATATGTATCGCGATATTTTTGCGAGAAGATTTTGAAACGCAAGAATTTTTGAAGAGATTTTGTACATTTAGAATTACATTCATAGATTTTGTAAGATTCATATACATTAGATTTAGGAATTTTTTTTGGATTTTTGTTATTTGATGATTTTTTTTTTTTTTGTTTAATTTGAATTTGGGATTTTGGACTCAATCCTGTTTATCAAATCAAATATCTTATTGCTAAATATTTAAAATCTATTTTTAAAGGATTAAAGTATGTAATTTAAATAGTAATTTTGATAAAATAATCTGATAACTACATGAGGTACTTAATAAAAACAATTTTTATATAAATCAGTTTACATATGTTGGGTATCTTGCAAAAAATGAGAAGTTTGTGTGCGAATTGATAGATGGTGAAAAATATTAATATAAAACAAAAGGAACGAATATTTTTTTTTTTTTCATTTTCTATTTAATTAAGTAAGAGTATACTTTAATTCTTGATTGAAAATACAATCTATTATCATCAATAAATTCTGTGGTAGAATTAAAAATATATCTTAAAGAACAAATGGAATTGAAATATATTTCAATGATAATTTTTTTTTTTTATGTTTTCTTTCATTTAATTTACAATTAAAAACGTTTTATAAAAGAATTGTGCTTATTCATTTGTATTATGTATAATTAAATCTAAAAGTGTACTTTTAATTTGTTAAATTAAGTCTTTGTTTTTGTTATTAAATGTATGACTCATTTTTGGGTTAATTTATATAATGTTACAATATTATTTTATCTTTTTGTTTTCTTTAATTTTTTTTTTTTTAAATTTTACAAAAATCAAATAACAATATGATAAACAATAAAACATTGGCCTATATATAATTATAATTTGTCTATAGTATAAACTAACCTAGATGTTTAATTAAGCTTAAACTATAAGTTATACTTATTATAGTTATTATTAATTGAAACAGCAATAATTTTTCTTAATTTGTTAAGCTTTTAATCGTACAAAGGATCATTTATTAGACATACCATAAATTTATATTGAATCCTTTTTAAAAAGACTGGAGTAAAACTTAAAATAGACGTGACAAAACAAAACTTTTTACGTAAATAAATTTTTAGGGTGAACGTATTGCCACTTTTTTAACGGACATTTTACGTAACATTTCTTCCGTTTATACGGCATAAATTTTCGTACTGTTTTTTCGACATTTTTATCGTCTATTTTGGCTATGACCATGTTTTTATATGTAAAGGTAAATTTTTAACTGGTGTCGTTACGTCTATTTTGGGTTAAGGTTTGAACTATAGTGAAATAATAAAAGGATTCATGGTTTTGAATAAGTAAACCATAAATAAGTAAGTATTGTTATGTTAAATATGTTCTGGTGGTATGAATTCAGTTTGTATCCAGTTTTTTGAATGTAGCTATATCATGAACACAGTTTTTTTTATGTACTCCTCATTACGGTAAAATACATTTAATATTAAATAGTTTTCTTGAACCGAAGTTCTTAATGCTTTATCAAAATGATTTCGAATTGAGTACGTAAGTAAGTAATTTTATTACAAAATTATTGATTCTATTTATTTTTAACAATTTTTTAGATATACATAAATATTAGAATAGAAATGTTTTAAATCTCTTTCTTATTTAGATACAAACCTTGTTAATACAAAATAACTTTTATCCTGATATTATCAAAAGTTATAACTATAAGTATGTACTTGACATTTTAGAATACATAACTATATTGCTTATGTTGAGCACTTATAGTCAAAAGTAGATTGAATATCCATTTTGAGTTCATTATTTTGTATTGTTTGTATTTTTTTCTCTGTAGTTAAAGATATAAAGTTAACTAAATTATTTTTAATACTTTGGCTAAAAAAACGGGTTTTAAATATTTTATAAATAATATAAATTATAAATACTAAAATTTAATATTTATATTTTTTTTATTTTTATTTAGTTTTTGTCATTTGACAATACAAATGGTTTTTGGGTATACTATCGATAAAATGACATTTATCATTTGACTATAAAAATGTCAAATGATAACATATAAGGATTAAGAATGTCAAATGATACTTTTTTTACGTTCACAACACATCAACATATGACTCCTTTTATATTGTGGAATTTGTACAATAGTTACACATTTTTTTTTTAACTTTTATTTATTATTTAAAGATCTTACATTGTTACCCTAAAAAGTTTACAAAATAGATATTTTGGGATTACACATTTCAATACACATTTCAAGTCATATGGCAATACAGTGAAGTGGCCCTTAATCTGTCTTGTTACATATATTTTTTGTTTTATTTAAGTATACCTTCTTTTTTTAAGTTAACCTACAAGAAAGTTTACAAAAAAGTTTTTTTTATCACTTTTTCGATGACTAAGCCATCGAAGCCCTTTCCCGCCTTTTTTGCTTTAAAACCATTTTATTACAAATATCTTTAAATTGCATAATTATAGGCGTTCAAAAAATATTTTTTTTTTTTATTGCCATTTTAAATTTAAATTTAATAACATTAAATTACATAAATTTCAAAATTTTTATCTGCTGAGTATTTATTATCAAATCAGTAACAACCATTACAAACTTAAGTATTAAAATACATATACGTTTATTCCATAATACAGTAATTATATATTAAGAGTATATTATTTTTAAACAAAATAAGTAATTTAAAATTTTCAAGTATTTTTTTATATTTATATCTTAGGACATACCTAAGTAAGAAAAACTAAAATGACATATGTAAGTTCGAAAGTTACAAAAAATGAGCAACATACATTTTCTGTAAAATTCTGATTTTGGAACTAAGTAACTACAAAATTGCTCTTGATTATTTTTCTTACATAGTTACATATTTCAAAAGCAATAGTTACCTAATAAGAATTCGAATTGAAAATAAGGTTCATTAGATCAGTTTATTACAATTTTTTTTTTATTAAACAAAATAAAAATTTAAATGGAACTATATAGGCAATATACTTACTTATATTCCTTTATCTCGAAAATATTTCACAAAACAATAAAAAGGTTATATAAATGTAAATTTTTGAAAAAGCGAAATATGGTTACTAAATCAGGATTATAACTACGTTTGTTCCAGAATATATGTATATATAAGATATTAATTTAGAATGAATTTTATAATTGATTAGAAAAAAATCAGGGTTAAAATTGATACAAATCATGAATATTTAACACTTTAATTAGAATACTTATACTTATTTAAGTACATTTTAATATTTAGTTTTTGTGTATTTACATGTTTTCATTGCTTCACATTTCCATAAATAACAAAATACATATACTTAAAATGTATAACTACTTAACTACTTACTACTTTTTAATTTTTTTTTTTTTGTTTTGTTTTGGTTTTAACGAAATTGCACTTTATTATTTATAACTTCAAAAATTTACAATCAAAGGGTTAATGATTAACCCTTTAAAAAAAATGATTAGTTCAATTTCCTTTCCTTAGTTTTGCTTAAGGAAGCAAAAAAAAACCATTTATCGGTTAATGTATGTTTACCCTAAGTATTTAAATTTTTATATAGTTACATATTACTTTTCTTCATTTTGAATTAATTTGAAATTAATAATAAAAACCAACAGCTATGATTAAAAACAACAATAAAAAAAAAATGTTTTAAGATTAAATACACAATAAATACAAGATTTAATGTTAATGTACAAGTACTCTTTTGTTATACTAAAAACAAGGAAATGCTAATGAATTTCAATGGAAATAGAATTTTCTTTTAAATTTTTTTCCTTTTTCTTTTTTATTTATTTTATAACTTTATTAAATAACTAATTTATAAATATAATTATTTTAAATGATTTACTTATCTTAAGATTGTATTTGTAATCATATACGTACATTAAAAACATTTCATAAGATTTAAAATTTCTTGACTGTAAAAATTAAATAACTAAATATTAAAAAGTTAAATACTTACTTATGCAAAAATATAATTTATAGAAGAAAAAAAAATTAATTTTCAAAATGCTAATAAGTAGTTATTAAATAGTCTATTAAAAAAGAATACTTACTTTTATATACTAAAAGCTTTAAAAGTATATGAGTTATTTATTTAATTTAATAATATTTAAAATATGTCTGGCGCTATATTCTGATGTAATTTTTTTAAAAACATTATGTTTCAAATGCAATAATAAAATTCAAAAAAAATAATTTTTTTTTTTTTTTCTATTTGGTTTTTCTTTTATTATCTAAACTCTCTAAAGTCATATTTCTAAATATATATCTGTATTGAGTTAGAATATTATTATTTTTGAATTATGATAATATTATTATTGTTACCTCATAAAATTTTTAAATTATATTTTTATAACATTTAAAATAATTATAAACATAATTTAAAATCTAATTAAAAAAATTTTAATTTCACTGAATACATTAACAGCTTCCGCAAATAACCCCTCAAGGAATAATCCCAAAAAATGAAATAAATAACGCCGCAAAATTTTGTATGGAAAATAACTTCGTAAATTGGGGCCTTATTTCATTTTTTTGCAGGTCTAATTTAATTTTCTTTTTGGGGCCTTATTTCATATGAAATAATCTCCCAAAACAAAGTAATTTTTCAAATGATATTGGAGCGTTAAAATAACTTGGGGATTATTTCATTATTTTGATGATAGATTTATTTTGCAAATTAATCTTTAATTTTTGTTCTTAAATATTTCCAGTTTCAAGTTTGTCCTTTTACAGTTATTAGAACTTAAATCCTGTCTGATGAACTTTATAACCTATAGACTTTGACAGTTTTTCCTATTTTCCAAATTTCTGGCAAAAATGTTCACTGTTATAGATTTTACAACCGTAAAATTCCATCTAATTCAGAATCTCGCATATATGTATATATACTCTAATATATAAATATTTTGTAAAAAACGAATAACCCTGATTTTTTAACCAACTATATGAAATCCCTCCTAATTCAGAATCTTGTATCTACATATACATACATATATATATATATATATAAATATTCTGAAAAAATCGTGTAATCCTGCTTTTGAATCCAACAATCCAATCCCTCCTTAATTCAAAATCTCGCATATATATAGTTAGTTAAATATATAAATATTTTTTAAGAGACGAATAACCCTGATTTTGGAACAAACTATAAAATCCCTCCCTAATTCAGAATCTAATATACACGTGTATATATATATATATTTAAATATTATGGGAAGTAATTTGAGGGATTATTTCACTTAATTGGGGGGGATATTTCATTTTAAATTTGGGGTGTTATTTTATAATGAAATAATCCCCAAATTCTTTTGGGTGTTATTTAATTTTTTTTTGGTGATTATTTTTTGTCGAGCTGTTTCCGGCAGCCTACATTTACATATTTGTGTTTTTTGTTTTTTTTTTTGTGAAGTTTTTCGTTTCCTATCTTAACTATTTTGAATCTGTTTTTAAGAATATTTTCAGAAAATATTTTGTATTAAATGTGCTTATTATTAGTTTGGGAAGGATTGTTTTTCGTTAAAAAATTAATTATTTATACATACCTCACTGCTTTTTTTTCGAATTTTTAACCTATTGCCTATTTTCATATTGTTCTTAAGAATAAAAATATAAAAATTTTTCTTCAATATCTTTAGTTATCATATCAGTAACGGTTCAAAATAGAACCCTGAATAGTAAGATTTTTTTTTTTGGTTTTGACCAGCCTTCCTATAACTCTCTGTTACTGTGCTGTGTGCTCCTCATACACCTCTATAAGTACTAAAAAGTTTTTGAGTTTACCGAAAAAAAAAATGAGTTAAAGCTTTTTATTTTAGGTGGCAAAAATCTAAAAAATAACCATAAACTGTCTCTAATCGTTTTTTGTGTTAACTTAAAACTATTAAGAGTTAATTAAAATGTATTTTACTTATTAATTTTACCATTCCCATAATATTGGAAAAAGTATGTATGAATATAGCAGTGATTGAACATTAATATAAGTTAACTAGTCTTTTAAATTTAAAAGTCTTTATTAAAACTTAATTTACAATACTTAATTTCTTTAGAAAATTGTGTACATATGATTTTTTTTGTTAAATAAAATATTTTTTTTTTTGCATAAATCGTAATTTGTGTTATTTCTAAATTGAAATTATTTTCTAACAAAATATTTTTGTTTGAAATTTTTTATTTTGCGTGAATTTATTTTTAAAACCGCAAAAAAATAGAATACATAGATCTAAGGGACCGTGACTTATATTAATATGTATATATATATATACATATTAATATGCATTTATATTTTTTCTTATGTTTTGATGTGTTTATGTTTGATGTGATTATACAGAATTTATTTACGTATACTTACTAAGTTAAATACTAAAATTAAAATAATATTTTAGTATTTAAATTAAGAAAATTTCATATAAATAAGTAGAATTCATTGGAAAAGTACATAGTACGCAGTTCTAAAAAAATTGTTTTCCCCATTTTAAAAAACAATGTAAAAAAAAAAATTCTTTCTGTTTCATTTCTGAAAGCAGTACGCACTACGCAGTACGCTACAGATATAAAATATAGTTAATAAAAAATTTTATCAATAGATGGCGATAATTTTAAATATGTATTATTACTTCGAACATATATATATATGCATATATGTTCGCATCATCATACTTATTATTTCGAAAAGGTATTTTAAAGAACATTTTTTTTTTTTTAAAACATAGAATAAGTGGAAAGAATTATTTTTATTTTACGTACCTATTTAAAAAAAAAAATCTTTAGATATTTTTATTTGTTTTGAAAATAATAATTTCTATAAATCTTCTTTTTTTTTTTTTTTTCTTATAGATGTAGATTAAAAGTTCTTATAGATAATTGTATTAAAATGTTCTGTTTTGAATTTGTTTAATGATACCTTAATAAAAAACATCTTAAGTATAAATTATTTTTTTTATTTCTATAATGCAATAACCAAAATATAGACGAAACAAAAAGGAAAGTGACAGTTCGTCGGTATAAAATCAGTTTTAATTAACAACAATAGACGTTTGCCAAGTTCGTTAAGTTCGTTAAAATTATAAATATCATTTTTACATGCACCCTTTCATTTCATTACTAGTTATTCAGTAAACATCGACTTTAGATTAAATGTTATTTATTTTTTATTTATTTATTTTAATATATTATGTAAAATCATATATGAATACAATATTTCTAAACCACCGATTACCTTAACGTTGAACAAACACTATTAATGTTATATCCTTGAATTTTTTCAACCGTAAGTTTGTGAAAAATCTTAATTAGATTTATTGAGTAAAAAATTGTTTTTTATTTATACTTTTTGTCCACAAAATAATTTTATTAATATTTTATTTTTTTATAAGTCTTAAAATATTATATTTATTTATTATAAAGCCTATATATATTTCGGCATCACTGCCATCATCAGGGCGAATACAATTTAATACTCTAGAGTAATAAAATTATTTTGTGGACAAAAAGTATAAATAAAAAACAATTTTTTACTCAATAAATCTACTATTAATTTTATATTTTAATTATATTTATTTTGGCATCTTAATTATATTATTTTGTCAAGATCTTATACAATATCCATTTCCACAAGGCTATATAAAGTATTTTAAAAGAATTAAATTAAAATATATTTTTTAGTTTTTGTTGCTTAATATTGAACTATGCGTATATCGATATTAGGTACATGACCAAAAAATTATGTCCCTAATTCCTATATATATTATATTTTAAGTTTTTTATTAAAATTAAACACTTTTAAATCAAAAAACTTTAAAATTTTTATTTTTAATACTTAATTCTATTTGACAAAATTTAAAAATATACTATATTAAAACGCTTACTTATAAAAAATTTCAAATAGAAATGATTTTCTAATTCTATTCTATCAAAATCCGTCTGTTTTTGCGTAGCCACATTTACACTCATTTTCATTTTTTCTTATCAAATACTTAAACAATTTCTATACCAAATTTCAGAAAATTTGAAAATAAATGTCTCAAAATGCACTTCAACCGTTCATTTTAATTAAAAATAATTTATAAAATTACGTAAATTTACACTTAATTATATATAACTATGTACATATATATAGAATTATATATATAACTATGTACAGCTTTTTTTCCCATAGTTAGAACTTAATATTCTCGCAATTGATGTTTAAATCGAAAAAAAATTCCAAATTTAAATGTCATTTTAAAATATTTTTTACAAGTAAAGCTAACAAACCAAGAATAATAATTTTAATTTGAATAACGGAACTAAGAATTTGTTTTTATCGAAGAAATACGAATATAAGTTAAGTTTGCCGAACAACAAATCCAATGGTCTTAAATTTATACGCATCTTATTTTTTTGATTTTTTTCTTTTTTTTTTTGTTTCCATTATGTTTATACCCGTACGATAGGATCGGGTATAATAAAATTACTCCTCCGTTTGTAACACCTCGAAATAAGCGAGCTAGATATACCTTCAAAGGTATGGATCGGATCAGAAAAAAATTCTAAGACTTTTGAGCCATGTCCGTCGGTCCGTCCGTCCGTCCGTCAGCACGCTAACTCAAAAACTAAGAAAGCTAGAATCTTGAAATTTACACAAAATATTTTGGGAGTAATTTGTAGGTTCCCTATTTTTTTTGGTTGAGTTTGGACCAAGCCTTAGGGTAGCTCTCGAACACCTAACTTTTAGATCCCGACATTTTTTTTGCAATAGAGCTATGAAATTTTAACTGCTGATAGATCTCACAAAAATATTAATTTTATTTTTAATAACTTTTTTTCGTAGCCCCACCCGTTACCGAGCTACAGTTCCCCAAAGGTTCAAAAAAGCTCTATATTTAAATTGTTATAGCACAAGTTGTATAAGGTATATCTTCATTTTGAAAACGCCAAACGATTACTACTTTTATTAGCTTTAAAAGTATATATACAATAAATATATATTTGTGGCATATGGTGTCTTAATTTACCGTTATGCGAAACTAAAATTTTGCAAAATATTTTAACCCTTCTATCTTCTAAACGGTTTAAGTTGGAAACTTGAAATTTTGACAAAAGTTAGATCTTTGAAAATAAGTATGAGTCATTTCAGAAATTTTTTTTGTATCACCCCCCGTTTAGGAGCTGTAAGGGGTCAAAAACTGAAAATTTTCTATTTTTAAACACCTGTAACTTGAACACCTGTTAAAATTTTTTTGAAGTAATACACAAAAATTAAAGCTCCAACATCATACTTTTATTTCTGTTAACAACTTTTTTTAATAATATAGAGTTACTTTATAATTGACGAAAGTGTTACTTGATTTTTTCAAATTTTCTAACAAATTTCTTTAACGAATTTTTTCCATTTTGTTTTACTCGATAATTTGAAATTGTTGAGGATATAATGCGTAGTACATAAAAATGCAAATAAATAAACAACATAACGGTTGCTTGAAGAATTTTTATTTATATGATATTAATATATATACATACTTATATAATATCATGTTTATTTACATATCGTATATGTCACTAGTGAATGAATGATAAGAATATAGATGTATATTATATAGCGACGTATTTACATACGTATATGTATTTTATTGTACTTATAAGAAATTATTCTGTCAATGGAATATTTAAATATAATATAATATAATATTTAAAATTATATTTACTATTTTGTACTAAGTAAATTTAATATACATTTACCGCTTAGTATTAAATGGTACTATAGAATATTTGAAAAAGTTTTGGATTGATAATCGTTATGTGAAAGGTTAGAATCTGCTTTCGAAGAATGTACATATAAACATATAGTTTGAATATATGTACAACCCATAGTACTAGAAATTATAAAATTCACCCAAATTATTTTAAAATACTAAAATATTAAAAAAATAATATTGTAAGCAGAGTGACAGGCTGTTAACATACTAACGGTTCGTACGGGTATCTAAGAGTTGACAAAGGCAACTGTATTCTTCCGCGTTTTGTTCTTCTTTAAGTTGGTTTTAAAATAATAAATTGTTATACTTTATATTATATACTTTTTGGAATAAAAATTTGGAAAAAGTAAAAATTTGAATAATGAATATAAAATATACTCATAACTGTATATATACTTAGGTACATTACTGATAACAAATTACATAAATACAAAAACTTGCGGCATTGAAAAGGAATTACTTGAATTTAAAAAAAAAACTTGCACTTAAAATGAAAATCATAAAAAAAAATTAAATTTGTATAACTAAATTGAACAAATTAACAGCCGTTACCGTTTGTCTAAGTTTCATATGCTGGTCAAAATGTCACTTTTACGTAACATTAAATTTAGTTTGACAGTACCTATTCCTTTTCGTTTCGTCTATTTTAATTATAATTACATATTTTTAAATTTTAATTAAAAAAATTTTTTTGCAAATACCGGCTTTTTATTTTCAAATTTTTTTAATGAAAATTCGAACAAAAAAAAATTTATGGTAAATTGAAAATTACAAAATATATATATAATATCCATAAAATAATATCAAAAATTTAATTACCTATTTATATTTTGTTTTATTTGTTTTGTTTTTATTAAAAAATAATATTGTGTTTATTCAGGAAATTTTTTTTGAAAAAGTTTTTTTTTTTTTTCTTTAAATAGTTAATAAGTAATAAAATTTAAATTATTTTTTTCTAAAGCATTTTACTCCTATTGAAAAATTTTCTGGAAAACTAAAATTAAGTTTTATCCTATTATATAAATTGAAATTTAATGTTTTATATACGAGTAGAAGCTACAATAGTTATATCTGGTTATATGTGTGTGCAAAATATTAGCAAGTATAAATATATATATTTAAGTAAGTATATTATACGTACATAATAGATGTATGTATTATTACATATATATGATCAGATCATATATAAATTTTGTTTAATTAGAACTTTGTTGGACATAATGCATAAGTATATATACATATATATTTTACTGTTCATTTAATCATGCGGTTGCTTACTTATTGATTTTTTGATTAAAGATTTTAAGAAAATTTATATAAGTACTTATGTATTTGAATACATTATGTTAAATATGTATATATATGTAGTTAATATGTTTAAAGTAAATACTTAGATTTGCTAAACAAATTGTTAAACACAATCTTTTGCATTTTTGTACCACAACTAACCTTATTGAAATGTTGTGGAAATTAATGTATGGAACTGGCAAAAAAACTGTCCGGAATATAAATAAACAGATAAGTAGGTTCAAATGGAAATAATATAATGCTACATAAGATGTCCTAAAGATTTCCTAACTTACTTAAAATTATACCTTTAAAAAAAAATTCATAATAATATCAGATGCTCTTAAATTTTATAAATAACACGAAAAAAGTAATTGAGAAAAAAAAAACGAATCCACAAATGCCTATATAATTTTTAGTAACTAATATGCGATTTTTATTAAAGTCTTTATGTATATAAGTATGTAATTTAATTATTTACTTATTTATGATTATTATGTAATCTGATTAATAAATTAATACAATACATACTATATAGTCTTTATCTTATGTAATATATAACAATTAAATATTTAATTTCGTTTATTACTTTATACTAACAAATAAGTAATTGATAAAAAAAAATTCGAATTGATTTCGTTATATATATATATATATATTATATATGTATATATAACTATATACCTTTCGATTAATTTGAGGTAATTAATTATTAAGTTCCGCATTTAATTATTTAACAAATATTTAATCAAAAATAAATTAAATATATCTTATTTTAAAAACATTCATTAAGTAGGTATATATATTAAAATAATTATAATTAAAAAATGAAAAAATAATTAATAATTTATTTTATTGATACTTTTATTTTTGTTTTTTATATTTTAATTAACTTTCCTTCCTCTTTTTAATTTTTAGTTATACTTTTAATTACTAATTAACTGAATTTTTTTTTTTTTTTTTTAATTCGTTAACTATTGCAATAATAATTATATGTATATTTAAAATGATTTAAATGAAAATAATCTTATACTATTTTTAAAATGCACAGACATTCGTGTTAAGTAAGTATTAAATAAAATATGTTTTAAGTTTAAGTGTAAAATTTAATTAAATTAAAATTAAAAATGTCAGTGTCATAAATTTTTAATTTATTTGTTTAAATACCTATAACTAAGTAAGTAAATTTATTTTATACTTAATGAGATTTTTAAACTAAAATAAAAATATGAGGAAATGAGATATCTGTTAATAAGTTTGTCCATAATTTCAAACCATAATTTCTTGTGATTTTGTTATGTAACTTTTGTCATCATCATTATTATCCCCGACTTTGATATCGTCTCTCATTATTTCATGAGTTATTTCTTGGATTGTTCTTTTACATAGATTTTCCGCATCTTATTTTTTTAAAATTAAGAAATACATGCTACTTTTATAGATTTAATTATATATAAGTAAGTATATGTCTTTAATAACTATAATTTAAAAATAAGAATATTAAATTAAATTGTAACATTGTACAACTATCTTGTATAGGATTGCAATCGAAATCCCAGAAGTGGCGATTAATTTATTTTATTTTTTACTTTTACTTATTAGTTATTATTATTAATTTGTTAAATTTTATACATACTTATATAAACTTAGTTTACAATTTAGTATGCAAGTATTTATGACCGGCTCCGAAATATAATTTAAGTTAAATGTTAAACATAGTGGGAGCTGCCATTCTTAACTTCCCACTAAACCAATTATTGAATTCTTGATTTTGTAACCAATTCTAAAATCCGTCCTAATAACTTTTATACATACATACATAAATGTATAAGTATTTCAAGAACAAAGCATATTTCTACAAAAAAGCATTTAAAATAGTGAAGGTTGTCGCCTTTAAACCTTTTCTTAAAAATTTATTAAATGACCTGATTTTTTTAAAGAACTCTAAAATCCCTTATTAGTTTTTTTTTCGACTAATACTTAAATAGGTATAGGTACTTAGTTACCTATTTGTTTTTTTTTATTTTTATTATTTTTTTTTATATTCAATTGTTTTTAAGCCTTTACTTTGAGTTTTTCTTTTATACAATTATTGTTAAAAAAAAAAAAAGTTTATTTCGGAAAAAAAAATTCATGGCATTTTGAGTTTTCGCCATTTTTGCACTCAAAAAAAATTCCCGAAATTTTAAGGTAATCTCTCTTTTGTGACTTTCCTGATCGATTTAAGCAGACTCAAACGTCGCTACGCAACTTTAATTTTAAAATAAGTTCAAAAACCACAAATGATATACAAATTACAAAAAAAAAATTCGCCATATTTTTTCGTACATGTCATAAAATTTATTTCGCAGTTGTAGATTCTATTAAAGTAATTTATAAAAATAACTGATAAAAATTTCTTTATATTGGTACACTTATGTTGTTCCTTTTTTTGTTATTTTCAAATTTACGTTATTTTCGTTTTTCGAATATCGAATTTGAATTTTATTTCGTACTCATGTCATTCTTGATTTACTACTTTGACTTTTCAACTTATGACGTACTGCCGACTAAAACTCATGCTGCACCTTAGATTGTAATTTGTTTACAGAGAAAAAATCTTCAGCACTGTACTGATGGAAATTTTATTTTATTTTATATAATTATCTATGAAACTATAATTCTTTTTCAAAATGCATTGGGTATTGCTGTAATTTGGATAATAAGTATTTTCCGTTAACTAAATTATATTTTTATTGAAAACATTTTTAAATTTTATTCACTTTCCAATTAACATAATATTATTTTCTCTTCTATTCAATAAAAATTCCAATTTTAAAAATAAATTATTATACCTAGGTATTAGGTATACCTTTTACTCGTGTATATTGTAAACCGATAGTTAGTTAATATTATTTTAAAGACATTTTTAGCTACTTTATTCCATATTTTTACACGTGATCAGAATATTGAAATGTGATTAATTTAATTTGAAGGTGTTCATATATTAAAAAGAAAACCAAAACAATCAAAAATTACTTAAGTGAAAGAAAGAATTTAAATAAATTTCTATTGAAAATAGTTATTTAGGTTAAAAATTAACCATTATTGTTCCAATTGTTTTTTTTTTTCTTTCTAGTTCTTTTTTTTTTATTTTTTATATACTTACATATGTACTTAAAAGTAAATGATTTGAAATAAATAAAATATGTAGGTATAAGAAAAACTAAATTTTAATATGAAAATTATATATATATATATATATATATATAATCTTTAAAAGAAAATCAATGAATATAAGTAGAGATTCTTAGAAAGGAAATTTTAAGAAAAAATTTATCGTTAGATTCCATATAATTCATTTTAAGTGTATGTAGTTGTATCTGAAATTTTAAGGAAAATATTTTTGCAAAAAAAAAATAAAAAAAACCAAAATTTGTTTAAATTTGTTAATTTTCCAGAATAATATTATGTTCTTTTTAAATTTTATTCAATGGTACACGTACAACTATTTTAGTTATATTATTGATATTATATCAATTATTGTTAATTTTAAGGAATGTTCCTTACAAATCATAAACATAATAATTAATTTTTAATAATATTTACATAATACATATATTAAAATTAATATTTACTTATATAAATATTATAAGTTACTAAGAAAAAATTTCCTATAAGTGTGTTAATTCAGTAATAAGAGCAAAAATCCAAAAAAGAAAAAGAAACCGTTCGTATTTTTTATTGCAAAATTAATAAAAGTCAAAAAAACATGCCTAAGAAATTATCTACTAACGGAATTTGATTAGATTGATATAAATATTTATTTGCTATAAGAAAAGTTCTACAAGTAAATTTATCGGACATTTTTCTTTCATTGCGGAAGTTGATGTAACTATTTAATTGATTCAAAATAAATCGTTGAATTTACCAAAAATATTATTTTTTAAATTTTTAATTGCCGGGAAGTTAATAACAAAAGATCTACATATAATAATACCGTCATACATAAAATACTCATAATACCGTCATACACAAATACAAACAAAATATAATAATACCGTCATACAAAATACAATAATACCGTCATACACAAATACATAGGTCCTGTTAAACGTGTCAATTTGAACAGACGTAAAAAATTTAAGCGAAAAATATAAAAATTATAAAAATTTCAGAAAAAAAAATTTAAAATATACAAAATTTGATATATTAATTAAATATAAAATTAAAAATAACATATTAATTAATAAGTCTGAAAAGGATAATTAAAGGAAGCTTAACAATTAATACTAGGACTATTTCTGAAAGTGTTTTTAAAATGGATTTAATTTAAAACATAAAGAATTTGAATCAAATTTTATTTTATGAATAAGAATTAGGTGTATCTTATGAAGTATTTTTTTTTTTATTCTTTTCACTCCTATAAGGAACATATAACGGCATACACTAAGTCATTTTTTATTTATATTTGACTTAACTTCGGTTTTTGAGCCATTTTACTAAGCCATTTATTTATTTTTTTGTTTTTTTTTTACGAGACGGTGGAAAACATTAAAAGTCACTCAAAGGAACTGCACAAGGTTCCTTTGAGTAGTGTTGGACTCTATCCAACCAAAACCACCTCCATTAAAACCAAACTTTAGGATGGGTTTTTTATTACATAATAATACATAAATGTACAGTTTGATTTTGGAAAAAAGGATGAGAGAAGAATTATATACTTGGGAAATTGGAGATTATGGAGGATAATTGTGATTATGGAAAATGAAGGAAGAAATTTGTATTAGTTATTTTGAAGAAGGATGTTAATGTTCTTCTTGAATTTCGTTACTCGACTTTAGGTATTGTAAAAGTAAAAATAAATGGAAACACAAATATTTTTAATTATGCGCCATCTATTATCTTATACAAGAATTATTTTCTTTTTATTCATTAGAGGTTTGAACCGGAGGCTTTTTGAATTAAAGACCTGTCTCTTAATCACTACATTATTGGTTGAAAAAGAACACTAACTATACTTTATATACATATACATATATTCCACTACCATTTATTGCTTGTTCAGTAAAATCCTTAATCTTAATAAAAAAAAAATGTATAACTAAGTATTTATAAAATTAGTCAGTCTTTCAAATAAATACTAAAAAAAAAATATCTAAATAATTTAAAATTGGAAACGAAAATCTATTCATTGTTATTTTGTTATATAACCTTAAAAATGTGAAACTGGGCATTAAATTGAAATTGAATATCATATATATATGTATATGTACTATGTATATATAATATATAATTTGAAGAAAAAAAAATTACTACATCGAATCTAAATAGTTTATGAATATTATCTTTTCCCTTCTTTATTTTAAGTATATCCTTTTTTTTTTATTTTATAATTATACTTATAGTTATTTTTCTAAAAAAGCTTGAACCCAATTTATATTTTGGCTACAGTACAAAAAAAAAAAGGCATATTTTGTATTTTTTTTTTTTTTTTAATTCTGAAATAGAATCTTTTATGACATTTTTAAACCTTGGGATTTTTAAATGTCATACTTAATGAATCATAGATATACTTTTTTTATTTTGATTTTTTTTTTCGCATAAAACAAAAAAACAGATATCGATTATCACAATACAATATACGAAAAAAAATAATATTTAAGGGATGATATAAAATTATTGATATTTAATAGTAGTAACCACAAAAAAAAAAAACCAAAAATATGACTTTTATATACTTATACTTAGTCTATAATATTTAATTCATTATTTTGTTTTTGTTCTGTGTAAGTATGAAATTTAATTTTTTTTTTTCAAAACACTTTCCAAACAAAATAAAATTAATTTCATTTTAATAACTAATTTTTGCAAAAGTTATAAAAAAAAAAATATTCATCAAAACTATATCTATTAGATACCCATTTTTTTTTTTTTTTTTTTTTTTGACTAACTAATATATGATATGAATATAACATTTAGAAATATTTATATATTCATACACAACTATAAATATATAATACATATATTGTTTATTATACAAAATATAATACCGTGATGATGATATCTAGAACATTTAAGCAAAATTTAGTAGAAGAAAATTATAACAGCAACAACAATCACAAAAACAAAGTAAAACATAAGTAGAAATATAAAATTTTAAAACCTCACTATAATAAAAAAAAAATTAAAAAAAATAGAAACAAAAAAAAAAAAATAAGTATTATTTTCCACTCTCACACAAATTATGTAATACTTTATAAAAATACATAATAATAATAATATGAAAACAAAAAAAAAAAAAA
Organism: Poecilobothrus nobilitatus; assembly: GCA_947095535.1. NCBI lineage: Eukaryota > Metazoa > Arthropoda > Insecta > Diptera > Dolichopodidae > Poecilobothrus > Poecilobothrus nobilitatus. The sequence goes on from OX352774.1 coordinate 28,939,669, forward strand.
ATACAATATTTTTAACTACTTATGTACTTTTTGTTTTTTTTTTTTTTTTTTTTGCGAATTATCAATTGCAAATATGATGTCAAACCGAAGAACGAAAAACAAAAAAAAAAAACAAATTTGTAATAGAAATAGTAAAGTAAATAGAAGAAAATAAAGAGAGAATTAAAAAAAAAAAAAAAAAAAAAAAAAAAATTAAAAATAAAAATAGGCGCAGTTCAGTGTTCATCTTAACAGATCACACAGTTTCAATATAATGAATATATATATATACATATAGCTATATATACTTGTTTAGTTTTTTTTTTTTTATTAAACTGGGTGTCTCTCAATAGATATATACCATATAGTATCTATGATATAATTTCACACATCAAATCAATACATGGAAAATTTAAATCCTGATGTTAAAACCAAATTTATTATGTTATTGTGTAAATCCCTTCTAATTTTTTTTTTTACATAAATATTACAATATGACATTTAAAATAATTTCCACAAAAAATATTAAAAATAATCAATGAAATAATTAATTTAGAAAAGATTTACCATTTGCAAATATGTACCTGGTGCGGTATGTACTTAGTTCAGTATATTCTTTACACCGATATTCCGATTTATTCTGGTGCTTTTATCTAGTCAAACTGTAGTGTGAAGTATACCTTCGTTGAAGGTAACTGGGTTTAGAGATCTCACGATAAGTTTAATAAAAAATGATTTAAGTATATAATTTATTTTCTTCTGGATACACCAAATTTTACACCAATATGTATATAATATATTTGGTATTCTGTCTCTTTGTTTAGATTTTTCTATATCCCTATATGGTTATATTTGATTACAAAATCATAACTAAACAATAATTGTGTTATGTTAATTCCATCTTTCATTTAAAATTATTGTGATTTGATTATTAAGATAAGTTTTCAGTTAATTTAAGTTAATTAATACGGGCCTAAGTTCGTATCTTAGTATATATAGAATATATATATATAGAACTGATTCAGTTCACACAATTTTAATTTGTATGTTCAATAATTTCTCTTTATGTAAAATTATAACAAAATGTAAATAAAAGCTCGATTCGATTGTAATTCAATTAATTATACATGTTATAAGGCTTAATATGGTATTGAGTGCGTACATGAGTGCGAAATTATTCTAATCAATTTATGCTTTTTCGTACCAATATTTTTCATCATAATTCCAAGATTAGTTAAAATTATGTTTAAAAAAATACAATCCTTTTGTTCCAAAGTGTTTATCTATTCTGAAAAAAAAATTTAAATTTTTTGTTGTGCTTTAAGTATGTAATTTTCCTTTCCAATTGAATATCTTGTAAGAACTATTAAAAATGAATCTCTTTTTGTGTTCAACTTAAATAAAAACGAATATATATATACATTTTTATTAAGGTTAAAGCACTGTAATATTAAACTTTTTATGTATATTTCGTGATTCTTTATACGAATATTAAATTATTCCTCACTTTTAGTGAGATACCCTGTCTATATGTTTATATATAAAAATCAATATATTGTATTTCTGTTAGATTAATCGTATCTTTTCTGTTAGATATTATAAAAACAAAAAAAAAAAAGTAAAAACTGGAAAAAAAAATCGGGTTAAGCGGGTCGGGTTAAACGGGTGCACATTTAAAAATAATAAAAGACTAATTTATATGGGATCAGGTATTAGAGATTCAATATACATATATATAATATATATATATGTATATAAGTATATCTCAGTTCTATTGTATTTATTTTTTCGTAATTTTCGTTTTTTTATTATCTAATTGTAGCGAACAATTAAAATTTTTCGAAAATATGATAATTTCTAAATAATTTTTTTTTGTAAATAATGTCTGTCCAATTGTCGCGGAGTATTTGCAAAGTTTTATTTATATTTTATAAGTATAAGTATATTAAATATTATGAATATAAGTATTTGAAATAGTTTTAAATCGTTTGCATTAATTTTTACTGTTTGTTTAAAATACAAATATATATTATTTTGCTCATTATATGTATATATATATTATATTACTTAAAAAGTTCATATATATATATATATATATATATACATATATATTAATATTGATATTTATATATCATTACATAAAATATAGATTTATTTGAGAAAAGCTTGCATATGATGTAAAATATATAAGTACTCCTTAGCTTCCCCTATTTATTTATTAATCTAACAATATTTGCACATCAGGAACTAGGGTTTCTACTATGGTATCTGTCTTCCAACTTATGTCCTGTACGCTAAAAATAATAATGAATATATTTAAGTATATATTACCTAGAATACTTTCTCTCGTAAAATCTTTGTCTGATAATAAAAAAAAATGTCGGGAGCCCGTACTTGCAACCCTCGGACTCATTTTTAAATTTGATGAAAACGTAAATGTTTGGTAAACGTAAATGAAAGGGAAATTGTGGTGAATCGTTTGTGAGATTTGGCAAATACAAAAATTTGTAATGTATATACACACCACAAACATACCTTTCCAAAAACATGTTTTTTCGGATCCTTAAACCCTAATAAATAGTAATTTTGTAGATTTTTTGATAAATTACTATATGAGGTTTTATATAGTATTACTAATTACTATATAAATTACTATATTTGATTAATTACTATAATGTTAATGGAGAAAGTAATAAAAAGGATTACTTACGGTTTAATCATTGTTTTAACTACTCTTAGAGTTATATATATTATCAGTTATCACCTTTTTTGGTAATATGTATTACAATAGGATTTTGTATTTGTTTATCTTTATTTATTTAAGTAAAATTGATACTTTTAAGGTTCAAAAAAAAAAAATAACGTATTATGTTTGTTGTTACTTTCAGTTTATAATTCCTTCCAAGAAAGTATAATGAATTTTCTTAAACCTTACCACTTCTTCAATATATACTTAATAATGTTAATAACAAATATATACATTTGTCTAAACTAAAACTGAATAAAAGCAGTTCTATGACTCAAGATTTTAACAATTCTCAATTACTGAAGCTTGTTTTTAGTCGAAATTTCTATACATTCATATTTCAATTAATTTTCTTATTCAATTTACATCTCTGTCTTAATAATTTGCATTATAAAATGCTCTTAACTTTTTAATTCTTATAACTACATATATAAACCTCTTGAGTCTTGTTTTCAAATACAAGGTTTTAATGAATTTTTTCTAATTAATTTAAATAGTTAACTTAATTCTTAATATAAATTAATTTAAAAAGTTAATCCCGTGACAGAATATGTTAAAATTATATTTTCCGGTTTAATAAATTAAAACAAACAAAGAACCGACTGACTTTTATGATACTTGCTTGATACTTTTATCAACTATTCACATTTTATAATACTTAGTTTTAAAATTGTAATACCTAAGTATCTTTATTTATTGTGATATCTTTTCTTTAATTATTGTGATATTATCACCAGCAGTTCTTTTTGTATTCAAATGTTTCTCATAAGGAGGAGTGCATTCAATTTTTCTTTTAGTACAGTACCCTAGCAAAAAATGGTATACTTACTTAAAAAAAAAAAAAGTTAAACCTTTAGCACTTGTTTAAATTGTTTGTAAAAAAAAAAAACAAAGTAAATAAAAAAATGCTGACAATTGACTGTTTTTCAATGTAAGTTTTTCATTTAAATAATAAGAAAAAAAAACAAAAAAAAAAACAAAAAAAAAACAATGTAAAAAATTTACATTAAATATTTTTTTTTTTAATCTTTGTAATATTTTATGTCAATTTTCCTTTATTGTTTTAGATCTAAGCTAAATTTTTAAATGCCTTTTTGTTTTTTATTTAAAAATTTGGAATTGTGTAATTATATTGTTTGATTGATGCGAATCTGCAGTTTCTGGAATTAGAAATTTTGTCGTTAAAAAAAAATAAAAATTTGTTCTCAATTCATTATTTTTATCTGTTTTTTTTTTTTTTTGCATTCATAACAGAACATTACCAAGTATTTAATCCTAATTTTTCAATTGTAAAAGTTTTTATTACATATATATAAGTACATCCTTAAATTTAAAATTATTTTAAGATATTTATCATATACTTACTTATGCAACAAATACTATTAACTATGCAAAAGCAAATAATTTATTTCCATCATTTTATATGTACATATATAATTAATAACAAAATTTCTAATTTCAAATAAGTAATGACTAAATAATTATCTAGAGAAAGTCGTAATAATCCATCAAAGTGGAAAACGGAAATAAAATTTATATGTACTTATAAGTATTCAGTTGGTTTTTGACATTCAAATTCAACTCCTAGAAAACTTTACAACAAAAGTTATACATCAAACCTTAATAAATTTTCTTCATTCAGCATACGGTTATGGTTGGCTTTCATGGCTGCTCTGGTCTTGCAGAGCACTATTTGCATACACAAGGTGCCGTTTTAATACCATGAAACTTTTATCAGAACTTTTTATTAGATATCACGAAATAATATTAGTTGTGTTTTTTTTATGGATCCAAATCATGGAGCTTTTTATATATAATTTTATATAAATCGTTCATTCAGCTTTTTATCAAGATGTTTGTATATAGATCTTGATAGGTATTTTGTTTCAAAGTGATATTTGACAGTCGATATAGCAATAAAAAAAATTAAAACTTAACTAATATTATCAAATTTAAAAAATTTTATATTTTAAATGTACAATAAATTTTTTTAAAAATAAAATATTTAGATTCTTTTTTAAAAATAAAATATTTTAGAAAAAAAACTAATAAATTATGGTCGAGGAAACAAATTATTTAGTTTCTAAAAATTATTCATTTTAATATTCTTACAAACAACAATAACAAATAACAAAAATAAAGTTACTTTCATTCTACTCCATTTTTTATTTCTTATTTAAGTTTACAAATGTCAAATGAATGTAATGCCAAAAAAAAAAACTTTCCCTATAGACGTTTTTGCTAAGTATTATAATTTTATATATGGTCAAATTTTTATAGGACCTCTTATAGGATCAAGTTCAAGCTCCGTAGTACCTTTTGAATAAATATTCTCTTATTTTCGATTTCATTTTTAGAAGAAATGACTTTTAATATTTTTTATATGTTCGATTAATAAGTTATAAGCTTAAAAATCGGGACACAACTAATTAGCAACTTAACCCAAAATAAAGAAGATGAGTTTTGAAAATATTTTAAATATTGTAAATATGTACATATATAGATAATAAGTTACTTACAATATTTTCAACCCTATTCTTTAAATGTGTTCTAAACAAAAACAATTATCGCTTACACCACAGCTAAGCTCTATGTTCGTAAGCTTGTATACTTCTTATATTTTAACCTAGAAAGTTACTAACAGCATTGTCAGTTGACAAACTTTTTTCTTATTATAGCTAACGCGAAATCATTAAAAATAAAAATGTATTATAATTTTATTTTAAAATTTCTTAACAATAAAAAATTCTTTTAAATATGACTTTTTAATATTTAGATTATAATTTTAATAAAAATTATTTTAAAATATAACATTCTAAAAATTAAACGAACATAAATATAATTTGGTTCAATATAATTTAGTTAATTTTACAAAAAAAAAAAAACAAATAAATATGTATATGTAAATAAAATAAATAATAAATAAATAAAATAAATCTAAATTCTCTAAATCTTCAACTGAAATCAAAATAAAATATTTAAAATATTTTCAATTAAATATTAAAAAAAAAAAAAATTTAGCACAAAAAGAAAACATTGAAAACAAAATTTAAAATGTCGCTAATTTATTGTACATGGCTCCTACATTTTAACTACAAAATGGAGGTACAATTGGTGCGCCAAACTCTATTTTTAAAATTTAGTTTTAGAACAAATAACACAAAAATTTCACATAATTTTGCAAAAAAAAAAAGAAAAAGAAAAAGAAAATATTTTTTTTATTTATTTTTTTTTTTTTGAAAAAATTCCTTTCAACAAAAAAAAAATTTATTTTTTTGTCATAATTAAATTTTTTTTTTTTTTTGTAGAAAATAAAATCTGTAATTTTTTGACATATCCACAGAAGCGAATCTAGAAATGGAGCAAAATGTGTCTCTGACGCGTGTTTTTTATTGTATTTTTCTTTTATTTTATTTTGTTTTCAATTATTAACGGGTCAAGGCTTTACTTTTCACCTAACTTTTAATGTATCGTCAAATGACTAATAAAAAAATATCTAAAAAATATTTGTTTTAGTTTCCATTTATTTTTTTGTTATTATTTTTGACGCCATGGATCATAATTGACCGCCAAAAAAATAGACAAACATTTATATATATCAGTATGCTAAAATGCGAATTCAAAAATAAATATAATTAAATAAGTATTAAAAAAAATCGTTCTAGTGAAAGTTTTTGTTTAACTTTTTTTGGCTATTCAAAATATCATAAAATTTTTGTTCAGGTATTTTAAAATTGTATATAAATGTATATAAAAAAAAGAAAATGTATTTGACCATGATCTTTGTTATAAATGTGGAAAAAATTCAGGTGGAAAAATCAAAATGTTTGTTTTTTTTTTAATAAATTTATTAATGATACAAGATGATACAAGGTTGATCATTAAATTATTTCAAACTATAAGTCCCGCAACCCCGTTATAAATGACGGAAATAAAATGAATGTTTTTTTTTTTTTGTTTTGCTATCATTAGACTTTTTATTCTGAATTTAAGAACAATGCTAATTTACTTTTTTATCATTTTTATTTATCATTAAAGTGTTTTTTGAATTTTTATAAAATTTACCTACACGTACACTTATACACTTTATCTGCAAACGTCAAAATCGTTATGGTTTGTGTCTTCAATTAATTTCATTGGGTTTTTATAAGAAAGGAACTTTTGTAGAAAAAAATGTACAGAAAGGAATTGCCAGAAAATTATAATTGATGAAAATTGATAAAAATTTAAGGAATGAAATTGATGAAAAAATAATAAAAAACAAAACTGACTGAAATGCAAATATATTACAAATACTAAATCTAAGTATAGGAGGTTCGGCCCTTAAGGGAAAAATTTTAAATAAAAACAAAAAATATTTTATTAAATATTTATTTTAAATGGTTAAATTTAAATCTTGATGTTAATAAAACATTCTTCTATCAATTTAAGAGTCAATGCAGAAAAATAATAAACCACATACATACTTATTATCTAAGTGCAATAATTTTATTTTATATTTTTTAGAGAACATAAAAAATTTGTTTGTGTTAGTCTCCTCAATATTTATAAAAAAAAAAAAAAAAAAACACATTTAAAAAAAGTATACTTAAATATTTAATTTGTTATAATTTTATTATTATAAATTCTTTGAATTCCCTAGATTAGTTCTGTTCGTTATAGAAAAACTTTAAATTAGCAAATCAAATGCAGTTACAAATTCATTTTTTTTTTGACATTTTTTTTACAATAATCTTATTTTATTCATGTCCCCTTTGTTCGTTTTTTCTTTTTTAAAATCTTTTATATTATTTCTTCTAATTAATCCAATTTATTTACTATTTTCTATGTTCTTCTTTTCATTTCTTTATGCAAACAGTTCAATTTAAAAAAAAAAAAACACAATTTAATGTCAAACATTATGTAATAAAATAAAAATTAATAATAATAATTCTGTGTATTTTTTTTTTTCCTCTTACAAATTTGGTTTAATTTTTTAACATTAAAAAAATCTGGCAATTGTCCAATTAATTAATTTAGTTTTGTATGACCTCCCACATTTCATCACATTGAGTAAAAAGCAAAAAATGAACAAAGATGGAAATCAATTTTATTTTTAAACAAAAAAGTCATTCTAGCATAAAATTTGCTAACTAAGTGATTGACAGCTAACTTTAAGGTATCATTTTAATTTAAAGGTATCATTTTAAGGTTTGGAAAGGTAAATATTAAGGTATCATTTTAAGGTTCGGAAAGGTAAATATAATTTAAAATCTTTAGCCGCACTTGTGAAAAACAGACGGGTCTCATTATCCTATCAGATATTTTAACTAAAATTGTTTAAAACCACCTTTAATTTCCATCTCATTTATAAAAACCCACCAAAAAAACAAAAAAAAAGAACAAAAATGTATAGTTACATGAAAGAATGATTTGTTTGACACGATATCCTTATAACTTTGTAACCATCACATGGGAGATATATCTATATACAGTATTATAGGGGACGTACATAATAAAATGAAAGTTTTAAATATAAATTTATTATAAGAGAAGTTCCTCAAATGATTAAAAATTTCATGGATCTAGCAAATCAAAGTTTCCAATAACATTAGAAAATATCAATCAGAGTTTTTATTACGTAACACTTTTGTCAATCCATTTTTATTATATGAATCTATTTAGTCATCTCATCCTTCCATTTGACTTGATAACATGATTTTTTATTATTTGAAATATAAAAAGTTGATGGTTATGTACAGGTTTAAATTTACGATTTATAAAGATTGTAAGTATTAAGATTTTCAAAGAAAAAAAATTTATATTGATAATTATATAGTATTCCAAACGAGAAAACAATTATGTTGTACTTTTTAAAACATAAAATGTAATTTGTATATGTATATATAAAATAGAAAAAAGGAAGAAAATTAAAGATTTTGATGAGTTTTTAAAAGTGTTATTCATCTCAATTTATGAAATAAAAGAACAAAAAAAAACTTTAAATAATTTTATGAGCTTTGGTGGTATATTCTGTATGTGTTTAAGACTTAATAAAAAACAAAAAAACATTTATTTTTTTTTTATTAAAATTTTGTGAATTATGCTGCCTGTTGACATTCATCATATGTTTAACACAAAATGTAAAATTAAATTTTTTTCAAAAAAAAAAAAAAAAAACTTATTAATATTAATAAGTTTTGTTAATATTTTGTAATCCGAAAATATGACAAAAATATATACGATGAACAAACAGTTCACTAATGATAACATAAACCAAATTAATTTAGATTCAGTTTATATTTTCGAAATATTCTTTTTTCCTACTATAATTAGTTAATTTCTTTATTATATAATATACTTTAGGCATTACATTTATTTTTCATTAGTTCGCAAAGAAAAATGAATAAAATTTCCTAAAAATTACATCGGAAAACAGACCTCTTAAAAAATACTTTATGTAAAAAATATAGGGGGGAAAAAAAATGCAACTGCTTTTTTTTGCTAACACCAAAATAAAAATTAATTTTTTTTTATCACATTATATATAATTATTTAATAATATGGTACACATAATCACATAATAGCGATATTCATTTAATCGAGATTATACTGTATTACAAATATTTTTATTTTATATTAAATTATTCTCATTCTTTTTTTTTTATGTTCCAGTTGATTTCATCTCACACCTAAATCGTAGTTTAAATAAATTCAAATTGTATAATGCAATGCGTCATATATTTAAAGGTTTTTTTTTTTGTATACGGTACTCTGCTGGCACCTGTTGGCAAAAAATAAATTAATTTAAGATGACAAGTGATAAAGTTAAAAAAAAATAAAAAATACATATAATGTTTTTATATAAAGTTTCAATAATATTATAATCTTGTAAACATTTTATTAATTAATTACTATACTGGACTATAAAATAATACATATATATTTATATACATGTGTATAATGATGTATATGTATATAAAAAAATGTTTGTTTTTTTTTTAAGTTTTAAACTAAATGATAACAATTTTAACAATTTAGTAAATTTATTTGGAAAGTTATTTAAAGAAAATTTAAAAGATTAAGGAATTAAGAACATGGTTTTTTTTTGTTTAAAGTCGTAAAATTCAAGGGAGAAAACTAAATTTCAATTTATTTCAAAAAAATTTTTTCTGATACGAAAAAAAAATCAAAATTCATCAAAACTATTTTTTTTTTTTTATTTTTTTTTATATCTAAAAATATATTTTCTAATGTGTGCAGAATTCGAACTAAAAAAAAAATTTTTTTTTTTGATTTAAGTTTAGCACTTGTTCATCAACTCGTTATGATTGTCTAATTTAATGTGAAATGTTTTCAAGGAAAATTTTTTTTTTCTATGCTAGTCTATACAATAATTAACCCTTTTTGTACAAATAAAAATTATATTAATTGAGTTTATATTATTTTGGCATAATTACAAAATTTAATGTATTTTTATTTAAAAAAAAAAAAAAAAAAAAAAAAAAAAGCAAATTTATTATTTCTAGTTTCCTGTTTATTTTCTTTTAATCATTTGAAAATAAACAAAAATTTTCATAAAAACCAGATAATCATGCTTTTAAATTTTTCTGTATATTCATTTAAAAAAACATTTTCTTTAATTTTTTTAATAAGTTAATAAAATTTAACTTGGATTTTTATTTTGTTTTATATAAAATTAAATAAATATAAATATACATACAGTGGAACTTCCTTAACTCGAATTCGCAAGGGTAATGAAAATTTCTTCGAATTAGGGCAGATTTCAAGTTATAGAAACAAAATAAATAGAATTCCTTCATTTGATTAAAAAAGTTCAATTATAATTTAATAACGTTTATTTCTTATATATTGAACAAAAATATTAAAAAACTTAAACAAAAAATTCATATAACAGTTAGAAATTAAATTTTTAAATAATTACCTTGAATAAGTATAGATTTTCTTTTTTATGAGTATATTTTTGCAAGTTTAATTTAAATAAATAATATTTTCGTTCTTTTTAAAGTTGCGTAAATTTTTAAATTTTTGTAAAAAAAATTTGTATATAATTGTTTTTAGAACATTTCCAAAAAAAATTTGAAAAAATGTGCTTATTAGTTTCACTCTGTGCGTCCCTCCGTCCGTTTGTTTACAAAACTCCTACACCGTTAAAGATAGAGAAAAAAAATTTTAACCATACGTAGGTCTCATAAAAAAAATAATTTTGTGGAACAACCTTTTCATGTAGCCCCCTCAATTACGGAGCTGCAGCCCCTCAAACTTCGAAAAAGCCCTATTTTCAGATGTGTATATATCTCAGGCTCTGCGTAATAGTTTTACAATCTAAAACCGCCAGAAGACCGAAAATTTTATTATCTACATGAAGCAATATTAAAATTATGCAATATTTTGTAATTTATTATTCAAATTTACCGTTATGTGAAAACCACATTTTGCATGAAGTTTCGTTTTTCATAACTCCGGCATGCCTTTAGTTAGGAACCTGAAATTTTGAGACAAGAAAGAACTTTTAGAATTAGTATAAGTTTCCTTGGAAAATTTTTTTGCACCACCCCCTGTTTAAGAGGTATTAGGGCTGAAAAATTGAAAATTTGCTATTTTTAGGCACTTGTAACTTAAGCACCTATACAAATTTTTCTTCGGCAAGACATAAAAATTAAAGCTCCAGTAATATATTTGTACGTGTGTTAACGGTTTTTCTTAATTATATAGGGTTCCGGACTTACAGCCCCAATCAAATGTTTATTTTATTTTTAACGTCCAAATTTTTAAATAATTATAATCAAACTAATATATATATGTCTTATGAATATGTGCATAAACATAAAACTATATCAATTGACATATTTACATAATTTTATTAGGTTTAAGAAGTTGTGAATTTTTTCGTTAAATTATTAAAATTTCGTTAAAATTTTAACAGCATGCACGCATTCTAGCAACAAAATAAAAAAATATAATAATTTTGTAGTAAAAATTTCCTAAATTTTTCGAGTTAGAGAAATTTTTGATACCATAGGTATAGTTTTTTATTTCGACTTATGGAGAATTTTGAGTTAAGGAAGTTCGAGTTATGGAGTTTTATTTTAGAACATAATTACTTAAAGGTTGAAGGAAAAGCTAATGTAGTTCGAGTTAAAGAAGATTTTGACTTATAGAAGTTCGAGTTAGAGAAGTTCCACTGTATATATATATATATAAGTAATTTTTATTCTTTATTAGATGATTTTTTTTTATTATATCATAAGTATAAGTATCTATACCTTAATTCAAATTTTGTTAGAATAAAAATTTATTACTTTTTTTTTAAATTCTATATGCAGCATATAAAGAATGGGTTCCCAACCCTATACAAAGTACCTATACAACCCTATAGAAAGTTACTTATTTAGTATTTGATTTACTTATTTAGAAGTTTGTCTACTTCACTCCCTACTTACGTAATTGTACCTATTCTATTTACTTTTTTTTGTGTTAAATCACTTTTTATTTTTAAATAAAAAAATTGATACAACCATTATTATAAATAGTTTTCGTCAACTCTTTTATGAAATGCCAAATTGTGAAAATTAGAAATTTGAGTGTACATTTCTTTTAAATTTGTTTCAATTAAATTTTTAAATTTTTCATCAGTTAAATTTAAAAGTCATTTATTTTGCCAATTATTTTAAATATTAGTTATTTAGTTATTAAAATATTATTAGTTTATTTATTACTTATTTATTATCTATTATTAATATTTTAAAATTAATTCAAATATTTGATATTACCAATTCGATAAATTAATATTTTGTGAAACGTTTCTGTAAAAATGGAAATGTTAGAAAATAATAATAGTTGTCTATTTACAAATTGGCTTTAAATTATTATAAAGTTCATTCTATATATTATCGTTGAATATTTTAGCTATTTAATTTCAAAAAAAAAAAAAAAAAATGTTGGAGAAAAAACTAATTATGGTACTGGTATATCAAAAAGGTTAATGTTTATTTTCTTTTATAGTCTTTAAGGGTTTTGTTGTAATATGGAATTGAACAATAAGTATTATATTATGGTTTTTCAATTTGATTTTAAGAATTTAAATACAGAAAATATTAATCGAGTATTAAACTTGAATAGTGAAGAAAAATTATTAAAACGTCCTGAGAATCAGAAACTGAGGTGACAGGTTCAAAACTGTAAAAACTAAAATATGCACAAAAATATCTTGTAAAATGGGAAAAATCCTTTAAACAGTACCAAAAATCAATTCCATGCGTTCTGTTCATATATTTGTCATTTTTATTAAATTACATATAAAAAAGTGTTTACCTAGAAGATTGTATAACCTAATATGGAACTACCTTACTTTTTCAAGGTAACTTGCCATTTTTTTTTTTTTTTAGTTGAGAGTACTGATTATATGAGAAATTTTTCAGTGAATCACTTTTCATCAAAAAAGTTAAATGTCAAATGGAGCATTAGTCAAAAATGCTCTGCAAATTCTATTACATAATTAGAATGTTATTGAATGAAAATGAAAATAAAACGGAAATAAAAATTTATTTAAAGTAATCCACTGTATGGTGTAGAGTCCCGTCGATAGATCAAAATAATTATTTTTTTTTTGTATTTTTCCCTCAGTTATAAATATACTCCGACAAAATTGCAAGAAATATTCCATTAGAATGGGATCATAAAATTATTATTATTATTTACAATGATTTTTTTACAGAGGTCATTTTTTTTTTACAGGGAATTCTTTTTTGTGTAATGTGACGGGTTTCTTTCTACTAAGCACTTGCTATACAAATTTCGAACTAATCTTTTGATCTTTTTGAAGTTTGAGTCCAAACCACCTTCATTTTCTTATCGTTATTTTCTCAAATGTGGCATTTTGGTTGTTTCTAACATATATAGTTCGACATTAGTAATTTTGTTGGTTATTTATTTTTTGGCTAGCATATAGCTAAAGTATTTTTTTTTTGTTGACTTTCTTCTTTCGTTACCGTTACACAGGTGCAGAAATCGTATAGAAGAATAAATATAATGTTAGAGTTTAAATAATTTGTTTCTCTGGAGAGGATTATAGAACATTAGATTTTTTTCAAAATTATGTATAACAGTTTATTTAGCAATTTAGCAGCAAGATAATTAAAGTTGATTACAATTAATATTTTACAATAGTCTTGCTAATTCTTTAAATAAACTATACTCATGTCCCAACTCCCTAAAATCATATTAAATTGTAATTTTTCGAATTTAAATTATTAAAATAAATATGTTTAAAAGTTAATAAAAATTTTGCAATAAACTTTTTTTGCAAGTAACCAAAAATTTTTACTTTATATATATATGTTTATATATATATGTTTTTATGTTGGAAATATTTAAAACTAACATAAATTTTCCCTTTTTTTTTTTTTTTTTTTTTATGATTCTATTCATATTTCCTGATTGGTTTAAATGTCTTTATTTTATTTTTTGACCCAAAAATTTACAATACTTATTCGAATTTTATTTTTACAAATAGAGAGAAAAAAAAAAAAATATTCTGCTTTTTTCTTGCTTTTGTTTTGAAAGGTTCAACAGATGCATGTTTAAATTTTGAAACAATATTTTTCTAATGATGTCAGTACACAATTTTAACATTTATGAATTTAATATGAATAGAAAAAAAAAATTTTTCTTTTTGTTTTTTTTTTTTTTTTTTTTTTGAAATTTTCTCAATGACGTCATATTACATATATATACATTCCAAATCATACATATAATATTCCATAAATTTTTTTAAAATTTATAGCAAGAAATAACAATAAAAATTTTTTTAAAATCACAAATTTAAAAAGAATTTTTACATAAATAATTTATTTTTTTATTTTTTTCTTTTTTGTTTGTTTATATTAAGTATAATAATTTCTTTAGTAAAATATTATATATATATATTATTAAAAATTTATTTAATTAAAATTATAAATATAAACCAAAATTCATTAAACAAATTAATATATATCGCCTAGAAGTATGCTATCATTTAAGTTTTTATAATCCGTTTTGAAGATTTCAGGATCAGAAGGAATACCTAATAATAAAGGATGATAAAAATATATTTTATTGTAATAGTAATATACATTCTTATTATAAAATATCAATTATAAAATAATAATAAGTTTTTAAATGTTAAATGGCTACGCGGAATAATTTTAAGTTTTTATTGTCACTTTGAAAAAGTTTATATCCTATAATATGCCTTTATTTATTCAAAAAATAAAATTCTGACCTAACTATGCTATATTAAAAAAAAAAAAAATTGTGAAATTCAATAAATTTATTAATATATGTATATATATATATATAGAAAGATTGCCCATATGTTAATTGCTTAAATTATGTTATGTTCAAATTGCAAAATATCATTTTTTTAATTTTTTAAGATCGTTGTTGTTGTTTTTTTATTTTTCGTAATTATTGAAACATTTCGTTTATTTTATTTACTCTATAAAACAGCATTCAATTTCTTGCCAAGTTTTTCATATATATTTATAAATATATATATATATATATTTTTTTTTTAATTTTAGGTTGAAAAAATTAATGCATTTTTAATTTTTATTATATTTTACTTTTTTTTACTTCATTTTTTTTTTTTTTTTTTTTGTTTATTATATGTATGTGTAATACAAAATAAATTTTGAACACATATGGTTTATTCTAAGTAATATTAACATTTTTTGGTTAGTAATTTTTTTCAATAGCCATTGAATTAAATTTCTTGAAAATTGTTAGTAAGTTCAAAGAATTCAAAGAATTAAATGGATATCTTTTTAATCTAAATTATGAAATTTATAAATTTTCTACATTTAATAACCAATCAATATGATGTTTAAACTTCAAAAAAAATTTCATGGTTATATTTTGTAAAATAAAAACAATTATATTATTAGAATTTATGTAATCAAAATTATTTTTGAATAAAAAATGAATTTTTTATAATATATGAAATATATGCGTGAACCAGTTTAATTTTAGTCCTTTAGTATAATTATTTTTATAGATTTGAAACGTAAACTAATGTACGTGCTACTTTATTTCACTTTATATATACATAATATATATTATATAAACTGACCAATTTCCAAAATAAAATATCACAAATAAGAAATCAGTTGGAAATTTAAAAAATTACATTTACATTTTCCGATTAGATAGAACCTCATTTTCTATAGAAATATATAAAAATATTGTGTATAAACAATACATTATCCAAAAATAGATTTTCATGTCTGGAATCAAAAAAAAAAAAAAAACAAGCACATTCTCTAACCAAAAAAAAAAAGAAAAAACAAAAATAAAAAGTGTTTTTATAATATTATTTCGATTCATGTATAATTATATTTAAATTTCTATACGTAAATAATAAGTAATTGAATTAAATTAATTATATAATTTTTATTGTAAATCTTAATTTTGGAATCAATAACACAATGGAATAACTCATAATGTACTAATGTAGATATATATAGTCATTGTGAATTTTCGATATTTAATTGAATGAAATTTTTTTTTATACTTAATTATATAATCGTATTTTTAAATTTAATTGCATAATGTAAAACAATAATTGTTGAAAAGTATCTTTTGTGTAGAATGATGTTAATAAGTATTGTATTATAAACTAAGTCAATATATCTAATTATTGACATAAGTACATCTGTTGAATTAATCTATAACTTATATTTAAACATAAAATAAACTGTTTATTTATATTATAGAATATATGTAGTATTTGTTAATAATTTTTTAATTTTTTTAATCAAATTTCATTAAATGGGCATTCGTTGTTTTACTGTACAATTTTTCAAAAACATAGTTGGTTTTAGAGAATTTAATCCCGGGTAACGAGTATCCGGGTATTTCGAGTAATGGTTAAATTTTTCAAGTATTCGATAACCGGATATTTCATAAAATATTCGGACGAAACTTTACAATGGGTTAGAAACTAATTAATGAATTAGAAAATTTTGGTTTTTGGTTCAACTAAAAAAAAAATATAAAAGTAACAGCTAAGCAATTTTTTAAAAAATTATTTAGTGAACCCGAACCAAGATTAGATGATGAAGTTGAAGTGACACAAGATATAATCGAAGAAGACTCACTTCGTAAAACGTTGTCAAACTTTTTTTGTCACCACCAAACCAGCAAAAGCTTTCTAATTCTTCTTAACTGTTATTCGAAAAGGAATTAAGAATTATATAGAAAGGAATCTTGAGAAAAGAACTAATTTGCACTAACTATATCAGGCACTTTTAACAATAAAATTCGTTCCAAGCTGAAACATCAAGTAATTTTAGTATTTTTAAAATACAATTTTATGCATTTCAACTGAAGCTATAAATTCTTTTATTATTAGGTATATTATTTTTTTTTATATTACAAAAGGTTTTACATATAATATAAATATAAAAAGGAGTTACTTTTTTTATTATTTTATTATGAAGAAGTAAAGTAATTTAATTTTCAAAATTAATTAAAAAAGAAGTGTTTATATATTTATAATAAAGAAATGTAATATTTTTAATATATTATATATATAGATATTTCGTTTTACTATATTAAAAAAAATTCCCGAGTAACCCGAGTAACCCACAGGTATTTGAAAAAGTTGGTTTGTTGCTTTACATGGGTGCTCTCTAGAAATATATCAAAAGAGCAAAATTTTATCACAGGCAAAGCGTCGTTTTGATACCATTCCTTTGTTGTTTTGATTATCAGCTTAGCTCTTCAATTTTAATTTCTGATATGTAACTGGTTTATGTTTGAGAAGGTAGGGAATCTCCAAATTTCCTGCGTATAAACCTATTTAACGACCGATCGAAAAAAAAAGTGACGGAGAGTCTCCTCCATCTTTTCCTCTTTAAAGCTTTTACATTTGAAAAGAATACCTATTCTGGTAGACCATCGGCCAATGACAAGTAATTATTGCTACGTCTCTAGTAATATTTATTCAAGTATAAGTTTGGAGTTCTTTCATTTCTTTATTTATCTTAGTTGCTTAAACTACCGCATATAAATCATAAACATAATTGCAGTATATTTAACAAATGGCGCAGTCCTTTAATCTGGATCCAAAAGTATCGTGTTTAAATCTAAAAAATCAAATAAATATATCCAAAATCAAAACAAATCAAATATCATAATTCAAATAAATACATCCAACAATTTAAAATTAATAATAGTAGCTATTTCACATGTCTATAACAGGCAAAGGATCTATAAAATATATTGATTAGTATTGATACAAAATAAATAAATAAAAACTAAAATTGCAATCTAACACTTAAAATAATGCAAAATTTTATAAGTCTAGCAAATTACATAGAAGAAATCGACAACTTGGCATTTGAACGGTTGATGATACATATGTTATTATCCATCTAGTGTTAGGTTAAACCTTGGTTTTTATGATCAATTTAATTTAGTGATAAATAAAATATTGTCAAATATTTTCAATAATTCTGATGGAAACATATTTTTAAAAAGAATTGTTACTTTCTGAAATAAAATAAAATTATCCATTTCTTTTTTAATTATAAATATTATATTTTTATAAATATTTTATCAAGAAAATTTATCAAAAAATATTACAAAATTTTTAATTTTTAATCAAAATACATATTAATAGTATGTTCAAACTCCGAAATCGTGTTGATTATCATGTACAAAATCAAGTAAAATGTCAAGTGTTCACAATCGTTTTTTATAATCAAGAATGTAATTTTTGGCATATTTAATTATTGTTTTGAAACAATAAAAAATAATCCAAAGTAAATAAATAAATTTATTTATTTTTTTTTTAAATAAGCAACAACAAAACATAAATAAACATAATTTCAAAAATAAAATAGAAAATTTTAGTTTTTTAATTGTTATGATTTTGAATATTCATTTTGACAAATTAAAAAAAAAGAAGGGTTATGGAAAAAAATTTTAAATAATCAATACAAAAATCGAAATTTCATGGACGAATGACGTGATTTTGAGGTGATTTTCAGAAAATCAAGTAGGGAGTTGATTTTGTTTGATAGATAAATTTTTGAAAAATGTATGGGAAATTAAGAAAAAAAAAGGAGAAAATCAACTCAATTTTCGAAATCATCTCAATTTCTCAAAATCAAGTGTTTGTGAACGTACTATAATTAATATTTAAACCCAGGCGATATACGATCACATCAAATCAACGTTTTTGAAAAAAGAAAATAGTTTTAACCTTGATGTTTTGCATCCCTTTATTTTATTAATCGATTTTTTTTTATCAATTTTAATTCATTAAATTTTTTTTAATACGGTTTTAGAAAAATATAATCGACAACCCTAATTTTTTAGCATAATTTATTGATATTTTTGTTGAAAATAATTTTTGATTCATAATTCATAAACCTAATAATATAAAAGGATTCAATTCTATATTTTTAATGCAATCAGTAATCACTATAATTAAACTTTTGGAATGTACTTAATTATGAATCAGACTCGTAGCTTAATAAAAGCATTAGTTAAAATTTTCATTCAGAGAACTATCACTAATTGATTGAATCATCATTTACAGTTTAATATATAACTAGTTTTCTAATCTAAAGTATATAGTCTAAAAATATTCTTCAATAATTAAAAAATAAACGAGACTTTACTTTTTTAATAATCGAAAATAATTGGAATCAGGTTTACTTTTTAGATTATTTTTTAATAATCCAATGGTAAAATATACATATAAGAAATTATAAATTATTTTTTAATTACTCAATAATCGTAATCAAAAATTATGAATCCCGATTATTATAATAATCATAATTAAAACTTTCGATAACGATTATTAAAAATAATGGAAATCAATATTTTAAAAATCTGATTAATGCTTTTATTCTGTACATACTCAAGTCTGTTTTTGAGTGTTAATTTATTAAAATTTTTGTATAAAAAATCTTGACATTGTGTTGATCTCTTACCATTTGTGTGCGATATGTATTCAGACCGTCCATAATATGTTGTACAGTGTTAAAGTACAGATTTTTCCTAAATACCATATTTGTTCGTGAACATTAGGGAAAATAACATCACTGCGAATAATTTGCTAAACAAACAAGATATTTTTGTAAATAATCGAAGTGATCGAAAGGAATTGAGATGGATTGTTAAGATTCTATAGTTTCAAAAGGAAGAAAAGAGAAATCGATCAGTTCATTGTAAATTATGTAAGACGAATCTTAAAAATATTTTATTTAAACTGATATACATTGTGATAAATATTTGTAACATACTAAGACTAAACGGTGATTTGAATATTCAAGGGTTGTGATTTGACGTATTTATAGGTAATGAAAGAATACTTTCTAATATATAACATATAATGATGTCTAAGATCGTGTTTGTCCTGTTAACTATATCTAATTATAATGACATTTGGTATGGGATAAAATATTTTATTTATTAAAAAGCACAAATCTATTTTATAATTATGTGATGGTTGATTTTATTTCTTGAATTGATTGTTGTTTCCATTTTATCATTTACACACAAGATTTGTACCATCTCAGAAAAACAAAAAAAAAACATTCAAATTAATTCATTGAATATTTATTTGAAATATTTCTTTCTATCATTTAAATATATAATGATATTTTCTGTATATTGAAATAATTATTAAAATGATCATTCAGAACTTTAAATGAAATGAAAATAGGTACGTCCTACCATAGAAGATAACAATTTGTATTAACTCAGTAAGAATTTCCTGTTTTCTTTCCCTTATTTTTTTTTTTTTACTTAAACTTTTTTCTCCCACAATTCAAATTCATTTTATTTAATTCGAAAATTTTACAACAAGAAAAAAAAAATGTTTTTTTTATTATATAAAAAAAATTTATGAAGTTTGTCTGTAAAAAATTATAAAGTGCCATTTAAAATCTTTTTAACAATATAAACTCTAAATTTTGTAAAGTGTACCTGCTTGATGTTAAGTTTTTCTTTTTTTTTTCAATAAATTTATTTAAACACGTCACTATTTTATATTTATAAAAATTTAATAAAATAATTTAAAAAATATGATGTAAAATTCTAAAAAAAAAAAAAAAAAAAATGTTGCAAGTGATAAGAGTTTTTTTTTGTAATGAAAATGATAAGAGTCCTAGAGTTTTTCTTTTTCTTTTTTTTTTTTAAATAAAACTAAAATTTTACGATAAAAATGTTTGATTCATATTTTCTTCCATTGAAAAAAAAAATGAATAAAAAAAAAAAAAAAAAATTGTGATAACATAAAGAAAATTACGTTTAAAATAAATTTACTTACTTTAACTAATTTGGAATACTTATGTATATATGTATAAAAATATTCATTAGTTCAGGGCATTGGCCTTAGCAACTTTAAAATAATTACATCTTAGCCATAAAAAGAAAAAATTAAAAAAAAAATGGATGTTGAAATTCTTATCAAGAAAAAAAAAACTTAAAATAGAAAGTTAAATATTTACATAACTAATTCCGATACCCATTAACTGACTCATATATTATAGGAATATAATTTTTAAATATAGAGTTTGATAATTGATTAGATAAAAATTAAATTGGATAAATAAAAATTTGAAATAACTGATTTTTTATTTAAATGCTAATAAAAATCAATAAAGTGTTAATGTATATAATGTATATTTAGGTAATTTCCTTAAGTATATAAACATTTTTATTCCCATATAGAAATTATTTTAGTAAAATTTAAAAGAATTCTGAATAAATAAAAACTTTAAAATAAATTAAACATGTATAAGTATATGTATGTATGTAATATATAATGTTTTAATATATATATATATATATAGATTTATATAACAATTTTAATTAAATATATAAATATTTTTTTTTTTTGTTTTTTTTTAGGCATGTATTGATGATAACCTAGAAATGGTAGAATTTTTATTAGAATATGGAGCTGATATTAATAGACAAGATAATGAAGGATGGACTCCATTGCATGCTACAGCTTCATGCGGGTATATATAATATTTTATTTTTATTTTTTTTTTTATTTAAATTTCTATGTAAGTACAATAATATCTATATAAAATGAGAACCAGCCAGTTGGGAACTTTTACATGATATAACTGAACATTTGTTCAGAGGCAAAAAAAAACACTTAATAAAATGACATTTAGCAAAAGACATATTTAACAGAAAGATAATTAACTAAAAAAAACATTTAGCAAAATTGACAATTAGCAAAAAGACACTTAACAATTTTAACAACAGTCGCAGCTTTTTTAACTAACAATAATTTAATTTTCAACTCTATAATTTCATTATCTCTTTGATTGGCTGCATGAATCTGTGTCAAAATAATTAATATGGAAAACGTAAACTTCATTTAAAAAAAAAAAATTTAATTTAAAATAAAATTGTGAAAATAATGAAAAAAAAAAAAAATTTAAAAAGAATTTATTTTTAATTCCCTTAGTATTTGAGCATTTGGCAACTTTTATTTATATAGTAGCTCACTGCTGAATGTCCAATGTCCTCAGTAATGAATGTCAATTTTGTCAAATGTCTTTTTGTAAAATGTGTTTTTTGCTAAATGGTCTTTTTGTTACATGTTTTTTTTACGAAATCTTCAATTGTAAAATAAAAGTATACCGTATCCATACCAAAAATACTTCACAATTTTCTAAAATTATGTATGTATATATTTTTATTTTTTTTTAGATCTGTTAGTATAGCAAGATATTTAGCTGAACATGGAGCTGATTTAACAATAGTAAATAATGATGGTGATTTAGCTGTTGATATCGCCCCACCAAATACAAATATGAGCGATTATTTACAAGAATTATTTGAAATTAATAAAATTGATTGTGAAAAATGTAGACAATTAGAAGAACAAACAATGTTAGCGGATGCTAAAAGATGGTTAAGAAGTGATGCATCAGAAGCTGATGCAATACATCCTAAAACTGGAGCTACACCATTACATGTTGCATCAGCTAAAGGATATACAAAAGTAAGAAAATATTTACTTAATCTTTTTTTTTTTTAAATGAAATGTTTTGTATAATTATATACATTACATATGTATATGTTTTTTATATATATTTTATTTTTTTTATTTTTAAGGTTTTAAGTTTATTATTAGCTGGAAGAGCGAATGTTGATAGACAAGATAATGATGGTTGGACACCATTACATGCTGCAGCACATTGGGGACAAAGAGAAGCTGTTGAAATGCTTGTTGATGCACAAGCTGATATGGAAATACGTAATTATTCTGGGCAAAATTGTATTGATGTAGCAGATGAACCTAAAATGAGAAAATTTATGGAAGAATTAAAAGCTAATCGTAAAGTGTTTAAACGACCTTCTAGTCAAATTAGGTAAAATAAAAACAAAAAAAAAACACACTAATTAAGTATATATAATTTATTTATAAATAAATTTAATTAATATTTTAGGAATTCTGATCGTATTGAAAATACAAATGAAACAATTAAAAAAGTTCGTGTTGAAGTTAAACCAGCTGAAAATAAAGATAAAATCAATGGTAAATATTAATTTATAATATAAATATTTTCAGAATACTTTTTTTTATTATACTATAATATTGCGTTTTATACAGCTTTTAGTAAAAAAAAAAACGTTTTATTAAAAATTTAGTAAACCACAACCACAACCAAAATCAAAAATTTATTTTACAATAAATTAATTTGGTTCGTTTAAAGAAGTTTATCGATTACATATACTTAAATTGTATGCTTCTTGTTTTTATCTTTGATTAAAAAAAAATAAATATATAAATTAAATTAAGATTAGATTAAAATTTAACTTGAAAAATAACATATATATATATATGTACATATATGTTTTAAATGACATTTTAACTATTTAAAAAAAAAATTATACATTATTTGATTAGAAAATGTATTATTTTATTTACAAAAATTTAAAAAGTTTCTGGTCATTCCATTCAACAGTTTTGAAAGAGACAAAAATAAATTTTAAAGTAAAATTTAATTTTAAAAAATAAAAATTTCCTGTCTATTATACGGAGATTATATCAATATTAAATGGCTCAAAGTAAGAATATATTTATTTTTTTTATTCAAGTTCTGTCTGTAATTTTAAGTATTGACGCGGTCATATACATTTTTTTTTTTCGATCAATTGCATTTCTACATATTGTATTTAAATAATGAAATTATGATTTCATTTTATATCAATTCAAATTATTATTTTATTGTTTTTGTTTTTAATAAATTCTTTATTAAAAAACAAAAATTATCTAAAAAAGATTTTAATTAATTAAAGGTTTGAACAAAAAAAAAAAAAATTTGCTATTTTTAATTAAAATTTTCACATTTTATTATCAATTGGTTGGTCTGGTTTATTAAAATTCATGAGTTACATTACAATTTATTAATTAAAAAGACATTTTTTTTTTCCTGTAACTATAAAAAATGATAAAACATATCTAATAATAATAATATTTACCCAGAATATATTTGAAAATATTTTTTATATAAAAAAAAAATTTATTTTTAATAAATTGATTAAAAATTGAACAAATTTTTGATAATAAAGTAAAAATTAATTTTAAGAACAAAAAACCAAAAACAAAAAAAAATATATATAGTAAATGACGCGCGTGGTAATTAAATTTTCTAGATTCAGAGGAAATAACTAAAATTGAGAATGAAAGTGAAGAGATGGCTGTAGTTGTAAATGAAAAAAATAATAAAATTGAACAAATAAACAATGAATCAGGTGAAAGCGATTCAGATTTAAGTGATTCAACAGAAAGTTCTCATTCAACAAGTGTTTCGGAATCTGAAGGTATCTAAACAAAATTCAAAAAAAAAAAAAAAAAATGGTTAAAAATCTAGTTCATGGTATTCATATATTCATGGGTTTTTTTTTCTCTCATTTTCAAAAGTTTAATCAATTCTTAACTTTTTAAATACATATTATAACTTTCTCAATAATATTCTTATAAATAACAATTTAATAAATAGTAAAAAACATTCTTAATAAAATCTGGATTTACAAAATTATTAATAATATCCTATAAACATAAACATTTTAAACTTTAAAGCTAATACAAGGCAAAAGATACAAGGTTTTTCTGAATTTTTTTCTGATTTTATAAAATTATATAACGTATAATACTGTGTACTAGATTTTTACCATAATCGGCTATTACTTAATCATATATAAAATATTCATAATATTATTTTGATTAATAATTTGGTTTCGTTTTATTTCCATTTAAAATTTTTTTAAAACTCCAAAAAAATCGTTTTTATTCTTTCTGTTTTTTTTTTGTTACGTTTCATTATGTCTACTTATATTGTTTTTTTTTTTTTTTAAATGTAATTTTGTGAATCGTCTTAAAATATTTTTTTTTTAATTTTTGTTTAATTTGAATTATAAATGATAATTGCGATTTTATTATTTGTTCTTTTGATTATTTTGAATTTATATTTACAACAAAATTTGAACACGACATTGAAAAGATACTTGATAAAGCCTATATTCTGACACTTTTGATAAAGAAATATTATGTAAAATAGTTAACAAATAAAATACATTTACCATATACTTTTAATTAATTTTATAATAAAAGTTATATTATTATAAATATCTAAAAGAAAAAAGATTTGTTGAGGAGTAACAAAATAATCTTAAAGTTAGTTGATAAGATTTTACGTTCCCATTTTCAAAAAAAAAATTAACTCATTATCATTATTTTATAATTAATTAATTACATTACATTACTTCTACTAAACTCAATTAAAATTATTACATATTAAAAAATTAAATAAGCATAGGTTCTTTTTTCTAAAATAATTTTTATGTTTTTGTCTAAAAACATAAAAAATCTTTTTGTAAATTTAACTGATTTAAAAAAAAAAATCCTTGTTTGAAAATAAATATTTTTTATTTTTTATTATTTTTACCTTTTATCATTTTTGAATAATTAATTTTAATTAAAATGACTACAATAATTTAATACACAAAAAAATAAATCAATAAATCTTTCGAAAATATTTTATATACTTAAATATAATATTAATAAGTGATACTTCATATTATATTACGTATTATTAAGCTCGTAATAACTAATATTCTTCAAAATTCATTAAAAAATATCTTATGTATATTTTATGATTTTTGGGTGTGAAATCTTAACATTACTTTCAAAATTATTAATTACCATTGCATTGATAGTATAATACTATCTACACTTAATTAACAAAATTTAAATTTAAAACAATATTTTATTAATTATATGCCTATACATATATAATATAATATACACTTGAGTTTGTAAGTGTTAAGACTGTCAAGCATGACGATTTGTTTTTTTTTTATGTTTTATAAAATTTCTTTTTTTATTTCGAAAATTAAATTACATAAATTTATCATATTGCCTTATTTTATTTAAATTTTATATAAATTTTGTATTTTTTTTTTTTTTGTTTTTAGAAGAAATAACAAAACCACCAAATGAACCGGTTAAAAAGAGTGCAGCTGAAATTGTAGATGAAGATGCACCATGGAGACGAAGTAGTGCAAGAACACGTAATAATATACAAGAAAGTAAATACATATATTGAAAATAAAAAAAATAAAAATTATAATAATAAAATAAAATTATTTTTAGAAGTTCCTGAATTGGAAGTCAAACCGTCTGAAACAGATGTGATTTTAAGAAGAACTCAAAGTTTCGAAAATGATCAAAAGTATGTTTTTTCGTTAAATTCTTTTTCTAATACTTATTTCATATATATTATTTATTTTTTTTTATAAAGCTTACGGAAAAGAATTTTAAATTGTTCATTGTATTTTTTTTTTTTTAAAGTAATTTAAAGTATAAAGAATTATATAGCTAACAAGATTTTTAAAGATCTTGGCTCAACTTAAATAAAAGCGTACAACGTACAATTTTTATACGCCAGTACGTCGATACGTTAACGTATCTCGAAATTGATACGCACCGTAAAATTTTGCATTTGTTTATTTTTAAAAACAATATTTTGACAACGTAACAAAAAACAATAAAAAAAATTTTATACGCTTTATCAATTTAAATTTAACAGTATGACGCGTATTTCGGGTGCTCTCATTTAAATACATGTATTTAAAAATGACTTACTTGACAGAAAATATACGCTGTACGGTTTTATTTAGGTTGCGCACTAAGACTTAAAAATCTTTAAAAAATAATTTTCTCAAAACGTTTTTGTTCACTTGTTAGTACCTGTTTGTACGTTCGTATGTTTTAAATCAAAAATGTACCCGTAATATTTTAATGGCAATATATAAAAAGTAAAAATAATAATATTATTGTAATTTAATATAGTCATTATTATGGTTCTATGATGTGATATGATTGTATTATGATTTTAATCAAAATAAACAATTTAAAATTCTTTTATATAATATCAATAAATAATTTAAGCTTTAATAATTAATTTATTTAAATTATTTATCAATATACTAATTTAAAATAATATTATTCATTTAACAAAAAATTTAACAATACACAAATATTTAACTTAATCAAAATTATTAATAATTTTTTTTTTTTGTTTTTGTTACATTTTTTTTTATGATGTTTTTTTTTTTTATATATAATTTGCATCATTGTTTTCGCCCGCTATTTAATATTTTATATTTTGACATGTTATTTTTTAACAAAAAAAAAAAAAAAAAAATTAAAATATTAATATTATAACATTTATATTAAAAAATGTACAAAAATGAATTTTAAACACAAATTTTGATTGGAAATAACGAAAAAAAAAAACAAAAAAAAAAATTGCATTAAAAAAAAAGGTTTTATCAAAAATATCATGAACTTCGGGCTAGAATAAAAGCTAACTCATGCCCGATATTACCAGCGACACAAACAACTGGTGTTTTAGGTGCTGTTAACTCATCAAACAATAATTATTCGGTTCAAAGATCAGCTTCACTAAAAGATCATAGAAATTTCAGGTATTCACTTAAAATAAAAATCTAAAGAAAATCAAAATTTTTATCATAAATAGTTAGAAAAAAACAAAAAAAAAAAAAAAACAATAAAACAAAAAAAAAAACGAATCACGTAATATATTTAAAATTTAAGAGATAGTGAAATAAAATTTATTCTTATTCTTAATAATTAAACAACAGATAATATTTTATTCAATTTATTCTTCTCTAAATTTTCTTTTGTATTTTTTAAAAATTCAATGCATATTGATATTATTCAAACTATAACATTTACTTTTAGTTATTATTTTTCATCTTATGTACTAAAAATAGCATTAATTAATTTTAAATTTGTCAATTAATTAAACACTAAAAAAAATAATTTTTAAATTGCTTCAAGTTTGTAAAGAATATATATTTGTATAAAATATATATTTATATTTGTATAATATTTGTATTTAATGTTAGATTTGCTTTTATTAAAGCCAGATCCTAGATTTTTTTAAAAAAATTTTTTTTTGTCATCATTATTCTAAAAAGTATTTAATTTTTACAATAAGATTTTTATCTACCGTTTCTACAAAGATGATTTAAAAAATTTTTACAAAATTTTAAAAAAGAATTATCATTTTTTAACAAAATATTTATTTTTTTCTACTTTATGGTTCATAATATAACAATATTTGAAAATAAAATTAAGAAAGAGTGTATAATTTTATTTCACATTTTCTCTAATTATGTTTAGATTAAATTAAAAAAGCAAAAAAAAAAAGATTTAGCTATCATTAACACCATCATCCATAAACGCAATAAAATTTACTCATTACATAAATTATTGTTATAAAAAAAAAAAAAATTAATATAAATATTTATTTAATTATATTTTTTTTAATTCTCATAACTTTTTTTTTTACACACACACATATAATATAATTAATATTGTTTTGTTTTGCATGAATATTTAATTTAAATTTAATTATTAATTTATATTTTAAGTTTTTAAAAATAATTATTGCAATTAATTCATTTTAATAAAATCATTTTATAATACTACTGTCAAATATTGTAGACAGCCTTTTACAATTATAAAATTATTAAAATTTAAATTTTTAATTATATTTTGCCTTTTATTTTTTTTAGAAAACCCACATCACCTCCAGTTAGTCCTAATGCTCCAACAGCAACAGCTCCTACTAATACAGCAACAGTTGTAAGAAGGTAATAAGTTAAACTTTTTAATTAAAATTATTACAATTCAAAATTTTAAAAGAAAAAAAAAATAATTTAAATTTTTATCTAAAGGAAATTGTTAAATATTATAAAAAAAATTTTAGTTTTTTATTGAATTAAAGAGTAGTTCATTTAAAAGATTTTAAACATTCATATAAAAATATTGAACATTGGTTTTAAATCAATTTTAAAATATTAACAGTACAACTTAATGATTTGAAAAGTACTAATTCCGAAATAATTAATTTAAGATTCATTATGACTTCTGGTAATGAAAACTTTCATAAGAAAAGATTGTAAATTATGTACAATTAAAATTTTGTTTTATTAAAATTTAAAACAGTTCAGAAAAGGGCAACAATCTGATTGAAGTTCATATTTTATTAATTTCAATTGAAGATCTTTGTTTAATCTTACATAGGATAAATTTGATGAAACTCTATTGATCAATAAATACTATTGTTGTTCTACGATAAATACTACTGTTGATACTTCCTGGAATTTTTGTACATTCCATACGTTGGCAATTCTATTAGTCATAAAATTGTATAATGAAAATAAAAAAAAATATTTTTATTCATGGTCTCTTTTTACAAAATAAGAAATTTTATTGTTCTCTTCTTTAGTAATTTATTGTACAAGATATTTTATAATAAAAGTAAGTGATTTATAAAAATCATAGATTATACATTTCTTAATTATTTTCGATATAGTTTAATATTTGAAAATAATTATTTAAATATTTCATAATTTCCTTAAAATAGATATTAATAAGATAAGAAATTTAAATTTATCTGATTCTCTTAATACATTACATTAAATCATCATTAATGCATTCTTCATTATTATTGTATATATAAGTAAATTTTTAATCAGTAATTAATAAGAAATTCAAAAAAAAAAATTAAAAAAAATTTGTTTGAAATATTAAGTTAAAAATTAATAAAAACAAATATACACACAAAACACAGTAAAATAACAAAAATAAATTAAAAATTTTATAGCCAAAATCAAAATCATATTGAGGAAAACCATAAAAATGATATCAATTCAAATGAAAATAAAATAAATGAAACATCGAATCCGTTCCGTGTTAAAATATCGCCAGGAACAATGATCAAGAATTTTTTCAAGTAATTAGTTTTAATAGAAAATTCAAGCAATTTCTATTTTTTTTTTTTGTTTAGTTTTATCCTTTTTATTTATTTTTTTTTTCTTACTTTTAATGTAATCGTTATTATTTTTTATGTTCATTATTGATTTGATTTCTTTTTTTTTTAATGAATATATTTGTTTGCTTTTTGTTGTTTTTAATTTAAAAAAAAAACAAAAAGAAAAATATTTTTTTTTTTTAATTCAAGAATTAACAATTGGCTTTTAATTTAATATAATTTTTTTTTTTTTTTTTTAATTAATAATTTACAATTGTAGGTTTGTATTGTTTTAATTGTTCGTTTTTTGACTAAAACATAAATTTAATTTAATTAAATTTTAATGATTTTTCTAAAATTCGATACAGATTTATTTCTTCAAAATTGAAAAACAAAATATGGTTTCAATTAAGAAATAATATTTTTGTTTTGTATTTTATGTATGTCTTTATGTATAAGTTCTCTCTAAAATGTTATCTAAAACTTATTCTAATATTTAAATTGAAAAATACATGAAATTAAGTTTGAAAAAAAATCCTTTCAATTTCAGTGTCTTTGTGTACGGTTCTATGATCCCAATATTGTGCAATTGTCACGATTTTTTTCTGTATTTTTTTCTTTAGTTAAATAATTTTTTTTTTTTATATAAATTATTTTATATTTTCATTTCAATTAGTTAAAATTATATTATAATTCTTGATTATATCTTTATTATGCCATTGCATAATGTATTTTTTGTGATTTTCAAATAAAAACTAATAATAGTTGAAATTTTTTTGTATATTTTTAAATATTAAATAAAAATATTTGAGATTTAGAATAATTCTGCCAAACCGCCAACGGGATATAAAACATAATTCATTTAAATCATTAATAAAGTTTCATAATTTATATAATTAAATTATTAGTATTTATTAACCCTAAAAAGCACAAAATATTTACTAACGTTAACGAACAATAGTGACCGCTACTGTCTTTTAGTATGTATTTAACTCAAGTATTTATTTTCTCTAATAAATTTAAAAAAAAAAAACATTTTTTTATTATTATAATTGAAACAAAAAAATAGAATCTATAAAGTTGACGAAAATTCATAACTAAATAATAAAGATATAAGTCTTTTAATAACAAATAAAGACTGTTAGTCTCTGTTATGCTTTTTAGAGCTTTTTTAGGGTAAAACAATAAAAACGAATTAAATAACTCAAATTATTTTAAAGTGTTAAGTTTTTTTTTTTTTGCTCTATTTAATTTTAAGACATCTAATATATATTTTCTATATAATAGTATTAATTTAACAATCTTTAATTTAAGTTAATTTCGAGTGAGGCTTCATAATAACTCATATAATATCTAATATTTCAAAAAAAAAAAAAATAAAAAATTTCTGAATTCTTATGCAAAATCAGAAATAAAAAAAAAAAAAAATGTTCTTGTTATAACAAAAAAAAAAGAAAAATGTTTCATTACTTACACGAAAAACAAAACTAAAAAATAAAATAAATATATAAAAATTTAAAATAATATATAAAATTTTTTAGATCATTTGTACCACCAGTACGAGATGAAGAAAGTGAAACACAACGTAAAGCACATGCTAAACGTGTACGTGAAACAAGACGTTCAACACAAGGTGTTACTTTGGATGAAATTAAAAGTGCTGAAGAGCTTGTTAAAAAAAAGAATTTAAATAGCAATAATACAACTACTACAAATAATAATTCAACAAGTGTAAGTTATTTTTTTTTTCTTTTATTTACTAAAAAAAAATTTTTTTTTTAATAAATAATATGTTAATAAAATAAGTGTGAATTTAAGTGATTTAGATTTTTTTTTTTCTTTGAGTTTATTTTTAATTAACAATAATAAGGGTACGTTCACATAGAATGCATACCTCTGGATGCAAAACATATTAGTTAGACTTCGCGTACTCTTTGGAAATATTAACGAATATTTCGCATTCAACGGTCATAGGTTGCATTGCACGTAAGCGACAGATTTTTATTTTGACATATTTCGGTGAATTTTTTTTCTTTCTATTAAAGTCGTTTTAGACTTAAATAAGAAATCTAAAATGTCAAAAAACTCAAATGAGAACTGAAATGTCATAAAAATCAAATGCAAATTTTTATTCTTGTGGGTAAGTTGTTTTGTGGGTAAATCAAAAGAAAAATTTTCAAAATAAAAATATTTCGAGTTTAACAAATATAAATTGTAAATAAAGAGATAAAAATGAATCGGGAAATAAGTATTATTGCAGGTGTATAATAATTTATCCTTTTCTTTTTTATACCAGAATTATTATTATTATATTAGTTTTTTAAAACCTTCCATCGCTCTTTAATATTTTTTCTTTTTTTATTATAGTTTAGCACTAGTTTTCCGATCAACATAAAAAATTTAAATGTCAAAATATCATAAAAAACTCAAATGAAAACTGAAATGAAATTTGAAAATTTTTAAAATTAAAAAATTTCATTTGATTTCTCAAATCAGTTTCTCAAATGTTATTTTCAAATTTTTTACACTATATACATATTTTTATTTTTGAGTCGGCTTTTGACTTTTGAGTCGATCAAATAAGAACCTAAATAAAAGTTCACATAATTTAAAACGCCCTTTTATTTAATTAAATAATTAGCTACGTAAAATATATAGTGTGTTTTTTTAATATATTATTTGACGTTTTGACGTTTGAATGATATGCTTCTTATTTGTAACTTACAGCGGGGGCAAAAATTTTTGCTTCTTAAATGTGCGAATGTACGAGAGAGCATGTCATGAATAATACGATATATATGTATTTTCAAGCAATCAAAATCTTGCATCTGCTTGCATCCAGAGTCATGCATCCCATATGTAAACGTATCGTAAATTAAATTTTTTTTTTTTTGTTTTGCAAAAATAAATTTTAAATCTTTGGTTTATTATCATGTTTTATGTTCCCTATTTTTTTTTTTTTAATTTCTTACTTTCTTTGCGATATTATAAAAGTTAAGTTTTTTGACTTTTTGATATAAATACAATGAGACATGGAGTAAATAATAAGTTTTTTTTGTTATTTTTTTAATTTTAATTTTTTTTTTTTTTATAAAGTATATCATCTGTTTTATAAATATTTAGTTTTATATTCTAATTGGAATTTTTAAATTATTATAAAGGAATTATTAAGCCAGAAAAGTTAGTAGGACTAATGGTGAATCGTATAGTTATGTAGATTAAAAAACTAGAATATTTAATTATATAATATAAATGACTAATGATTTTTTTTTATTATAATAAATTCAATTTTAAATTAAAGTTAGTCTTTAATTTTTTATAAAGCAGGAAGACAAAAAAAAAGAAAGTACATGTGTATTTATATATATATATATATTTTTTTTTTATTCATTATTATTTAAATTAATATTTTTCATATTCATTCAGCATTTTTCATTATTTTTTAACCAATCGAAATAATTTCATAATATGTATATCAAAAAAAAAAAAAATTTCATAATCGAATTCATTTTGAATGAATAAATAAAGAAAATTAAAAGTTATTCTAATTTATATATATAATAAATTGAAAAAAATAAAAACATAAAAATAAAAAAGGATCAGCAAATTTGATAACAGATTTCATTTTATAGTTATTATGTTGCACATTTTTTTTTTTAAATGGTTTTGTGAAGCTCAAAAAAAAAACTATGAGAATTATTAAAAAAAATATTTTCATTCAATTGTGATTTTCAACAATATTTATATACAAATAGAGTTATGCAATAAAACAATATGTCATGTAATTTATTTGCATTTGTATAAACTTTTGTTGAAAGAAATTGTAAAAAAATTTTTTTTTTTTATTTTTAGTATAAGATCAATTATTGTTGTTTTCATTTCTTTTTTTCTTGTCATTATACATCCTTCAAGTTCAGTTCGTTTTGTTCTACCAAAAATTTTTATTTGTTTTTTTTTTTTTTGTAATAATTTTTAAGGATTAATTAATTATTTCACCCTAATATCGTATATTAGTATATGTAATATATTTTTCATTTTTAAATGTAATTTTATCATTATTTTTCCAAATTTAAAATAATTCTTGTAAATTGTATTCAAATATTTATAAACGACATAAAAATAGTAAAATTTATTACAAAAATATTAAAATTTTTCTCAAACTTTCCAAAAAAAAAAAAATGTTGCATGATTTTCAATGAAAATAAAAATATTTTATTTGAAATTTGCTGAAAACTAATTAATATTTCATGAAACCCATTATTCAGTTTATAAAAACTTAATCAGCTTTATAAAATTATTTTAATATATATTTTTTTTTTGAAATGCTTTGTTTATGAAAATGTTGTAATTCATTTTTTTGTTGCTCTTTTTTACTTTTAATGAAATGAAAGTATAAAATTGTAGTGAATCGTTTACATTTTTTTTTTTTTTGTTTCAATTTATTTTTAATTATAATTAAATCTTACAATATTTAGGCTAAATAAATTAAATTTAATATATAAATTATTAAAAAAATTTTAATTTACTTATATATATATATATATATATATATATATATATAAATTCCAATACGTTAATTTATTTATTTTTAAAAATAATAAATAAAAATAATTTAAAATAAAAAACAAAAAAAAATAATTAACAGAGTCAAACTCAAACTACGACTACTACCATTACAACTTCAACAACATTGCCAAGCAATATATCAAATTCAACATCAACAACAATTATAAATAATGATCGGGTACCTAGTACAACGACTAGTGATATATCTACTACTATAATACCTGTTATTCAACCACCTACAATTGATACAATATCATCAGATAAACCTGAAATAACAACAACAACATATACGATAACATCACCTTATACCGTTAAATTAAGAGAAAATCGAAATTCTGGTAATTTCGATAAAAATGATGATAATAATATTCAAAATAATAAATCATCATCATCACCAACAAAATCAATTACATCAATACCTATATCATTAGATTCAACAGTAACAACAACAATAACAACAACAACATCAACATTAAATGATAGAAAAATAGCAAAAGATGATACAATTGTAACTGCTTCAACTGTAATTAATGTGCCTAATAATAATAATAATAATAATAATAACAATAAAAAGACTGATAATGTGAATCTAAAAACTACAAATCATATAAATTCAGTAAATATTGTTGATCAACAAAATTTAGATCATAATCCAGATACAACAACAATAACAACAGTTAGATTAAGAGAAAAACGTTCACTTTTTGATATTGATAATGCAAATTCATTAACTTTAGCTGATAAATTAAGAAATGAAGCTAATAAATATACAGATGATAATATTGGTTCACCAATCCAAACAACAGCTATTTCACCAACAATGAACACATCAAAAATAATAATAGGTAATATTAAAACAACAACAATAACACCAACAACAACAACAACAAACAATTTAGATGATTCAACAATTAATAATGTATTAAATAATCGTAAATCAGATTCAATGTCACCATCTCCAGTGCCAAGTGTTGGTAGTGGTGGAACAGGATCAGAACGAAGACCATCATGGCGACTTAAATTTGATAGTGGAAATAAGGTAATGAATCAAAGTTTTTGGATCGTCTAATCAAAAACAAAAAAAAAACGTTTTATTTTGAATAATTTTTAAACAAATAGCGTTTTATTATACAAAATTAATTTTATTTAATTAAAAAAAAAAAAAATAATGTAGGTAAAAATTTTGAGCTGTATTTAAAAAATAACTTTTAGAGTTCTTTATTTATATTTTATGTTTAATGTTTCATTCGATTTCATTTTATTTATTTTTGTTTTTTTTTTTTTTTGTATTGTCTTTAAATGTCTTATGGTTTCTTTAAGTTTAAAATTAATTGATATGGTAAAAACAAAAACGTAACAGTAACCAAATTACATTACACATTTACATTAGTTACAGTTTTTTTTATTTTTAAACACATATTACACATACAATTTTTTTTTAATTCAATAGATTTAATATGGTAAAAGGAATGAATTTATAAACACAAAGAAATTAAATCAAAAAAAAAAAACAAACATATCTGTAGTTACAATTTGAAATATTAAATTTTTCTATTGCTAATATAAATATCTAAAAAAAAAAAAAAAAAAATGAAATAAGGGTTTTTTTCTTACTATTTTTCTTTT
Source organism: Poecilobothrus nobilitatus (assembly GCA_947095535.1). Classification (NCBI taxonomy): domain Eukaryota; kingdom Metazoa; phylum Arthropoda; class Insecta; order Diptera; family Dolichopodidae; genus Poecilobothrus; species Poecilobothrus nobilitatus. The sequence goes on from OX352774.1 coordinate 28,975,960, forward strand.
TTTTTTTTCTTAATACATATCTTAAATTAAATGTCATTTTTTTTAGCTTTATTAACTATCTTTAAAATTAACACATACATACTATAAAATCTCAATTTGAGTGAATCAAAACATGTAATTTTATATAATAAGATCGTTGAAACGGAACGTTGAACGGAAAAAAACAACGTTGATTCAAATTGAGGTTTAAATTTATGTATTTAATTTTTTTTTTTATTTTTATTAATTCGTTAAATTTAAGTTTTTTTTATTAATCCTTTAAATATAAAATTCTATATATTTGTTGTTGTCTTTTTTTTTTTTTTAACGTCGATAAAGTAACGATTAGACTTAAAAATAGTTATTGGTTGATCGTTTAAAAATTTATTTTTTGTTTTTAAATTGAAAAACAAAAGCCGTTTTTTAGAATGAATATGAATTTGATTCGTTTAAGATCTTGGCGAGAGAAAAAAAATACTTTTGGTTAGGAACCCTTTAATCTGTCAAGTATCAAAACTAACAAACGTGTCAAGTTTACAAACTATCAAAACTAAGACTAAATGAAAATGTCTATTTTTAAAAAAAATTACTATTTAAAACAAAAATAAAAATTGTAACGAAAAGACACAATCGGCCAAGAATCGGAAAAAATACAATAGATCAAATTAGCATCGTAATAAACTAATAAACAGCTATTAAGCATTTACTAATATGGTTATTATGTTGAAGTTCGGTGAAAAAATCATTCAAATCGTGGTATACTGATTTCATTCGGCTGGAAACACTTTTTTTGCAGATGACAAAGTCGTATGTATCGTAAAATATTTTTTGTATGATACAAATTGTATCTAGTATTTTTTTAGTAGAGATTTATATTTTGTGTTCGTTCAGTATAAAGAAATAATTCAAAAGTAAAATACGTTTAAAATAATTTTTATAAATCGTTGATGAATTTTGTAGCGGCCAACATTTTGTTTTTAAAATATTATTTTTTATCTTATCACCGATTATCTTTTATTTTGTACTAAATAACACTTCCTTCTTAACTGCTTAGTGCTTGCTTTCGAATGACTAATTGTGTCGAAAGGAATTTCATTCATTTTCCATTTCGACCGAATGCCGCATACACAAAAAAAAAAAAAAAAAATCCGAAATAAAAATGACGTTTTGCAGCGGTGAATAGAATTCTGATTTTAGCATACCATATATGAAATTTTTGTTCATCGAAAAATTTCGACGTACTTTTCGAATTTCGAAAAATTTCGACGTATTTTTAGAAATAATTATATGGTTATGCTGTTATTCTAAAAATATTTGATATTTTAAGAAAATTAGAAATTAGGGAGTAAGCGTATAAACGAGTGGCAAACATAGTTGAACTGCAATATCAACTATCTACAATTCCTCTTAAACTAGCTGAAAAATTAAATACATACATATTAAAGATTTTTCTTTTTCATGTTTAAACTTCTTTGAAAGCTTATTTACGAAAGTTTCAATTAAATTTGTTTAAACAGAAATTTAGATATGTCATATAAAAGATCAACAAACAACGTAAAATATGTATTTTGTTATGATTTTTATTTTTTTATTTATTTTTTTTATTTTTTAGCACAATTTAAAAAAAAAAAACAAAGCAGTTAAATACTTAGTGTTTATCTTTCTATTAATAGTAATAATCAATACTGATTTTTTCTACTTTTTTTAATACTACATAAGTCATTTGATTATCTATACTTTTTTTTTGTTAGCTTAAATTGTCAATACACATTTAACTCTATTTTATTTCTTAGCTTTAAATAAAATAAAAATAAAAAATCTGTTTTAATATTATTCTTGATTAGACATTGAATAATTTTTTTTTGAAATTAATTTTTACTTAAATTATTTTATTATTAGCATTGAAAATAATTTAATTTTAAATTTTAAATATTCATTTTAGTTTAAACTTGAAGATGCATCTTCTACATATCCTCCTAGTAATAATACAATTATAACAAGTGCACCAGCTGTTATGGCTGCAGCTAATCAACGAAGAAGTAATCCAAGTAATATTTTTGATTTTTTTTTTTTTTTTAAATAATTTTATTTTTATTTATAATATTTTTCATGTTTTTTTTTTTTTTTTTTTTTTATAGTTAATACTGTAAATCAGTTAAGTCAACAACAACAACCAGCAAGACCTATTTCAGCGCCACCCATTACGCAATCAAATGCTGATAATACTAATGAAAGAATTCGTAGTGATAATAATAGGGACGAAGATAAAGGTTTGAAATAAAATATTAAATAAAATATTAATATAAAAAAAAAAAAAGTAAGATTTGATAAATATTCTTTTAATTTAAAATTTTTATAATATAGAAAATGACAAAGAAAATGATAGTCGTAGTGGTCAACAAAATCAAGCTGTAATACAACGAAGGAGAAGACATAAAAGAAGATCAACTGGTGTTGTGCATGTTGATATGGATGTAAGTTAATTTTTATTTTCAAGAAAATTATATTTAAAGCAAAACTTTACTATTGTCTTTAAAAGGATAAAATATCCAATCTATTTCATTTACGTTTTATTTTTTGTTTTTTTTTTGCATGTACTTTTCAAATTATTTTTTTTGATATTTACTAATTTAAAATTTTTTTTTATAATTATATTTCTTTATATTGAATTGAAAATAGACAAAGATATTTAAAATTTAATTAAATTTTTTTTTTTTTTTGTTTACAGGATATTGATCCTGATAAGCAGGATTCACCTGGTGATAACGAAGAAAAAGAAGTAAGTGTAAATTTATAAAAAAAATTTTTGTTTTTTTTTTCAATATTTAGGTACATCAACTTGTATACAAATCAAAAAGGCACATTTAAAATAATTAAAATTGCAATATAATATTGAAATAAATGAAAAAATTATCCGACAAAAATAATTAAATAAAACTGATAAAAGTTGTGAATATAAAAAAGAGGACTACTCTGCCATTCTTCTTTTTATTCTTTAAACTCACTGTTCAATTTAAGCATTAAATAATTCACTTAAATTAAAAGAATTAATAATTATTTTACTTTGGATTGGTTACAGTTTTATACGAATTCATTATTCAATATTTTGATAAAACTTTTGATGTCTTATAACATAATATATTTTTACTTTAAGTATTATAACTTATAATAATTCTTATTTTGGTCTTATAATAAAGTTCCTTAAGGAACCTACATATGATTTTTTCATATCGTAACGTGAAGATTCGTAGAATTTTTAAAATACATATTTCATTTAAACACCATTTTCTTTGATTTTAACCATTTATTATTTAATTTCACCCTTTTTTAATACAGTGTCGAAAAAAATGTCTGTTGAATTATTACTGTTTGATTTCTGTTACACTTTTCATACTTTATCATACAATTCTAAACGTAATTTTTTATTAATTTCAAAAATTTTAATTATTATCTTAATTATTATCTTGAAAAAAATTACACTATTCACTATTACATTAGTCACCCGTGACACGTTTGTGCACTAAATTTCAAAATTATAAGTTGTTTAAAGTGTGTAAAAAAAAAAGTGTTTTTTTTTTTTAATTGTTAGTTTCTTTGAATTCATTTTTATTCTAAAAAAGAACCTATATTTCATTAATTTTTCAATAATTAAAAATAAAATAATATAAATAAAAAAATAAGAGTACATATCTGTTTTTTTTTTTTTTTCCTCATTAAATATTTTCTATTAAATTATAATTGAAATAAAAATAAAAATATGTATGATTACTGTTTGACGTTTCAGGCACGTAGTGAAAATAATTTTTATCTAAAAAAAACGTGTTACAGCTGAAAAACTTTTAAATGATAAATTATGCAATCTTAAAGGTATAGAAAAAAAAAACGACTTATAACAGCATGTAAAAAAAAGAAAAAGAATTAAAAAATAAAAAGGGAAATTATGAGACGCCAAACAGTAATAAATATGTTAATTATCTTTCATATATACAACCTTATCTTAAAAAGCTCATTTTTCATCTCAATGAAATTTATTTTTTTTTTTGGTTTTAAACATATTATTTAATAATTCTAACGCATTTTAATAAAATTTAATATAAATTCTTTCTAAATTTTCAAAAATAATTTTTGTTTACTATATGTCTATACATATATACAAAATTTATTTACTTTTCCTTTTCCACATAAATCTAAATAATTTAACAGAAAACAAGAAAAGAACAGAAAGATTAAGTTCAATGTCAAACATTTTACTAATGACATTTATTTAATATCATAATTATTATTTCGTATATTGTAGAAACACGAAGTTAAAACGTAACGTGTTAATGACTGTATTGAATTTATTAGAAAAAATATCTGTCAAAGGTATGAAGACAATTAAATGTTGAAAAAAAAAGAACATATATTTTATTTTTCTAAAATTAAACAAAAAAACACTCATAAATCACAAAATTTCATTTTTAAATTTTTTAAAAATAATATTAAAGTCAAAAATGAATGATTTATAGAGTGAATAATTTGATTAAGATTTTCACAGAAAAATCAATTTAAATGATAAATATATACTATAATTATTTTAATTTATATTATTTTTTCTTATATATTTTTGTTAATTAATTTTTTTTTTTTTTTGTAGTTTTATATATAGGCAAAAAATAATTTTAAGATTTAAATAAAATATAATAATTATTCCTTTTTGTTCAAAAAAATCAAAATTTTGAAATTTTATTATCCATTCTGAAATTGTAAGAGTAAAGACTAAATGACATAACCTCAAACCTAAATGGCAAAATTTAATTTTTTTGCAAATTTTTATAATTTTTCTTTTATTTCGCTTAATAAGCTTTTAAAAACATAAAAAAAAAATATAATTTGGTTTTTGAAAATTTAAATTCCAAGATTATTTTGCCGCGACCGACAAGGATCTTTTGATTTTTTTTTTTAATTAATTAGCAAATATTTTCATTTTATTCCTTTTCTTAATTGGAAAAAAATTTTTTCTAATTTAAATTATTTTTTGTTTTTCCTTTAAATTTAAATTTATATATATTTTTTTCTTTTAAAAAATGTTTATAAGTACAGTAAGTAAAATACACATAATTGCATACAATTTTGAATATTAATACAAATTTTTTATTTTAATTATTTTACAAATTTAATATATTAATCTTTTCTAAAATGGTACCCAAATGGCATTGGTAAAAACGCCTGTCCTCTATTAAAATTTTAAAACTTTTTTCATTGAAGTGTTTCAAAGATATTGATGAAAAATTTTATAAGGGATATTGATTTAAAAAATTTGAGATTTAAAGATAACAATGTAATAGCGTTTTCGTAGCTTATCAAAAACGTAATTATAAAATTAGTTAATTTTACAAACAACACATTTCATTTTAATTTATATAAATATTTGATATCGTCGGTGATATAATATCCTCGGTAGATGAACTAATAGCTTAAATAAACTAATGGGCAATGGAATGTTAATGCTTTAGTTATTTTGCAAAAGTGGCAATATGCGCTTTTCTCGATAATTTTACAAAAATTAACCGACTCCGAAAATTAAGATTTTAAAGTGTTGAAGGATAATATTAAAAGTTTGATGTTTTGTGACACAAGAATTAAAAATTTTTTTATTAAAGTAAAAATTGATTGTATAGAAAATATTTTGCAAAATTCTAGGAAAAAATTGATGAATCCTCCTTTTGTAGCCTTTGGAGCCTCTACTATGACAAAAAGTTACCTTTATATTATACCTATAACATATATGTATGTAAAAAAAAAAAAAATAGTAGAGGTTTTAGAGTTTGTTACTAAATCCGGATTTCAATCATTTGATTAGCACAGTACCTTTGGGGCGCTAATCCTCACTTCATGAATATATAAGTTTTATTAAAAACAGATAAAGACGTTTAGCTGAATAATTTGAAATACAGTCATTCTTCGTATAACGACACCCCATACAATGACAAAAAATATTTTATGACTTTTTATTTAGCTTAGCGACATTTTTCTCCTACAGCAACATAGAAAAAAAACCATTTTTGAAAAAAATAAATACATAACTAAAAAAAATTGAAATTATAATGATGTGATATATTAATTTTGATCGTTTATTTTCATTTTAACCATATGAAATTTCTTTATTAGTTTTGTAAAATGTAAATACCAACCATAGATTTTTATTTTTAGCTTTTACTTTTATTTTCATAGAAACAATTTACCCATATTACGATAATTCATACAACGACGTGATTTTTCGGTCCCAAAAATGTCGTTATAGGAGGAATGACTGTACATCAAAAATTGTAAAATAATTAATAAAATTAAACTAGAATCAAAATTTGATTATTCTAATACAAGAGATTCATTTCAAGAGATTCTATTCAAGAGATTCGGATAGCTGCAAATTTTATATCCTCATATATATTGGTACTTAATAAAGTTAAATATTTTAAATTTTGTAAAATATTATCAAGTTTTATAGCAATAATTTCTGTAAATTTTGATTGGTTCCGAGCAACAAGTTCGAATAGATGTCATGCAAAATTATCCTTTAATAATTTCAATTCCGAAATGCAAACAAAAATTAACATATGAAATTATGGACACATATTGAATACCTGAATACTACCCTACTAATAAAATTTGAACATTTTTATCAAATAAACTAAAAGTATCTCTTAAATTTTTTTTTTTTTTTGTTAGTTTTTTACTTTTGTTTTTAAAAACAAAAAAAAGAAAATAAAATTACTTTTCTATTCTTTAATTTTTAAAATTTCAATTCTTCATGCATAATTAGAAGTGAAAATCCCATGTGAATGATGAAAAAGCGTGTGTCTTGTGTCATCTATTTTATGAAATTTGTTTCCCCTTTTCAAAACAAAAAATAAAATAAAATTTATTTTATTGATACCATACTTTGGTATGAGTAAATTTATTTAATAAACAAGTTATATTAGAAATAAATTACCACCCACCTATTGGAATCTTTTATTTATCTTTTTAATTTTTTTAACAGAAAAAGTTTTTTGTGTAGAATGAGAAATAAATCTTTATAGTAATTCAAATAAGATTTGAAAACTCCTATTTTCGGAAAGGTATAATGAAAAAAAAATATGGAGTTCAGAATGGTTTCTCACAGCAACTAATTTATAATTCGAAACATAACATTCTTTTAGTCCTATATTTGATATTGGGTATTAGTCCTGTATGTATTGTATGTGCCGTGATACAGTGTATTGGTCCATATACAGTGTATTGGTCCATCCATATAACCATAAATATCGTATTTTAATAATACATATTTGGAATCTCAATTAGTCTGAAAAAATGAAATGAAATTTGAAATTAAAATGACTTTTATAACAGGCAATAACTTTCTTATTTCACTTTTTTTGGTCATAAATAAAGAAAAGAAAAGTTAATAAAAGTAAAAAAATTAAGTGCACGTAAATTATTAAATAAACTTAAAGTTAAAATAAAGTAAGAATTCTTTTTCAGTGATATGAATGAAAAAGAAGAAAACAGTAATTCGGTGTTTGTTTGCCGGTGTGCACCGGTTAATGAGAGATACATCGAATCCATTGGAGTTAAGTAATTATATGTAAATACATACTTTACATTATATATTTACGTTTTAAAAAGAACTTCTGTTTAAATAAAAAAAAAATTTTTATATTTATTTTAAAATGAAAGAAAAACTTAAGACAAGTGTGTGTACGGTCAGAATCAGTTCCTTCCGTGTTAAAATTGACAGCTGTTCTTCGATTTGTTTTGCATACGGCCTTCTCTAGCTAATTTCTTATTTTCTTTCATTATATATATTAATAATTCAAACTAAAATTATGAAATTACTTTCCTAAAATTGTTTTTAACTTTTCATGGATATATAGATTTAAAATATATAATTTATAGAATTATAAATTTCAAATAAAACGCTTACGATTTTTTTTTCTAAATCGATTTTTAAGAACAACAAAAAAAGGCAAGCAGTCATTTAACAACTTTAAAATTAAAAACTTTGACAGTTTGGACTGGACAACTATATTCACAAAAAATTACTATGGAAATTGGTATCGTTTTGATTTATTTTGGATTACGTTAATTTTTTACGACTATCGATATCAAAAAATTTGTTTTTCATAAGAATTTACAGTGATATAACTATCGAAATCAGGGCCATTGTAAATTATGCATAAACTGGTGTTATTTTTAGAATTCTGACAAAATTTTTGATGCTTAATAAAGCTTGATTTGCATATGCGAGAATTCCTCGCGGATGCAGGACAATTTTTCTATACAAAAAATTTTCATTTTTTTCCCCGAGATTTGAATTAACTTTAACTTTTTTCCCTTGGCTCGCGGGGATTTTTACATACATTGAAAAAAATGTCATTTTATTATTTTGACTGATTCTAACAAACGTCAATACAGTGTTTTTTTTTTGTTTTGAAATTTTTTATGGAAAAATTTAAATTTTAGATTGTTTGAAATTTATTTATTGTCTTAATTTATTTTCTTACAAATAATTTTGTATAAATTAATGTTTTTAATAACTTTTAAATTGGAAATTTTTTGAATTATTTATGTTTAGTTTTGATGACAATATTTTTTGACAATGAAAAGTATTTTTTGACAATTAATAAAAACACATACGCATTCAAGCGAAACCTCGTACGTACATATATGAAAATCAGTCAAGGGAATTTTTATAAAAATTGTCTCGCACCCACAAGAAATTCTCGCATATATGAAAACTAAGTTTAAAAAGAAAATATTGTATAGAACTTTAGAAATTGTGAAAAATTTAATTTACAAGTTCATTTTAAAAGAGAAACTTAAATTATTTGATACCCTGAATTAAAGTCATACGAGTTAAGACTATAATGGCTTTATTTTCTTAAATAAAAATTAATTAAATCGCAGATTTTAATTCGTTTAAAAAATATGTTTTAAAACAAAATTTTCTAAACCATATTTTTTGGTGCTATAGCTAATATCTCTTATATAAAAATTAATAAATTATCGTTAATTAAAAAAAAAATAAAATTAGTCTAATATAAAAAAAATTATTTTTTATTAGAATAATTATGAATAAAGTAATGAAAATGAAATACATATATCATATAATTTTAATATTCAAAATTATTAACATTTATATTATCAATTGTTGCATTTTTATTATTATAATGATACTTAAAAATTTTATAACAATTTTTTATACATATATTTATATTTTGTTTTATATGCATATATTTATTTATTTTTATATTATTTAATTTTCTATTTTGCAATAAAAATAATTTTGACATCATGATCTAATTTTTAAAATAAAAGAAAAAAAAATTAAAATAAAGTGAAATTAATTTTTAATATTATTTAAATTTTTTTTTTTTTTTTTTTTAATTTTAAATTAGACTTAATTTAATCCCAAATGAACTTGACAATTGGCCAAATTACAAATCAAGAATAGCTAATTTTTATTTTTTTTTTTTTAAATATAAAATATATGGGCAATTTTTGTTTTCATTTTTAATAAATTATAAGTATTACAATAAATTTTAATTAAATTTCTTATGGTTGAATGAAGAATTAAATACATTTTATATAGCATATAAAATTTTAATTACCAAATTTGTTAGTTTTTTTATTTGAAATTAATAGGCGAAGGTTATAAATTTGAACTATGAATATATATTTTGATTAGATATTTGTATATATATGTATATATATACCGAATAATAAATTCTTAGATTTGAACATTTTTTCTTTCAAGTTCTATATTTCGAAAAATAATAAATTTCAAGATATTTTTAATTTACCTAAATCATTAAATTAAAAACCTTAATTAAACTACTCCTAAATTACGTATATTTTTACGAAACTGTCACGGTTGATTATAAAATCACCAGACCAAAAATTATCCAGACAAAATCCCCGAAGATTAAATTCCCAAAATCAAAATGCCCAAAACAATATTTCTTTATAAATTTAAAAATATTAATTACGATATTGGTATATACCCCTGCTAAACAAATTATTAAAACCCTGATTTTGCAGTCAAATCTAAAATCCCTCCTTACTATTATTTTTATATACATTAACAACTAAGAATTAAAAAAATAGAGCTGCCGTCTTCTGACCCTTACTAAACAAATTATTGAAACCCCAATTTTCTAACCAACTCTAAAATACCTTGTAATTCAGAATCTCGCCTAGACATTTTTATAAATATATATTCTGAAAAAAAAAAGGAAATACCCTGATTTTGGAACCAACTCTAGAATGCTTTCTAATATTTTTTTTTAATATAATATATACCTCAACACATACATACTTCAAAACATTTAAATTGGTATTTTGAATTAGCAGGAATTAGGTGGGTCTTCTAAATATAACACGTTGTTGAGTAACATCACAGATGTCAATATCAAAACATAATTCAAAGTATTAAATATATTAAAAATATGTTAATAAATGATATTTTAATGTAAAAAATATAATATTCTATTTAAAGATTTTGTTTTTTTGGGGTTTTTTTGTCTTAGTGGGGATTTAGTCTTCCCAAAACTTTTTTGTCTCGGCATTTTGTACGTATCTCAATTACTGTCGAACTAATTTAAATTAAATTTTTTTCGAATTTCTTGATACCTATCTACAATAATATATGAAATTCATTAGAATTTATTTACCTTTAAAAGTTCATTTCTCCATTTTACAAAATTGATTAGCTATTTTTGAAAGTTCATAAATTTTAAAAATAATGTACATGTATGTTATAAAATATAAAACGTTTATTTTTTTTTTTTTTTTTTGTGGGATTTCTCTTTTATTTCAAAACTGACAAAAGATTTTTTTTGTTTTTTTTAAGTATATTAAAAGAAATTGTGTAAATAAATTTCTATTTTTATAAAATATTTCACATTAATTAGCTAGTTTAAAACATAGAACTAGAAGTTTACTGCCCTCATGTTGAAAAATTAAAAAAAAAAAAAAAAAATTTTGGCACACACTATATGGTATATTTTAAAACAAAAATAGGTGATGCTCTTTTATAAATAAAAAAAATTTACAAAATTAAAAGAATTACATTATTACATTATTGTACTACATTTTAATTATTGTTTGTATATATTTAAATCTAAATTTAATAGATACATTTAAGGTCGAAAAAAAATGTATATATAATTTAAAATTTTCAATAAAGATACGCAATTTCTACTAACTGTACACCAAATCAGTTATTATAATATTAATAAGGTCATCAATTTAATTTAAAAAAAAAACATTTATATGTATATATATATATTAAATGGGTTACCTACGAAATCTTGTTTTTTTTTAATCTTGTTCTTTAAAATCTTGTTTTTGTTTTTAAATAAATTAAAAAATGAAATAAAATAAAACAAAAACAAGATTTTAAAAATTTAACAGAATTCAAAGGCTGTCTTTTTCATTTTGGCCAAATTATTTGGCGCCAAGTACAGAAAAAGGATTTTTCGGTTAAATATGGTGAAAATGAGGTATTCAGCCTGAGAATTAAGGATGATTAAGAGCTTAGTATTTGTACCACCGGACGAGATCTTTGATTATTATTCTGAGCTTAATAATGATTTAAAGATGGATAAAGATGCCAAAATTATATCTAATTGGTTTAAAAAAAAATACGTGAGTGTTCTTCCTAAAACTTCAATAAGAAAGGTTGTTCAACTTCAATATCATTGTTCTATTTATTTGGAGCCCAAATAAATTAAAAAATCAAATAAAATAAAACAAAAACAAGATTTTAAAAATTTAACAGAATTCAAAGGCTGTCTTTTTCATTTTGGCCAAATTATTTGGCGCCAAGTACAAAAAAAGGATTTTTCGGTTAAATATGGTGAAAATGAGGTATTCAGCCTGAGAATTAAGGATGATTAAGAGCTTAGCATTTGTACCATCGAACGAGATCTTTGATTATTATTCTGAGCTTAATAATGATTTAAAGATGGATAAAGATGCCAAAATTATATCTAATTGGTTTAAAAAAAAATACGTGAGTGTTCTTCCTAAAACTTCAATAAGAAAGGTTGTTCAACTTCAATATCATTGTTCGTTTTGGTTCGTTACTGGTTTTGAAAAATTTCATTTTCCACGTACGCAAAATAATGCTGAATCTTGGCACCGGCCGCCTTCAGGTAGTGAAAAATTATATTAATATATTATTAATTATATTATTTATATATTTATACTGAATCAAAATTAATAGGTGGTTGTAGGTAAATCGCATGTTGGAGTATACAAATTAATTTCAAATATGAGAAAAGAATTAATTGTACCGTTGAAAAGGTTAGGCCAAATCGAAAACAGAGAAATACGTTTACCAAAAAAAAAATGAAAAAATTAACAATATTATCAAAAAAAGAATAGAAATATCTACATTGGATTTTTTAAAAAGAATCGCGTACAACATAGAATTAAGTTAAGATAGTTTGTATGTATATTATTAATGTTAATTAATTTATATTCTTATTTATCAAATTATATATCAAATTTTTATTTATCAAATTTTTTTTTTTTTTAACACACGAATTGTGATTATTTTACTATTTTTAATAAAACAAATTAATTGATTTATCATTAATTGTTATATCACTCCTAATTTAAAACCTGCGGTAAACATATACGTTTACATATTCTAGAAAAAGCGTATATACAATTCCTGCTAATCCAAAATTTCTCATATATATTTTACATACAAAAAACTCGGCGCTAATTTTAAAATTTCAACACTTTACTTTCATTAAATACAATAGGATATATGTAAATTCATTCATTTGAAATAATTCTGTGGCTCTGCAAAAACTAACTGCTCTCATTAGAACTGATCTATAAAAAAAAACAAGATTTTGCAAGATTTTTACGAAAGCAACATTTAAAAAAAAACATGATTTTAAAAAACAAGATTTAAAAAAAACAAGATTTTGAAAAACAAGATAAAAAAAAAAAAACAAAATTTCGTCCCGCTACCATATTAAATAAATATATATATATATTTATTAAAACGTAAAAAATATTAAATTAAATGTTATTTTCTATGTTTATAAATAAATTTGAAATTTAATTGTTTTTCAATATATTAAAAAATTACGGGGGTGAAATAAAAATGCAAAAAAGATCGAAAAAATTTTTGTTTTATTTTTTTTTATCTTATTGCGTTTTATTAATTTTATTTAGTTCTGGTTAATATTTAAATAAATAAATATATAAAAAAAATATATGTATGCACATAGATACTATATAAATTAACTTGTTCATATAATTTTAATATTTACTTTATAAATAAAAATTTATAAATATAAAACAATTAAAGTAAAAATCTTAACAACTATAGGATCTAAATAAAGAAAATGTGATTTAAAATGGATTTAAAACTTATTTATTTTTTTATACATTTATTTTCGCTGGTGCGAAATTTATTTTCGCTTCCAAAAATTTTTTTCTTCATTTTTGCTAAATGTACATGTAATATGTAATACATATACAAATTACGTAAGATTGTAGGACAAAATGTCGTGATAATTAATTTAAATTTAATTGAAAAAATTTTGCAAAAAAGGGACAACTCTGATTTTCTAACCAACTATAAAATCCCTCTAAATTCGGAATCTGCCATATACATAAATACCTATGTATATTCTGAAAAAGGGAAGCATCCTGAGTTTGCAGCCAACTATAATATCCCTACAAATTTAGAATCTCACAAATATAATACACTACACACATATTCTGGAAAAAAATTAGGATTATTACGTAGTAACCGATTTAAAATAGTGGAGGTTGGCACTCCCAAACTCCCGCCAAACAAATTATTGACCCCTGATTTTCTAACCAACTATAAAATTTTCTTTCTAATTCAAAATTTGGTATATACGTTATATTTACAGATATATTCCCGAAAAAAGTGTTAACTCCGGTTTTGAAACTTTTTCCTAACTATTTCTAATAAAAAATATAATTAACAAAGATGTATATTTAGCAACAAGCCGTTTAAAATAGTGGAGGCTGCCTACCCAAACCGCAAACAAATGATTGAAATCGTTATTTTATAACCAACGCTTATATCTTTACTAATTGTTTAATAAACGTTTTAATAACAAAGAATTTAAAAAAAAATGTTTTTTGTAATTATATTTTTAATATATTCAATTGTCCTTTATTCGTAAAGTTTTAGAAAACGATATAGCGAAAAATCGTTGATATGGTTTTATTTCGATATTGAATGCGTTATGATTTTAATTCGTATGGCTTTAATTCACGGCCCCAATCGTTTATAGGTAAAGATGTTTCTTTTATAACCTCAAAAAAATCTGTTAATTTTTGTTCTCAAATTTCTGGAATTATGTTATTTCGCAAAAAAATCCACTTACGAAACTTTGCATTTAAGAAACAATCTTTCCGAATTTTATTGGATTGGAAATAACTATACATAGATAGATTTAAATATTTTCTATGACGGAAACCAAGGAAGACTTTATTATAACAACCACATCAGTTTTATTATTTTTTTTATATTCATCACAAACTTGTACTCAATTTAACATTATACCTTTTAAATATAATTATAACAAATTTATATCTTTAAGTTATAAATAATTTTTGTTTATTATTTTATCAATTTTAATTATTTAACAAGGGAAAAAAAACCAGATCCGAAATTACATTATAGCTATAAATAATATATATAAATGTTTTGGAAATTTTGCAAAAATTAATAAAATAAAATTTATATTTAATATTCATTATGCGAAATATTTAAATTTTATGATTTTTCTTTAATACTGAAGATGCATTTTAAATTATTACAATTATTACATTTTACATTTATTTTGTTTAAATTTTTTATTTGGTACATATCTTATGGTTTAAAAAAAAAAATACAAAACTAATTAATAATTATTGAATGCATTTGTAAACAATAAGTAAATACATTTTTGAGGAAAAAAAAATTGCGAAGAATCTTTAAGCGAATTTAATACATTAATTTTTTTTCTTGATAATTTCAAAATTTATTGAATTTTTAGTCAAAATTAAATTTTTTTTTTAAATGATAAAAAATAGGGATTTTATCTCTAAATCCAATATATGTAATAAATTCTTCAAAATTTATTCATAAAAACTATCAAAGGCACAAAATCTGAATAATTTTTCTGAATATGCACATGTCTGTCTATAAGCTGGTTTTACATTTTGTAGTCTATGGCTACGCTTTCAAAAACTCATTTTAAAATTAACAAAATTTTACATTTTTTTCACAATAAATTAAAATTTTATTTACTTTTAAAATTAAATAATTTAGTATTATAATTTTTTCAATGCTTCAAAAGTAATTTAGAATAACGGAATAAAGATAACTGCACAGTAATTGACACTTTAGAATAAAAAAAAAATAGTGTTAGAACTATGACAAAAAATTTGTAGCATAAAATGGTTTCTTAAAATCGTCCGTCCGTCTTGAGGCGGATGTATGTATTCTATTTGTTTTTGTTAATCTTTAAAATACATTTCTGTTATAAATCTAAATCTTATGGTAAAAACTTAATATATACAATATTCTAACTATAGATTTTAATTTAAAAAGACATTTAAATTTCTACAGTTTTAATAAGGAGAACGAAGCCGTGTAAAAATTTCTAATTATTAAAAATACCAAAAAAAGGAATAAAAAGTCAATTTTTTTACCAAGTATTTTCGGATTTATACAATTTACTATAGAAATATGGCTGGCTCTTTTATCCTCTTTTCAAAAAAAATATTAGAGTTTAAAACATATAGCATCATCCTTTGATATTTATTAAAAAAGAAGAAGAAATGATGATGCATATTAGCACACTTTTTTCCCAAAAATCTTCCACAGGATGAAGTGGGAATTTATAATGAAGTGCTTATTTATAAACTGTTTTTTCTGAGAGATTAAATATTTCTAATTAAAAATTCTGTGGTAAACGTTGTAATTTTATTATTTAATTTATTTGAATACATTTAACATCATAAATTTTTAAAATTTTAATTTAAAGACAAATAAAGAAAGAATAAAAATTATAAATATTAAATGGGTTCATAACAAAATTACGATTTTTATTATTCAGATGGTTCAAAATTCAGATAATTCAATATTCAGACAATTTAAAATTAAAAAATTTAGAATTTCTACTTGTTTAACATTTTATTAAACCTATGCCACTGTACTGAAACTAAAAAAAAAAAATTGCGAAAAAATGTTAAAATATATATGTATGTGAAAAAAATAATTAGAAGGGATTTTAGAGTTGTTTACAAAATCAGGGTTCCAATAATTTTTTTTAGCGAGGGTTTGAAGGCGGGTAGCTCTCATTATTTAAATTTGCATTTTTTCTGAATTTTTGTATGAATTTTAAATATCTGGATCCGGAGATTTTGATTGTCCGAACTAAATTTTTGATTTTCTGAATATCATATTAAATGGCATGCTATAAATATGCTTGCCCCTGTATATAGTGATATTTAAAACATTCAGATATTATGATCATCATATTGACCATTATACTCCATTTAGTGTTACAAATTTCAAAGCTCTGTCATTGTAAAGTAATGCCCCATGAAATTTCAGGGTTTTCTTATGACAAATCACCAAAAGGGATAAATTTCAAACAACAAATTTATATGTGAGCATAATTGATTCTGTGAAAATAATTTTGCAAGGTTAGGATAATTTATAATCTATTTAAATAAAAACGATTTATGCTTCTTGAGACACTGAATGTAAGGCAATAATTCTGCAACACGAAATATAAGAAATTCAGTAATTACTTTGAAGAAAGTGCACTAAAAGTAAATATAGTGCATTTTTCATACTTCATACTTTAAACAACATAATTAACTCTTAAATGTATTTCTTCAAATAATTATACAATTTTTTTAGTTAATCTAGATCTATCCAATCCGACTTACATTTTAATAAAAATCGAAACTATTCTTGTGTATGTATGTATTTTTTTCTATTTCACGTTAAATTTTCTTTTCCCGCGGAATGTTTTTATAAAAAAATTTCTTAAAAATATTATTTTCATAACTATATAATTTTTTACTATTTATCTCTGGGTGGGCACTATAAATTTATAGTGTTCGCGTTCATTAAATAGTTTTATTAACTTATAATCGTATATTTCAAATTTTACTAAATACAAACAAAAAAATTCGCATTCGCGCTTAAAATCTTTGATACTGACCATTGTAAATTTCATAATCTTTTTATTTGTTTTGTTTCGTTTTTTCTTTTTTTTTTTTTAAATATTTTTTTTTTTTTATTATCATGACCAACAAATAATAATTTACTAAGGATTTGGTGGTACTCGTGGATTAATTAATCATTCTTAATACAAACTAATTAGCCAAATCAAGAGGCTTCATTCTTTTTATATAGCTTAGATCAGTGCCAGTATCGTAAATAATTTTCCGAATATCTATGTTTTGAAATATTAACAGTTTTGTTTTACTTCGTTCCATGTTGGTTGCATCAGCTTTGATGATATAACGTAAAACTTTTCTTTAGAATCTTTGTATGATTTCAGTGTTTGTTTTTTTTCGCACATTCTCAGAGTTGGTTTCTGTAAATTTCCACACCGATTTTAGAACTTGTTTGTAATTGACCAATTTGATTTACATTGAGAAATCCAGACTTTATGTTCAGGAGCCAGTGCAGTTTTATGTATTTGATATTTAGTGTTTCCTTCTTGATTTTGTTTTGTTCTTTCTATATTAGTTTCATGTCCATATCCTTCTAAATTTTGGTCTCTAAAATTTTGTTTAGTTATATTTTTAACTGGGGAAAATAAAAATAATAATAAATATTAAAGTTTTAATTATTTAAAAAAGAAAAAATTTTAAATTCAAATAAAATTTTTAATTCAATTTCCCCATAATGAAAAATTTCATTTAATTTTTAAAAATCAAAAACAATTACTTCCAATTTTTATTATCAATAATCTTTAAGATTAAAAAATTGTATTTAAATTTTCGAAAAATTGAATAAAAAAAAAAAATGTATTCCAGAATTTCTGTTTATTTTAAATTTTTCTTTAATTTCAAATTGTTTAGCACTTTGTAATACAATATTAGCTGTACCTATATTATATTATCAAAGAAAATGTATTGATAGCTACCATGAATTTGTTTTTTTACACTAAAAATGAAAAAAAAAAAAAATAATCAAAATAATTTATTATACTTTAAATATAAAAAAAAAGGAAAAACAAAACAAAAGGAAAAATTCACGTTTTTCTTTTAATTTTGACATTTTCTTCAAAATATCTATTTTTAAAATTCACCTTTAATTGTTTTTTTTTTTTTTTTTTTTGTATTTGGTTTTCCGAAGCAAAACAAAAGGCAGAGCAAAACTTACGTCAGAATAAGTTCTTTTAAAAGTTTTTCGCTTTTGTTTGGAAGATAATGGCAAAAAAATTAATGGAAAAAAAAAAAAAAAAAAAAAAAAAAAAAAAGCATTTAAAAAGCACATTTAAAAGAAATTAAAACAAAAAAAAAATGTTCAAAAGCGTATTTTTCGGAATAAGCAATAATATGATATATAAAAATACATAATAAAAAATAAAAGTACGCGATTTAATATTTATTACTAAAAAAAAAAAAAGTTGTTCAAAATCACGTTCAATTTGTAAAAAAAAAAAAAAAAATATGAAGATACGTTATTTAATATTTACTGTATACCAAACAAGATGTAAAATCACAATTTAGTTTTATAACAAAATCATCTTTTTAAAATAAAAGTATTTGAAATTGTCATGTTCCTCAATTTATCTAACAAATAGGTATTTGCACACTAATTGCTGTGTCACATTTATCACATTATAGAGAATAGATCACATTTTCTTATATACATAAAATATATTGGATATTTGGATCAAAACAACTTAACATCTTCGTAAATCATCAGAAAGCCTATTCAAAATTTCAGAATTTTTTTTTCCTTTCTACAATAATTTCTCTCAGATAATTTGTAAAGATAATGCTACAATAAAACGCAATTTTTCCTAGCCATGACGTGCTGTCAAAAAAAAAAATTAAAATTTATTCCGTTATCTAGAAGATGTTACAATAAAAGTAATCACATAACGCTTATTTACGCAGAGGAAAAAAGTTGATCAATTTTTAACATTTACGATTTTAATACGCTTTAAAATGTCAAATGTGTTGTCATGGGCATTATAATTTTATTTTTCAAAATTTTAAAACTAGATTTGTTAAAATTAATTTATTTAATTTTATTAGCATTAGTTTCTTTTTTCATTTTATACCAAGAAATTTATTTCAATTCTTTAAAATACACAAACTTCATAAATAAAATGTCATCTTTGTGCTTCTAAACGTCTTCATTGTGACAGGAAATTTTTGTACACTACACAAACTTAAATTTCCTATAAAAATTTGATTGTAGCTTAATTTCCAAGTATTTTTAAACTCAAAATAGAGTTAAAATCATTTAAAAATGAAAAACACAAAGTGGAATGTAAAACCAAAGTATTAAATTTAAGATCGCACATTTTCCAAAAAAAACAATAAAAATCGTAATTTTCTAATTTTTTTTAGAATTTATATATGAGAAAAAATTTTGAAAAATTAAAAACTTTCTTAAGCAAATCGAAATCCACAGACACTTCCTTCAATTTTATGAAAATCCAAATCCTATATGATTAAGAAATCTGTTAACACATAATATGTAAAAAATATAATGTATTGTTAATATTTTACTTTGGAAAAATTTGTCCAGATGCCTGAATTACACTTGTCTAAAAATATCAATTTTTCAATTTTTGATGCGTAATAGCTCTTAAATTATATTAAATGGTGTAGAAATTTCGCCAACAGACGGACGGATGGAAGAACAAAGTGAAACTAAAGGTGATGTCGGGAGAATCAACTGTACTTGGTTGATTTTGACATTTTTCAATTTAACTCACAAATTTCGCGGTGTCGGCTAAATCAATTGAATTAGTTTCAATTAATTGATTCAAGTTGTTTCAATTTTAATTTTTTGCAAATGTAATGTCGATATTTAAAAAATATAATTTAAAAGGAAAATTTTGTTTAGTGTTCAGACGGTTTATTTTCTGTTCTATTTTATTTTATTTTGGATACACAAATAAAAATAAATTGGACTTAGAAAAAAAATAAGTATAAATAAAATATGGGGATTTTCATAAACAACCTATGACTACAATAGCGTAGGTTGCAAAAGCCCCCTTTATTTGGGGAATACGAAGTCGGAATAACATGATTTAAAAAACGTACTCACCGATTTTGTAGTAGAATTTAAATAAAGTAAATAAAAATATAAAAGTTCGACTTTTAGTCCGCCCTAAAAAACGAACCACAAAAACTAAAGTGCCACTTTCCTGAACATTTTTTATTTTTGTTTTCATTTTTAGTTTCTATTACAATATGGGGGGGACTAGATTTTTTAAATTGAATCGGTCCGACTTCTGGTTCCTAAGATAAAGGGTTTTCTCCAAAATAACAGCCAGTATTTATAAAAATTTGGGTTCAAAAATTTTACATTGTATTAGGTTGCAATTTTTTTACGACATTTCCGATGTCATCCGAAAAAATGTTGCTAAAACATTTTTTCCTGAAAATAATAGTTAATAAGAATTTAAATCTTATTAACTATAAATTATTTAAATCTTTATTTACCTGTCTAAATTATTATTCATTTTTATTTTTTTTTAAATTTTTAAAACACAACTAGCAACAAACAAAACAAACACAATAACAAAATAATGCACTAATAAATGATACAATTATGTAAAGTCAAACACAAAAATGTAAATGTTTTTCAAAGTCAATTCAGTTGACTTAAACCAACACAAGTTGTTTTCCCCGTTATCGATAGTTGATTCAAATCGACCAAAGTTGAAAGTAAAAAAAAATTGATTCTCCCGACAGCACCTTATAAAAGCAAATGTTTCGAAATTTCAAAATTTCAAAAAAATTTCGCGCTATATATTTATATATTAAGAAGATTGAGAGACTATTTAGACGAAAAAACTTTGTATATGATATACTGTTCTTACATTCACTCCAATTTAACTTACCTAAATCCAATAATGGAGTAGAACCTCTCAATTTAATTTAAATCGAGTTGATATACTCCATAAAAAGGCAATCAAAACAATTCACGGGTATCCAATCAGATTTCCTACAAGCTAATATATGTAAATTTGAACTTTATATAGTTGCATTTAAAATTATCAATAAGAGATAATTAAACATAATTTTTTGTTAAATAGGCTGCTCGACATTCACAATCACAATACGAGGAATAAATCAAATTTTTATTTAAATCTATTCAGAACTAATAATCAAAACAAGAACTCTTTGTATAAATTTTCAAAAGCTTTTAATGAATTACCAACCGATTTAAAAACAGACAGCTACGGCTAAGGTCTCTTTAAATTTTAGGTTAAGCATACATTATTTCTGAAATTATAATTGAATTAATAAAAAAAAAAAAAAAAAAAAAAACCTTAAAGACAATCTTATATTAAGGCTACAATCACCTATAAAAATTTTTGGATTTTTAAATGAGTAGATTTTCTTGCATTATCCCAAACAATTATACCTCAATCGATCTTATTTTTGTCTTATTTTCACAACTTTATATTATGTATGTAAGATGTATCTATATACATACATACATTATTTTATATATGCATTTATTTTTATCGAGAAAATTTAAATTTAAATTTATTTTATTAGTGTTTTGGTTTTTTTTTTTCTTTTTTGTTCTGTAATTTAGTCATACAATTTACCTTTACTTAATATCTTAATTTTCAAAAAAAGAATAAAAAATATTTTTTTTTAATTTATTTTTGACTTTAAATAAATTTTTTTTTTAAAATCTCATCCTAAAATTTAAATATCTGATTAAATTGGTATACATATATGATTTTTCGAACGACATTAAATGATCATGATGATGTGATTTTGTTTTGTTTTTTTTTTTTTTTTTTTTTTTTTGTATTTTGGCGCTTTTTCCCTTTATTTTACTTTATTTTTTTTTTTTTTCTTTTTGCAACATATTACCTTTGTTGTGCTTTTACCTCTACGAAGTATTATTACCTTGCGATTTTTTTTTTGTTTTTTGTTTTTATTTTCACTTTTTTATTTGTTTTTGTTTATAATTTGTATTTTATGACATCTTGTCGTACCGTACTGTACCGTATACTATTTTATATATAATATTTTTAAATAACCAAAATATAGAAGAAAATGGGAAAAAAAAACTGAAAGAAAATCATGAAATTTACTAACTAAATCAGTCAGTCGTAAATTAGCAGACATTCACATCAGACGTTGTGATCACAAAGAATTTATTTTGTTTTTTTTTTTTATTTTTTTGTTTCTTTAAATAATATAAAATTGTTATACTTTTATATTTTGTTTTTCTTTATTAAATTTGATTTTAAACTTTTACAAAAACAAAAAAAAAAAAATATAGTAATAATTTGTGAAAAAAAAAAAAATATTTTTAGTGCAATAATTTAATTCGAAAATTTTTTAAACAAAGAAACTAATAACAAAAAATATACTAATAAAAAGAAACAACGAAAAAAAAAAAAAAAACGATTTATTCAGCACGAATCTAAAAATCAAAACAAATCATAACCAAACATATGTTTTTAATGATCATTGATCATATTTATATTTATATGGACTTTTAAAATAATAATTCAAGATTTTTCACTATATATAAAATTATTTTTGTTATTATTGTTATTAATTAAAAATTAAAATTTTAGTTATCCTACCATAAAAAAAAAAAAATACAATATTTTTTCTTGTTTGATATTTTTGCGCTTTTTAAAAGTATAAATCAAAATTTCAATTAAAATGTTAAATAAAATAATTATAAGATTTTAATCAATCAAAACAAGAATTAAAATTAGAAATCATATTTTAGATAGTTGATTGATTTAATAAAATAAGTTTTTTTTTTTTTTTTTTTTAAATTTTCAATGCCCAATGACATCATAACTATAATTTTAAGACTTTGGATTTAAGTAATAAAAGTTTTGTTATTCATGCTTTTGAATAAAAATCTTACAATTAGAATTAATATATATATACTCGTATGTATCAAGATTTGAGATCAAAAGTTTTACATGATAAAAACTTTATTTTGTAACCATATTTAGATTTTTAATAAATTTTGTTACCGATGTAATTTTTTGATTGAAGTCACAAGATAGTAATGATTCTGTATAGTAAATAATAATAATATTAATAAGTATTACTAATACTAATAATAAGAGTTGCTATAGTGATAGTGGGATTGCCTTCAACAATTACTTCATGCAGAAAGGTGTTATATATACTATTGCATGTTGTAATTGTTGTAACGGCTATTGTCAATGTTAGCAAAATAGCCAAAATAATAGGCGAATTTTGATTTCCTTACAGTCCCACTTTCAATTCAATGTTTTCGCATCCTATTGTCGTATCCTTTTCTACCCATACTCCTTAGTCAATATACTGCGTTAGCAGGTAGCGTTTTCATCCCATTATATTGGCTAAAGGGAGAGATGAGTTTAGTCAGTAATAATCTGACTTTACCATGAGGGAATGCTTGGTGTCTTTGTAGATTCCCACCTCCCTTAGGAAAAAAGAAGATTAAACTAAATTTTATACATAATTTATAAAATAGAACACAGTCAGAGTGAGTCTTATGAGTTGTATGTAATATTGGTAACATTATAGCGGGGTTTATACATTATTCGGAAAATGATTTTTTTTTAATGATAAATAATCATTTACAATAGAATCGATAAATCACTTTTTTCTTAAAATTCTTTGTTTGAAATCTGTTAAAGAGCCTTAGTAGGTATTTGCAATGCAATGCAATACTAAATTTTTCCTTCTTATATATTATAGCTATATGTATTCTCTATAGGTTTTTAACTTTAAAACAAAACATAAATATTGATTCCGAAAACTATTTCGAATTTTATTAACTTAAACTCTATTTATATTATGTAGGTACGTATATAAACAAAATTTAATTTTAATCGAAATAAAAATCTTAAAAATTTAGTCCTAAATAATAAAAATGTATTAAATAAAATTAGTGTTAAATGAAAATGTTAAAATATAGGACGGGGGTGTCACTTATTTAAAAATTTCAAAATTAAATTAATTTAAAAAAAAAAAAAAACGTCTTTAAATTGTACTATAATATAAATTTTAATTAAAAATATTATGTATGTACATAAAATATACATAATATATTAAAATCATAATTGATGGTCCATTAAGACTAAATTATTCAAAATCTCGAAACAATATTTAAATATTAAATACTCAAAAAATAAAATCTAAACAAATAGAAATTCGATTATTTTCATTTTAAAATGTATTTTCTTTAAAAATTCGATTTTTAAACGATTTCTATTTAATATGTAGTTCAAAAACATAAATTTATTACATAAAATAACATTAATACATACATACATACAAACATTATATACTAACTACATAATAATGTAATAAAAATGCAAAATATTATGTCAAATAAAATGTTCTAAAATCATTTTTTTATGTACATACAATTTTGTTTTCAATTCTAATTTTTTTTTTTTAATAGTCCATGTAAAATTGGAACGGATCCAGATGCAATAGGCTGCGGCATGCGTATAAAAAATAAAATTACTAAAAAAAAAAAAACAAAAAAAAAAAAAATAAATCAACACCTTAAAAACAAAATCAAAGAATTTTATTGCGTTCATTTTTTTCTTTTTTAAGAATGCGGAAAAATTTGTAAATTATTAAAAGAAAACAAAATTTAAAAAAGTTTTCATTAAATTTTGAAATTTTTTTTAAAAATATTCGAAATTTTATAATACTACTATAATATGTAAAATTTTTATTTCGCAGAATATCTTAATAAGAGATTTTGTTTTTCTTTGAAAATTAAAAATTGCGCGAAAAAAGGTATGCTGAATAAACTGAAAATAAAAAATTATTGTTTATCAATTTATTTTATTTGCTTCTTTTTTTTTTTTTTTTTTTTTTTTTTTAATATAACTAATTTTTATTTTTCATTCTTTTACTAAATATTTATTTTCTTGAGAAAAAAAAAAGATAATTTGAGATAATCGAAAATCGATTATTTTAAAAGGGAATGAATATGAGATCATAATTGTATACATTTTCTACTAAATTATTTCCGGTCTTCGTCTTTTTCTTTTAAAGGTTTTTTTAAAAAATTTTAAAACTTTTAATCTGTTTTTAAATTAATTTCTTTTAAATTTTTTAAACGATATACCTAATAATAATATTATTCTATATAGAATAGTAATATTGATCATTTAATACTAGATGGGGGTTTATATCGATTTGAACCGATATTTATCTATACTTTTTTTTCTTGTATTCTAAAATCATATGTAACTCATGTTAAATGTAAATGGTAATGAATTAAGATTATCCGTATTTGGAATTTTAAATAAAATTTTTTCAATTTTACTAAATTAAGAGTTTATTAAACTATTAAAGTATAATGAACCCAATATCAAAATAAAAATTTCATACTTTTGACAATAATAGATAAAATTTAAAAATTGTATTATGTGTTGTTGTTGCTACTCTTTTATTGGTTGAATAATCATGTAAGAAGATTCGATTCGATTACTGAACTAAAAATGTCAATTTTTATAAATTGTGTATTTTGAAAGTATTTTATACTTTCTGATTTTTTAATTTGATAAATTATTTAAAGTATATTACTCATAAATATGTCATAATATAGTTTATTGTTAAATTTCTTTTTTAAAAAAAAAACAAAAAAAAAAAAAACATGCATAATTTTTGTTTTTGTTTTGATGTTGACAAAGATGAATGCTACTTAACTGTCAAAATTTAAAATTGATCTGCAAAATCTAATTAAATTTGAATAAATGCCAGAAATTCTACTGTTTTAGTCTTTTTTTTTTTTTTTTTTTTTAACAAAAGAATATTACTTTTCTTGCAAAATACACAATAATTGATTAATGTTTGTATCTAATATCTATAATATTTGTATTGTGATCTAAAAGATATGTTTATGCACACAAATATTTATATATAAGTATATGATAGAACATATATATATGGTTTTTTTATGAATTGTGGACGCATAAAATCATTTTTAAGTTTTACTCGGTGCGAATATTTCTGATTAACCTGGTCGTAGTCAATTTCAACCGCAACAATTAATTCTCCCATAATATATATGTATATATGCAGAACTATAGTTTTTTTTTTTTTTCTTAATGTCTAAATTTATTTTTAGAATTCGAAATTTAAAAGTCTGAATACAAAAATTTTTTTAAGAAATAAATATTAATAAAAGTGAGAAAAAAAAAATAAATAAATAAAATTAATTAGTGGGCGAAATATACGACGTGAACAAGGAACAAAGTCTTCATATTCTCTTTTCACTTTTCCTGGTATATATTTTTTTTTTTTTTTTTTATAAGAGAAAACATTTTTATAGTCTTATACAAATTAAAAATATTTAAAATAAAACAAAAGTAAAATTGGGAATAAGATGAATAAATTTTGAAAATATATAAACATTAGTCATTAGTCAGTCGTTGATTTTGGGGATAGAATATTTGAATAAACCATTAAAACATTAAAAATATAAATTAAGAATTTTTTTTTTTTTTTTTCAAATTAGATTGACGTAATATTAAATAATAAACTAATAAAAATTTTCAATAGTAATAATAAAAAAAAAAAAAAAACATTTAAAAGTATAAAAGTAATTGTGCAAAAATTTAAAACAAATACATATCTAAATAAAACTTTAAAAAAATTATTAAAAAATGTCGTTCCGTGCACGTACCCGGACGGCACCAGTTGCACCAGCTAGAAGACGTTCATTATCTAGCTCAAGAACAGGAACTTCATCTACCACAAATTCATATTCAACACCATCATCATATTTTCCTTCATCATATTCAAATTATTATCCATCACCGTCTACTACCAGTAGTTCATCATATTATCAAAGTCCATATGCTGGAATGTATAATTCCAATAATACTGTATATTCAAATCATTCAAATTCTCTTCGTAATAGTTATTATCCAAATACCGGCAGTAGTAGTAGTAGTAGTTATTATAATCATGGTGGTAGTAATAATTATACAAGTGACAGATATGTAAGTCCATATAGTAATTATGAAAATGGTATTACAACAGCTGGTTTAAGTCTTAAAGGTTATTCAAATAGTAAATCAAATAACAGTAATAGTATTAATGCAACAAATTTGCATAAAAATAAATCTCTATCAGTATCAAATAATCAAATTAATCGGTCAGGATCATCTGCCTCATTAGCATATGGTTCAACTGCGAATAAAACAACAATTGGAACAAATACACCTTCAATAGCTGTTGTTAGTCGTAGTCAATCATTACGTGATCAAGAACGTAAAAGTCGTACTAGAACACGACAAAGAAGTATTGCACAAAGATCAACAAGTGCATCATCAGAAAAAAGTGAAGGATATGAAGTAAGAATTAAATAAAGTATAAGTGTATGTTGCAATATTTCTAAATACATATTATAATATATTATATATGTTTCTTCTAAAAATAATTTGATATTATGTCTTCGAATTAATTAAAAACTTTAGAAAAAAAAAAAATTGTGCCACAACAACAACAATAAAAAAAAAAATTATTGTACAAGAATTTTTTTTAATTAATTATTATATAATTTCTAAATAATTTTAAAGAATTAATAATTTTTAATTATTTAAATTTTTTTTTGTTTCAGAGTGGTACAGATAGAACGTCACGTTCTCGATTGACAAATTCAACAAATTCTTTAGCAGATAATGAAACAAGTGATAGCAAAACTAAGGACTCGAATGGTGAAATTGTTGACTATAAAGCATTATGGGAAGCTGAAAAGTAATTATTTTCATTCTAATAAAAAAAAAATTAATATAATTACATATGTTAAATCTTTTTTTTGTTTAAAAAAAAATTATAGATTAGAAAACGATAAACTTAGAAAAGAATTAAAAAGTAAAGGAGATGAATTAAATTCAACCAAAACAGCCTTAGAAAAACAATCAAATTCGGTAAGAAAACATTTATATAAATAAATTTTTAAATAATATTAAAATTATTTAAGTGAAAATAAGATAAACAAGTTATTATATACTAAAATATTATAAGGATTATTAAAAATCCGTGATTCTTTAATAAATAAAAAAAAAAAAACAAACGTTTTATATTGCCTATTTCTAGGAGACTTAGATTAACTTTTTAAGTCACTTTGTTTGAATTTAAATATTAACTTGTTTTTAAAGATTTTTCTATTTCTGGTTTTTGCTTACATACCTATATGTAAAAAGAATTAATTTAAAATTTACGGTTAAATATTATTTATAACGAGGGGGGGGGGGGGTATATAACGGTTAAAATCTGTTATACAAGTAAAATAATATCGTAGAGAATATAAATTTTATAGTTATTTTATTTATTTAAAAGAAAAAACATTTTAATAATTTTTAATTATCTTAAAATAAATAAGTAAATAAATTTAATTTGTAAATAATTTTCAGGCATCAAAGAATACTCAATTGTCAGAACTTGATAAACGTGAAAAACGAGCCCTGGAACGTAAAATTTCTGAAATGGAAGAGGAACTGAAGGTAAGCAATTTTAATTATTTTGTTTGTTTTTTTCTTATATTAAAACTAAAAAGAAAAGATATTGCTTTTATATTTTATTTATTTTTTTTAATTTTTTTTTTTTTACAACAAAGCAAAAACAATTCTGTAAATTTTGTGTTATATAAATACTACTACAATAAAAATAAATGATCACCAGTTCACAAAAATTAATTCCTATTTTATAGAAAAAAATTTTTTTTTTTTTTTATTGTTTTTGAATTTTTTTTTGTTGATGTTTAACACGTTCACAAGCATTTTTTTTTTTTTTTTTCCTTTTTGAAAGAAAATGTTTGTTTTGAATACTTACGAGTTTTTAATTTTAAAATTAAAAAAATATATAAAATTTTTTTTAAGAATTTTTAAGAACTTTTTACCAGCGCAAAACACAATTGCTTTCAAATTAAATATCACCAAATAATATTTCAAATGAAGTACCTATACATACTTATGTTTTTTTTTTTAATTAGATTTTTGTTTTTCTTTTTTCTGTGTTTGAAAAATAAAAATTCATTTTAAATTGGATATTTTATAATTTCGATAAAAAATTCGATATCAATAAAAAAAAAATAAAAATAAAAACAAAAAATTAGTATTAAATATGCTTTCATTTAAAGCATTTTATCTCAATTCTTAGAAAATCTACATACTCTTTCTTTGAAAAAATATATTAAAGGTATACATTTTAATCCTTAAAATTCCAACATAAAATAACAGTTTAGAAGAAATGATAAAAATAACGAGAATGTTTAAAAAAGAAAAATGTACTTTCTTATATTTTTATCTTAATATTTTTGGTCATAATTTCGTATTTCTTTAAAAAGTTTTTTTGATTTGATTTTAAACGATTGAGAATTTTTTTTTCATCTTTTGAAATTTTAAACTATATAAGAGAATATCAGATATGATTGACAAAAAAATTGAAAGAAATAATACAGAAAAATATGTGTACTTTAATATTAAGTATAAGAACAGTAATAAATAAATGAACAAATTCCGCTTAAAATCTTTAAAAAAAACATGCGATTTTGACTTCTCTTCTGCAGCAGATTAAATTTGAGGTTAAAAAATTTTTTTTTTATGTGGTGGAAATTGCTCTTAACAAACAATTTCTAGATTTAGTTACATATATACTTTGAATTTTTTCATCCAAACTCAACCTTAACTGTTTTATTTTGCGTCACAAAATACTATTTGCACACATTTTTTTCAATAAAGTTATCTATTTTCTTTTAATTTTGTTTTTATATACAAAATGTATTTTTTTTTTTTTTTTTTAAGTATAAAAAATTAAAATACACGAATTTAAATTTTATTTCTACGATTAATTTTTATTGTATAATTTAACAAAACTTCAAACATTTTATATTATATAAATATATATATATAGGAATAACTATATTTAATTAAAACACAATTCATATAATTCATAAATTTTATTTTAATCATCATCATCATAAAATTTATTAATTAAGTGCTATCATATTTATTTGTTACAATCTTTGTTTTTTTTTTTTAACCCTTAAAATTAATTAAATAAAAAATAAAACAAGAATAAATTAGAATTTATAAGAAATAATTTTTTTTAACCCTTAATTCTCGGTTAACGTTATTTATAAGTGTCAACACATCTTTTCTAAATGATGGTTTTTTTTATTGAAGATTGAATCACAATTTTAGGATAAAGATTTATTCGATCAAAATTAACTATAAATTCTGCTTATTTAAAATTAAAAACTTCTACTCATAAATTACATACATACATTTTTTTGCTATTAAAATAGAAACAAATTAAGAAATGTAAAGCAGCATTATTTGTTTCCCAGCCAAATTTTCTAGTAAAATAAATTATATTTGTTTCCTACCGAAAGTGTCCAGGAAAATAAATTTGTTGTTTTTAGAATTGAAGTTGTTGTATATTATAGAGAAACACCAATTTTCGGTTAATTTATTTCACGCGACAAAATTACTTACTGAGTAGTTAAATCGAAATAAATGGATTTAAAATAAAATTTAAATTAATATTGTTGACATTACAGTTACTTTTAAATCGTCTCAAGAAGACGGTATTTAACGGTTAAACGGTACTTAAGGGTTAAAGTTAAAAAAATAAAATTTTTGAAATTTATTTCTTTTTTAATTTAATCAATAATTTGTAAATTAAATAAATACTTCAATTAACTTTAATAAAATACAATTTATTATTTGAATGAAAATAAAATATTTTAATATTAATTTGTTTTTAAATCGACTTTTAAAATAAATTTATAAAAATGAAATAAAATAAATAAATTGTATTTAATATAATATCTTCTAAAAAATTGTAAATAACATCCTGTAAATAATTTAAAACGCATATATTTAATATTTAAGACTAAAAAACCTAAAAAAAAAAAAAAAAATAAACAAATAAAACAAAGAATCATTTGTACACCATTTTGTTTTTTTTTTTTCATTTCAATTTTTCATATTTTACAGTGTTAATTATTTTTTTTTTTTTTTTTTTTGACAAGTAACAAATAAAATAGATTTGTTTTTATTAATAAAAACTTTATAAAAATTAATATTTTGTATTAAAACATTAAAAATTTCATGGTAACAAGCCTGAAATTTATCACTCATATTCTTTTGAAACTCATCGCTAAGCCAATGAAAAAATGTATCGCATCACATCTAGTTAAAAATATATTTCTATAAGACAGGTGAAAAAAATGTTTGTAATGTTGGTAGTACTGCTACCATTTATATTGAAAATTAAATTTGAATTTTTTATTTAATTTTAAAAAGTATGAATACTAAAATTCGAAATAATTTTTCATACTTACTTTTTGTATTAATTAATTTTTTTTTTTTATTATTTAATTATATACTATTATAAATCAAAAGTGATACTTATCGCTAAAAAATTTTAAGATGATAAAAAATCGCTATGGTGTTTCGTATATATAGCAAAAATCTTGCATAAATTCTAAACACAATGCTTTTTTGAAAAATAACATTGCGTCAAATTAAAAAACATCACTTTTGTGTATAAAAGAATAACAAATCGTCGGTCAGTGATATATTATTCGTATAATGCGTCTTTAAGAATATGAGTGTATTTGGTAAAATAAAAATTTTAAGAATAAAATTATCTATCCTAAATGAATTAAAGGCAAATAATTTCGTTTTATTTGTTAAATATATGAACGTTAAATACATAATATATGAATTTTTAAATTAAAAACAAATTTATTTTAATGTTTGCAACTTTTTTATTTCATATTTCAATTTTCATTGTAAATTTTTAAAATAATTCATAATCAATACCATCAACGTACAATCAATCATTATTATTATAAGTACATATATCTATATATATATTTTATTATATCATTTCAAATTCATTTATTTTTTTTTTTTTTGTGAATTTTTTTTTTTTTAAATCAAATTACCTATATATATATCTATTTAAATATTTTCATTATTAAAATTATAAAAACACATTGCCCTATCATTCACTTATTTCATCAAAAAAAAATTTAATAGTTGTTTTTTTTTTTTTTTTTTTCATTTTTTTCCATTAGTTTGTGTTTTTATAACATTAAAATTAACTTAAAATTTAAAAAACTAAAAAAAAAAAAAAAAAATTATTTAAATAAATACATATACATATTTCATTGTTTCTTTTTTTTTTTTTTTCTTATGTTATTATTTTTTTTCTTTTATATATTTATTATATATTCCATGAATTATAGCTAATGCAGAAGTTAAAGGCTGAAAATGAACGTTTAAGAGCCGAAAATCGTGCTTTAACTCGTGTTGTATCAAAGCTTACAACATCAGCACAAAATCAACTTCATCATAAAAAATAATAAAATAAAAAAAATATATATATATATATATATATATATGTATATATTATTAAATCAAAAATTAAAAATAAAATTTGAAAAAAATTAATTGAATATACACAAAATTTGGTTTATAAATCAATAATATATTTAAAATATAATTAAAAAAAAAAATTCTTTTTTTTGTTTTATATTTATCAATTGAATGAATATAAAAGAAAACATTTCAACATATATATACAATTTTCATATAAAAAATATAATACTTATCTATATATATATATACATTATATTATTATATACTTATTTAAAAATTAAAATGCTCAAATAATCAAATTAATATAATATAAAATTTATATACATATACATATATATTAATATATTCATCTTAAAATATTTTATTAGGCAAAAAACTGAAAATTAATAATATATTAATTCTAATAATTTCTATATAAATTTATATTATATACTTAATTAAAAAAAAAAAAATTCTTTTTTATAAATAATTTTGAAAATATTAAAATAATATAATAATAATAATAATACTTAAAAATTTACAATAAAAATTTCTAAAATTAAAGTCATATAAAAAAAAAATTTATGACGTTAAAAAATATAAAAAAAAAAAAATAAAAAAAAATAAAAAAATTTATTTCATACAGTGTTTACATAATTAATTTAATTAGTTAAAATTAAAAATAAAAAAACAAAACAAAAAAAATCAAAACAAAAAATAAAAAAAAATTAAAAATACAAATACAAATACAAATTACTATATATTAAAAGTAAAATATCATACAAAAATATATAAAAAATAATTTGCTGTATAAATTACTGGATGTGGATCTATATATATATATATATATATATTAACTAATTTCTTCTAAATAAACTTCTTTATATATGGGGGTCTGTTTATTTTTTTGGTAATTAAATTTCGAAATATTGAACGTTAATTATTTATTTTGCGTTCTCTATAGTTTTTTTTTTTTTTTCTATAATTACATATATAATATATTTCATTTTTTTTTCTTTTAAATTTTAACTGTTGTTTTGTTTCTGTTTTATATTTCTTCATTCTTTTTGGTTTTCTCAGCTATAAATAAAGAGTAAAAAAAAAATATAGTGCAAAAATAATTTTTTTTTTTTTGTTAATTATTTAAAATTAAAGTTATCAATCATAACTTACAGTTGTCGTAATGAGGCGAGTAGAATTTAATTAATGACTAAAATAGACCTTGTAATGAAATGTCAAAATAAATGTCAAAACGAAATATATAAGAAATTTCGAAATGCCATTTATTCGTAAGAAATGTCACAAAAATGTCTTAAGTCTATTAGAATAGAGCAAACATAAACCATAAATAATTAAAAAAAAAAAAACAAAAAATAAAGTTTTCATTATTTATTAATTAAGAGTAAATTTTTATTTTATTTTAAATACTGATAATTATTGCATCCTATAATCCTACTAATTTAAAAAAATTTTTTTGGAAATTATATACATATAATCCATATGATTTGAGGATCACTTTATTTCAATTTTGGTTATAAAAATTCATATATCGAATCTGTTTTGATTTTTAACTTAATATATGAAATACAATGTTCAGTTATAGCGTTAAATGTACATAATAAACAGGGTGTCACGAAACATATCGATACTGTAATTTAAAATATAAAATTTAGAAATAATATAAATCATAAATGAAGCAAATATAAAAATATAAATTTAAATAGAAGCGATTTTACATGATGCAGTACTATTACAAAAAGGTGACTATTACGATAAATAAATGCGTGATATTTTTTGTTTTTATTTTCTCTTTTAACTTAAAAATAAATGAATACACAACAAAATAATCCAAATGTATTATATAGTATTTTATGTTATTTTAAAATGATTTTGATTTAATTTCTACTCTAATTTTATTCTATATAATTATAGATGTCATAATGCGTTCGTTATATATATCTACTCTATATAATGAACCCTATGACATCTATATAACTACACATCATTCGTTAGGTATTCATGTTCCGTCATTAAACTGTCATAAACGATGAGAGATGCAAATGAAAATCATATAATAAAATTAAATTTCATTCAAATCAATTTCCAATTTATATTTTATGAAATGATGAAAAAATACATTTTTTTAATAAAAAAAGATCAATTCTATGCATATGACATTATTGGTTTTCACAAAACCATATTTAACGGTTTCTAAAAGCAAAATACGAGATCACTTATTTGATCATTTATATAGATTAACTAATCAAAATATATGTATGTAGAAACAAAGGTGAAAAGATGTAAAATTAAAAAATTTTAAAAAACAAAAGAAAAAAAATTATTTGCGTATACATACAATAGTTTTTTAAAAATGAAAATTAAAAAAAAAATATATTTATTAGTATGTACCACCAACAATTACTTCTAGTTAAAAATTTAAAATTTTTTGAAATCTTATTTTGTTAGAGAGGATATGTCAAGATTATGCATGTAAGTTTCTAACTGTGTACAGAGTAAATGTTCAATTCCAGATTATTTTTAATCAGAAAATGTATAAGACTTTCAAAGCTAAATATGCAATATATATTATTGTTAATTACTTTAATTTAAGTCTCCATTTTATCAAAAATATTAAAGTAAACAAAAAAAAAAAAAACAATAGGTATGTTCATTATTACATGATTTTTGAAGCTCTGTAATGTCAATGTCAAGTAGTCAATATTTAATTAAAATAAATTTGCATTATTTTTTTTTTTAACTGAAATTAAATGAACTATAGCTGTGGAAAACTATATTATATACTATTTTTCTCTAACCTATATATAAACTATTTTTTTTGTATATGAAATGTTTTATTTTTAACAAATAAATATAATATTTAATTGTTGTATGTTGTTTCCTTTTTTTTTAATTTTTAAATTGAAAGAGATGTGTTCATTGCAAGTTTTAAAAATATTACATATATGTTTTCGTTTATAATATATATGAAGTATAAATATTAAAACGAACACCCGATAAATAAGTTTAATTCAAATTTTCTTAATCCTTTCAATACGGATTTTGTTTTTAGCGATAAAAATTATCTAATGAGTGTGTGTTTTAAGCTTATCTTATAATAGAAAAGGACATTCCAAAGATGAGAAAAGATCGTGTAACAGCGTTTGTTCCATCAGTAATTTTTAATCAGACAAATATTACCTCAACAGTTATAGTTACAAAAAAATAAAGATGTATAAATTAATTTTTTTATAAAATCATCGTCTTTTTTTTAGTTTTGTTGGAACATATTTGTCCCATCAACTTTTAATAAAGAGACATAATATATGTCCCAAAACAGTTTTTTTAACTTTTAAATATTTTTCTGTTTTAATAAATAAAAATTATTTATACCTAAATATAAAAATTAAACTACCATCTATTTATTTTCAATAATTATTTTTCAGAAATAAATTATTTATATTTATTTTTATGTATAATGAACACTCTGTTTTGCTTAACAATTTTATGATTACTAAAATTATAACGAAATAAATTATCTTCAGCTTCAGTAACTATAAATCTTCAGCAAGTAAGACGACGTCTTTAATTGTAATAGGCATATATATATGTATATATATAAAATTTGTCTTAAATGTTTTGCAAAAAATTGGGTTATAACTAAATCAAATTATATGTCCCAAACATGTTTTGAGACATATAACGTCTCTAGAGTATTGAAAGGGTTAAATAAATATACATAGATTTTTATTTAATATAAATATTTAATAATATTTTAATGAAAATAATATGTATTCCATTTTATTTTTTTTATTCTTTGGTGTGCAATAAAATTAAAGTTAAATATTTTATTTAAAGTTAAATATAATATAATAATTATATTATAATATATGTCAAAAAAAAAAAAAAAGAAAACTGTAGAATAGACATCTGTCAGTATTACATTTACGATTATTCGAATAAATCCAATATTGTATTTATGTTGTAATACAAATAATATAAAAGATGAAGGATATGTTAATTACCATTTATTTTTTATTTTACACCAAAAAATAATTAAAAAACATTTTTTTATAGAAGTTAAATTATTTATCTTTAATTTATTCATTTCTATCAAATGAAACAAAATATTAAAATTAAAATTAATTTTTGAAAAAAAAAAAATTATATTAATATAAAATGAACATTTAAAAATGTGTGCAATTTGTAAATTATGCTCAAACGCAAAAAAAAAAAATAAATAAATAAATAAATAAAAAACAAAAACTAAAAAACGAAAAGGTATGCTTAAAAAATAGAAAAAAAAAACTAACTATATTATCCTTCTTACTTACTACTTTAAAAAAAATTGTTTTTTTTTTATTTATTATTTCAACAGTGATAACCTCTCTCATAATAATTGGTTAATTATTTTTAGTTTCAAAAAAATAAATAAATGAAAAATATTACGAATAACTAAATAAAAAACAATTTAAACTCTCCCCGCCGCCTACCTTAAAAAAAAAAAGGTTTGTTTAAATATCCTGAAATCCTAATTTTATCCCTTGTTTTGATTTTGCTGGCTAATGCTTCTGAATTTTGTTTGATATCCTTAATGTTCTGAAATGTTCTTTTGCAATTAATGCAATTTTTGACAATTATGTTTACCTTTTTTTTTTTTAAATATTTAAAATTTTGTAAATATTTTTAAATATTTGTTTTTATAATGTACTGAAAAGTTTTATTTTATTTGTTATATATAATATAATAATTTATGAGCGTTTTATCTAAAGGAAATATTAACTCGTTTAAATCTTTTGTTATTAAACGTTAAAAAGTTCTAATTAAATAAATTTTAAATAGATAAATTAAAAAATATTGTTTAAATAAAAGATTGTTTTAAAATTTTAAGTGATGAAAAAAATATAAAATAAAATTAAAGAATCGTAATTAATATTCTAATTGCATGTAGCGTCAAAAGAATTTTTTTCGAATTTTTCATAACACAAACATAAATAATCGCAATTGGTAACTGTATTAAAAGTTAAATGAAATTTTGGAGTTTAAAATGAATTATGTAAACTGTCAACTTTGACACTTCAGTTTATGTTTGACATATAAAATAAAATAAATTTAAAGAAATAAAATGATTAAATATATAATTAAAACAAATTTGTTTATTGAAATATTATCAAAAAAAATTCTTTTGTTTCAACCCAACTGCAACTCGTAACACTTCATATTTCGTTCTGCTATTAAGCCGCCGGCACAAAAAAAGTTACTGATTTACAAAAAAAGAAAACGCTTTCATCACTTTTACTATACAAAGATAAATCAAAAAAAAAGACTTAAAATCAATATTTTGTTAACTGAAAATAATAAACTAATAGAAATTTCAATAATAAGGTTTAATAATTAGTACAGAAAATAGTTGTAAATTTTATTGTTCTTATAATAGAACATTATCCAGAACATAATTATAAAAGTTATCTTGGACAATTTTCAGAAATAAAATATTTTTTAAATAACTAAAAAGACAAATGTCAAACGTAAACAAAAAACTTTAGCACCATCAACATCTCCCAAATGGCAAAAAAAAAATACAATGGAACAAATTTATGTTATATTTGTTCTTGATAACTAATATGGTTATGCTGAAGTCCGTCGAAATGTTTCGATGAACAAAAATTCCACATATGGTGTGTTGAAATCAGAAATATTATTCACGACAGCAAAACGTCATTTTTATTTCGCAATTTTTTTTTTTTGCGTCTGCTGTTTAATTCGTCGAAAATTAATGAAATTCCTTTCGATACAAATTCGAAACTGGAGAGGAAGCAGTTAAGAAAGAAGTGTTATTTAGCGCAAAATAACTTTTATTTTTTTACAAGAAAAAATGTAAAGATAATTTTTGTTTTGATAAGTAATTTGATATAAGTAATTTTGATAATCTTTGTTTTGATTTTTTAAAACGTCGTAAAAAAAAATTGTTCAGCGTAAAAGGTAATATTTTGAATAATTTTCTTTCCAAGCGCAAATCTTTTGAAATTTCCACTTCTTCATTTTCCAATTTATTCTAAAGCCGCGCTACAAAATTCATCATCAGTTAATAAAAATTATTTTAAACGTATTTTAATTTTGAATTATTGATTGATTGATTGAATTATTGATAAATTGAACAAACACAAAAAAAATATCTACCAAAAAGTGTTTGCAACTGAATGAACTTCAGCATATCAATTTTTTCGAATGAACGGACGTTTTTTTTTTTTCACCGGACTTCAACGTAACCATACAAATAAAGATAACAAAACAAAAAAGAACACAACTATTATTGCGTTGTTTTCATTTTCACAAGAGCCTCGCCCCTCATACATTTTGAAAAAAAAATGTCCTTCTTTAATCATTTAATCAATAATATAAAGAAATTTTTAAATATTAATATACAATTTTAAAATGCTCATAAAATTTATTATTCTTGAATATATTTTTAATATTCTAAGAAAATTAAATAAAAAAAAAATAAAAAAATTTCTATTTTATTTAATTTTTTTTTTTTTGGTGTGTGTTTATTGTGTGGTTTGTTTTAAAATTAATTGTTGTTGAAAAAAAAAATAAAGCAAATTTATTTTTTTATCATTGGAATTTTTCTTAATTTTTTTTACCTTAAAAAAATCTCTACAAACTCTGTTGTGTGGCCATTTTGTTTTAGTTTTTTTTATCTAATTTTCTTTTCAGAGATTTCAGTGTGATTTATAAAATTTTTTTTTTTTTTTTTTTTGAAATTCCAGCTTATTGCTTCTGTTTTATTTTTTTTATTTTTATTGTTTATTTTTTAGTTTTTTTTTTTCATAAAATAATTTTAATAAAAAAAAAAAAATATTTTAAAAATTTATTTTTGTATAATTTCAGCAATTGGATTTTCTTAAAACAGAAAATCAACGCCTTAAAGAAGAGAACGGGGCACTTATTAGAGTAATTAGCAAATTAAGTAAATAATACTTTGAAATTTTACATTTAGTATAACAAATAATAATAAAAAACAAAAAAAAACAGATAAAATAAAATAAAAATCATATTATATATTAAAAAAAAAAAAAAAAAAATTAAAAAAAAAATTAAAAAAAAATTAAAAATATAAAATAAATATATATTAGTAATGTTTTAAAAATTAATTACACGATAATAAGCGAATTAATTTTTTTTTTTTTTGTTCGTAAGTAGTTAAGAAAATTTTATTTGTTTCTCTTAGATAGTTTTTATATTATACATATACAATATATATATATAAATATTTTCAAATTAACTTATCACTGTTTTTTAAATTTTATTTTTTATTTTAAATTAAAACTTAACATATGAAAATTACAACAAAAACGAAAAAAAAATTTTATTTGTTTTTAGTTTTTTTTTTTTTTTTCTGTTTTTTAAATAAATTATAATTGAATAAAATATTTAAAAAATAAATCGCAATAGAAAATAAAAAATAAAATAAAAATTGTATATGAACTTAATAAGCATTATGTAATTTAAAAACAAAAAAAAAAAAAAACTGGACAAAATACATAATTATGTATCAAGATAATATTCTCATATGATTCTCAATGTTTTTAGTAATAAATAGGGTAATAAAAAAAATGGTTTTTTTTTTTGACTTTGTCAATAAAATAATCGAAAATATGAGAAATTACTTTATTTTTATTTTTTTTGTATAATAATTTGTTCATATTATAAATATTATAATATATATACTGTTAGGATTTTGCTTTTTAAAATTCTTTAAAACCAAT
This sequence comes from Poecilobothrus nobilitatus, assembly GCA_947095535.1. Taxonomy (NCBI): domain Eukaryota; kingdom Metazoa; phylum Arthropoda; class Insecta; order Diptera; family Dolichopodidae; genus Poecilobothrus; species Poecilobothrus nobilitatus. Next base: position 29,016,317 of record OX352774.1, read on the forward strand.
TTTTTTTTTTTAACTAATTTTTAAAATTTTTAATTAATCATTTCAAGAAATTCTAATCCTTTTTTATTTCCTTCAATATATATATATATATAAATACTGTATAAATTTCAATACCTAATTTTTAAATACTGCTTTACTGTATGTACTATAAAAATAAAAAATGAAAAAAAAAAAAAAAAAAAAAAAAAAAAAAAAAAAAGCCCTCTGCTGGTTCTAGAATAATTTCGTTTTTAGAAATTTTTCAAAATGTTTGTGTATAGGTATATATATATACATATATATATATATATATATATATTCAAAGGATTATATCGTGTAGAGATTATCTGTATAATATATTTATATTTAAAAAAAAAAAAAAAAACCACATCATATTTTCAGTAAGTCTTTTTTAATAAATTATTTATAAATAAATTTTTTTTTTTTTTTTTTAATTAATAATAAGAAAAAAACTCACTTTAATTACTTTAAAGGAGGAACAATTATATGGGGACTTACTGTTTTTTTTTTTGCTTTTTTTTAACTAAATTTTGACGTAATTTCGTTTTCTATTTTGTTTTTTTTTTTATTTAAACTTTATATACTAATTAATAATTAATACGTCATATTTAAAAAAAAAAAAAAAAAAACAACAAAATAAACTCAGTCAATTTTAATTTTTTTATTTTGTAATATCGTTTTTATCAAAATTTAGTTTTAAATATTTGAACAATTCTCAAACATAGTTAATCGTTATTTTGAATACGTAAATATAACTAAAAAATAAAAACAGAATATACATATATATATTTAAATAAAAGCTATAATAAAAAATAATTAAAAATTTTTGCTTTGAAAAACAAAAAAAAAAAAAAAAAGGAAGAAAAAAAAATATAGTTGTTCATTAATTTTTCAAAGAAATTTATAGAGAATTAAAATAGTAAAAGGAAAAGAAAAAAAAAAAAATATATAGAAAATTTTGTTATAATATTTTGAAATTTGTATTTAAAGAAAAAAAAAAAACAAAAAAAAAGAAATTAAATTTTAGTAAACATAAAAATTTTATAGTGAAAATAAAAGTTGTTTTTTTTTTGATTTTTTTTTTTTTTTTATCTTAAATAAAAATTAATTAAAAATTTTTTTATTGTTATAATATGTTAACTAAAAAAACGTAAAATCAAAAAAAAAAAAAAAATATGAAAAATACAGTAAATAATTTTTATTTAAAAAAAAAAAAGTTTTAAAATTTAACAGCATGGAGATTAGTTTTTTTTTTTTTTTTTTTACTTTTAATCTTTTATTATTATTTATTGAACAAAATTTATTGATTTCTGTTTTTTTTTTCTTTTTAATTATAATAAAAAAAAAATCATAAATCAGTTTAAATAGTTGCAATTTAATCCGTCTCTGCCAATTCGACTTCAACAATAATAAAATCTTGGTTTTTTTTTAGTAAAACTTAAAATATTCGAGAGTTTGAGTCTTTATTTTGACTTTTTTGTTGACAAATAATTAAAAAATGTTTCTGATTTTAAAAGTTATATATATATGTAATTAAAATTAATTATGTATATTATAATTATGAAATATTTTTGTATAAAAAGAATTTATGTTGAAAATTTAAAAATATATTTTTTAAAAAAATGAAATGATTTAGACAAAACAACTACTAAAAAAAAAATCAAATCGAAATGGAAATGGAAAAAAAAAAAATAAAAAAATCAAAGTCAAATTGGCAAACGACATAATACAAAAAAAAAAATACTTTAATAATATAAATTTATAATATTGTTAATTATTTGTCGAATTAATTTTGTATGTCTCTTAAAAATTTCGTCCTTTTCGTCCTTTTAATAATAATTACATATAAGAATTATTTTATTTAAATTTTGTCAAAAAAATCAGTATCAGTTTGATAATTAGTAAAAGAAAAAAAAAAAAACAAATAACAAAACAATAATAGTACATATTTTTTTTTTTTCATAATAAAAAAATTAATTTATCAAGCTTTCAAGGCGGGGGCGGTTACATTCGTTTCGCTTTAAGCTATACATTAATTTTTTTTTTTTAATAAACGATTTCGATTATTATCTGTTATAGTAAATATGAAAACTAAACTAATTATATTTATATTTTTATTATGTTTAAGTTAAAATTAATCCTAAAAAAAAAAAAAAAAACAATACTTTTTATTTCTGTTCAATTTTTTTTGTAAAGAAAATAAACCTACTAAAAACAAAATCATCAAAAAACATTTTATGTAACATAAGTACCAAAAAGAAAAATTGTAGTAATTAAAAAAATTCGTGAAAAAATTAAAATGTACATTAATAATTTTTCCTATAGAATCCATTTTCCATTGCATAATATAGAATCCATTTTCCATTGCAAATTTTTATTACTATGTATTGAAATTTTCTGTTTGTAAACACTGTATTATCTAACTACTATGTTTCTTTTATTAAACTTTGCATTTAACATAATCAACTTAATTTAATAAAAACTATTCCCAATAAGTGTATGAACTGTTTTTAACTGAAAAATATATTGAAACAAGCAAGAACATAAAACAATAAAAAAAAAAAATTTAATAAAAAATGTTTTTTTTTGGATGCTGCAAATATTCTTCTTGTATCTGCAAGAAATTAATGCAAACTAAAACATATTAGAATACATATTGACCGTAATCTCCTATCTGGGGGGAAAAAAAAAACATTTTTGAAAAAAATTAGCAAATTATTTCAAATTATTAATTTAATTTTTTTTTTTTTTTTGATAAAATGCATTTATGTTCTTTTTTTGTCCTTCAATTTTGTATAGGCTGCTCTTCACAAAACTTAAAATTGAATACAGAATTTTTTAATCAGCGAAACGAACTAAATTTGTTGTGTAAGAATAGCTAACGCCATGAAAAACCCATGCATTTTATTCAAATATCCCAATGCAATTTTCGAGACTTCTATTTTAATAGATGCATTATATTCTTTATTAAGAAATCCCAAGATAGATAAAAAAATAAGTTTTATAACGATTTAATCTATGATAAACAGAATTATTACATATTTATTTTTAAACTTTTTTTTTGTTTAAACATACGATCAATACTCCTAACTCTCTCAGCTATTTTAGAAATTCATAAAAATATTCTTTTAAATTTTTTTAATAATACATATATTTTTTTTTTTAAAACCCATATAATTTGTTTAAAATTTTCTTAAGGTAATATTTTTAAATTTTAATTTTTTTTTTTTTGTAATTTTATTTTTTAATTTGTTAATTATATTTAATTCAAAAGAATTTAATTCTTAAATTAATTAATATTATCGATTTACTATTACTATTATTATTATTATTGATTATTTTATTAATTATTTTATAATTAACATACTTTTTATATTATGTATATGTTAAAATATTTAATTTATGTTAGTTTATTAGTAATAATATATATATATTTTTTTTTATACATTTTTTTTTTTTTTTTTTTTCAATTATTCTTTTTATTTTTAATAACTTTATTTTCTATTTTTAATATTATTATACAAGTTGATAAAATTTAAATATTATTATTTTAATTACTATATTTAAAAATAAGTATAATACAAAATTTATAAAGAAAGAAAGAAACACTTTAAAAACACAATGTTAGTTTTGTAATGAGCTATTGAAAATAAAAAAAAAACTAATATTAAAAAATTTACAAAGTATATACTCGTATAAATATTGAAAAAAGAAAAAAAATTATATATATTATAAATTAATAAGATAAAATAAAAAAAAAAAAAATGCAAAACAAACAAAATGTGAAATTTGTAAATCAAAAATAAACAAAAATAATAAATTTCAAAAAAATAAAGAAAGAAAACATTATTAAGATATAAAAACAAAAAAAAAAAAAAATAAAATAAATGTATTAATTTTTTTTTTTTTTTCTTGAAATTAAAACAAAAAAAAATTGTTAATGTATATTGTTAATGTGTTTTTATTAGAAAAAATTTTAACTTATATGCCTTACAGGTTTACTCCCATATTGAATGAATAATCCACCACCAGCACCGCCAGACACGCAGTTATATACCCTATTTCTCTAAGACGACTAGAAAAGCTGAAGCGACTAATACCATTTCTGTAAGACGCTGAAGCGATGTTTTTAAATTGACGCGAATGAAATGTCAATTAAAGGTGTAATCGGAAATGTCGCACTAAGGTAAACTGTCAGGTTTATTACAAATGTCAAATATTGTATATCAAATATCGTTTAAAGCTATCGTCTATCATTTTTTATGGTATTACGAAGTATTACAAAACGATATACGATAAACTGAAATCTAACGAAAAACTTTTTTTAAGTATGACATAAAGTAACATGAAAAACTTTCGGAAATTGCAAAAGTTAATTTTATTTCAAATTTATTTGAAAAAGACAGTTTTGTTTTTAAAAGCAATTATAATATGCTATCTGCTGAGTGTTTTTTTTATTTTTCAAATAATTTTATGTGTCTTTACTTTTTTTTTAAATACTTACATTTTTCTAATAAAAAAAAATTTTTTAAATAGTTACCTATCGTAAGTAAATTGCTATTGATAAAAAAACACAAAGAAAACGATACCTTTTGACATCTGTAATAGTAAATTTTAAAAAACTCATACAAACTTAAAAAAAATTTTAATAAACGCTAAAGCTTTCTTTTTAAATACGTTAAACGATAAGTAATGACATACGTAATAGTTATAGAGAATTTTTATTGTTAAATATCGTAAAAAAAAAATTTTGACAATTGTAATAAACATGTGTATTTGTACACTTTTGTTTAATCGAAAAAGTAGTTTGATTTTAAGTATCGTAATTTTTAATATCACTTTGATTACTACTTTTGCACTATAATCGATTAATTAGTGAGACATAAATCACCTAAATGAAAATGTCATTTTTACATTAATTGCATGTTTTCAAATTGCAATTTAGTCAAAAAATTATTATACACACAATGGATACTGAATGGATAGTGCACACAATGGATACTGAAAAGTAAATAAAAAATTTTAATAATTAGATTTAATATTAAGGGCATTCACGAGTTGATGCAAAAGTGCAAATTTTTTTTTGCACCGTAGCACATATTTGCACCAACTCGTGAACAACCCTAGCATGAATTTTTATTGAACTGTCAAATATCGTTGATGTGTTTGTTTTGTTTACATAAAAATTTAATATGCTTACCAAAAATTTCAGATATTTGTATATCTTCAAATGCTTGACTTAATAAATAATCAGAAATAATTTTTTTTCCACTTGTTTTAGGCATTTTTGAAATTTTTATCTAATATAACGCTTACAAAAAATATATAAACAAACTTTGCAATGGTCTAGCACAAATATGCAATAGGGTTTAGGTCTTGCATAGTCTTGCAAAATTTTGCACTTTTTTATACATGAAAACAACAACAAATTATGCACTTTAACTGTCAAAAAATTGAAATATGCTACGGTGCAAAATTTTGCACTTGTGCAAGACCACTTTGCACCAACTCGTGAATACCCTTATTAATTAAATTTTTGAAACATTATAACATTATGTTGCAGTGATGACTTCGAAGAATACTGGAACACTGATTTTGTGTAGCTTTTGATAAGCATTAGGTTGGAATTCGAACCAGCGTTTCAAGATGGTAAAAAAGTCAAAGCAACATTGTGGAAAAAAGTACATAGAGAAATGCAAAATGTTTCGAACTTCCATTTTCAGTAGATTCAATTTTTTTTTTATGTTTGTGCCTTAAATAATTCACCAACAATGTCAAATTCCATTTTGTTTTTCTAAATTTTATTTCACAAATTTTTATTTTTATGTTTAATTGCGTCAAATGATATTTCCTGCAAAAGTCTAACAGCAATGCGACAAAAACATTTTTGTCATTTTCATTATCATTTTATTAGCTTTTGCATTTTATCTTACTGTGACATTTCCGATTACAGCTTAATAAAATTTGATTTAAGAGTACCAATATACTTCTTTATATACATGTATATAAAAAATGATTTCCAAATTTTTGAAGTATTTTAGATTAACAACGAAAGATTTTAAATATTTATTTAATATAGTAAAAAGAAATTTAGAATTCTTTTCAAAGAAGTTTTTTTTTTTGAAAAGAAGTACACCAACATAACAATATGCTTCATCGCGCATCTTACAGAAAGTACATAAACTCATAGACATGACGCGATTAACATTCGTATCACTTCGATCGAGCGTTTTAGAGTAAGAGGGTCATACTGTGGAATCTTGAACTGATACGTATAATCGTATATTATATATTTATATGTCTATAATATATGTGTGTATATTTACATAAAAAAATAATAAGAAATAATAAAAGAAATAATATTAAAAAGATATTTAGAACTTGCACAATATAATAATTACAGTAAATGTTAAAACAAAAAAAAAAAGAGATTTTTGTAAAATAATTTTTTTAAATTATATTCTTTATGTCGGTCAATTAAATTGGCATAAATAAAAAAAATCACTAAAGACTTGAAACAACGCCTTAAGGCGTTAATTAAAAAAATTTTAATTACATTTAATTTAATCCTTATTACGAATTAGTAATATTAATCATTTCTTTTCCTACTTCACATTCTGTGCCAATCCTCAATGATAACATCTCGAGGGAGCAGAACCGTGGGTAAGTAAAACTGGAACTGCTTCTTTAAAGTGAGAATGTTCAACCAGAGAGACATCATGAAGATAGTAGATTAGCTCGATGTGACGAGTGGATCATTGATCATGTGAACAGAACAGGTCGCAGAGCAAGGTATATGTTACTTAACTTACAGACGGCAGAATATTGATTATATGCTCAAGATTGACTTTTTGTTTTTACCATACATATTATGGTTAATTTATTTAATCTAATTAATGTTTTCAGTTCTTACGAAAGTGGGTCCTTGGCCCTTACCATGTATGTAGTGCTAATTTCGCGAAACAATTTTCGCATTCGGTTGTTTCGTACTATGTAAAGCGAAAATAGCATAAGTACATGCGAAAATCAATGTTGCTAGCTTTATTGCGTTTTTTCTTACTGTGTAATGCTACTTTCGCATATTTTTTGACAGATTTCATTCGGTAGTAATTTTATTAACGATTGGGTTGTATTTTTATTTTTGTTTAATTTTTTTTTTAGTTTTGAAAATTTTTGGAAATTTTTTAAAATGAAAGTAAAATATATAATACTATATATTACTAATATATTAATACTATATATTAATAATCATTATGAAAATATTGTTTTTCAGTTTCACACTATTGTATACACTAAAGTTTAAACTTAAAGTTTTATTTATATATGTTTCAAATTGTTTGTTTTAAGTTTTTAAGGATTTTTTTTTTTAATTTATTTCACACTAAATTTTATTTTTTATTTGCTTTTTAAATTTTATTTTTTATTTATCTGACATGCAATTGTTATTTAAAAATTAACTGTCAATTATTTGAAATATTTATACTTGAGGTAGCAGTTGAAAACCAAATTCGCAAACTTACGCTAGCAATGTAGTTGATATAGGTTTACGTTGCGAATTTGTTACGCGATACGGATAAATTTAATTTTCGCATCTCAAATTCGCAATTTATGCGAATTTGTTATATGGAAGCACCTTTATCACATTTCCCTAAAGTAAATTGTGCGTTCTTGTTATTTAAACGGTAAAGATAATTCTTAGCTCTTTTTTGGAGAACTTTTTGAAAGCCATTCATAAAAATTTGTAGTTTTTCGTTTTGAGACATTTTTTAATAAAATGAATTATAATTATAATTCTGTGTCAAAAATGAGTATTTATATATTTGACAGTTGACTGGTTGAAATAAAATTGAATTTAAAGTAAAATCATTGGCCGTAATTTTAACATTACTGAATTTATCCTCTGCACTAGTGTTGCCGTTAAAAGAGAAATTTTCAACAAAAAATCTACCAAACTGCTGCATTTTCACAACTACATAGATCAATAAAAAATTTATGTATAGGTTGAGAATTTTTTTTTGTTAAGATATAAATTGCGCGATACTTCTTTAGCAAAATCTCAATTCATAATGAAATTTACACTAATAAATAGACAAATTGAGGAAACGTGCAACTGTTAAATGCAACATCATCTAATAGTCAGAATCTGTTGGGTTGACGATAACTGTTGACATCGTCTAATAACCGCCAATAAATTTAATTTTTCTTTTAAAATAATCTTGGGGATATAAATTTTTTTCTGAGGAAGCTTCTTGCTTATTTTTAAAGATTTTTCCTCTTATATCCATAACGGATTGCACTATATAAAACCGTTCTTTTACTAAATTAATTTTTGATTAAAATTTAACTGTATCTTAAACTGTGAACAAGTATTGAGAAACAGACGGACAGTGGGAAATTAACAAGCAAATTTTTCAAAATCATAGATAATAATTTTTTCAGTTGAAATTATGACGTGGCCTCATTCAATTTTGGAAAAAAGCGCCGCTAAAAGCGCTTTTAGGCAAACTTTATGCTATTTTATTGAACTCAGTTTTGTCACTGTCCAACTAGAAATTTAATAATTTTATAATTACATTAATTTTTCGTAAAATATTGATTTTATGAAAAACGATAATTTTAGATGCAGAGTGAATTTTTAGATATTTATAACACTTTTCTTCTTCACTCCAAAATAAATAACTATTTATTTTCACCCTTCATTAACTTCAAATTTATAACTTTTTGGCTTTAATTTAAATTTAAATTTTAACTAAATAGAGATTTCTACCTAAATTCACAAAAATATTCTGTTATTAAAATAAGAAAAAGATATTTTGAATAGAAATTTAATTTATTTTAGAAAAACTTTTAATTTTCAATTCAATTATATATGTATGTACATATATACAATTTTTATTTTATAAAATTGAAATACAGCTGGGACTTGTTTTACATTGCTTGGCACCACATTGCTGAGTAGTACAATCAAAATATGTTTCATCAGGACATTTGTACATAAGACCAATTATTGTACTACCAAGTGGTCTACAATAAATGTATTTTTTACAATCTGTACCCTTAAATTTTCCAAACTTATTTAAAGCAATACATTTTTTTGTAATTTCATCTGGTGTAGGATCGGTAGGTTTTGGAGGTACTGTTGGTTTAGGTGGTTTTGTTGGTGCTGGAGTTGGAGGTGGTGGAACTTCTTTAGAGCATGTTGATGCCTAAATTATTTTTAGAAAAATAAAATAAATATTTATACAAATACAAATTTAGAATTTTAATAATTAGTGCGCATTTTACTTTATCGTTACATATTGAAGGAATACTTGAGTCACAATACAATTTGTTACATGAACCCTTCATTTCCGGTATCGGTTTATTGTCCAAACAAAAATTAAATTCATGTTTATTAATACAAGCAAATCCGTTTTCTGGCGAACAAATATTACATTTGTTTTCACAAATGGGCGGACCCTTTGAACATCTTACATTTTCTGCAACACAATTTAAACCTGTAGGACATTTATATGTTGTATCTAAAATTGGAATAGCTAGAAAATTAAAAGATAAATTATAATTAGATTAAATCAAATTCAAATATATATGTATATATTTTGGGCAAATGTCTATGTATGTATATATATACTTTTATCGCATCTATAAAATGATGTTTCATCGGCACAAACATGAAATTTAGTATCTGAACAAGAAGTAAAGTCACAAGCATTTGTGACGAAAGCATTTTGAAGAATGAGAATTGCCGAAAGCTAAAATTAAAAAAAAAATGAAATACTTATTATACTTTTTACAGAAAGATATTTTAGGGTTTTAGTTTTAAATCTAATCCACTCAAATTTCGAATTTCAAATTTCGATTTGATTTATATGTTTTGTGTCTTATAATGGTCCTAATTGATATATTTTTTTATTATAATAAATTCAATTAATTTCAAGTTAGTTTTAATTAAAACAATTCAAATCGAGGTTTTGATTGTATATCTAAAATAAAACTAAACAAAAAATTTTAAAATAAAAAGAATAATTTAAAATATACTCACAAATAATATCAAATGCTTCATGTTCTTCTTATTACCTTAATGGATATATTAACGATACAAAATTATTGTTAAAACTGTACCTTGATTCAGCATTTTTATTCAAATTTATACAAAAAATTAAAATTAATTTTTTTCGGGTTATCCAAAAATTACGTATGATTAGATAAAAAACACCAAAATTTTAAATTTGTTTGTAAAAATCTTTGCGATAAATATCACCTAGATATATAATATTTGCTGTAACGCATCAATGATGATTTTTTTTTTTACGAGGGACGGTGAACATCAAAAGTCACTCAAAGTTCACCAACCAAAACCACCCTCTTTAAAATCAAACTGTAGGATGGGTCCTTTAATACATAATAATATAATGTACAGCTTCGTTTTGGGGAAAAATATGAGGCCATGATTATTTGGGAAATTGGATTTAGAATAATTGAGATTATGGATTATGGTGGGCATGTTGGAAAACTTTGAGTGGAGGCATTAATTGTTTTATTTCTTTCGAACAGGTGTTCATCCCTACAAGTGAGACGAATAGCTCTTTTTGCACTTTGTCGAGATAATCCAGCGCTGTTTGGGGAACTTCAGCCCAAATATGTGCATTATACTCTATTTTCGGCCAAATGTACATTTTATAGATGTAGAGAAAATCGATTACAGAAAAGTAAGCTTTACAGCGGTACAAGAAACTCAAACATTTAGCAGCATCTTTAGCTATACCAAAAATATTATTTGACCAAATCAATTTCTGATTTAACTCGATGCCCAGAATGTTTAAATCTGTTAAGTGCTGGAAAGCTTCAGCCTGAAATATCAGGTTGGGTGTAGTAGTAGCTATTTTCGCGAGATTAAACAGCATTGAGTTTTTTTGATGTTGAAGTCAACTCTGTTTGAAGGAAATCTCCAATCCACTTTAAAAAAGCTCTACTTAATCCTAATGCTTTGCATTTTGCTAATAAAGCATTATGTCAGACTCGGTCGAAAGTTTTATAGAAATATCCAGAGCATGGATATTTTGATTAATTATTACATCAATTAATCTATCATGTAAATGTAAATGAGATGTAAAAATTAATTAAGTCACTTCTATTAGTTGTAAATGTGTCTAGTCAGTACCTTTGAGTTTTTGTATTACTTTAATACCTTTATACTACGGAAGATGAACGACTTACATAATTACATACATTTTCAGTATGAAGACTTGAGAATATTTTTTTCCATCATCATAGGAAACCCACTATATATATACATGTACGTACATCCTGCAAATCCTTTATTAAAAATTATTCTAATCATAATATGATAAAAAAAAATTTTTTTTTAGATTAGCCAAAGTACCTATTACCAAGGGAAGGTTTAAATTTTTAAATAGGTGAATTAGAAAATTATAGCAGTAAAAATTTAAAAAGATGCGACGCTTTTGTTATTGAAATTGTGACAACTCAATGCATCACTCAAGCAATCAACAGAATGTCAGTGATACTTTTTGACGTATATAAGAAGCGTCTTTAGGAATATGGCTGTATATGTATAAAATATATTCAATTTTAGTGGTAAATTTTGAAATAGATTCAAACCAGAAAAAAAATAATAAAAATTGAGATATCACATTTTTCACTTTCATATACTTTCTGAAATCGATATAGTAAAATCATAGCTAATAATAATGAGTTTGTTGTTGTTATCTCGTAACATAAAATCCTGTAAATCCACTAAAAACTATTTAAATAAATTTTTACGTAATTTTTAAATATAAATTTCAGAGGATCAAAAATTTTAAATGTCCTTGAAATTTTAGTTCTTTGATAAAACTAATTTTTGTAAAAATTTTATTAGATACATATATTATAATATATATTGTCTATTAGATAAGAAATATAATTATTTACAAAAATTAAAAACTGAAATACACCTTATCTTACTTTTATTGTCCTTTTTCAAATTAAAAAATAAAGAAAAGCCACAAATTAATGAATTTTATCTTTTAATATGATTTTTTTTTTAGAAAAGTTATAAAAAAAATTGATATTTACATACATATGTATATAATAAAACTTAAAAGAAATTATATTAATTTTAGAAGTTTGCATATTCACAATAATTTATCATGTTAAAATATTCGCAATAATTTCAATAAAAATTTTGGAACAAATATATAAAATAAAGTTACAAAATTATATGGAGCATAATAGACGGTGCACAAACGTTTTAGGTCAAGTTTCCTTGACATCGGAAATGCATTTACGATGTTGCGAATGCAATGTCGCATGATCTTAAATGTAAACTTAAAAAAATTTACATTGTCTCATGATCGAAAATTAATTTTACATTGTATTTGCGACCCATTTTAACGCCGCGCGATTTTTTTATGGGGATTTAATAAAGGAAGAGAATTGAAGCTTAAATATTATTTTAAAATTGTTATATGTAATAAAAAATTCTTCGTTGGTAAAACTCTGCTTTCGGTAATGTCGTTTGCGCTACAACCATCAACAATTCAACTTTCATCAAACTTTCGGTTATACAGTTGACAAGCGTCAATCTTTCAGTTATGCAAAAAAAAGTCGAAATGTCAATCAAATTTGTACATACAAAGCAGGGTAAAAAATTATGATCAATTGTTGATTTTTGGTGTGAATAGTATAAAAGTAAAAATACAAATATATTTTTTGTTGAAATGGATTCTGATTCTGAAAAAGAAGTGTAGCAGTATTTTTTCTTGTGATATTTTAATTATATTTTAAAATTTGAAACATAGAAATGTAATTGAAATAAAATATAAGTAATTGTTATGTTTTTAAATTTAGATGGTCTTCCTTATTCTTATCCTTATTATATATTTATATACATGTAATTTCCAAAAAATAATATTCTATAGCTTTTAAAACATGTATATTACTATTCTCACCAATATATTTAATTTTTCCTTTCTTATAATTTAAAAATATAAAATATAAAAATTATACTAAACGACACTAAATAAAAATATTTTGTTTTTGTTCGGTATAACGTCACTTGACATCGCGTAAAAAAAAAGTCTATTTGACAGTTGCTTAGTTGAATCAAAAAGGAATCAAAAATCTTTTGACTGATCGTCATTTTACATTACCGAAAGCAGGGAAAGTTGATCTCAAAGAAGCTATCGATAAATGTTGACTGAAATTTCATTATATATGTGGGGTTAAAATAAACAGGGGTAATTTATTAATAAGTGCATTGATATCATGATACTATATAGGAAATAATTTGTAGTTGGGTAGAAAACTTTTATATGAGGGACAATTGTGAGTCCAACAACTTCGAGCTGTGGAGTATTTTGTTGCTTCAAAGAGATTTGATGAAATTTTTTTTTTATTTTGATTAAAATATTTTATTGATCAATGGCCTGCCTGTTTGTATATATATATAAACTATATTTCTTTTACCCTTGCAAAAGTATGTTACGCTTTTTTTACCTTTTCAATCTTGTTGAATAAAACAAAAATACAATTCATAAAAGTTTTCTAAACAGACATATGTTTAATATATACATAATAAATAAGTTATTCTTAAATAAAGAATGGTATATTATACATCATAAAATTTCATTTTATTGCAAATTTTAATCATAAATTCAAATGAAACAATTTAAAGATTAAGAAAATTTTTCGCAAAAAAAAAAAAAAAAATAATAATTCAAGATACTTTTAATATATTTTTCGACAATTTCCTACAATTTAACAGTCAGATATTTTTTCTCATTTTTATACTTAAGTAAATAAGTATTAACTATATAATATAATATAGAGAATTTGGTTTACTATTATTCATATTATCTGGAATCTTAAGAAAATGTACATATAGTTAAAGGTTTAAAGAAATTTATTTAAGTTTAAAATAATCTTTTGAAAAAAACAGACAATATGATAAATGTTATTAAAGTATGATAATTGCAATTACTTGAGGAATGCTTGTAATAATTGTATTAAAAAAATATTTAGAAGTATAGATAAATAAGGTAGTGTTAGCTGTTTTGTAAACAATGATGTAGTTGTTAAGTTGCTGGTATTTTCAATAGATCTTGGATTAAAATTTTGGTCAGACTAGTAAACATAGGATTTAGTGAAAATAATAATTCAAGAAGCTAAATATTAGACTAGTATAAATAATAAGCAACTTAGTAGATGCTCTATATCTGCACTCTATATAAAAGAATGAAATGCAAAAGAGAAAAATAGATATATTTATGATTTTTTAGGCTAATTTTTTATATTTATACTGAACATAACTGGGTACATGGTTATTAAAAGGCAAAAAATTTTAAAATCATATAATTTCTATATAAATTATGACTGAGCTTAATCAAAAAATTAATTTTTTTATAGATTGAAGGGAATCAAAATCAAGGGAATCCACACTATTAAAAAAAATTCTTTAGGCATTAGGCATATAGATAATTATTTACATCAGTTTTTTTTTCTTTATTCAAAATAATCTAATGTACTTATTTCTAGATATCTATTCTAAATCCAACAACTCCAACTCCAAAAAAAATTAATGCTATGTACTGAACAAATATAATATCAGTCATTAAACGGTATGACTGAAGAGAGTTTTATTTAAGAAAGTCAGCTTTATAAGGATAAAAAAAAAACATAATTATGATCAAGATTGTGTAAAGTGAAACGAGGATAATTTTCTTGAACTGATTCAATACGTATTCAATACTGATTCAATACGTAAACGATAGACAGGGTTGGCTCAAAGTCGCCTAATGTTCTTCGTTCAAATATATTAGTATTGGTTCAAAAGTATTAGGCATTTGCATGGTATATATTATGTTAATATAAAATTAAGAAAAGTTCAAAATTAAGACACCATGTAGAAATCTTATAGTTTGGATTTAAAATAACAGGGGTCTCCTTCTGAAACAACCATACTGAAATAATATAGTCTTATGCATTTCAAGGATCACTTTATAAGGAACTAGATCGAAGACCTTCTTGATATCAGTAAATATTACATCTATTTGTTTTTTCTTTAGTTTCCATAATATTTAGGATTTCAGTGACGAAACTCTGTTAGATTAATAACCATGGATCGTTTTCTTTACTTACAATTTAAATTCAGTTATCATAAACCTCTTTTTGTAACAACCTCATATGAAATTTTCTACTAAAAACTTGCAAATTATATTTTATAATTAATAAAGTATTTAGCTTATTTAATTAATAATGTTAACAAGTGTTTTCTTGCTCAAACATTGTTGTTCAAGTTTATTTATTTATTTATTTATTTATATTAATATTACATTAATGTAGTGCAATATTATTGAACCATCGGCCACTAAGGCCATTATTGGTTTTTATACTATTATTGAATTATATACTAATATTATTTATTTTGTTTATATTATATACTATATATTTACATTATATTAGGTCGTAAGGGCGGTATGTTAAGAAAAAAACTTGCGACCTGTGCAGGGATCGAACCCACACTCCTTCGGTTAATACGCCACACGCCTACTCACTAGGTTACCGAAACCCCCTTTTGTTCAAGTTATACATTTGTGTCAAAACCTAAGTTTGTCTTTGCTCTCGCACAACACTTTCACAAACTTTTAATTAACAAATAAACAAAAAAGAAATAAACTCTTGTAATTAATATCGTTGCATACTTTCAGGAGAATTTAATTTCGAAAGGGTTAAAACGATTTAATCTCCTCCTTACATCTATCAAAAAAAACTAAAAACTTCCTATCACACTTTAAAAAACATGTTTCATAATTCCATTTAGTTTCAAATTTCGAATATGTTGAATAAAAATAATAAAAATAATTTTAATTATTTCCTGTTTTATTCCATGATTTTACAATAAGAAAAAAGATAATACATATATTAATTTTTGTAATTTTGGTTTAAGTTTTTTTAATTTTAATTCATGAATTTTACTAATTTGATATTAAATTTTTTTTCGTTGCTTTAGGGGTTTTTTTCAATAATGCAATTTTTTAGAAAAACAGTACCTAGATGTATATTTTAATTTTTTAAACAACAAAACATACTGGTATTTATAAATTATTATATTGTAAAATAATCCTTCCTACATCTTTATCCCATAAACTAAACTGTACATTTGTATGAAAGTTCGCAACCTAAAAGTTAGCTTAAAAGCGGTGGGTTTTCGTTGGTTAAAGTCCAACACTATCCGAAAGAATTATGTGCAATTCTTCTGGGTGATTTCAAAAGTTTTCCATATACCGACCCAGAACCAGAATATTCTCCAGATATACCAAAACATTCTACAGCTCTTATAAAACATAAATGTTATATTGAAGTTTGAAAATTTAAAAAGAGACAAATGTATATATGTCTGTTTTATGGAACAGTTATATTTGTTTTTATGGAACAGTTATATTTTAATATATATGTACGTTGAACTAAACGAATGGTGCAATAGTTGTGTTGTGTTCAGTAAACTTTAAATTAAATTAATAATATAATGAATTTTCCCCATAAAGAATAAATTTTATTTTGAAAAATTAAATTTTTTTTCGGGTGGACAAAATTAATTTCTTGTTTGTAGTAAAATGCTTACTATGCGGCCCAATCCATACACAGTAAAATCCTTACTGTATACCCATATAAAGTAAAATTTCCTTTTCCTTTTATATTTATCGTTGAAATCGCAATATTTTAGAATTATCTTTCGCTACAACTCCTTTGAAAAGTAAAACCGTCGCTAATTAAATAAATAAAAACTAAATGTAAATGATGTTTGGTTTGGTTTTTATGGGCGGGTATAAGTCATTTCGATAATGAATTTTACTTCCCTTTATAGCAACAATGAATTTTATTCGTGAATTCTTCTCACAGAATAAGAAATTCAAATTTAATTTTGTTCACGTGGACAAGCGAATAATTCACTTGGGAGAAGAACATTCATTTTAAAAAATAATTTTGATTGCTGAAATTCGTGCCCCTGAAGTTTATCAACAATTAAGTTAGAATTATTGTATTAAAAACTGTAGCTTTTGCAGAATAATTGACGCGAGCGTGTAGCACTTTCTTTGTACCTGTCCTATAGTTTGTCAAGGAAAAGGTGAAAACATCTCGGTAGTTTCTTTTTCCAAGATTTAGGTGAACTTTCTGACATGGATCTGAGAAAACTTCAAAACTTCTTCTGTCATAGTGGTATCATTGTGACGTAAATCTAAGGAAAGCTTAACACCAACTCTCGTCAAATAGATTTTCATACGTTTTTGAAAGCAAACTACGGACCTAGAGTTTAGTAAATACTGAATACAGCTAACGATAGTTAGCCCAGCCTTCATCAAAAAAAAAAAACTTTAACCATTAAAATTTATGCTTAGCATTAAATAGGTCTATGACATCATTTTTCAAATAAATTTGTTGGCTTATTAAATTAAATTCACCTATCAAATGGTAATCATCTTATTATGTGTATGATATTCACAGAAGTTCTTGTATTATGGAGAAAGAAAAAGAAAGTTAAGATTTATTGAAATTTAATTACATAATTTATTTTTTTCATTTATCAAAAAAAAAATTGAAATTACAACACTGTAGAAGCATTTCAAGAATGTTTTGGTATAGTTTCTTCACAGATGAAATTTATAAAAAAATTTATACCTTTAAAAAGGAAATTTTAAAGCTGTATGGAAAAGAATTAATAAAAACAAATCAATTGTTATACTAAACTATTAAAATTTAATATAGTTTTATTTAATATAAAATAAAATAGTTTTTTTTTCGTTTTAATTTTATATTGTTGGACACGTATTATCACATGTTATTTCACATTGTTGTGTTTTACAATTAAATTGTGTAATACCTGGACAAGTGTATATATTACCAGAATATTCTCCAGCTCTTATAAAACAATATAAATATTTTTTACAATTTCCCGAACTAAATTTACCCATTTGACCAGCAACACGACATCTTTCACGAACTTCTTCCGTTGTTGGATCACCAGTTGGTGTTGGTTCAGTTGGTACTTCGGGGACATCTCTACCACAAGATGGTGGCTATAACAAAAAAAAAAAAAAACAAAGGTTATGTATAATTATTTATAATTTATCTTCAATGTATACTTACCAAAGTGTCTTCTACACAAGTTGCTGGATCTGATGCCACACAATTTTGACGAGCTTCACATGTACCTTTCAGTGATAAAACAGGTTGACCTTTTAAACAATATGCAAAATCTTTTTTGCTTAAACATGCTGTATTTGTAGTTGCATCACATAACGAACATTGAGATTTACAAATAGGTTGGGTATTTTCAACACATCTGTCTTTTGTATGAACGCATGAAAACCCTTTAGGACACTCAAAAGTTGTTCCAGGAATAGGAATACCTTAAAATTAAAATTTAAAAAATAAACAAGATAAGATAAATTAATAATTTAAATTTGAAAAAAAAAAAAAAACATAACTGTAAAAACATACCACGACTATCACAACGTAAAAATGTATTTTCACTATCGCAAACATGATTTATACCAGTATCACATTTATCAGTCTTACACTGGCATACCGTTTCATAAATTCCACCAAAAACTAAAAATGCCTGTTATAAAAAATGTTACAATTAATAAATTTAAATTTAATCACTTATACATATATATAATATTTTTCAGGTTGAGTACAAAATTTCAAAAAACAAACAAATTCGATTTCCAAAATACCATAAATCCAAAAAAAAAAAATTCCACTAAATGAAATTCCAAAATTCAAAATATAGTAAAAACTTTAAATACTGGATCCCTGCTTAATAAATTAATGAAACGTTGATTTTGTAACCAAATATGAAATATGTACTTCCTAACTCAGAATCTCACATATACATATATACAAATATTTTTTAAAAAGCGCAAAACTCAGATTTTGAACTCAACTTTAAAATTCCTCCTACTTCAGTATCTCGAATAAACATATTATATATATATGTTAATATTCTGGGGAAAAAAGAATACCCTGATTATGTAACCATCTATAAAATCCCTTCTAATTAACTTTTTTTCGAATATTTTTGCAATTTTTTTTGTCGAATTTTTTTTTCTGTCATTGTTTGGAAATGTGTAACTTAGGAAATTTTTTTTTTGGAATTATGACATGCCTAATTTTATCACTATAATAAACTCAAAAGAATCAATAAAGTAAAATAAATTTTATTTTTATGATGTTTTGTTATTCAATATTATTTTTATTGATTTACTTTTTTCTATTCCAAAATTGTTTATCTTTTTATTTTATTAAAAATTAAAAAAAATTTTTTGGCACTTCCAACCAGTAAAAAAAAAATTTCCACTTACCAAAAAAAAATTTTTTAATTTTAATCCCATTTTTTTTTTTTTTTTTAATTAATGATAATAGTTCAAAATTTAATTATTAACTAAAATAATTAAAATTATTTTTGGGTATTTATATTTTAAAATTTTTTGGTTACCTTAGAGGTTTTTCATTAATTACGTTATTAAAAATAATATAAATTATAAAATAATAAATAAAATACAAAAAACACATTTTCTGTGAATTCACCTCAAAAGCTTTATATAATATATAATTTTCGTAATACATATATATAATATTATCTATATTCAGTCATGTCTGTATAATGGTACTACCTATTTCACAATTTCTTTTTTTCAATTCATATAAATTTTCATCAATTTTTAATTATTGGCATCCTTATTGTCTACTTTTTTTTCTATACATTACGTATTTATGAAATCGTGATGAAATTGATTGCAGACACAAACCATAGTGATTTTGACATTTGCAGATTATAACTTTAACTATTATGAAATTTTCAAATTCACTAGTAAAATCTTTCAAAAAAGTTGAAGTGTATCAGTCAAAACACGGTCAGTCAATAAATATTCAATATTAAATTAAATCTTTTATGTATACATTAGTAATGTCTATTATCATAAAGGGAAATTAAATCCTTTAAGACATCAGCATCTCAAAAATAAGTTAAATAATAGAGTACATACTAATAAAATGTAAAATAAATTTGATGGCTACATCTAGAGTCTGATCCCGGACACGTAACACATTACAGTGCGTAAATACATTTTAACTTAAAAAAAAAGAATTAAAAAGCAGGGATAAGTTTACATGGGATACATGCATACGGATGCAAACATTTGATTGGTCGGAAAAATATATCGTATTCATAGCATGCTCTCCCTTTCGCTCATTTTAGATGCAAAATTTTTTGCATCCTCTATAAGAATCATACAAGATGCAAATTTGTTTTAACGTTAAATACAGACGTAAAATAAAACGTTAAATATTTTGTAGATGGATAAAATGAAAAGAAAAAAAATTACAATTTTATATGTATATTAATAAATTATATTTAGTTTATATTAATTTAAATTCTTTCTTACATAAAACAACAATTTTCTCTGGTTTAACCATTTTGTATTTTGTAAATAAAAAATGTTTTCATCAAATGTCAAAACAATATACACATACTAGCTTAGGTACTTTCAAATAAAAATGTCGCCGTTTTGCGTCTCGTGAATGCATTATGGATGCAAACTATTCGTTAATAAATAAACCGAAGAGCACACGAAATGTAACCGAAATAATTTTTGCATCTGGATGCATGCATCTCATGTGAACTTACCCTAGATTCTAAGTAAAAAAGTAGGTAGAAGTAAGTTCTAATCAAGTTTAGAGGGTTAAAACTCCATAAAAACTCCATAGAGAACTTGTGCTGGTTTCACTCCTTTATAGTGTCTTTTGATGATTCGCACCTACCTTTGCAAAAAAAGGAAAGAATAATAAAAAATTTAATTAACATTTTTTTTTAAATCAGAAATAAAAAGTTTGGTAAAAACAAACGGAAATTTATACTTGAAAACCTCTATTTAAATTGTCAATACATTTTCTACACATATAGAAAGTTGCTGTTAATATTATAACCATTCAAATGTCATGTACATATCTATAAAAATGCATAGTATTATGTGAGATTTTTTTTATGTAAGATATACATTTGTTGCATCTATGTATTAAAAAAAAATATCAACGATAAATATTTATAGTAAAATTTATTAAAAGAACATGTTTAGTTAGTTTTTTTTAGCTTTATCTCTTTTATCTCTTTCACACATATGTATATAATTTTTTTATTTTCTGCTTTTGCTCTAACATTTTCGTAGATATCTGGGTCTAATGAAAATTAGCCTTTATACAAAATTTAACAAATACAACAACTTTGTATAAGAACTGTAAGTTTATAAAAAGTCTACATATAGGTATTATATGGTAACTAATACCTTATCTAACATAGTGTTTTCATACTGGCTGTATATACACGAAACGATTTCTTCTAATAAATAATTCTATGTAAACGAAAAGATAATTTTTATCAATCAGTAAACACTCACAGTGCTACATACATCCTTTGCTATCTATTTAGCATTCTAAGTTTGTAAGAAAGAGACATTATTTTTCAAAATTTATTTTTTCTTAACATCATAGTATAGATAAGTAGGTTGCGGTGACCTTCACGAAGGCCTCAATTAGCGTGAAGGCCTCAATTAGTATTATGTATTGCGCTATTTTGATACCAATATCGTATTATGATGTTAGTAGTATATGTTACTACTAACATCATAGTACGATAATGAAACATTAGGCATCGCATAACATAAATGTCTGGTGTAGTGGTTAAATCGACGGTCGACTTGGTCTATATATTATTTATAATAGTCGACTTAGTCATATAATTTATAATAGTCTATTATATCGTAATATAAAATAATTAAATAAATAATTCTATATAAGATAATATAAGAAGACTATATAAGATAATAAGAAAAACTAATCAATGGTGCACAAATATTTCTATTAAATAATCTTATAACTTTTAGACTAAATATAACTAAGTATTGGTATAATAAACATCTTAGAGTATAAATAATTTTTTAAAAAAATTAAAGCTTGTAGTCTATTTTTATTAAGGGTATTCACGAATTGGTGCAAAAGTGCAAATTTTTTTTGCATCGTAGCACATATTTGCACCAACTCGTGAACAACCCTAGCATGAATTTTTATTGAACTGTCAAATATCGTTGATGTGCTTGTTTTGTTTACATAAAAATTTAATATGCTTACCAAAAATTTCAGATATTTGTATATCTTCAAATGCTTGACTTAATAAATAATCAGAAATAATTTTTTTTCCACTTGTTTTAGGCATTTTTGAAATTTTTATCTAATATAACGCTTACAAAAAATATATAAACAAACTTTGCAATGGTCTTGCACAAATATGCAATAGGGTTTAGGTCTTGCATAGTCTTGCAAAATTCTGCACTTTTTTATACATGAAAACAACAACAAATTGTGCACTTTTACTGTCAAAAAATTGAAATATGCTACGGTGCAAAATTTTGCACTTGTGCAAGACCACTTTGCACCAACTCGTGAATACCCTTATTATATAAATAATAAGCTAACTAAATAATGGATGCATTATGCATCTTATAGGTTATATGCAAAATTAAAATGAAAAATAAATTAAGTATTGTTTTCTTAAACAACTCTACAATAAATTTTTTAAAATATATTTTTGCAAAAAAAAAAACTGATCCATAACTCAAATTTAAATCTCAAACATAATTATTAAAATGAACATAAAATAACATATAAATTCTTATCAAACAAATAACAAGACAATTAAATAATAATATTCTTTTTAAAATGAAAACATTATAAGTGAAATTTAATTTTCAAGGATCATTAAAAATAATTTTAGACAAAAATGAACATTTTGACTTCACTTTTTGTTTTTTTAAATATTCATCTAAAACAAAATAAAACTTAATCTTATCTTTTAATATCTGATTATTTATTTTCCACATTTTTTTTTTTCTAATAAATTACTATACGAAGATAAAATTTAAATAATACAATATGTATATATGTATATATACATTATTATATACATATAAATTTTATAAGAAAAATATTATATCTAGATATAGAAAAAAAAATTTCGTAGAATAAAAAATTTACCCTATCAAATTTATTTTAAAAATAAACATATTAAAAAAAGAATTATCTTTTATTTTTTATTATATACCTATATACAATAATATGTACCTATATACAAGTAAGTACAAGTAATGAACTGGAAAAAAATAGTAAATAGAAAAAAAAATAATCTCAAGGTTAATTTTATAACCTAAATATTAATTTATTAAATAATTTCCTGGAATTTTTCCAATACTTATTTAAAGTAATTCAAAGAAATAATTCACAAAAATAAAAAAAAAATTAAAGGGCCTCGGTGGCCTAGTGGGTAAGACTGTCCAGTTATATAGTAGATAAGACTGCTCGATTTTCTATAGTGGGCTCAAATGCTACACACGTCGTAAGATTAACTTCTCCTTACGATATTTATACTTAGTCAAACTTTCAAACCTCGAAAATAAAGGCTGTTTAATTTCCTTGTCACATTTATTTGGCAGGGGAATAAATAAAACCAGAACAAAAAAAAAAAATTTATGAACAAATCTTCAAATTAGAAATTTACAAAATATCAAAAATTAATTAATTGAAACCTTATACTTGAAAATTCACTTTGGTAATTTAATCAAATCAAATCAAATATAGAAGTTTTTATTGGCTTATGGCAAACAAATCCAAATTCAGCAAATTCAACAATCCAAAATATACCTTACAGTTATATACGCAAGATGGAAATACGATGTATAACTCTGTAGATGTGCTAAAACTAGTCAAATAAATAGTATACAAAGTCTTCAAAATAAAGTAATAAGGTAAGCTGTTAAAGCATCTTGATTTATAAGAAATGTAGAGGTCTAAAAATGAAAACAGTCTCTGAAATAACTAAAATATGTGCAAAAAAAGCACATTAATCGTTCATATAATATCTTATGTTAATAGTGAAACTAAAACATAACTGCTTCATCAACATATTATTGTGGGGAGACTAAAAAGTTTAAAATTTTATGAACTAGTTCTGAAACTCAACAACTTAGATGTATGGAATTGTGTGCTTATCTTGAGTAAAGTTCCAGAAAATTTAATAAATAAAATTTATCTTAAGACATTCAGAACAAAAAAATCCCTGTTAATCACTTTGTTAGATTATTAGTTGTGTGTAATTGTAAATAAATTTACCATTAAAAATTACCAAATTTTAAAATGAATCATATACAATCATATTATGATATTATAAAGATAGATGACAATATTTAAAAATAAAATTACAACTAATTTGAGGTTATATTTTTTTTAATGTCAACCGTAATAATCGGAAAAGATTAGCAATAATAGTCATAAAATGAAAAATGTAAAATCAATTTATATAATATAAGAAATTTTTCGTAGATTTCGTATTTTCTTTTCTTTTTTCTTATTCGAAAATGGATTAAATTCGGACCCATTTTTTTTTGCTTTTATTCAAACCAATTAGTTTTTTTTTCTACTTTTTATATCAGGAAACACAACACATTAAAAAATTATACCAATACTAAGTAGTCTGATCGATTAATTATTGTTTCAAAATTTGTTTCTATATACAGTAAAACCCGCTTAAATGCTCTTACTAAAATCTTTGCAATTTTGAGCACATATCCGAATAAAGCACTCGGATTCGAACTCGGATAAGTGCTTCAAGTAAGGTATCGTACTTATAATCCGTTTAACTGCCTCATGGTAGGTACTTATCCATAAGTATTGCTAATGACATTTTCTTAATATATAATACAATACATAGGTATAAATATAAAATATGTATACCTATGTAAGTATTAAAACAAATTATAACGATTAAGTACATTATGTATTTTAATCAAAAATTTAATATTATGCTTTGAAAAGCAGAGTACTTAAGAGGTTAAGGTACTTAAACGAGAAGCACTTAAGCGAGTATATTTGTATGCAATTCTCACAAAATTTTAAAATGTCAATATTTCTGGTTTCTGAAACGAAAAAGATACTTATTGGGAACGTACTTAAGCGGGTTTTACTGTATACCAATAGTTATTTTTAAAAATGTTTCCTTAAAAATAAAGATTTAAAGGTTCTTTTTTTTTTTTTTCTATATTATATCGTCCAAATATAAATTATCTGCCAATATTTTTCGGACCCTTTAGCATATGGGCCATCTCGGTACAAGCATTCAATTATAATTATATTTAATATTTTGTTTACATTATTTTATTATATTTCATATATTATTTTTAACCTGACCAGGGTTTGAACCCGAGACGTTTCGCCTGAAAGACCGATGACTTACGCACTGCACCGTTGGTCAGATTTTTAAAGGTTCTTTTAAAAATAAAAGTTTTTGTAACAAGAAATTTGCTAAACAAATTACAAAGAATTTTATTTACAACAAATTATCAACTGCTGAAGAATTATAAGAACTAAATAATATAAGCTATGTATATAAGGAGGTAATATACTATGTATATATGTAATATAAAATATGTTTTTTAAAATCTTATTTTTTTTTTTATTTTTCCTAAACATCTTTCTAAATCTTTAATATTTATGAATCACGTTAGTCAAGCAGCGCACTTTTGCGAAGTCGCATAATTATTTTGAATAAATGTCGAGTTAATTAGGCGGTTATGTCTAATGAGAGCAGTGCATTTTTACAGTGCTTTAAAATTAAAATTCAAATATAAACAAGATGTAAAAAAAAAACAAGATTTCAAAAACACAAAATAATTTAATATTAAAAAAAAAAAAAACAAGATATTTCGTATAATAAGCGACTCTATAAGACAGGGAACTTTAGATGAAAACTGTTAGGTTCTTTTGTAAAATTATTTTCCAATTCCGAATGTAAATACTGTAGATGAAGTTTTACTGAAATCAGCTCCTATAAAAAAATATACGAGATAAAATTTATGTCTATATAATAGTATATGGCAAATATCATACAATCACAGTTAAAAAAAATATATTCTTTAGGGTGGTGAAATGAAAAATCAAATCATCAAATGAAAAATAAATTGCAAGAAGATTTTGTTGTATTTTGTATATAAAGTAAAAACCAATGAAAATAAATTCTATTTTGAAATAAAACCAATAGATATGCTGCCCAAGCTGCACTAAAAATATATATACCAATATATATGCAGCCCAAACTATACAAAAAAAAATCACAAACGATGCATTCAAGATCTACGAAATAAAATTTCACAAATTATCAGATGAAATTGAAAAACTTTCTAGTTTGATGTTTTGAATGGGTCTTGTAAAATTGGCCTCGATTACAAGTTATTGGCAAGTCAAAGGTATCTATACAAACAGAGTGTTTCAGATAATATAATGTCTCGAAATTGATTTCAATGATGTATTTTTCTGTAATAATGCTGTCTTTTAAATGAAGGATGAGCATTGTATATACCGATAATTTTTGCACTAGTTCCGATTTGGGAAAGATTTCTTAAAAAAACAAAACTCATATCGTCTGCACCCTTATATAGAATTCGAACGATATATATCTAAAGTAAAACAACACCGTCATTCATATTTGAATGACCGTGGCCCCATATGAAATTCAAGGGTTATATTCTAATATGAATAACGTGGTATCGTGGTATGCATCAAAAGTGTTAAGAAACATTGAAAGTTTATAGTAAGCCAAAAACCAAACATATATTATTTAAAATAACTCTTAACTTAGGTTATGTACGTTTATATTGTTTTTCTTTCTCTGCTGGCACATCATAAAAATTACATTGACTTTTTGAAATATCTACACACATATGTACATAGCTCCATACCATACATAAATTGTATAACATAATTTTCTCTTTATTATAATTTTAATAAAACTTACTTTAATTTAAATTATAGCCTTATTAGACTAAAACAGCCCTTATCTATCTTATATTTAAATTAAAGTTAATAACTATATATTAAAATTAATAATTAAATCCTAATTTAAATATGATAAGAACTGTACACGTAGGGAAAATAAATACAATTGAATGAAAGAAAAATAAATATTAGAAAATTGCATATAAAAGAAAAACAAAATGTACCTTAAAAATTAAAATCGGTTGTATTGAATATTAAATTTTAGATAGTTAAACTTTTCTTTATAAAAACTTTATATAATAATTTATATAAAATATCTTTTGGCCCTATTATTATTTTACAAATATCGTATATTGAAAATCAAAAGAAAGATTTAAAAGAAGAAAAAGTTATTTTCTCTCATTTCATATATTTTTAACTTTTCCGAAATTTAAATGCTATCCTAATTCCGAGGGGCATTCACAAGACGTTAAAAAAAAAATTAAATAACTTTATTACAAATTTTCTTTTTGGTTTAAATTTAAAAGCAGATTTAGTATGGTTTTCAGCGATTACTAAAAAATGACCAGAATTCCATATTTAATTCACAGTATGCTTATATAAAAAACTAAATTAATATGCAGGTTGTGCTATGCTATTTTTTTATTTTTTTTAATTTACACTCTATCCAAACTCTAGGACAGGATTCCTTTTCTGTAAGTTATTTTAGGTTTAGGTAATAGGGAGAAGAATTGAAGCGAAAATTGGAACCAAACATTCTACAGGTTCTTCTTGAAAAGTTGGAAATTATATAATAAATCATATTTATTTATCACATGGGAGCTCGGCATTTGACAATAAGTTTGTTTCCTCATTTCGATTTTTATAAAAGAAGAAGAAATTTTAAAATTTTTTCTTTTCTTTAATATAAACTGTTTTATTTGTTCTTATCAATTTTGTATATTTTTTTTCGTGAGAGATGTGGGAATTTTCCTTATACTAGGGATCCCTGTAAGAACAGGATAGAGATGCTGAAACTTTGAATTGAGACGTGAGACTGTTAGCCAACAATGAACGCACATATTACTATTGCTACATATTTTGTTAACAGTGACGAAATCATCTACATGTATACAACATGAAGTAGTAAGCAGAATCTTTCTGCATGCGATAATAACTAAAAGTAGCTCCAACTTAAATAGCAGCATTATTATAGGTATACATTATCAGAATATAAAATTATTTTGACACTAGCCCTTAAACAAATCAGTAAATACACAACAAAAAAGGCAAAAGAAAAATGGGAGAAATCTACATCATTCATTAAACAATATACCGACGTGAACAAAGACAAGGGACCAATAATACTAACATCCAGACAGCTTGGAATTAAATTTACACGAGTAAGACTAGGGTGCATTCTGTCAACTCCAAATACTTGTTTAAACGCCAAAATCGTCCATCATGCCGTCATTTTTTGTAAACTTTAAATATTAGCAATGTTTTTGAACTTTGAATCAATTAACCTTGATTAATATAAAAGTACCTAAAACTCATTCACCTTTTGATAAATAAAGTAATCAATAACAGGAAATGCAACTTAGCATTTCTTTAGTAAATTTTAATTAATAAATTTTAATAAGAACAAATCCATAAGCATTTCGAAAATTGGTATTAAGTAATGTTATTGTTTTATGTTACGAAATGCTTACGTTAGCAATAAGTATAATAAGTAAATTTTAATATAAATAAGTTAAAGATATAAAATAAAAATTAGTCTTAAGACCACACTAAAAGAAATCGTTTTAAATCGTGTTAATCTAAAGATTAAATTTTGAACCTTTTAAAAAAAAAAGTTTAACAAGTGAAAATTTTTTTTAAATTTTGACAGAATGCAGTCATAATGATAAATATAGCAGATACTCCAACACACCAGAGCAAGGTGTTCACACAAGGTCCAACACACCAAACGATTGTGATAAGAGACAGCAAATTAAAGAACTCCTCTCTTTTCACGGAATCTGGAAGGAAATATAAAATAAAACAAAACATTCAACCAAATACTCAACCTAAAAACGACATAGAAAAGAAAAATAATTTAAAATTAAAAATTGAACAACAAAAAAAATTAAAATTAACGAAAAAAGAAAAAAAATATATATACAAAAACTAGTTGTCTTAACCCACATTCCATAAGGGAAGCAGGGTTCTTTGCTACCTGGGACATTTATGTACCAGTGTACCAAAATATAAATAAATAAATATAGAATTATTTTTAATTTTACATGATCTGATCTGAGTTTGAATCCAAGGAGAGCGTATCATATGCCTGTATTTCTTGATCATTTGACTGTATTTTATTTGTTTATATTTCACTTGCCTGTATTTCATTCTAAATTAGGAGAGATTTTAGAGTTACGTTCAAAAGCAGGGCTTTACGCTTTTTCCAAAATATTTGTATATATATGTATATGTGATACAGAATATTTATATAATACAGTCAGTATTTTGTATAATACAGTATTTTGCATAATACAGAAATACAGGCAAATGATAATGTAGGCAAATTAAAATACAGTCAAATGATAATGCAGGCAAATTAAAATGCAGTCAAATGAAAATACAAGCAAATGAAAATGCAGGCAAATGATAATGCAGGCAAATTAAAATACAGTCAAATGAAAATACAAGCAAATGAAAATGCAGGCAAATGAAATACAGGCTTGCGATAGTAATCCAATCGAAGAACCTCCATAACCATTATACCATAAGTCAAATAAAACTTATTAGATGACAAGGTAACACCTTTATAAGAAAAAATGTTCCTTTATTATGAAAGCAAATATCTGCCCAAGATTGAAATGTTTTATTTTTTTAATACAAAGTTACAAATTATGCATTTAAGATATGTACATTAAAATAATACAAATTAATTTTAGAATTTTTTCCAAGAAAATAAAATTAAGAGTATAAGAGTTTTATCATGAAATTTTGAAATTCATTGTCAAGTATAGAATAAAAAGAAGCTATAAATTATTAGCACAGAATATTTTAGGTTCCAGTTACAAAATGAAGATCATATTAACTGTAAGTATACTTTTTTTTACAATCTACTTTTATAATATAATTAATAATTTAAACTAAAGTTAAAAGTACTAAAATAATTTATTCAAGATTTTTGTTACACTCTTCCAAATTTATACATTAGTTATTGGACAATGTGATGTTTGTGGTAAATCAAGTATTGCATGTGTTAATGCAACCAGTTATAAAATTTGCCTAAATGGTATATGATTTTAAATAGAAAAATTCTAATATTGTATGAAAATATTCAAAAAAAATTTTTTTTTCTTTTAATATTATTTAGGAGAAATTTATTCAGATGACACTTATAACTGTCCATCTAATTACGCTTGTAAATACGGTATGTACCTCTCTATATTTAATAATTAAAAAAAAAATAATTCAAAATTTTTATTTATAGATAATCTAGCAAGATGTGTAAAAGGATTTAAGTCATCATCATGTCCCCGATTTTGCGGGTATGTATTTAAGATACAATTTAAGTTATAAACTTTATATAACTGTTTTTTTTTCAAATAAGATTATTCTCCATTTTAAACCAATAAAAGGATATTTTATTATCAAAATGATGATAGGCAATAAAACAAAATATTTAATTATTTTTATTGATTGTTTTTTGTTGATATTTTTAAAAAATTATTGGTTTTAAATTCCAGTTCTTGTAACCCACAAACAAATACTGGTTGCAAAGATCACCAAACATTTATATTTTGCATAAATAATAAACCTTTAATGTTTGCCAAATGTCCAAGTGGTTTGGTTTGTGATTCAACCACACCGTCTTCCTGTGTTGATCCACAAGAGGTAATAAAAATGTGATATATTCATGTTATTTAAAAAAATTACACTTTTTATTGTAAACAATTTAATGTTAATTAAAATCATATTCATACAATCATATTTCCTAAGATATCTCCAACATGTCCTCTACCATCTTCACTCCCGACGACAACATCTTCTCCAATAACTGTGACGGAACCTACAGAAGAAGTCACAGATCCTATTTCTACAACAACTGTAGAAAATGAAGAAACCACCACTACAACCGAAATACCAACTACTACAGAGATTGTAACGGAACCAATCTCAACAACAACCGAAGAAAATCAAGACTCAACTAGTACTACTACAGAACAAGTAACTGAACCAAACTCAACAACTGAAGAAAATGAAGGTACTAGTACTTCTATCGAAATTTCTACAACTGAGTCTACAACAACTACCGAAATATCAACCTCAACAACAACTGAAGAAAATGATGACTCCACTACAACTACAACTACAGAAGAAGAAACCAAACCAACATCAGCAACAACCGAATCAAATGAAGAGTCCACTTCTACTACCGAAAGTTCTACTACTTCGCAAGAAGCAACTGATCAGACTTCTACAACAGGTGAAGAAAATTCAGAGTCCACCATTCCTACCGAAATAACAACTACTACAGAAGAAGTGACAGATCCAATCTTAACTACAACTGAAAACAATGAGGTATCTAATAGTACTACTGAAATTTCTACTACTACAGAGGAAGTAACAGAATCAGATTCTACACCAACTGAGGAAGTAACACATTCAGTACCTATAACAACTAATGAAATAACAGATTCTACGATTACTTCATCTACTTCAATATCGACAGTTCCAACATCACCACCCAATACAGCAACAGCATTTTGTCAACGTATTCAGTATATTGGGAAATTCTCTAAACCAAACTCTTGCAGAAGGTTAAAATAATTTTATTATAAAATTTAATAAATCATTTATGTATTTATAAATTTTTCAGGTATTATGTTTGTAAGAAAGAAAAGGATAAATTTGTTGGAACAGAATATATTTGCCCTCTCTTTTTATCATTTGATTGCAGACTCAGAATTTGTTCAATAATATGCAATAATTCTTGCGGTAATTAATAAAAGGAATTTTTAACATTTTAAATGTTAATTTACTAAATATATTTAAAAAAAAACATTACTGCTATTTGGCTTTATTTTAAAACTGAAGTTAAAATATATATTATGATTATATGCATTTATAAATATCAATGGTTTTATTTAAAAAAATAATTAGAAACCGAATCAAAATTTATTTTAATATTAATATATTAAGTATTATAATTAATTTTTTCACTTAAAATTTTAATACGCCAAATTTACTACAGGTGGAAAAATTCTAAATTAAAATAATAAATTTTGTGACCCTGGATGTAGACTTGCAATATTAATCCTTATCATATTATATATATTCATCTTATATTCAAATAATCATTTACCATTATTACATATATATGTACATACGTACATAAGTCATACCATAGTGATACATTTTCTATATTGTAAATAACGATGTTTTTTTTTTAAGTATTTAAATTTTTAATACTTTAATGCTTTACTTTAATCATTTATTTTACTGTTATAAAAGTCATACCTATCTATCTATGAATGATTTAAATATGTACATATGTATGTATATAGATAATTTCATACATAATATTTTCATATGTTTATGTATATTTAAGTGTTATGTATACCATATAATATATAATATTATAACATATAAATAAATACTTAGATATGCACTATGTATGTACATATTAAGACGTCTTCTATTTCGTTTGATTTTCCTTAATATACATCAATTTTAAAATTTTAATTATGCACTTTGCTGATAAGCAGTGAAGCTGTCAAAAGCATATAAACCGTTAGTTAACATTACAACGCCAAATAATGCTAAAGTGGTCGATTTGAAAACTTAATATTTTTCTAGTTTATTTTGATATTTTATAGCAATCAATTAAATTAATTATGATTCATTTTATATACATATAGTTTAAAACTTTTTTTTTTATTATTTACTTAAATTTAAAAAATTAAAATGATTAATTTAAATTTCTAATAATAAAAACTACATAAAAAAAGAGATGCCGTGATAAACTTTTCGAAATGCGAAATGTTTAATTGACAGTTGACACATGACAGTTCTATTTTACAAAACAAAAAAAAAAGTACAAAAACAAAAAAAAAAAAACTTATTGCAGGGGGTTTAGTTTTTCAAAATTCTCAAATAAAAAAAAAACAAAAAACAAGTTTTTAAATTTTGTTTTTTAAAATTAAATGATCATTAATACGGACACGCATTGTATTATTATTAGGTATTATTAAATAGTATTATTAAATTTTGTTAAATTAAATTAAATAATCAAAATGAAAAAAAAAAATAAAATCGATTTTGACAAGCAGAAAAAAAAACAAAAACTGGGTGGAACAAATAACTAGACTTAAAGGATCTTTAAATTTTAATTCTTTGAGAATTTGATCTAATTTTTTTTTTTTTTTGGTAAAATCAAATTATTTTCTAAATGTTTTTTATAATTATTTAATTTTATTGTGACCTACTTAATAAAAAAAAAATAATTTTAGTAACAAAAGTGTGAAATAACAATATTTGCGTTCTTATAAATGTATATGATAATGTAAACAAAAAAAAAATAAGTCCTATTTAGTATTTAGTACATAGTATGGATGATAATAAAATATAAATGAAAATATGAAAATAGAATATACATAGTTGAATAAAATGCCAAATTTTTTTTTTTAAGGGTTAATTGCACAATATTTTCATAAGACATTTAAAAAAAAAAAAAACGATATATATATAGTTAATTTACTAATATATTTCATATATATGTATATATTATGATCATTTACTTTGTACATATATATTATAAAGGTACTTTGTATATTCTAAAATATGTTCTTTGTAAGAAGAAAAGAAACCTCATTTAATTGCTATTATTGTATTTTAAAGAAATAATAAATTTAAAATGTAAATTTATAAGTAAATAAGTAAAAAAAAAAATTAACATTTGACTTCATACAAATTTAAAATTTATTAATTTTTTTCGTTCTATTTTACAGAATAAGAATAAATTGATGATGTTTAATCAAGAGTATTTAAAAAGAAAAATATTATACTCATTTTCTCCAAAATAATAGGTTTAATAAAAAATACTATTACAGAGAGAGAGAAAAATATATTCTGCTGTTATAAAAGTTAATAATTTATAAGAAAAAATTATATATATAAAAATATTATAGAAAAAATCAAAATAATGGAAGATAATTTAAGCACAAAATCTTCAGATTCATTAAGCACAAGCGGAGAATATGAAATAGTACCAGAAGCTCCCATATTAACAACAACATTAACAACAGATACAATAAATAAATCAAAAGAATCTACATCATTATTTAAAGAAAATGAAAATAAAAAAAATGCAAGATCACCAACATTGGATATTGCAAATAATGGTGATTTTTCTGCATTAGAAAAAGATATGAATGAAGTTATAAAAGAATTAGACACAGAAAAATCATCAGGTAAGTTAATTTTTACTGTAAATATGTACATACCTTAAAATTTTTGTTCGTATCACATATTTTATTTTCTTTTTTCAATTATTACCAAATTGAAAATAAATGTATAATATCTAACTGATTAAAGTATTATAATATAATAATAGAGATTATTGTAAGTGATTAATATCTGTCATCTCAAATTTAATCGAAAGACAATTTTAATTTAAGTATATTTTTGGTTTTGTTTACATATTCAGTTAAAATAACAGCTGATTTCAATAACCAATTTAAACTATTTTAGAAGCAAAGTGTAAATAACCTATTACAAATTGCATTTTATATGAAATATGAATTTTGATTCTAGAAATATTGTTTTCAAAACTCAAAATTTAAATTATTAAAATTTTAATCAACAAATTATCAATTTAATATATAGTAAAACATTAACGTACATTAATTATACAAAAATTATTGATAGATTTTTTGCTTAAAAAAAAAAAACAAAAAAAAAACAAATATAAAATTATTATTGTGTAGAAATATTGAAAGCTTTAAAAAATGATATTATTTGCTTAGTTTAATTATTATTATGCTTACTTAAAAACATTTTTTTTTTTTATTTTCTTCGTAACTGATCTCATTATTTTCTAATTTTACTTTATGTAAATGTTACTTTTTTGTTTGCATAACTATTTTTTTGTAAATATGTATAAATATTTATAGGTATATTAAAAACAAAAAAAAAACCTATAAAGAACGTACAAAAGAACTATTTTATTTTTTTTATTGTTCATTTTCATTTATGACGGAACATCGGGTCGGATTTCCATTTCCATTATACATCTCCATTTAAATCATTTGATGCAAGTGCTTTTGCATTTTCGTAAGTTAGGTGAAGAAACTAAAGTATACAAAATTACTAAGTGATCTTTATTATTTATATAAAATACTGAAAAATAATATAAGATAACTTTACATTTTTATCATTTTATAATAAAAATAAAATGAATAAATTCAAATATGAACTTTAATTTAATTGAGTTTTGTATATGCATCAGTACATCCTATCTAATATATACATATGTATTACGATTAAATTTTATTACGTTCTCAAATAAAATTATTTAATTTAAGTATTTCTAAATAATATTTTTTTTTTTTTATTATTATTTTCAATTAGTTTTTATAACTGGAAAAAAAAAAAAAAAAAATTGAAATAGATTTGAAAATTTTTGCTAAAATTTTTAATGCAAGATGCTTTTCTTTAATTTTTCTTCATCTTCATTCATATTTTCTTTTTTTTTTTCTTTTTTTGTTTTTTTTCTTTAAATTGATTCATATAATATGTATTTTGCCTTTATATAAAAAAAAAAAAAAATTCCATTCTTAATTATATTTAGAATACATGGAAAAAAGTTCAAATTTTGAATCAAATTTTAATGGTTCAATTGATATCATGCCAATAATAGAATC
Source organism: Poecilobothrus nobilitatus (assembly GCA_947095535.1). Classification (NCBI taxonomy): domain Eukaryota; kingdom Metazoa; phylum Arthropoda; class Insecta; order Diptera; family Dolichopodidae; genus Poecilobothrus; species Poecilobothrus nobilitatus. The sequence goes on from OX352774.1 coordinate 29,052,094, forward strand.
ACCAACTTTAGATTTATTTGTTCTAAAAGCAGAACTTATGGATGCAACTTTAGAAGATTTTAACAAATTAAATGAAGGTGATTCAATTTAATTGCTCTTTTTTTTTAATTTTTTTTTTTTTTTTTTCTTAAATAGAAATGTTTAGAATTTTTTGTATTGATTTGCAATAAATTGTTCCATTCTATTTTGATAATTTCCAGTATTGAAAGTTTTTTTAATAGGTAAATAAAATTATTATTATTTTTTTTTTTGTTTTATTTTAATTATTTTTTTTTTGATTTTTTTTTAATATTAATTAATTATCATATCATATGGTATCATTATATTTATAATATGATACACGCATATGTTGTATGTATTTAATTAATACTTCTATGATTTAATTTAATTTGCATTTTAACTTAAAAATTAAAATCATTTATTTTATTATAAATACTAAAAATAATTATTAGACAATTAATTAAAGAAATTATTAATAAATTAGTAGAATATATTCAATTTAAATACTTTTATGACTGTATACAAAAAAAATAAAAAAAATAACCATGATTGACTTGATGTTTAAATCAAATCAAGGTTTCTAATTAACATAAATAATATCTTAATAAATATATATGTTCATATATCCTTCTATTTTGAACTGAAAGCTAATTTAATTTTATTTTATGCAAAAATACATATTGCATTAAGTCCGTTTTTTTTTTTGTTTGTTTTTATAAAATATTTGTAATGAAATTGATCATATGGAAATATGTAAAAAAAAACAAAAAAACAAAAATTTATTTTAAGATTGAATTCATAATAAAAAAAAAAACTAAGTTTTATTTAGCTGTTTTCGATAAGAAATTCTTCAATCAATAATTTATTTATTTCAACATCTGTTTAAATAAGTTATCAAAGATCAATAGAGTTTTGTTGAGTAGTTTAATATATGTATATAATATATATATATATATATATATACATATATCTATATAGGTCATATAAGTACATGTATATAAAATAATATGTTGTTAATTGTTATTATATAAACCATTATTTGAAAACTCCCAAATCAAATAAGTAAAGATACACAAATGAAACAAGTTAAGTATTATGATCGTTCTTACAGAAGATTAATAATCAATTTAATATATAACTAATATAAAATTTATTAATATGGTACAATCAATAAAAAATTTTGCAATATAAAATTTATTCCTAATTTATTCAAAATGGGAGTGGGTGGGAGTAGAAATTTGTTTTATAATAATTAGTATAATAATTTTATTTTAAGTAGTATTTTTAAAGTAAATTCCAAAAATTATATGTACATAAGTATATAGTAAAGGGTTAAACTAGATTTTGAAAGAAATTTCTGTTTTTCAATATGTATCAAATAAAATATATACAAGTATGTACATATTTGGTTAATTATAGAATAAAAAAAATAGCATTAAATTAAAATTTTATTTTATAATTAAATATTATATGTATATTATAGCAGATGCAGGAACAAAAGTCCTTGTTTTACATCTATGATACAGAAGTTTCATAGTATTTTTATCTTAGGTGTTTTCCTCCTCCTATTTTATGTCTTAGGGGTAAAAACATAACATCTAATGGAATTTTGATCACTTTTTTAATGAAATTGTTAACTTATTAAAGTTGAGTCAAAATTCAGATTAAAATAAAAATTCGTAATTTTTGTTTCATCTAAATATTTTATACATTAAAAGTTTATCTATAAAATTAATAGAGTACCCCGATATTATTCCTACTATTTAATTATTTTTTACATATATATGTATATAAATATAAAATAATATATGTATATATTAAGAGTATTGGAGGCTATTCGTATAACAAATAATAAAACCAGAAATTTTGTAACCAGAAATCGCAACTAAATCAGAAAAATTACGTATGGCCCAAATTTTTCAACATTTTTCAGCAAGAAGCACAGCTTACAGCTTAAATATACAGCTTATTGATTTTTCCACAAAAATTACTTATTTACCTAATTAATTTTTATTTTAATAAAAAACTATACATATATAAATCAATGAGTGTATTAGGTCCTAATTAATGGAGGAAAAAAATACCATAATGAAATTTGAAATTTATGATTCAATTAAGTTGGCCATTATGAAACACTTCTTATGGCCGATTTATTAATACCATAATATATTGTATTTTTATATTTTTATAAGATGTACATACATACATACATACGACACTTTTAATCTTTTTTTGTTTTGATTTTTGCTTTGAAGAGGATATAAGCCAGAATTCCCACAGGACTTTTAACTTTGCATCTATATTATTATCAAATATTAAAAAAAACCAAAAAATTAAAATGTTTCGATAATCTCTGGATAGTTGAACCGTGTGTTGGCTAAATGCACAAAGACAGTACATAG